>CANUEZ040000170.1:0-600000 GCA_948099385.1 Fasciola hepatica
CATGGTGCACATCGGTCGACTCGTGGACTGACAACAGAAATTACGTTCTCCAACGATTACTACGACTAAAAGAACGCTTCATTCTAGACCAGAATCTGCGAGAACGATACGCGGATTTGAAGAAGCGAAACAAGGCCCTCGGTTACGTTGAAAAAAGTGCCTGCCAACACCGACAGCAAAAGAGGTATCTGGTATCTGCCTCACCACCCGGTTATCAACCCCAAGAAACCCAATAATTTGCGCGTGGTTTTAGACGGTGCAGCCAAGTTCCAGGGCAAGTTGGTAAACGATCGCCTACTACAAGGGCCTGACTGGACCACACCACTGATCGACGTTTTGTGCCGTTTCAGAGTGGGTAAAGTGGCTTTGTCTGCCGACATTAGGGAAATGTTCCATCAGGTGAAGATTCCGGTGGGAGAACGAGATGCTTTGCGTTTCCTGTGGTAGGAAGGGAGCGACCAGGACAACGCAGTGGTGAACTATAGGATGACCGTCCACCCCTTCGGAGCCATATCGTCATCATTTTGTGCAAACTACGCCCTCCGAGAATCAGCGAACACACATGGCGATCTAGCACATCGGACGGTAGTAGATAGCGTCAGCAGGAACTTCTACGTCGACGACTACCTTCGGTCATTCGATGATGTGGAATAAGCTCTAGAGAAGATCAGGGGTCTGACGAGATTGCTGGAAGAGGGTGGATTTCATCTAACTAAATGGATGTCGAACGCTTCAGAAGTGCTTGAGGTCATTCCGTATCACGAAAGGGCCGAAAGGGTAAGAGATTTGGACGGCTCTCCACTTCCTATCAAGCGCAACGTAGGGATACAATGGGACGCGGAAACGGACGATTTTGTTTTCGAGCTAAACGTTCCCGAGCTGCCAATAACCCGTCGTGGCATACTATCTGCCGTCTCAAGTTTGTTCGACCCGCTCGGTTTCGTCTCACCATGGCTGTTACCCGGAAAGATCTTGCTGCAGCGGCTGTGCCGTAAGAAGGTTTATTGGGACTAGTCACTGGACCGAAGGGACCGGTCGGACTGGGACGAAGTTTTGGACACCTTGAAAAAATTAGGTGACATAAGAATCCCACGATGTTTGACTCCTGGCCATACGACACGGACTGGAGAACTACATGCCTTTTCCGATGCATCCGAAGTCGGTTATGAAGCTGTGGTGTACGGATGATGGAGCGCAGGAGATGGACAATATACCACGAGGATCCTGTTCGCCAAAGCCCGCGTTGCTCCACTGAAGTCGGTCTCAATCCCACGCCTTGAACTCAGCGCAGCCGTGTTGGCAGTCAGGGTGGTGCAAGCTGTGAAGAGATGTTTCGATCTCTACATTTGGTCGGTGAGCTTCTGGACGGATTCAACGATAGTACTTTACTATATCAAAAACGTCTGGAGCCGGTTTAGTACTTTCGTTGCTAACCGGCTCACGATTATCCACGATGAATCAGCCACGAACCAGTGGAATCATGTCAGGTCTGGCGATAATCCGGCCGACCTGTGCTCCCGAGGTGCGAGCAACCTCAGGCAACTAGAGACGTGGACGAGAGGGCCAAACTTCCTGCACTTGCCCAAACAGGACTGGCCCGCGTTCGAATTAAACCCCCCTGCGGAAGTGGAACTGGAGATCAAAGGCGTAGTGATAGTGGCCACTGTCGTCGAAGCGACATCCATCTTATCGCTACTGGTCATGTTTTCTTCCTGGATAAAGACGCTTCGTTGGCTAGTTTGGTTAACCAGGTTCAAGAGAAATTCACTAGTCATGAAAATGCTACGGCCCTCAGACCGGATACGGGCAGGCCCGATAGGTCCCGATGAGCTACAAGCGGCAGAGTACGATATTTTCAGAATGATACAACGAGAGGCTTTCGCCCAAGAACTCGAGAGGGCGGAAGAAGTGGGACCGACCAATAAAGACATACCATCTCCAAGAGGCGAGCTGGAGCGTTTAAACCCCAAACTCATCGACGGACTGCTGCGGGTGGATGGTAGGCTGACCAACACCCACCTGAACTTAG
This sequence comes from Fasciola hepatica, assembly GCA_948099385.1. Classification (NCBI taxonomy): domain Eukaryota; kingdom Metazoa; phylum Platyhelminthes; class Trematoda; order Plagiorchiida; family Fasciolidae; genus Fasciola; species Fasciola hepatica. Next base: position 2,030 of record CANUEZ040000170.1, read on the forward strand.
ACACAAAGTATCCTATACTGCTGCCGGCTCGACAACCTGTAGTAGAGCCTATGATTCAACACGTCCATGCCGTGGAGGGACATGCCGGGGAAAGCCACGTGACGAGCGTCATCCGAAAGCGCCTTTGGTTGTTGAGAGGACGAGAGACTGTAAAACGCGTAATCCGACGGTGTGTGCAATGTAGGAGAAGCAATGCCACAGTAGGTGAACAACTCATGGCCCCACTACCAGAATGCAGGGTGACTACGGGCTGGTGGCCGTTCAGTGACACCGGGTTGGACTATTTCGGGCCCTTGTGGATCAAGTGCGCTAAAAGATAAGAAAAGCGATATTGATGTATCATGAGGTGCATGAAGTCACGTGCGGTACACCTAGAAGTAGCACATTCGATGACGACCTATTCGTTTCTACGAGCCTTGCAAAGATTTATCAACCGGAGAGGCGTACCGGCCGATATATACTCAGATAATGGGTCGAAATTTGTGGGCGCTCACCGGGAATTGCAGCGTTGGCAAAAGAACATAAACAGGGACGAACTGCAGGATCGAACCGCGGACTACGGCATACGATGGCATTTCAACCCTCCACAGGCCAGCCACCGAGGCGGCGTATGGGAACGCATGATCCGGTCCGCCAGAAGGATGTTGCTGTCAATCATGGAGCAGCAGCCACCCGACGACGAGACGCTGAACACCGTCATGACTGAGGTGGAGCGAATCCTGAACAACCGCCCCCTGGTTCCAGTAATGAACGGCGACCCCACCCACCTGGCGCTCACCCCGAACGACTTATTGACGCTAAGGTCGAACGGGGGTTTCCAAGGGCCGGTAAACCTTCGTGGGAGCTACCTCCACGGATGGAAGCAGGCGAAATATCTTGCCAAGGTCTTCTGGAGACGCTGGCTGCAGGAGTACCTACCGGCTTTGCAGACTCGACAGAAGTGGCTGGCCATTCAAAGTTGGGGACGTGGTAATGATTGCCGACGAACGCGCACATTTCAGCACTTGGTCTTTGGGAGTAGTTACGGAAACCATCAGAAGCCCTGACGGAATGATAAGAGCGGTGAAGGTTAGGACAGCTGACGGAGTGCTCATTCGTGACATACGCAGTATCAACCTACTCGAGAGCGAAGACGGAGGAGCTGATAACCCCGAGGCCCAGTAGATCTTTTCACACTAGTCATCGAGGTGGATAAAAAAAACACCATATATATCACACGGTCTCAGTCAAACACGTTACAGTGCTCGCGGTCTTTCGTTGACATTACAGAAGGTTCTTTCCGATATGTGGTGATGAATGCGATCCCATTGTACATCCCGACGCACACACATGCACGACGTACTCTACATCCCGTAAACCCATCAAACATGTGACAGTGTTCGTTGTTTTGCTTTTTGTTGACGTTACCGAATGCCCCTTGCATATGTGGAAGTAGCGGAGCTTAGGTCACACACACGCTACATTTTACTCGTTTTCTTGCCACACGGTCTTTTGTTGACATTGCCGAAAGTCCTCCATTGATGTGTAGTCATACCTGTGATTTCATCGTACACCCCGGCACACACACACACACTCACACAAACACTCAAGCACATATATCAGTTACCGGACGGCCCTTCACGAGGACAACATCTATGTGATCCTTCACGCCCGCCATCGGTCATTTGGTCTCGTGGAACGTGTAGACTAGCCTTACGTCTATGTAGTCAATGGGTTAGGTGCGACCAGTAGTAGAACGTTGACGACGAGCATTAGACGCGCGCACTGCAGGAGGGCCTAGGCAGGTAGAACGAATCAGTACCTTTATACCGAACCTTTGACTCTGCTAAGGATCCAGGAGGATTTTGGTGGGCGGTGTAACAGCCGGTCGTGGAAAATTCTCCTTTTTTCCCCCGCGATTCAGTGTTTTTCCCAACATCACTCATTTCCATACACTATTGACTTGTCTTTACGAACTGGTTGTTTTTCTGGACTAATTGTTGTTTGTTCGCGCCCAGAGCGCTACTTTGGCACATCCTTGTTCAGGACCTGCGTGACGCACGTGCTGTTTGCTCACACGCTGCTATTCGGTTCCTCGTTGTTGAGTCCTTGTGATCGTATTATTGAGGTTTGTATATTTTTATGTCATTGTTCATGTAATAATCTAGTGTCGTAGAATATCGCGGATAATCGTCTTTATGATTTCGGGATCCGTTGCGAATTTGGCTACGCACTGCTCAAACGTTCGTCACAATACTCAATAGATCAATTTGGAACGAGGAAAACACGCAAAATGCCAAGAAAAGGATCGAAAACATTGGAATCCGGACAGGGAGTAACACGGCAAGTCTCTAGGGAGGTTTTGGGTACATTTGATTCTTTAGTTAATGCTAGATCGCCTAGTCCTGTCAGTGCTAGTTCATGTGGTAATGAGAGCAATATTGATCGTAAGGATGTCGATTTATATAAGCTGAGGATACTAGACCTAGAGCAACAGTTACTATCAGCTAGACTACAGGCCCAGGAAGCAGAGAAGAAGTGTACACAGAAAGAGCGAGAGCACGAGACCAGCGACTTCGACACTTCCGATAGATTAGGGTGCAATAAGATAGGGAACCCCACGCCGGTCGCCGACTACAAACCACCATCGCTCGATTTGCCTAGAGTGGAACTAACGGTTTTCGACGGGCAAGCTGAACAATACTGCAAGCTTGTCAAGCAGTTTGAGACGTTCGTTGAAAATAAGGTAACCGACCCTGGGCAAAGGCTTCCCTACCTGACTCACTGCTGTCGACGCCGAGCAAGAGAGGCTATCGACGGGTGCACCATGCTCGACTCGAGACAAGGCTACACAAGGGCAAGGAAGATTCTAAGGGACTTGTTTGGCCAACCGTTCAAAGTAGCCCGTAACCTAATAGAGGGCGTGATGGTAGAGGCAAAGAGAACCAAAGGTTATGTCTTCACAACGGCCGACCTGGTGATTAAGATGCAAAACTGCTCAATAGCCCTCGACCATTTACGTCACAGGGCTGACCTGGATGCCATGCACACTTTGGAAGACATAGTCCGTCACCTCTCCCTCGAACTACAGGGTCGGTGGGCGGAAGAAGCAGAACGGATAAGCCAAAGCGACAGAGAAGCCAACTTCGAAGACCTGACCGGATACTTGGACAGAAAAACGAAGATAGCTAACAGCAGGTTCGGCCGACTCATCCGGGACAGCAACCGAGAAAACAAGCCCAGTACTAGCCAAGCTCCAACCCCTATACGTGAACATCCAAAATACCAGCCTCGGACCAATACACGTCATTTCACGAGATGCGTTCTTGCTTGATCCAACCGCACACCATACCACAACCAATCTACTACTGGCCACGAAGTTTGTGGACACAGTTGCCTCGGAAATCTTCAGACGGATAAAAGAGGCAAACAACGCGATTGTGTTTAACATTCCAAACCGAATACCCCTCTCAGCTGCTAAAAATATGATATTAAGTGCTTGCAACCTTGGCTCACAACCGTGCCACTGTGTTTGACTCCGCAAAACCTCCCTGCGCACCACCTGTCCACTGCTTTTCCAGTTTACAAATGAAGTTGTCGCCAAGATCTTTATCAGCCGGCAATCGTTAGTCGTAGCCAAAACCGGCTTCAAGTGCGCCAAGATACTTCCGGACAAGACCCCACTCCAAAGGGAGGTGCACAAGAGTCACGCCCAGAAAAGTAACCCCGGTGATAGTGCAACTCACAATTCACCCCGAAACTCCGGTGCACCTATCACTGGCCATCACCCGATGTTGCCATCCATTGTGGATCACAATGCAACAGTAGATTTAGACAGTACGCCAATTTCCTCACCCAATGAGCCACCTGGCAAACGCCCCAATGTTCAGAATAGCCCAAGCAAATCTATAGACTTGAACAAGCGCCCCAGCATTCACAAAACTGATGAAGGTTCTTCCGACTCACCCACCCGCGAGCTCATGTTCTCCACAAGTCTAGATGACCCCATTCCTTCTACTAGCTCCATGTCGTGTTATGCAACCGTACCTAAAAATCACCGCACCATCAACCCACCTCCTTCTACACCCATGCATCCTGTTACCTCTGACATTTTTGATAACCCAACCAGGCCCCTAAGCTCACGCGCTGCACTCACCCATTCGCCACCAGAATGTATCTGGTTACCACCTAGGCCACCACCGCTGGTTAGCCCGTCAGTGCAGACTGACCCTCAGAAGTTAACACTTCGTCGCCAAAAGGACAAGACCCATCAACATAACGCACATCCAAACCATAAGAAAAATTCTCAGTCGAGCGAAATTTTAACAGCCTCTTGTGTGGCTGTGAATCCTACTTTTTCATCTCGGCTAACTGCCTTATCATTTCCACCCCACTTTTACCCACCTTATCCCGCCCCAATAACCGCTCCATTACATTGCTATCAGCCACACCAACTGCTCTATACCTCTACTGCTACCCAGTCACTCCCTGGGAACCATCTCCGTGCCTCACCTAGCTTCCCACTCCCACAAGACCCATCCACGTCTCTTAGCCTAGCACTGCCATCCATCCGTGGCCGCTTTTTCCTGCCGGCCCCTTCCGGGAATATTCCCCGCATTCAAACTACTCTCCTAAACAGCACCTCACCAGCCCTCTTTCCCTACACTATCCCCCACCAGGTTACAACTCATCAAATCCGTGGAACAACTGAGTTCCTCCCTCCATCCTCGCCCTATTCTCCACTGGAATTATCACCTTCATCACCACTACCGAACCCCCCACCACATCCACCACCATCGAGGCCTGCATCATCTCTTTCCGTCATACTCGTAAATGCCCGTTCATTACTGAACAAAACTAAAGCCATCTGCAGCATCGCTCAGCCCTCCAACTTTGATATTATCATTGTAACTGAAACTTGGCTAACGGATTCCGTCCCGTCAGATCGGGTCTTTCTGGTTGGCTACCAGATGTTCCGAAGGAATAGGCCTCGTCGTGGGGGAGGCTGTCTAATTTATGTCAAAAACACTCTGCAGGCCATTCCACTCTCACACACAACTCTCGACGCCGTTCAGGATTCTCTGTGGTTAATGATTCCCTCACCTAACTCCTATCTTCATATTGGTTGCATCTATCGGCCACCTGATTCCAACGCTATGGAACTTACCAAGATTATTGACGCATTCAACTACCTTTCATTGCTGCCCTGTTCCGCCAAGCTCATCGCGGGGGACTTCAATGCACCAAGCATCTGTTGGAATACTCTATCTGCCCCAAACAACTTATTAGATTTCATGTCATGCATCCGCGTAGGGCGCTGGATCCAACATGTAACAGTCCCAACTAGAGGCAACAACATCCTTGATTTGTTGTTCACGATTGGTTTATCTGATGTTTCAGCCACTACGCTCGACCTCTTTCCAGGAAGTGACCACATAATGGTGTCCTGCGTCTTCGCGGTTCCGCCAGCTTTCTATAAATCACACCCACCCAATCGTTTCTCTTCAGCAGTCAACTGGGACAATCTTATCTGCACGCTTCGTTCGTTAGACTGGGACGACTTCTTCCTGCAAAACGACCCCCAGCTAGCTGCTGATTGACTATATTCTAACCTATCACACTAGCTGTCCAAAATCACTACAACTCGTATCATATCAAACCGAGTCCGTAGTTCAGTCCTGAGCCGAATGCAAAACAAATACCTGAAGCTCCAGAAGGTTTATCACAACAGTAGTGACTTATCGTCATTCTTGCAGCTCCAACGTCTCTCGTTAGCAATCAGAATTAAGTCTGACGATATGCTAAAAAACCAAGAAGTATCGGCAATGCAATGCCATGATACTTCCTCAAAGTTGGCACGCCTAATGAAGAACAGAATTAAGAGCAAACCGGCAGGTATCCCCTCTCTCATTTTGGAAAATAACGATCACATAACCTAACCTGTAGCGATAGCCCAGGCTCTTAATTCCTACTTTGCTGCATCCATGACTACGGACCCCCTTACTTTACCCCCATGCATAGACCCTGTCACCGAGCACTTACTGTCTGATTTAGAATTTACTCTAAAAGAGGTGACCAACCAGCTTACCCGTGTCCGGAAGTCCTCACACCTTGGCCATGATGGTGTTCCACCGACACTTCTACGTCTTGGAGGAACTGATATCGCAGCCCTACTATTGAAGGGCTACAATCTATCCATCAAGTTTGGCATATTTCCTTCACAATGGAAGACTGCGGTCATCATCCCAATCCATAAGAAAGGACCGATACACGACCCCTCCAATTACCGCCCTATCAACCACACTCCAATTGTTTCTAGGTTGATGGAACACCCCATCAAACAGCGGATGTCTGACTTCCTATTGTCCCATAACATCATCCATAGTGGGCAGCATGGCTTCCTAAAGTCACGTTCATGCATCACTTGCCAATACTACTTTTTTAACCTCATAACGGATTCCGCCGACAACAGTAAATCCATCATCAATATATACCTTGATATGACAAAAGCGTTCGACCGCGTCTCTCACGCTCTATTACTAACCAAACTCAAAGCTCACGGCTTTTCCGGCTCGCTTTTAACGTGGTTAACATCATACCTATCGAATCGCTCACAAGTGGTTTCCATTGATGGGTGTTTCTCACAGCCTGCTCCAGTCACTAGTGGAGTTATACAAGGCAGTGTACTCGGTCCTTTACTTTTTCTCATCTACATAAATGATATATTTCCCATCTTGCACCATGGCACCCCATTCCTCTTCGCTGATGACGTTAAGATTGTCTATGAGTTTCCTCGTCAGAACCTCAACATTATGCTAGGTGAAATTTCTAGTGACCCAAAGCGACTCGGAGATCGGTGCAATTCATGGAGTATAGACTTCTCGACCTCGAAGAGCTGCTACACAACATTCAGATTTCAAATGGCCCCCGGAACCCTGCTTATCCACGACATACCCATCTCGTACAGCCCTTTAGTTCGAGACCTTGGTCTTCATTATTCTTGCAGCTTTAGATTTCCTGAGTTTGTTCCGCTCCAGATTGCAAAGACGAGAAGAACCACTGGTCTCATCTCCAGAACCTTTCGGCTAAATGATTGCAAACTGCTCACTTACAAGTCTCACGCCAGGCCTCTCCTTGAATACTGTCCTATTATCTACACCAACATGACGAAATCCGACCGAATTTCTCTGGAGTCCGTGCAACGTCAGTTCACCAAACAATTAGTGGGATTTTCCTCCTGTTTGTGTCACAAGGATCGATGCATCCTACTCAGTCTTGACCCTCTATGGCTGTGTCGCATGAAGCTCAATTTATGCTTCCTGTTTAAGCTGTACCACCGTACGGCTTTTTCGTGTACTGAACCCATTCGTCTCACTCCCTCCACGAATTATGTTCTACGCCATCGGTCATTGCAGTTCTCTATTCCTAGATCAAAATTAGCGTTAAGATCTAACTTCTTCCTTATAAAATACTCAAAGTTATGGAATAAACTCCCGCTAAACATCCGCGAGAGTGTCTAAGTTTCCCAGTTCAGAGGCTCGCTGAATCACTTCTTGACTGTTCCCAATGTGATCCTTCTTATCGGCCAGACCGTCACCGAAGAGGTGGCCTACGAAAACGGGTTTGATTACTAGGATTACTGCACCAGAACTTTTATTTCTCGCCCGATCACAAACGCCAGCGCAACTATTTCTTCTTACGTTATATCGCACACAATCTTACTACTGTAGCCACAGTTTGCTGACTTTTGTAACTATACCCAGTTTAATGCTTGCCGGTTCTCCTAATTTTAGACAATGTTGGTGTTCTATTGCCAACCTAAGTTCCTTAGCCTTAGATGTCTCTGCAGCAAATAGGAATGTGGCTTGAGATCCTAGTACACTGAGTTCCGCCGTCTACCACCTTACCTGATACTTTACTCCTTTCCCGTTCCTTTTGGCTGCCACCACCAGCCCGGGTTTTATGTCCGGCCTCATTTCGACTTTTTTAATCATCTCATTTCAAAATCTCTTATCCCAGAAGCATACCTGCTAGTACCTACTTGGTGGCCTGTCATCTCGTCTCATCCCTGTATCTACCATCCACCAACCACTATCATATTCCCTCTTATACACCACACTATTTCCCATCAGCTGAGCTAGGCTCATCTACACCAGCTAGCCCGGAATGGTCTCTGATGGTCTTAGGCATGGTCTGGCGCTGTATGAGACTGATACACGTGTGCCAGCTTGTGCTTTACAACGTTCGTTGTCCTACTCCGTGTGTTTGCATAGTCCCAATCTGCATGATAACAATCACCATCGATGCCCCAGTGGTTCTTCCTGCATTCTTACTTATTTGCTCTTCAGAACTTCTAATTGCGTGCAAACCATTTATCCTTTGAAATGCAGACGCAGCAGCCCACCCGGTTTACGCTATCTTGCAAGCGTGGAGTAGTACTTATCAACCCTACACTATTTAAACTCTCGAATTTAAACCCAGAACAAATTATGAAATGTGCCACCGACCGTTCATATATACCCAACCAGTTCATTATTAACTGTCGCCACTTATTATTATCACTCAGCTGGAACCACGTCCAGACTGCTAACATCATTTATTTCAGGTTTGTCGTCGTCCACTCTCTCGGGCTCCACTTTCGGTGACCAAGGTCCACACCTCGACCCGTACTGACAGAGACCTAAACGGAATCTTTTATACCGAACGGGATTGCAATCGAGCCACACGACCTAAAACACTCCCAACTGCTTACCAGTTGATTGACAGGCGTCTTCTGACGCAATACCTCTGTTACTGATGTCACTGCTGGAGTCTTCACAAACACGTTCCTTACCTTGCCTGATGATCTATACCCACGGGATGCTGCACATCACATTGGTCTCATATGAAACAGTCCAATGTCAGAGCCAGAATACGCAACACAGGAATTTTCTACTCATTAAATTTCGGTACGCCATCCGAAAGCAAGTCCACTTATCCCCCCATCCGTGGTTCCCAATGATGACGCCGAATATCACTGAGAATAAATAAGTCAATATATTTTTGTCAGCTTAACAGAACAATAAGGCGCGAGCCTACGCGGAGGTTTTTCACTCAGTTTTCTTTTGCAAGATTCCATTTTTATTTTGATCGTTACCCGGCTTGAAACTGATTCTTCGCCAATTCAAGGCCTTCAAGTTGCGCTCCTTTTTTCTGAATGATACGGGTTATTGATCCTGAACTTAAACTCACCTTTCATATGGATTGCTGCTTCCTCCACATTCATCAACGTTTCCTAGTCCACTTCCACGCAGTTTGTTCATGTCTCCCCTTTTCATGATGCACTCCGTTTATTGAGACCGGGAATATCCGTCATTCCGGGCCATCACCGTCTTCATAGTGAGCCGTTCTCATATTCACCAAAGTTCACGAGTGTACTCCCATTCATTTCTTTCATCTCTTCATGTTCATAACATGTACCGTTCATGGAACCCCAATAAGCCTCCGTAATCCACAGCTTGCACTATTTTGGTTTATAACGCATCCTTAGCGCTATATTTTCACGACATATTCTGCATTCCCACGGGCCACCACCAACCAACCCGGATTCGAAACTAAACCGTATTTGCCGCGCGAACCTTTATAATTTCGGTTGATTAAAACTAGCTCTAGCTGTGCTGCTCTGCCTCTGACGATTTTAACTAGCTTTCTTGAAATTCTTGTATAGTTCATTGTTTTGAGTAATGCTGTACACCATGATCATGCGCTTGCGCGTGCGTCTCGACCATGGTCGAGGAATATACCATTATTATTATACGGTCCAGTAGGGGTACGTGATTCCGTGAATTACTTATCCGCCGAAACGGACCGCATAGAGTATCATCTGCAGCGGCTGTATGAAAAGGAGTTTCATGACATTGGAGACGAAAGACCATCGTTGTCTCAACAAGATCACTCCGCTCTACAAACGGTACGGCAAGGCACCAGAGGCCTTAAAAAACAGTTCGAGGTTCCCGTCCCATGGTGCACATCGGTCGACTCGTGGACTGACAACAGAAATTACGTTCTCCAACGATTACTACGACTAAAAGAACGCTTCATTCTAGACCAGAATCTGCGAGAACGATACGCGGATTTGAAGAAGCGAAACAAGGCCCTCGGTTACGTTGAAAAAAGTGCCTGCCAACACCGACAGCAAAAGAGGTATCTGGTATCTGCCTCACCACCCGGTTATCAACCCCAAGAAACCCAATAATTTGCGCGTGGTTTTAGACGGTGCAGCCAAGTTCCAGGGCAAGTTGGTAAACGATCGCCTACTACAAGGGCCTGACTGGACCACACCACTGATCGACGTTTTGTGCCGTTTCAGAGTGGGTAAAGTGGCTTTGTCTGCCGACATTAGGGAAATGTTCCATCAGGTGAAGATTCCGGTGGGAGAACGAGATGCTTTGCGTTTCCTGTGGTAGGAAGGGAGCGACCAGGACAACGCAGTGGTGAACTATAGGATGACCGTCCACCCCTTCGGAGCCATATCGTCACCATTTTGTGCAAACTACGCCCTCCGAGAATCAGCGAACACACATGGCGATCCAGCACATCGGACGGTAGTAGATAGCGTCAGCAGGAACTTCTACGTCGACGACTACCTTCGGTCATTCGATGATGTGGAATAAGCTCTAGAGAAGATCAGGGGTCTGACGAGATTGCTGGAAGAGGGTGGATTTCATCTAACTAAATGGATGTCGAACGCTTCAGAAGTGCTTGAGGTCATTCCGTATCACGAAAGGGCCGAAAGGGTAAGAGATTTGGACGGCTCTCCACTTCCTATCAAGCGCAACGTAGGGATACAATGGGACGCGGAAACGGACGATTTTGTTTTCGAGCTAAACGTTCCCGAGCTGCCAATAACCCGTCGTGGCATACTATCTGCCGTCTCAAGTTTGTTCGACCCGCTCGGTTTCGTCTCACCATGGCTGTTACCCGGAAAGATCTTGCTGCAGCGGCTGTGCCGTAAGAAGGTTTATTGGGACTAGTCACTGGACCGAAGGGACCGGTCGGACTGGGACGAAGTTTTGGACACCTTGAAAAAATTAGGTGACATAAGAATCCCACGATGTTTGACTCCTGGCCATACGACACGGACTGGAGAACTACCTGCCTTTTCCGATGCATCCGAAGTCGGTTATGAAGCTGTGGTGTACGGATGATGGAGCGCAGGAGATGGACAATATACCCCGAGGATCCTGTTCGCCAAAGCCCGCGTTGCTCCACTGAAGTCGGTCTCAATCCCACGCCTTGAACTCAGCGCAGCCGTGTTGGCAGTCAGGGTGGTGCAAGCTGTGAAGAGATGTTTCGATCTCTACATTTGGTCGGTGAGCTTCTGGACGGATTCAACGATAGTACTTTACTATATCAACAACGTCCGGAGCCGGTTTAGTACTTTCGTTGCTAACCGACTCACGATTATCCACGATGAATCAGCCACGAACCAGTGGAATCATGTCAGGTCTGGCGATAATCCGGCCGACCTGTGCTCCCGAGGTGCGAGCAACCTCAGGCAACTAGAGACGTGGACGAGAGGGCCAAACTTCCTGCACTTGCCCAAACAGGACTGGCCCGCGTTCGAATTAAACCCCCCTGCGGAAGTGGAACTGGAGATCAAAGGCGTAGTGATAGTGGCCACTGTCGTCGAAGCGACATCCATCTTATCGCTACTGGTCATGTTTTCTTCCTGGATAAAGACGCTTCGTTGGCTAGTTTGGTTAACCAGGTTCAAGAGAAATTCACTAGTCATGAAAATGCTACGGCCCTCAGACCGGATACGGGCAGGCCCGATAGGTCCCGATGAGCTACAAGCGGCAGAGTACGATATTTTCAGAATGATACAACGAGAGGCTTTCGCCCAAGAACTCGAGAGGGCGGAAGAAGTGGGACCGACCAATAAAGACATACCATCTCCAAGGGGCGAGCTGGAGCGTTTAAGCCCCAAACTCATCGACGGACTGCTGCGGGTGGATGGTAGGCTGACCAACACCCACCTGAACTTAGACACAAAGTATCCTATACTGCTGCCGGCTCGACAACCTGTAGTAGAGCCTATGATTCAACACGTCCATGCCGTGGAGGGACATGCCGGGGAAAGCCACGTGACGAGCGTCATCCGAAAGCGCCTTTGGTTGTTGAGAGGACGAGAGACTGTAAAACGCGTAATCCGACGGTGTGTGCAATGTAGGAGAAGCAATGCCACAGTAGGTGAACAACTCATGGCCCCACTACCAGAATGCAGGGTGACTACGGGCTGGTGGCCGTTCAGTGACACCGGGTTGGACTATTTCGGGCCCTTGTGGATCAAGTGCGCTAAAAGATAAGAAAAGCGATATTGATGTATCATGAGGTGCATGAAGTCACGTGCGGTACACCTAGAAGTAGCACATTCGATGACGACCTATTCGTTTCTACGAGCCTTGCAAAGATTTATCAACCGGAGAGGCGTACCGGCCGATATATACTCAGATAATGGGTCGAAATTTGTGGGCGCTCACCGGGAATTGCAGCGTTGGCAAAAGAACATAAACAGGGACGAACTGCAGGATCGAACCGCGGACTACGGCATACGATGGCATTTCAACCCTCCACAGGCCAGCCACCGAGGCGGCGTATGGGAACGCATGATCCGGTCCGCCAGAAGGATGTTGCTGTCAATCATGGAGCAGCAGCCACCCGACGACGAGACGCTGAACACCGTCATGACTGAGGTGGAGCGAATCCTGAACAACCGCCCCCTGGTTCCAGTAATGAACGGCGACCCCACCCACCTGGCGCTCACCCCGAACGACTTATTGACGCTAAGGTCGAACGGGGGTTTCCAAGGGCCGGTAAACCTTCGTGGGAGCTACCTCCACGGATGGAAGCAGGCGAAATATCTTGCCAAGGTCTTCTGGAGACGCTGGCTGCAGGAGTACCTACCGGCTTTGCAGACTCGACAGAAGTGGCTGGCCATTCAAAGTTGGGGACGTGGTAATGATTGCCGACGAACGCGCACATTTCAGCACTTGGTCTTTGGGAGTAGTTACGGAAACCATCAGAAGCCCTGACGGAATGATAAGAGCGGTGAAGGTTAGGACAGCTGACGGAGTGCTCATTCGTGACATACGCAGTATCAACCTACTCGAGAGCGAAGACGGAGGAGCTGATAACCCCGAGGCCCAGTAGATCTTTTCACACTAGTCATCGAGGTGGATAAAAAAAACACCATATATATCACACGGTCTCAGTCAAACACGTTACAGTGCTCGCGGTCTTTCGTTGACATTACAGAAGGTTCTTTCCGATATGTGGTGATGAATGCGATCCCATTGTACATCCCGACGCACACACATGCACGACGTACTCTACATCCCGTAAACCCATCAAACATGTGACAGTGTTCGTTGTTTTGCTTTTTGTTGACGTTACCGAATGCCCCTTGCATATGTGGAAGTAGCGGAGCTTAGGTCACACACACGCTACATTTTACTCGTTTTCTTGCCACACGGTCTTTTGTTGACATTGCCGAAAGTCCTCCATTGATGTGTAGTCATACCTGTGATTTCATCGTACACCCCGGCACACACACACACACTCACACAAACACTCAAGCACACATATCAGTTACCGGACGGCCCTTCACGAGGACAACATCTATGTGATCCTTCACGCCCGCCATCGGTCATTTGGTCTCGTGGAACGTGTAGACTAGCCTCACGTCTATGTAGTCAATGGGTTAGGTGCGACCAGTAGTAGAACGTTGACGACGAGCATTAGACGCGCGCACTGCAGGAGGGCCTAGGCAGGTAGAACGAATCAGTACCTTTATACCGAACCTTTGACTCTGCTAAGGATCCAGGAGGATTTTGGTGGGCGGTATAACAGCCGGTCGTGGAAAATTCTCCTTTTTTCCCCCGCGATTCAGTGTTTTTCCCAACATCACTCATTTCCATACACTATTGACTTGTCTTTACGAACTGGTTGTTTTTCTGGACTAATTGTTGTTTGTTCGCGCCCAGAGCGCTACTTTGGCACATCCTTGTTCAGGACCTGCGTGACGCACGTGCTGTTTGCTCACGCGCTGCTATTCGGTTCCTCGTTGTTGAGTCCTTGTGATCGTATTATTGAGGTTTGTATATTTTTATGTCATTGTTCATGTAATAATCTAGTGTCGTAGAATATCGCGGATAATCGTCTTTATGATTTCGGGATCCGTTGCAAACTTGGCTACGCACTGCTCAAACGTTCGTTACACCGTAGCTGCCCCTGCATTTCTAGTTCATGGACGATTGAAAGGCTACAGGAGTCTACCAACAAAAATTCGTAATTGACACCGGTTCAACCTTTAAGTAAGTCAACACATTATCTGATGAAACATCCCTGAATCGAGAAAAATGTTCAGCACTAAACATTTAACTCTGCTTTACCCAGGCCCACCCAGCCACCTGCCCTTAGGCGGGGGCTGATCACAGGGCCACTGACAAGGTGCCACCGGCGAATACAAAGCTCCAAGCTGTATACCTGCCACCTGTTGGCCCAGAACAGACTAACCAATAATCCCCGGTCCAACTCCCACCCAAAGCCCCCTTGCTACCATCCCTCGTATAAACCGTAGCTCGCCGGTCATATGCCACAAATAACACAAAACAACCGTATAAACCCCACACTCCAAGGTATTGGTCCCAAGGTCCAAACGGAACTCTGGCATAGTCACCAACCTCCGCCGCACCGGAGCACATCTTCTCCTGAGCCTTTAGCACATTATCAACCGCCGTTATCACTCCAATGACGCTAAAATCTACCCACCTGATACAAAAGTAGGCTCGCCTTTTCCTACTGCTCCTCACAAAAGCTTCTCTAAACCTCCTGTGAACCTACTTGTAATTCCATCCTTTTCCGCACGTATTCAAGTAATCCCTTTACATAGGGGCCCTTATCCCCCACTAACAGTTTCTTACTGCGCAAAGCTGGCTCCTAAGGTAGTCAACCAGCTGCGCAAACATCCAGCTCCATCTGATACCAGTGACCCTATGCGGGGGAGAGACCAACAGAGCCATACTCGTGCCTCGAGCTCCCCTTCAACCCCGCCCCCACCTCCACTATCCGTTCCTCCTTCTGACGGGGCGAGATGTACTTATCACCCATTTCCTTTGATAACCTTTACCCTTCTTACCCCCCGACACCATATCCATATGTAAGCCTTAGCACTCCCCCGAAGCTGCTCCCCACCCTCTTTCATCACTATCCGCCTATTCCTGAAGCATCACACAACTATACTGCCGACGAACTCAGAGGCATACCTACATTCCGATTCCCCACCTTATATGCTTATCCTCCCAACTTACCTCCTCCAATATCTTTCATGAGCCTTCAAGCTCTTCCAAAGCTGGCCCTTCCCTTCCAACCCCCGCCTCACATGATCGACTCGTACCTCACACATCTCTTCATCTTCAGATCATCTACCAGCCTTAAAGTAGCCTTGCCCGTCAGGCGAATTATCCTCGGCCTCAAAAATCTTTTTTTTCCTTGATCGGTGCTCTTCGCGCTCCTGGCCCCACGGCTATCTTTTTAATGACCGTTTAGGTAACCTTTCACAACCCTTGTGCTGGCCTCCCCAAATGATCATCGCCTAACCGTATCCAGTCTATCGTGCTCAGCCGGTCAGTGATTGTTCGAGGTCCAAGCAATTCAATGCACAACCACCCAACTGATTCTCCCGAAGCTTTTCAAGGCTTAGCCCCAGAGGTTTAGGTGGACCGCGGTCGATATCCAACTCCGGTGTCGCACCGTTGGTCGACACCTGGGAGGCTCTTTCCAGTACTTACTCACCCAGCTACTTCAGCCAGCTCAAACACCTACCTCCACCCGGGTGAGTTATTGGTAATCGTATATAATTCTCCGTTCATGTTAACTAATCTCCGACACTCTTAACATTTTGTCACAAGATCAAGTTTTCAATGGTGAGTTGCGCGTTGAAACTGCGTGATGAATCATATTATACAAGACAAAGTCCTGATATCCTCCGCATTACTGAAACCGGGATCACGAAACGCACTTCTACAAGCGAAATTCTGCTTAGGGATAGAGTGCTGGTGCATGCAGTATAGACGGGCAAGGAGGAGGGTACCTGTTGTGAGTGAAGCACTCCCTCAGAGTACTTCCCAATAGAAGCACTACACTAGACTCAACCCAAATTCTCTATTGCTTACAATTCTGCTGTCAACTGTTGTCACTCAAGTTAGTCATGTCTACAGCCCACCCCCTGCCACTACTAAATTATCTTCTTCAGATAACGCCTTTGACCACACTCTTCTACCGCCATCCGCATCACTGATCATGGCAGGTTATTCCGTTGACCCCAAATACTCTGGTTTTCACTCAAAGCACCTTCCAGCCTGCTGGAACTCGTCTCCTGCACCCCCGTTTGGGGTTGGGTGTAAAAAAGTAAAGCCCCCAACTCACTGAGTTTCTCCGTTTGTGGTCCTTAGTCTGCATTATATTTTAGGCAGAAACTGCAACATAGCGGTGGGTAATGTTTTATTCCAGCCGCATCTTTCAGGCTATACGACCCGGGTAGACAATTCTCTCCATTTTAACTGGAATCCTCCGCCCAATTTCATCAATGTCCAAAATTGGAGCGGTTTTGTTAACGGCTACCTCCAACAGGCGGCTGATCACTTCTATCTCGACGTGGAGAACTGCCTCTCAAGGCTCAGGTCCAGTCTCTAATATTCCCCTCTCAGGAAGTCCTGAAGTGCCTCTCTCTAACAAAAGCATTTTTTAATACGAAGGCTTTACTCCAAACCGATAAATTCCCCCTCCTTATCAGGTTAACAGGTCTTACTGTTACCATCCTGGACCCAAAAGGAATTCGGCTTCACCGTACTGAAGTTGGGGCTCTGAGATATCCCATGGAAGCTCTGAAACTTGCACCTCTGCAATCGTTTAAGAACTTGAAAGCAGAAACTGCTACTGAGCAAGTTATTTCACTCAATACATATTTGTTATTCTCCCTCTGGTATCTCTGAGGCTTTCAGACTTAACTTCGCCAACTCTGCGGCTCCTGTCACGGACAGGCCTTCTCCGAATCCTCGTGTTACCGCTGAGTCTCCTTTTATTCTAAAACTTCATGTGAACAATATTTTCAGGCTCATTTCACGGCAAAAAGCATCCGCCCATCTTGGACCAGATGGGTTGTCCCCACCAACAAACACCAACAGCGGATCGAACCTGCCACTTCCACTGCTAAACTTGGCCACTTTATCACTCAACTGCAGTTCTGTACAGTCAAACTGGGAGCGCTCAGTCAACATTCCACGGCACATAAAGACCCCATCGGAGGGCCGCCCATTACCGTCCCATCAGCCACACTCCTGCCATCTTTGGGTAATGGAAACGATGGTTGTGGACAACGAGGTCACCCATCTTCTCTCCCCAAGCCTTCTGAATAATATGCACAGTGGGTTTGTCAGATCGCGATCACGCACCACTTGACAGTTCAACCTCCTTATCCCAGTCGCCAGGGCTAATGGTAGCTGGAAAGTATTAGTCATTGCCTACCTTCGTATGTAGAAGGCTCTTGAGTACGTCCCGCTCCCCTACCTCTTCTCTGAAACTATTTTGGTTTGGTAGTACCGAACAATTACTTTCCTGGTTGCAATCCTACCCCACTCAAAGTTCCGGAGTGGTCCTCACCGAAAGTCACACCACTAACGCGGGACCTGTTACCATTTGTATTATACAGAGCAGCGTATGGGGTCGCCTGCTCTTTCTAACGTACATAAATGAGGCACCGGATCTGGTAATTCATGGCACGCCGTTCATGTTTGGGGATGGTAGGGAGTTGGTCTGCCCTTTCTCGTCTAATAATGCTACCGGCACACTCAGTTCCTCTTCCTTCGACCTTTCCGCAACGGAAAGTTGATCTCCCCCCTAGAGGATGGACTTTTCCATTGATGACTGCGAGGTCCTAACCAAAACGTTTCACTTACATTCGGATTACGCAGCTCTTGGTGACAACCCGGGTGCCTGTCGACCCTGATTTAGGCAGCAGCTGCTCCAGTCCGTCCAACTGCTGTAAGCACGCCACCACCCAAGTGGCCAAGGCTAGAAGGGGCGTAACCCTACTAGTCCGTTCTTCCGGACTCCGGAATAGTACCAATAACATCTATCAAACCCCAAGTCGAGCCTTCAATTCAGTTTTTACCAAAAACATTTGTAAACATATCAACATTTAACATATTTGAGCTAGAGGGTATACGAAGGGGTTTTACCAAGAGATTACCTGATTGGTCCACGTCAGTAAGCGACATAAAACATGCCAAAGTCTGAATCTCAACCCACTCGGGTTCTGCCAGTTTAGACTCACCTTCTTCTTCCTGCATGAGTTGCTCCATAACCGGCCTTTTTCCTTTGATTCACAAAGCTTCTTCCGTTAAACCCTCTGCCCACTTCGGCATAGGTCACTCACTATCCCTCCTACCGTAGCTAAGTAAGCCATGCGGTCAAGCTTCTTTCTTCTCCTCTACTCTAGGTTCTGAAAAACGTTGCCTTTCGCAATCTGAGTATCCAGACCAAACATCTATCTCTGCCGGTACTAATTTCACCTCTTCGCTCTACCTGTGCACTTCATTTTTCTAGTATGTGCATACCTGAAGATATAGCATGCGAAAGGGATCTCAGCTTCTAGGTCCAGCCAACTCCTCCGAAAACCCTGCACCCACCAACCGTGGACGCAACCACCGACAAGCATTTCATCTGTCTGAGAGAAGTCCCGACGCTTGACTAGCAGTGGCAACTGCAATACTGAGTAAACAGGATTAAAATACCATTGCTTTCCCACCCTCTACTTTCCTTTCTCCCGTAGTCTCAGACTCCGTTACGCATCATCCTTTCTTGGTTTTCATTTGCCTCTGCTGACCGTTGACCCGCAGCGACGGCACACCTTCAAGGCTTTTTTGTATTATTCTCCACCTTCTACCTCTCAGCCCGTCAGCATTTCACCCTCGACGCTGGTCAGCTGCCCTGGTACTCTAGGGGTCACTCTCACTATACGTGCTACTACATTTCGTTGCCGTATGGCATTTATTAATCGCTCAGCTCACTGGCCTCGCCCTGCTAGCCCCCTCTAAACCTGGCCACCTGATTTTGGCTCACTTACCTTGGCTTTTGATGATACACACCCCCAAGAGTAATCGTGACTGAATGTGTATGCTAATCTCAAAAGTGCAAACGCGCTCGGATTCACCGCTTTGGCTGGCGAAGAAACGGCCTGCAGGCCGTAGGTAACGATGTGCGGGGGCAAATAGCCTGGTGGATCACACCTCCCACGTTCAATTCGCGGAGAGCTTTTCAGGTTGAATGCCCAGTGTGTGGTCAGCCCCATCCAGTGGCAACAGTTGCAGGTTTCGTGCTCTCACCGACACCACTCTGTAGCATCCAGCGAGGCTACTTGCTGCCTCCGCCAGCCTAGCGATTGCCTCAGTGCTTTAGTCGCTCTACGTTGTTTCCGTCCAGCCCCTGTATGCGCTCCAAACCACTTTGTCCGTATTTCCGCCAACGTGGTTCTACCACTATACATACATCTACCAATCTTGACCACACTTCTCCCTTTTCTCACCATAACGGTTCTCTCTGCATGGCGCCAACATTGCCTTGTGCACTTATTCCTTCCGTGCCCAAAATATCTATTCCTTTCCGCTAACGCCCCTCTTTATCACCCCGTACTTCTAACTTGCTCCACCACGGATTTTTCACACAGCTTAGTGAAGCTGCTGATATATCACCACTGCCTATCCCCTGGACATATCCCTCCTCGTCTTCTCTTTTGAAATTTCATGCCAATACCCAGTAATCCAAAGCTTGTCACGCCCAAACTCATGTCAGGATTAATATTACGAACCTAACCATGTTTTGCGCTGGCGTTTACTATCGATAAGCACCTTCACCATACATTCCATACTAAGCTCAGCCAATCTTTACGGAGCTTTTAGTCAACCTGGGTTGTCGTTTGATTCTTTCGGCTCACTCTATCTGTCAATTTTTCAGAATGCGTGAAGATCTCAATTTCCATCGTTCCAAATTTGCCGCGCATACGCTTTTCCTGCTTTCGGTTCCACTACAGGTCTACCTGTCCTGAATTCCTCTATTCCTCGTGCCCGGTCATCATAACATAATCCACCTGTAACAAAATAGGCAAAGTCAGGCAAGCGGTTGTCTCCCATCTGTTTCTTTTCGAGAACTTCTTTCTTTTCTCATTACACGCATAACCATCTCTGCGCCCCCAAAGCTGTCTCCTTCGTCTATTCTCTCTGTCTCTTCAAGTCCCACCTCTTTTGAAGAGAACGATAGATCATAATCTTTTGGAATAGTTCTTAACTATACCAATTAACTGCCTTTACTAGTTTAAATACTCACTTTCTAAAACAATTCATCATTGCTATCAGTGCTTCTCGGCATCCCAAATCCACTTCTCCTCTAATAACCCAGGCCCCTCCGGGCACTTCAAAACTATATTCAATCTGCATCCCCTTCACCGCCACCTCTTCCGAGCTGAACGTTTGCTTCGTGATTCTTCCCTTTTTCAGCCGTCGTCATATGGAGCACCCGAAACTGAGTGATTCAGTCAGTCTACTGCAACCTATCTTCTCTGAACATTTCCTTCACCTCCCCACCGGTACACCCTGCTTGTCACAGCCATCGTCGTTTCTGTGCTTCACAGTTAGTTCTGTTACTCTAGATCATCCAACCTACCAAAAACTGCCTCCTTTGATAATGGCTATATTTTTTTAATTCTCACATTATCTGCCATCGCACTTTCAGCAACTAACCCCCATTGCTGCATACCTAAGCTCATTTTTGATGCTGGCAAACCACCTTCCTGGGCAATAGAGATTACGTCCCTTCCGCTTCTGCAGCCATTTTTTTTACAACCCTCCTGTAGCCTTCCCCCGAAATGCTTCGTTTTCGTACACATCGGTATGACACAGCTTCTCTGAAGGATATACATCCAGACTCTCAAAATATTCCGCATGCTCTACATTATGACTGCTTTGGACATAGATTTATTAAGCCCACCATTACACAGCAGTTTTGCACCTTTGTTTGCTCGTGTGATACATATAAATTAGGCCCTAAACCGTTTCTGACAGTCGCACTTGAACCGCGAAAATTTGGACCTTTGGGTTTTGCTAATAGTTTTGTTTGGCCACCTATTTGAAGTTCATGCGCATTTGGGCCTTTTGTGGTCTTCAGTTTGGCACAGTGGAAGATATAAACCAACATAGCTTTTGTTTTGGAATTAGTGTATATTTGCTACTCATTGCCCAAACTACGATTCAAGCGACTGACAACAACCCTTTACCAAAACTTCCCAAGCAATCTAGCTAACTGTTTCACTTCTCTCTATTTGCTCTGTTCTCCCCTGTCGTACGTCAAGTTTTGCTTCCTAGGGTACAAGACTGGAATCAGCCGTTACAAGTCTTCCGTCGCTGTGCACAGCTGCTTCATATCGCCTTAATTGTTATCCATTTCTTTTCTATGCAAAAAGTTATTCACATCGTATGTTTTTACCCCAGCTTTCTTGGAGTATTTCTGGTCTCTGACGTATGATTATCAGTTTCCCGTTACCATACTTTTATTCAGATAGACCCCGTTGTCTGCAAACAGAGCAACCAATCAGCTGAGGCTGGCATACCACGGGTAACCTAATGGTATGGTAACCAATGTGGACATATTCAACTGTCTCCTGATTGAATTAGCTTGGGTCTTTGCGCTGATACATCTGTGGATTTCGTGCATAATTACATGGAGATTTATTTCATCTCTGTGTTCTCGTTAGTTATTTGATTCTGGTTGGTGGAGGGAAGATCGTTTGTGGTTAATAGACCGGCCAGATATAAACGAGAGTGCATATAATGTTCGTATATACGCCTTTGCTGCAAGTACTGTCCGGCTGATCGGATGAAAATCTTGCCCCTGGGCGATTCTGCCTTGTTAAGCTGTTCACGGTGAAGTTTAACCGTCATTCTTCGGAGTAACTCTCTGGCCTTGGAAATGGGTACCACACGAGGTCAAGTTTCGCCTGAAAGTGGAATATTATTGAGTGCTCCGAAGAAGAAATTATGAAAACTTGTCGAGGTAGACCATAGCCGTTTTATTTATTCATTTATTACTTGCCGGTATCCCAAACAAGGATGTGGTGCACTAATGACAGTTCGTTTCGTTGATTCGTGCTTCTGTGTTGTTAGCAGATCCATAGAGCATCCCTATAACTTCCAAATGGGGGATGAACGTTTCTTCGCCAGTAATAGTAGACTGGCTCTTAACTGAGAGAGTCATGGGTTTTAGCTAATCGGTAGCTATCACAGTACTGCAGACCTCGGGGAATTTGCAGGGAAGAATTTTGTTAGGCATCCGAATCGTTGCAAAATTCATTATATAAAACTGCGGCCAAGTTTCAAGCAGTCTTAAAATGAACAGCAGTTAAAGCAGCTGGTAGATGCCCAAAGGGTATGGTGACATGATGGCCAATGATAACGAGATTAGATTTGTTTTTCATTTTTTTCACCGGCTGGGGTTTATGAGCGAAATTTAGTGATGCCATTCTAGCGGATGCAACCCAGCAGCTCAGCAGTAGTGGGTACATCTTTTGGCGTGCCAAGATGGTGGACAGAACAGGAT
This sequence comes from Fasciola hepatica, assembly GCA_948099385.1. NCBI lineage: Eukaryota > Metazoa > Platyhelminthes > Trematoda > Plagiorchiida > Fasciolidae > Fasciola > Fasciola hepatica. The sequence continues at coordinate 24,695 of CANUEZ040000170.1, forward strand.
CAGGTCGCAGTTTTTCGTACACAATTCCACCAAACGACGATGGTTGAAGTTTTCCTAAGGAACTAAAGTTTAGGTCTCATGTTCTTCCGCAACTTCTCTGCTAGAAAAAGCCGCTTCAGTAGGTAGAGGCTCCGCCCAATATAGTGCGCGTAGAGGCCTTGAGCCACAATCTAGGATAGTGTTCTGCAGATCTCACCTAATGCAGAACATAAAATGTAAGACGAAAACATCTGTAGGCCCTCAATCTCTGTCTTCCCTCATCTGGAAGCTGCATTCGAATCAGTCGGAAGCACCGTTTTCTGACACTGCCATCTAACGGAGGAAGTGCCGAACCAATTTATGTCGCTTATTCAATGCTTTTATACGAGGAGTCAAAACCAAGTTTTTGCTTTTGACGCCTTCTCCCAAGTTCGCCATGGAGAGTTATGTTCGTCAGGGTAGCCCACTTTCGCCCTTGCTCTTGAATCTTACAACCGAATTGATTCTTGAGATAGCTCCATCCTTGTGCATGAATAGCGACTTCCACCTTCGTTCTGGCAACGAATTATTTGATTTGAAGTATGCGGACGACATTTTCCTTCCAAGTGGGGATCCAGGTAAGTTCCAAGCTTTCTAAAATAGCGTATGCAACTGTTCAGCGATATGTGGGATGCAATTTGCACCTTCAAAGTGCAAAATGCTCCTGCAGGACTGGGTATGCGTCGCACCAAACCTCGTTTTGACAAGAAAAGCGCCAGCTTAAGTGAATACATTTTCTAACCTGAGGAGCTTCATCTCATGAGATGCACAGATATTGGATGGTCTGTCATCATTTATAAAGAAGGCGAGTTTGACTTTTGCCAACCTCAGATATTTTCGGTGTCGAAATGACATCCCGTTGTCTGCCAAGCGTCCAGTGTACAATGCGGTGGTTAGGTTTTTTCCTCCGTGAGTCGCAGAATCATGGCCGGTTAGGGCAGAAGACATACAGCGTTTGTGGATGCCGAGCACCGAGTCTCCGTAGCACAGCTCGAATATAGTGGTAACAACGTACCAGCAATGCTGGGGTTAGACGTAGGGTGCTGAGAACCGAAGTTCGGTCCCTGGATCAAGTACTGGACCCAAAAATATTAGGATGGTTGGGACATGTGTTGTGCAATCCACCCGATAGACTTACTCGGCGTACGCCGTACTCCGATGCAGGTGGTGGTTGGAAGGTAGGCCGAGTTGGTTAGTCCGTGACCTGACAGACAGATATGACCATGACCAGTGAGCTTGGTGACATTGGGTGTGTTAAGCCTCCAGGTTGGGATCCGCGCGACCGGCCTAGCGAACGTTTGGAGACATTCAGTGATAAGGTCAAGTGTCGCGACCGGTGGCGTACTTGCAGTCGATCTCTTTCTTTGTTTTCTTGATCTGCACTTATTACTTTGGTTTGGGAGCTTTTCCAATTTGTGCTTCTTTTACTCCTACCCTTTATTGAACGGTGCTGGAAGACAGCAACCGGGAATAGAGCACAGAAAAGCAAGGTTAATGGTAGTATAAACTGAACTGAACTCTCCCGTGTCCACACTAGCTGATGGTCATGAAGGAGACAAATCACTCAATGCATCAGATATCCTCGGTTAGGTTATTTTTTGCGAGAACACGACGTCCAATCGTCCTGGAGACAGGTCACTTTTAAGTAAGAGGAACATAGACTGACGAGCTTCACCCCTTGTGTTCAGAACATTTGTGATGATTGTCCATAATGCAATTATTCATTATCATGCATTTGTATCATCACACACATATAAATGGGACCTTGAATTGTGTAAAAATATAACAGCGATTTGTTCTGGCGACTGTCGTGTTTTTCTGTTCATTCAGACTTGGGATAATAGCTACTATTCATTCACTGCGCTAGGGTTTCACAACACTCCGGATGATAAGTTCCGCAGCTTCAACACAATGATCAAACGGAGGAAGCTGTACATCTCGTCACCCGTATTCGAGAAGAGGTTTGCAGCTTTTCTATAAGAGAAAAGCCGACGATAGACCTGGACAAAGAGGTTCTATGGGTTTATTGCGGTACCTGTGAAAGATGGGTGCATTCCTTGTGAGAAGAATTTCACAAGGAGGTGAATTATCGTTTTGTGCTTTTCATCACACATTAGCACCAACGCGGGAGCTTGAGGACCACCCCGAGTTTCTTTTCAGAGACAAGCCTTTCTGACTTTTATCTCCTATGTCACCTTTTTTACTTGTTAAGTGGCACAGTCAACGCATGATTCCTCATTCATGTTAGCAACTTTGGAATGAGACATTAGGACTACGGCCCTGTTACCACGCAGTATTATTATTGATCCATATGCGAGCTGGACATCGTCCGGTTCAAATCAAATGTTCCTTTAAATGGGTCGTTATTGGTACGTAAAACAGTAACGCGCGTGCCGTAGCTCCTTAGCGTAGACCGCGGCAGATGTAATTAGGCAGCCGCCATACGCAATTGGCGGAACTAACCGAGTTTACTTTTGGGTAGCAATCAAAATGGGTAAGCCATCTGATTAAGTTGTGGCGCAGGTGACGTCGTCCGACTCCTGAGTAAAGATGCATGAAGCCGTTGGTGAGAAAACATGAGGTTGCAACGGATGTTAGAGGGACACTATGAAGCTGACCGAAAATATGTTAAGAAAATGAACAAGATTGCTTCTAGCCAGAAAGTCTCTTCATGGTTCATGAGTGTATTCAGAACTAAAAGTATGGACTAGCCCGTACTATGGTATTCATCACGTTGGAAGGCGTTTTTTTCCAAGCTTCATTTTCAGACTCCGCAAAAATCACAAATAATTTCGCGAGTCTTCCGGATTCTGAGTCCCAATTTTATGTTCGCATGTGGCTGCACAATACAAAGACCTGGGAATGCATTAGGTCAAACTGGGATGACGAAAAAAACCCCGCAGGTTTTCAGATGACACCACTCCTGGAGTCACAGGAGCCGGGATGTGTCGCTTACGCTTGTACCGGTTAAAGTATGTCGTTCCAATTATTATTTGTTCTTTGGTTAAGCGACACTGTTGATGAAAGTAGTAAGAAGCAATGTGAGACATTTTCGGAGGATTGATCGTGAGGATTACCATCAGGTCTTTTGTGTAGTTGTTGTTGTTCCGTCAATGAGATAAAAATGTTAGTATGTCAGCTCAAGGGCTCATCTGCTCAGTTGTCTATGTTTACGAGTAATAGCGTGAAAGCTATGCGAGAGCCAGGGTGGAGGTGTCTAGGCTAAAAGGGTTCTGTCACTTGCGACTGACAAGTTTGTTTTATGTGGTATTATATTGGTATTATGATGAGATATTTACGTGATATGTGTGTGGTACTTAAGCGATATTATCGGGGTTATCTAAAACACTCGTTTTGAAGTAGTAAAAACACGTTCGTTTAACATGTTTTTACCACGTTTTCTGCTGGCCTGATTTCTACGTTATTTACCAGGGCAGCCTCTTATACACATGAGAGCATATTGAGACACGAAGCAACAATAACTCACCGGGCCGGTTGGCTTACTTTTTATGGCGTCAACGGGTAGAAGGGGAAACACGGAAACGATTCCAACAACGAGCCACGGTAAGCCAGGTTTACTTCATGGCACAAGCAACCAAGCAAGAACAAACTGAACACTTATCCAACAATGTAACTTGAGACTCACTGCATATCCAGTGACTTACAGCTTTACGTGAATATTATTCACGTAAGATGTTCTCAAATATGTGTCGGAAAAATACACTAGAATTCCATACATATAATACGTAAGCAAAACAGTGTCCTGCACAATAACACCTTATATGGTAAAAAATATAAGTGATTTCACGATAATACAATAACCATTCAAGTCATAATTTATTTTAAATCCTAGAGATTAATTTAAAACTATTACTTTAGAAATAAATACAAATTTCTTTTTAGGTGTAGTAAAACGTCAGAATTATTCCGTTCAGATATACACTTCACCCTAGACAGTATGAATGTCCTTCTGACCGTCCCCTGAGAATTCCCAACAGTCCCTGGCAGTACCACTGAGTGACCCCCAATGACATAAAAAATACCACCGGATGAAATGGCGAATTCAGATATTGCTTATGAAACCGCCCCCTTCGGTATACTATTTTTCGGTTCCTTTTTTTCATAAATACTCACTAATAATACAACCTGAACCTTGCAAATGATAACAGTTAAAACTCTGAACATGTTTCACACATCAACCTAATTGAACTGAAGTCTATCGTAAATTGGAATTCAAGCAAAATAACTCGAGCAATTGTGTGAGAAGAAAGTACCGCGCAAATACGCGACTCATCTACCATACCTTATTTTGAAAAACAGTCGTAACTGGACCTCCGGAATAAGATACCGAATTTTATCAACAACCTTCATCATTAGCCGACTTTAGATCCAAGTTGAATATTAACGTAGCTGGAGCACGTTATCTACTATATACTTGATCCAGCCGGAATAACAAACTACCCATTCTAATTCAAACATCAGTGTGAAGAGCGCAAAAATCGAAGGGACAACAAATTTCCAAATTAATTGGGAGAATCTACAATGTACTTTTGAAAAGTACTAAGATGCATCGAAAATATTACCAAGATATCAGCATACAACTGAAGTATTGTCTTTTCATTGTCGATGGTGGCCGATCACTGTTCAACTACTTCATAAGGAATTCTTATGGCAGCAGATAAGTTGAATGGAAGCAGACGAACTTAGGCGGTTGGAAATCCCGCTGAAGATAGACCTCAGCAACCACCATAGAAAAGGCGGCGCTCCAGACAACTTTCGCAGAATAATTACACGCTATTTATCATCTGATCTTCCACTCCGAATCTGCCGAGCATCTCGGCTGAACACATCAAAGAATCCATTACGACTTCCTCCTTTATTCTTGGGTGCGTATACATCTTTCATACTGCTACCAGACTCACCATGCATTCACCAAACAACCATTTCACTTTTGTCGGGTCCTTTATTTGAATGTACCAGTGAGCCCGCTCGGCTGTAATACTACCGACGTGACACAACTGCAAACACTAACAAATTTGTTCATCTGAATAACTACCGAATTTGATGGCGCCACTTGCTCCACCTCTGTACGCTGTCAGCACGCCGTTGCGTTCCTCCAATACACAAGTTATCCCACTCCGGCGTTTCGAGTTTTGCTCCTTTGCGCACTCCCTAGTATAATCGTCATCGTACCAGGAACCGGTGACCAGGCGCTATAGACTCTATATGGGAGCAGGTCCTGATTCAACTTGGGAAGACCACAAAGTTCTCTCCTTTACTCCGGTGCGAGTCCCTTCTTTCATACGTCTTTCATGCGGTTTTCAAACATCTATCATTCATTTGTCGAAAATTTATTTTATTTTATTTATTTATTTTTGTCATGCATTTTTCCCCATTACGAATAAATATCGGATCATAATACCAATAGTTTCCTTTGATCATGTATCCAGTATGCTTTGGGCCTCGCAGAAATATACCACTATTATTACTAATACTATTATTATTATTATTATTATTATTATTGTTATTATTATTATTGTTATTACCAGCTAGACTAGCCCGTAGTAATATACTCTTTCGGATTCACATGTTGCTCGTCGCTAGTTTGAATTGGCACCGAGGACAGAGGAGGGCGTCAGTTGATGGTAGCGGGTTTGGTGGGACTCGAAAGCTAGTCGGAAAGGAATTTCGTGGGACATGATGAAGAAGGACAATGGGGAAGGGGATTGGATGTCGGGAAGAAAGTTTGTGTGTACGGTGTGAGAGGGCCATCTTGTACGCCTGTGGAAAGATCGTCAATCGTCGTGGGATACTTCTTCCATTACTGCTACATTGTGGACTTCGGCACCACTCAGTCTCTCAGTCCAGATCATGCATTATTGTTTAGGGATGCACCTCTAGCCTTAAAGAAGCCAAGCCTCTCATACAAGGTAGCAGCTTTGGTCCAGGTGAGCCGGTGGCCAATCGTATGGTTCGTTTGTCCCCTCTGGATGTCTCTTGGAGCCGGCGACTGATAGGTCAAACCATTTGCAGTTCAGATGTAGCCAATTATCCTGGATGCCACCGATTCTGGTGATCATGGTGCATTCCTTCTCTTACGCCATCCATAGCTAGCTTAGGATCATGGTTCAGCCGTCCCCCTGAACTGATTTTCAGTCAGACAACCCGGTAGAGGACACCGGCATTAGCTTTGGTGCTCCCACTTTAGTTGGAACATCTTCTTCAGGAGAAGGCAATGAGTAAGACCTCCTCAGCAAAAGTTATCTGATATGCAAGGTCATTTGGGAGCATTTTGGGAGGCTTTCATGGCAAGTGGCCTCATCAGGGTCGGAAGAGCCAACTCCGGGCCATACCTAAGCATTCAGAGGAGATACACAGTAAGTTAAAAAATATAAACTAAATAAAATTTGCCAGTAAGATGATGACGACTGCAGACAAACAGAAATATGACCGTGCCTTCAAAATATGCGATAGCGGTAGGGGTTTTTATGATATATCTATACACAAAATAAAACTTCCTTTACGATAGAATAGTTGTTAGTTGTATGACAGATAAAATGCCGGAACTACCGGCGGCTTGACCTGGCTATGTTACCTGGATGCAATCAATTAAGGTGCTTCCTTCAATGAGAGAATCTGGGTAAGTACTTTGAAGTACAGTTGCATCTAACTGCAAGCCACCTAATGTGACTACGGAAAACGTGACAATGAGGAATGGACCGAGAGGTAAGATTACTTGTAGCTAGAGTGAGACCCGGTACCGAAACTGAATCAGCTCCTGAGAAGCAGCTATCATTGCCATAGTAGACCTCACTGCAGAAGCTTATTTAAAACAAGGCGCATCGAAGCTCTAAGCCGCAGCTGCTTCTTAAATGAGTATGGTGTCAGCAGAGCCACTACAAAAAGCACTGTCAGCAGCTTTACTCTTATATAACATTATATATATATATATATATATATATATATATATATATATGTAGCATTTGGTTCCCTAGGCCCCATCGAGTAGGCCATTTAAAATACTATCACCAGGACTCAGCGCCAAGATCCATTCAGACAGTAGGATAGAGGTCCTTGATGATCAAACGATTATCAGGACTTCTCATATGAATCCTCTCCCCCTGATAGGGTAATCAATTTTATGACAAGCGAGGGCAAACCTCTTCTCTGAGGGGCTTGCACTTACTCAGTCTGCGAAACCGAGAAAAATAAGAGAACCCCATGAGCCAAAGTGCCCCACACCCACTCCAACAAAATCAATACGGCTGCCTACAGTGTAACAGTTACACTAAGATCAGACAAATAAGTCTTGTAGTGTATCGGTTATCCGTGTTGGTCAGACGACCTTTCAGGGAAATTGAGTCCTTGGGCATTGTTAAAGGAGATACTGCAACACCTGCATAAGTGACTGGGTTATACTGAGATGAATATGATACAGGCCGCCCAAAGATAACCGTCAAGGAGATAGCCACTGAAGGAAAATGTTAACTTTGCAATGCTTGTGAATTCTCAGGACCTTTTAAAAACCTGACTTGTCATCCTCAGGTTTCACAGTGAGCAATGATCACCGAATGCCCTAAGGAACTGGTTGGTATGGACCTGATGGGTTCTCTACTCGACATTTTAATGGACCATGGATAAACTATCGTGCTGATAGACTACTTAATAGAATATTGCAATGCTCTGTCCCTGTGACAGTGATGCGATTGCGGTGGCTGGTGTAATTCGCGAAAGATTAATCTATAAATGGGTCAATCCTGGTTAACTCCACTCATATCCATGTTCGTAATTCGAATGTGTTTGGCTAACGGAGCTTTATGGTACAGAAAACATACAAAAGGTGATAAAAGTGGCTCATCACCTCAAGGCACCTACCAAAAGCTAAGTAAAAATGTCTACAGGAATGACTTATAACACGCTTTCGCGGACTCCAACCCCAACGAATAAGATCGCGTGCTGCCACGCTGTCTCTTCGCTGAGAATAACATGTTTCACAGATCCGCCGGACAGGAGCCGCTTTTTTATTGACTGACAGGGAAATAAGACAACCAGGTGACAACTCACTTTCAACTATGGACTTTCATCTACTGTTCGTCGCAAAGTACGTTTCCAAGGTAATCGAAAACTTCATGGGGTGAATCGAAATACTCCCACCCATCCGGAATCAGCACACACCAAAAATACTATTACAACAAAAAAGGGCTTGGAGTACCTTTCAAACCGACGATGATGTGGTTGTATCGACCAAAACGTACAAGTCCTGATCAGGGTGAAGTCTGTCCAATGACTGACTGCTCGATCCACCGAATAATTTGGTTCACGCCTTCTGGATAGAGCCTATGAACCTCAAAGCAACGAGTAGCCCAAGTAAAAGCGGAACCCAAATCGAAACAAGATCGCTCCGAAAACTCTACGGTAATATTTGTGAGTTAAAATATATGTACATGACAGTCATTTCTTTGACAATGAGCCTTAGTCACCTTTCAGCCAATAGACAGTCAAAAGCAGGGAAAACGTCGGTACGAAGTGAACAGTTGACCAAAAAGAATAGAGTATACCTGTCATGTAGTCCTATCCAATAGAACTAATTCTTCACGCTTATTCAGTCCCAACAAATAACTTCCTGAGCGTGGGGCCAAGACGTTAACGTAAATGAGCTTCAGATCTACGGTCTGACAACGCGAGCGAGGAAGTAAAACCGAACCGCAATAAGACAAGCTGCCTTGAGTCACTGCGACTCGATACCATTCTGAGTATCCACAAGAGTATCACACCAAGAAAGCACGACCAAAAAGAAAAAAAAAATTCCTCGATCGTAGAAAGGATGAAGACCACAAAACAATATCAGCAAGAGTAAAGTGAGGATGAGTAGTCTGAAATCCGTAACGAAAATATATAAGGGTAACAGATGAGGAATTTTCAATCGTTCGTGAGTTTACAGTTGTTTCACAGAGCTCCACTAGGCCCTGAAGCACTGGCCAAACCACACAAGGAATAGGACCCCATGTGATCGTTTTAGTGCTATCCGAAACAAAATGCCTAACAAAGGACACTAGAGAGTCCCACGCATAGTTTCTGGTCCACTTCACTCAACTCAAGCCGCACATACCAATCACGGAATCCGAAGGGACTCGGTACGAGGATATGGTGAACCCACCTGAGGTGGCGATCTAAGAAGAGTTACCTAGTGAAGTAGGTCTAGCGAGAGTAACAAGGATTACGATTCCAAGAGAAAGGGGCAGTATAAGGTGAAAGTGAAAGCCACCATCTCCGAATAATTGAAGGTTGGGTAATTGTTGACTGCTGTCATTTTCTTAGCAATTTACAGATCACCATAATTCCATGTTGATCCACGTTGAGATAAAAGATATGCAGAATGAAGATCGGGACAGTCCCCGCAAGTAAAGTTGCTGTTCGTAATGTTATTATAACACACCTTGACAGTGTTACTACATGCTTCCCCAAAGTAATCCTGCTACTTCTTTGAGCGCTTAGATTACCTGATACCTACAGCATCTAGAGTCAAATAATACTGGTCACGTGAAGATTACATTGAATTTCATACACTTGGTGCGTAAACCAAAGGGTCACAAACAAAATTTTGAAGTGAGTAGTTGCGAAAATAGATGAAATAAACCAATTGGACATGCTGTTTATTCGTCACAAATTTTTCGGCTAACCATACAGGCCCAAAATGTGGAGTGATACCAACGAACCAGATCTGGTCACGGGTGGGTCAGTCAACTGATCTCTTGTATGGCAAATTGGTGTGGCATGGAGAAACGCCTTCTCTTGGACCCGTGAAAAGAGTGACGAGACTCACGTGAAAAGCTTTGCACTGGCTTTACTTACAAAACACTGGAGATTTATCAGTTCAGCCATTTTCCCAACCCGGTGTCTCCAAATAGGACATAAACCACATGCTCCTAGGTTACTGATGCATGAGAAGCACACAAACTTAATAAAATTAGCCTGAGGCGGCGTTGTTTTGCCCAAAAGATACTGTTCTTATTGATACAAAGAAAAGATAAAAGAAATTAACAGTTTAAATGATGCGTACGCCAACTGATACCTTGTTCGTTAATAAAATGCTGATTTCGTTTTCTTAAGTAAGCTGCTGCCAAAAATGATTGTTTCATGGAAAATATACACAAATATCTGCCTTTGGGAATTGAAACATGGCTGTCTGATCACTGTCAAATGACATCTGGAAGTGTTTACTGGCGGCCGGCATTCGAAGGATGGTTGGCTCATGTTGGTATGGGGAATCATTGAAGTACGAAGTTTCCAGTCATTACGTATAACTTGAGGAGTATAAAAGATGCCAAAACTCAAGATATCTTTCCGGATTTCGCAATCGATCACGCGCCTCTTGAATTGCGCAATTGTATTCCTTTTTGCCCTGTTGAAGAAGATGGAAATTATGAATTTATGAGAGCAAGCTGACAGCACCTGGACTCGAGCCAATAAATCGTGCAGTAATAATATACCTTATCAGTAAAATATTCCCCAAGGTTTTGTTTCTCAAGTTTATCCAATGCAATCTATCCCCAGGCTGCACAGTAGATATGGGGATGACCAAAGAGTGACCAGCTATATTCAGTTGGCCATTTTTGTGCTGTTCACCCTTGTGGAAATACGCATGTCAATCGTGAAAGGTGCAAAGTGATTTGCCTTGTTCAGGTTTGCCGAATGATAAAATACCAACCGGAATTCATTTCATTCTGATCTGATTTCCTTCCCTTAGAGGTCAGATTGGCTGTCTGAGTCTCGCTTATTCACTGGCTTTTCAGACGCGTCGGGTTATGCAGGGTTTACTCATTCTGCAGACGATGGTATCATATTACAATATGCATAAATATCGATTACTTTGACAGACACACAGGGCCCAACACCCTTAGGCAACAGCAAAGTTTTCAGTTAATCGAATAGGAAGTTGGGATACTATATTCATCTGCTTCTGTGAGTTGTGCGTAGAAAATTTCCCCCTTATTTTATGAATATGGCGGCTAATTATTCGAGCATGAACAGCTACTCTCTCTTTGTAATTCATTTTCTTATCTTTGTTCAGCCTAAGTTATATTCAAAATGCGGAACGATACTATGTTCCTGTTTCACACAACATCCAATAATTTGAAAAACAAAACACCTAGCTGAGTTATGGAATATACTACAGTCGAAAAGTTTGTTCCAGGGACTTCAAGACCACCTAAACACAGCACTTTTTGCTGGTAATGCGTATACGAGTACAGAAAAAATACGACATCCAGATACGACCACCTACGGTTTCCGACTCACATCGTAAACTTCAAGGCACATTATCTACATTGAAAACGGTGGAATCGTAACAACGCGGGCACATAATTGCCCTACCCTTATTCCCATGGTTATTGATCGTTTTGATTGTGTTTTCTGTTATCCTGAATCCAATGCCTGCAAGTCAGGCTGTATTTGGTCGAACGTGGAGCTCAGCAAACCAGCCTGTTTTCTACAGCGTATTCTTGTTCCTAAAAGTATTGAGAAGCACAGGTGGGGCGGATTTCAACTACGCCGTTTTTCAATGAACTAGCCTATCACTGAAATTCAAAATTACATGCTCATTCTTTCGATCCAAGTAGCTTTACCGGTTACTCGTTGATCTCACTTCACCTGGTAACACACAGGTCTTCCAAGTGGAAAGGAGCTGGTTCAAACCCTAGGTACTGCGGAGGTTATGCACAGCTGATGATCTCTAACACGAGCGGAACTCGAGTCCGATGCTTCCGAGTGCAAGGTTGACCTGATGACCAGAGGCTTTTGCGTGTAAGGTGGAGTCCGAAGGACAGTCAGCCAGACCAATTGTTTAGATAAATTTTCGATATTCCATAACACAACGTCGTTACTAATTCCTGCAATCAGGCGAAATTTTCGTTACTGCCGACAAGGAGAGTTTAAAATCGAACATAGAGGTTAATTTGGAAGGTTTAGCTCACTCACAATAAGCGAGAAAATACTGGTAGAAATATAACTAACTAGAATGTCAGAAAGCATCGACATATTTGTGTAATCACTTCGAAAATAACGTGTCCACTTTTGAAGTCACGATTTGTGAACGCCCATATCGTTGATTTTCATTTAAAGGAGACAGTCTGACAGTATTTTTCACCTGACTGAGAAAAAACTCAACAGCTGACTGTTTCCATCGGTATCAGTGGCCAAAATATAATCACGAGGTATTCCGGCGTATGCCCGGAGTTGTTGGACATTATGTACACGATTTTCACAAATCCTGTTGATACCCGGCGGAAGTCACAATTCGCAACTCAATTTTTTCATACCGATTAGTAGACAACATCTTTTGTTTTCCTCAGTGGTTGAAAGCTTTCACTTGGTTTTCCCCTTTCACCGAGCTGTGTAGTGCACACACACAAACATACACACTCGACGTCGTAACTTGCAAACTCATTTAGTTGACCGAATTCGAGTCACATTACGTGCATTCGTCTGTACCCAGTTAGCGTCGGGGTCATCGGTCGATTCGCTGTCCACATGTGTGGTTCGTGACATGAAATGCGTGTGTGCACTCCACAAAAAGGGGTTACTGAGAAATCTAGTCGACTGCAGTCAACCACTGATGGAAACATAAATTATTATCTGCTAACGAGCACTGAAATAGTGAGCTGCGAATGTTTGCCCCCTGACTGTCTAAAGACTTCGTGAAAATACGGAAATTGTTGAGACAATAGCCAAGGAACCCTGATATTACAACAGTAGTTAGCCGTAAAATTTCACGTGGCTGAACACTTTTGGTTTTATTAGATCGTTGGAGGTACAAAATTTGTTTCTGTATGATCAGCCAGGCCTCCCTTAACCGTGAATATGTATGATTTTGTTGTAGTTTTGTTCTCTTTGGTTTGATTGATTGTTTAAGTAACTCATCCATCTTGTCTGCCTTATCCAGCATTCGTTTGAGCCCGACGGATGAGTTTGCTCTTCCTCAACCTTGCAAAGAATATGCCCCCTAAAACAGAGCGTACTATCGATCAAGTGTTTATTGCACTGATGACTTCCAATTGATCAGAGTATTGTTTACTCAAGCATATAGTTTGCCACCATAAAAGTAGTTATTCTCACTGCCTTTTGGAACTGAAATATCTATCAAAAGACACAAAGCATGGACAAACTGAAGCGTACAAGCCATGATATGGGCCATCAGAATAAAATTTACTAGTATGTGCGAAAAACATCATGAAAAAGGTAACTAGTCGAGCAGTGTAACGTATTACCAGTGCCAGTTTGAGTTGTTGAACCATAAGGTGATACTGCCTACTGATTTGTCTTTTCATGTGGGCTGAGCCGTGGATCCGAGCGGTTTTCTTTTGCCGTAGCAAAGCCGCCAGACAGGTGGATAACTGATCTTGATACGCCCGAGGAAATTCACGTAGGTCTGCACAAGCAAGCTCGTATCGAACCAAACAGGGAAGCTGAGGCGATTTGAAGAGAAAGTAAATAACTTTTAAATGAGCTGGTTTTATATGTTTGAAATAGTGTATTTATGGTATTTCTACGTTACCTCAAGCTCCTGTAGAATAGTGGGTTTATTCATATTTGTGTGACAATTATACAGTCAGACCCAAGGGTTTTGCCTATCCATAATGGTGACCCATTTAGTGTACATTGGAATCACTGTGGCTTATACGTATCGATATGAGGTTGCAGGAAATCGTCTGTGGTATATCTTATACTAAAGAAGAATAACTTTCAATTCTTGAGAACTAAGGCAGCCTCCCTAGTTCTGCTGATGTTGAAGATCAACACATATTGCAATAACGAAACTAATGATTCGCCTATTAGGATATAACTACCCGCTCACCCTGCGGATGCGTATGCTGTTGATTTTTAGGCCAATCTGTAGGTTTTATTAGTGGACTTTGGGAGTTAAAAAGGTGTAAACGACTGTTATCCATGAGAAAATGATCAAACTAATGTCTATATTTGATCCTTTTTCACAGTAATTCACACAAAGATACAATGGGTCCATTAATTTCAAATTTTTCCTATACTTGCTCTGCAAAGTGGACAACTTTACTTGACTTCACAAGTGATTTCCAAAATAGCCAATCATTCTGTGCAGTTCAGGCTAGGTCGACGTTCACTTAGGGCATCATATGTCAGTTAATTAATGGCATTTTACTGAGTAATAACTAAGTAACGATGAAACGCACATAAATAACTCACTTTTGTCTGATTTGGTCTTTCCACAGCATCAACTAAATAAGCCTCCAAGGATAAGGCGGCCAAATATGCGACACTCAAATGTTCACCCCATGGCAAAACAGTGTGCGGAGTAGATGGATTATCTCGTATAAGGTTGGCGCGGTGTTTCATCGGCAGTACGGCCAGCAACGCAAGAAACAACTAAAAAGAGACAATTCAAAATGCATGTATTACCGTCAAGTTTTAGTACTCCGTATCGTTTACTCGGGGGAGTTTCTTCCAACTTAGCTACGACGAAAAGTGCTCAAAAATACAGGACGCTGGAGAAGAATCACAAATTGATTGTTCTCCCAGGAAGATTGATAAATAAGTAGGATATCCGAAGCTTTCTACTTCGGAGGGCTCTCAGATGCACAGCACAACTTACGTATGCTTACGTAGCGTAGCTCAATTTTCATCACTAATCACCTGTTTCTGTTGTCTACAAAGTTGCAACGGTTGCAACGAGGGTGATCTTTCTAAGCACGGATTAACAATCCGCTAGTGTTTTGTTGTACGATTATTCAATTAGTGCAAAATCAGTGATTTACAAGGAAATAAGGAAAAAATTATATTCCATCAGTAGCTCTAGTCGAATACAGATATTCTTGGAGAGGAGATTCCAAAACTACGTTGTAAGTTACTAATAAATTAAACCGAATGTTCTCAAAACCTCTTGAGGAAACTAGATCAAGTTCACTTGTGTGCAGTTCTACCGACAATAAGAGGGGCTCGAATAGCAATTCATCCTTTTTTGTTTCTGGGTCTAAGCAAGAGTCTATAGAAAGTTGAAAACAGAAGTCAGAAACACAGATTGCACGATATATCTTAGATCGTTTTGATGCATCTTTACAAAATGCGTACTGCAGTCGAAGTGATTATTTTCATAGAAATAGAAATGAAAACTCTGGAACTCTGATGCACACAGTGAGAAAACACTTTCAGCCCAGGAAGGTTAAATGATGCAAGGAGCTAGGATAATATGGATACGGACAAGACTGTTGAGAAAGGAAAGTTGTTAGAAATGCAACTAGGTTACACAAGAGTGGAATACGAAATTCAACAGCGTTCGACTTTCCGAGGCTGTGTAATTTCGTAGAGTGCAACTTGTGTAATTCGCAAAAAGCATTATTCAGTTATACGCTATGTGACTAGCAATTCTTTCAGATAGGTAGATTGGGGGAAGATATAGCAACAGCATTTGTTCTATTCCGCTGACTCAGTTGCACCCACACCCAACCACGATTTGGACAAATCATTTGAGTACTGCCGTACAAAAATGAACTTTCAATAATCAGTGCAGGAAATAACGGTTTTCTTCTTCTGGTGAATTTTAAAATTTATGCACCGTTGTATGTGCAACGAAAAACTTCAGTACCAATCAAAAAATACCATTAACAGTTCAATCTTCGTCATTCCTGGTAGCCAGTCACTTGGGCCCATAAGTTATTCTTGTATCCGTTTCTGGATAGCATAATCCTGCTGGTCTGTTAAAGGCACAGTTCAGTGAGGGTCAGGCATTCACAGTGACACATGCGATTGTAAAATGCTCATTTTTGGATTCGTGTTTGACAGGGTTTCTGTCGAACATATACGCGCAGTCGCGGTATAAATTCGAGTCAGCTTAGTTCCGACTAGTGCCAGGAAAGAAGTGAACTAACGTTTAGCCTATTTGAAGCCATTTACGACCAACATGTCGAAGATGTGACAGAATGCATAGGTAGTTCAGGGAACCTTTTTTCTCATGGGTAACTTCTGAAACGAATGAACCTTGATGAGTTTAGGGAATTGCCATTTTTAGAGATGCGAATCCGGAGATCGAACTCCTTTTCATGCGCAAATGAACCACCACTTTTTCTATCAACAAATTTTTTCGCTGTTGTTTCTGTTCTTCTCAATACGCTTCTAAATATCATGTATAATGATCGGGAACATCACTAATCCTAAGTGTTAGCAAAGACGTTTTCCTTGGTACTCATTAAATTCAGAGCTTTGAAAGCAAGTTGAAAACACTGCCCTTGTATTTTTGTTATGTTGAACATATTTGAAGAAAGGCTGTTACTCGACGAATCTTGGGTGATTGCAGCTTCTGTCGCGGACAGAGCTAGATGACGGAGAGTCTTCATTCCTAAATGGTTCCGGAGGAGGAATGAATAATACCAGATATTTACATCATATAATCAGTAAAATGTGAAATCGTTTTTAATTTGAAACTGGAAAACTTACTTGACCCCAAGGACTGACGACGGATACAATTTTTGGGATAAGGGAGTTCACCGAGCTATCGATCTGCGGTATCTGACAGCAAGCTTTTTTTGACATTGGATTGGAAAGAGAAATAAGATTGGGGAAACCGTACTCTGGCAAACCGTATTTTCCGAGGCCATTTAAAATCCATGTGTGGTCAGAAGAAAACAAGCCCACGGGCCTTGTCGATCTAAATAACGGTAATATGTATGGAATCCGGGATGGCCGATCAGTTCAATGCTACTTCAAAATCCAATAAATTATTCATTGATAATAATAGTATGTGGTCCTAATTAAACAGTTAGTTACGATTCCTTGACACATCACGAAGACAACCCCGTATAATAAACCAGTCAAGTTTAGAATGGAATCTAACCGTAAGTTGACCTAAAAACCACACATATTTCTGTCAAAGACGAACACAACGGGCTTTTACCGATTCTATTACCAGAATCTTGGTAGGGCTAATCCAGTGTTTATTTAATGGAGTAAACATGCCAGGGGTCTGTACGGAATCATCATACCAGGTTTTTATTTTTTCCTTATCATATATTTATAAAGTGGTGTTTTGATGATTTGGGTCGCTTTTTATAAAACTGTGAACGTTAAGAGATCATGTCGTCCTATATGTAGCCAAGTGATATTCATCTGAAACTATGAAACAACTGGTATATTCACTTCATCTATAAAACGGTAGCATTTCTAACGGTTGTCCGAATATTCCCCATAGAATATTTTCCGGTTTATCCAAAATATTAATCTGGCTTACATCCTTCGAAGCCAAGGAACTTAGGTCAGTTTATTCGGTAACCTGCACTGAGAAAGAGTAACCGAGATAACGGTAAATTCAGATGAGTACAAATACTAATGAGAAAGCTGCTATGAAGTACTGCAATCTTTCGTATTACTCGAATCATCTTGGAAAAGATTAAAAACTTGAACTTCCTTGTGGAACAAGTTCAGAAATTTTTCATAAAATTTTCAGCTCGATTCAAATCCTTGTTTTGCACTAAGGCATCATACGGAACGTAGCACACGACTCCGAAAGACTTTAGCAATATGCCGAACGGCTGGTTAAAACGGACTTAAGTGACTTGGAGTGAACGATAACATGAGGTCGAAATATATCACTGGTGGTGACGAGTCGAGCGAATTCAGTTTTCTGACAGCGAGTCAGATTCGCGATGGGAAACCTCATAAAATAAGTCACAGAACCATGCACAACCTGTCAATAAAGTGTCCACATCATGGACGTTAATGGAATAGAACGTAAGGCAAAATGTGCAAAAACGATCTTCTAAAAGGCTTTAAAACTGGAAAACTAAGTCATACATCTGACTGAGTTTGGGCTTTTCTGCCCTGTTTTTTGTATGCATGCATTTGCAGAGCTTGATTGCTCAATGGCTATTTGTCCTTAAGACTTCACGAAATGCTCTCATATGACCGCGCGTCTCAAACGGCCTCCACTGAGAAAGTCTTGTACTCTGCCTGCTCGTGGCGAAGGTGTTTTCATCAAAGAGTGACGACAAAGACGACCGTCCGGCGCTCCACATCGGTATTGGATGATATTCAGTCTAGGGAAAACAGCTAACCAACTTTGGAAGGCGTGTGAAGTCTACAACAAGAAGCTCACTGGCATCGGTGGAGGAAGGGTGTACATCGAACCCAGGATGTCTGGCCCCATCCGAAAGGCGCATGAACTGAGCAATCAGCCTTCAGTCCTTGGTGGGTTACGGATACCACACATCGTCCAGCTGCCTTATGGATTAAGTGTTGGATCGCTAACTGCTCCGGTAGTGGGCCTCTTGGGTAACAACCTTTGACCTCTTAACCTGGGGGTGTTGCTCCAGAAAACCGATCATGAAATCTGACTACTTCTAGCCCTTCTTCCCCGGTTTTACCATGTTTAGTTTGACACAGCCTGAAATCAGGCGGGGTAGATATATCCATATATACGATTGCTGAAGCTCGCGGGAAAGATGTTCTTAGGTTGTGAGAAATCGTAGACATACTAGAAAGCAAACCATCTAATTTAGGAGTGGTTTGGAAGTGGCAAACGACTGACTGCTAATAGATGGTAGGCTGCAATTTTAAGGTCATTTATGAGCTCAAGTACAGACAGCCAATAAACGCAGATTAGCAGCTTTTACATGCCCATTTATAGTTTCGTCTCCTCTAGTGGTAGGTTATTCACTACCTTATCGCTAAATTCAGTAACTGGGGGCATTTCGAGCCGTGCGTATCCTTGGCATAAAATTTACTGCAGCCTAATGTTTCCAATGACATTGTAATTACACTGAGCGATATTCTCAGTTGACAAAATCTCAAATGAAAATGCTCACCAACACAAGATGGAATTATTTACTCAGATTTACCATCGATCTAGTGCTCAAACTGATTTGTGTTGTGGAAACAATGCGCCTGAATAGATGCATTTATTCAACGGATCATAATTATTTGTACACAAATTTTTGTTGATAGATGCTTAAATGACCCCGTCTGAACTTACTCATGGACTAACCGCTCATCCATGTACTGCAGTTCCACGGAAAGAGCCTGTGAAGAGCGGTTACTGAAATAGACGGAATGGCTGCTGGTTGTGTGACGTGGGGTGCACACATTATCCGGTGCAGAACTGACCATATCTAACGGATATTCCAATTCACCGGTGTTCAACACATCGGTCTCATCGGTCGTAGTCCGCCTGATAACTAACATGGACGAATCTGGGTCGCAAGAGATATCCCGTACGGCTTTGGTGGGTGAGTGAACGGTGTCCTTAAGATTCTGAAAACCAAAAAACACAGTAAGCTAAACTACACTCATCACATACCCACACCAATATTTTTATCAAACAATATGAATTAGTGAACCAATAGGAGCTAAGAAAACGACAGGGTTGTGATCAATGGTAAACTGGATACCTCTTCGTTTTTGAGAGGTAACTGCTATGTTGGGACAACTCAGTGCGTGGAAGTTCTATGGGTTTCTCCACACCGAAACAAACTTCCGAATTATCTACTATGAAAACCCATAGATAAGCCTGCGGTTATGTTCAGTCCTCAGTGTACTGTGAATGAAATTACTCCCGAAAACCTTTAAACAGAGACAATTCAAAAATAGCTAAGCGATTCCTCTATGGTCACTTTGCCTAACAGAAGCCTTTTGAATCTGGTGAAAGCTGTTTCATGGAATAACATTTGTGTGCCACAGGCTAACTATGACTTATTCACTTAGAGGTGTAATTTGAATTACATCTCAGCATGCATTCAGACCAAGATAAAAAGTAACAGTTTGGTAATAGTGCCAGCGTTTCAGTAAAATGGCCGACTATATTTGAAGTCCAAGAACTGCCCACAGAAACAATCCAGGATGGCAGGATGTCAAACTTAAAAAGTTACCACACAGTATCATACTGTACTAAAGCTGATTTGTTCAAAAAAATCATAGGTACACCACGCAAACGGGACGCGAAATAAATCACTGAGGGTCATGCAGGTCAAAACCGAAATTAACCACTAACAAAATTCCTCTAATTCCTAATGAGAATGCCGCAACAAGACAGTTATTCCTTCAGTTGTCAATATGGAATGAATGGTGAGCAACGTACTAAAGATATCTTTGAGTATCCTAGACTAATTCGTCAAAATATGCATACAAAATGCTCGAATGCATAGCTCTATGGTAGATAAATGCGCTAATTTTGTGTGCAACGTAGTGACTTAAACAAAGGATGCATTTCAAAGTAACTATTTTGATTGGGACAGCTTCCTCTCTGTGTGTAATTGCTCCACTCACACTGTACTGTTCGTCGAGTGTTGAGGCTGAGTGAACTGCAACGGGACCCGATTGCACTTCATTTGGTTGACTTGAGGTGGAACCTGATTGCCCGGAGTGGAACCAACTCGACTCGACTGCCGAAGAGACTCGAGGGCACACGAACAGCCAACCGTTCGGGTCACCAGACCAAATCGACTATGCAAGATGATGAACAGGACAGTCAGCAGTTTGCTTCATCAGTCATTCACAACGGAACAAGGAAGTCAAAAACGAATGGCCTGCCAGCGTTTGAGAGTACTCATAGTCGAGTTTGTTAGGACGTAATAAAAACTGTAATTACTTATGTTAGTTGACGGAGGGAAAAATTATTTGCAACCATTCGTCGAACTGACTTTACAGCAATGCTTAAGAGCATCTTCCACAGAGGATCTTATTTTCATAAATATAACTAATCTCCTAAAGATATTGTCGTTATTACTTTATCTGACTAACTGGTTTGACTCAAAGCTCATTTCCGGATTTGTTCGCAAGGACAATTCTGGTGCAAACTTTCATTCATGAATTATGTATACTAGAAGTATCTGAACGGTGATCACTGGCGTATTCCTTACAAAGAACAGACAAGAATAATTCAGCAAAGATGGTGCTGCGCAATGGTAATTTGGACTGAAAATCCGTTGTTTAAACGACGTATTTTAGTGATTTGTAAGGCAACTTTTGTGGTATTCGACGTAAAAACTACTAAATTAAGATTCGAGAAAATATCCTAAGATTTCAGACTGAAGTTTTCATACGCTGTAAATATTATCTATGATTATGCAGCTAGAACAGGTTGTCATCGATACTGTGAACGCTTGGGACGGAAGTGTACTATTTGTTTACATACGTGAAAAGTTCGGAAGAATTTATATGCTGTTAACATGTCATAAATTACAAAATGTTTTTAGGTAGCTCATTATCGTTGGTACTTTATAGACAATAAGTATTCCATCATCGGAATGAGGTCTTGGGAAAAGGATTCACCAAGCACGCAATGTTTCGTGTCGAATGGCAAGCACTTCTTTACTCTGTTTTCTTTCGTTGCCAATTGTGTGCTTAGTCGAGAAAGTATGTAGCTTGATAATGATTTTGTCTTTGTTGGTGTGTGTGTGTGTGTGGTCGGACACTTACCACTTGACAATCAACATCCCATATCTGATGCCTCGAGAGCCCAACGGCAGACAACAAACTGTGCCAGACTAAATATTCTTCGTGAGTCATTTGAGCATCCGTGATGAGCACTGCTTTTTGCCATGCACACATCTCCGTTGTCGGGTTGGACGTGATTCCGCTCCAACGCAAACAGTCCACGTTGGTGACGGTATCCGCCCATGATTTGGTCACGGACGGCTGAGACGATTTGTCTTGCGTAACTGATCGAATTGTCAGTTGCTGGTATTCAATTAGTTGGTCACGCTAGATGTTGTCAATAGATGGGGATGTAAACGGCAAGACCTCTGTGCAATTCATAAATATACCAAGAAAAAGGTATCCTAAAGTGGGATAAAAGGAAAGACAATTTTCAAGGATCCGCTTGTGCCCTTTTTCCGTCTTCAAATACTATTCCAGAAACTTATTCTGGCAGCAACAAAAGTCGCCACCCAAAAGTATGGTATTTTGTTTAAGAAAAGAATCAATTTGACTACTTGTGATAAACATCCCGCAGAATGAACCGAATTGCTCTTGGCTGCGGAATGTTTCTGCTCTCTTTTTCATGGTTTACGACAATTTATTGGTTTCAGTTACACGGAAACTCACTGAGTTATTACGAAATGCGAAGCAATTTTAGCACGGTGAACAGTCATTTGCAGCTAATGGAAGGTAAATAAATGAGATTGAGAAAAATCCTAAATCACTCTAATTTGGATGAATGAGGAAATATGACTGGTGATTTGAATGAAGTAAAAAAGCAGCTATTGAAGTTCGAGCCATGGAAGCGACAGATAGGAAAAATTGGCAGATCACAAGCCATAAACTAAAAATGGAAAAGTTTGCTGCCATTGTTCGTTATGTACAACAAGATTACCGATACGTAACCAGCTTATCGGCTGTAGTATTCAGTAAATCACTTTCGCCTAATTGTTTGGCGATCTGTTGTCCAGGTAGTGCCATATTTTCATTTGGGGCTGACAATGAGTGGTTCCATTTACTTGAGGCTATTGCGGAGCTAATGATATGGTGCAAGTATTGTTGCGCGAATAAGTGGATCTTATCTATCATGTTTCATGACAAGAAGCAATATAATCCTGTTGTGGCAGATAAAGAAGTAGGCGGAACATTATGCATCGCAGGCACGGTTGTTGTTGTTGTTGGTGTTGGTGTTGTTGTTGTTGTTGTTGTTGTTGTTAATGTTGTTGTTGCTGTTGTTGTTCATGATGATGATAATTTGGATCCTGGTAAAAATCAGATGCAAAGATATCGCACAAAACATGTGGCAAATAACTGAATTTTATTATTCTTTTTCCAGAATTCTGGGTGTAGCTTACATAAAAAAGTTCGAACTGAATTGGCAAACGATCGAACAATTCTGTATCTTTCTCGGACTGAATCCACACGAAACAGGTTCGAGTGGATTTATCCTCGTATTCCGTCGTTGGCTCTGAGTCCGTAACCGGAAATTCTATCGTCCCATGCACGGCATCCACTTGTGTACACTGGGGTACAATCCATCTGAACCACCCTGCCTCAGATGCAGTCGGGAATGGATCGGCCTTGTTTGTCGTGACGGACGTTTGGGGTCCAACAACACGGAGTCGGCGATCCAGTCGAACAAAACAATCTATGAGTAGTGGCCTACTGCAGAAGGGGTCGGAACGCTCTCGCTTCTTGGACAAAAGTAGATTTTCACACTGAAAATGAGCGGACAAACATAAAATAACGTAGAAAAGCTTTTTAATAACGAGATTATTTATGATTCTGCCTCTAGCGCAAATTTTGGTAAATTGGAGGCACTGGGCTGATTCCCGGGGTTTATTTTATTGAGCAGCTTGTGACACCAACTCAGCATTCTTTTCTCTTTAACGAGTTACAGTGGCTTCCAGCTGAAATGACTGAACAAATAAGTAGTTCAGCATACAGCACCAAAGCTCGACCCACCAGGGCAGAACACGTAGAAGCGACGGTCTGCTTTATGTCATTATCACTAGGACCAGTCAGTATAGCACAAAAACAATCACCCACTTAAACCTGAACTTTGAGAAACGAATATGAATTGAATGCCTAACTATCCCAAGCCATCCCAACGGGCTGTTAACGGTTAGTTTAACCTTAACAATGCGCGATAATGCTCCCCACCTTCAGCGGGTTTTGCACGTCAAAAATCTATTACGTGTACAGAGACTGACTTCTATGACAGTGGACCTCTCCTTGGGGACCCAAGTGAAACAAAAGCATTCAGTTGCAAACAACGCGCAAAGTATAGGTCTTCCGTGGTACTCAATAGTAGACTGTAATTGGTACTCGTTTTGCGCCTTCAAAGGGCAAAACTCTGTGGCAGGACTGGGTTGGTCTAACACCGGATCTTTCTACATCGTGGAAGACATTGAATCAGTTGGATAATTTTTGTTATCTATGGGGCTACATTTCATTCACAGATCGAATATCAGAGGAAGTAGCTGTAAATACAAGAACAGATCATCTGGATTTTGCCAACCTAAATCACGTTGCATCAGTCTGACATCCGTTTACGAATGGGGGTTGAATGCACGTCGCAGAAGTCAGGTTAGTACTTCTTTACGTTTCGGAAACATGGCCACTGCATTTCGTGGATCCCTGAAGATCGTCGGTATTCGAGCCCGGATGTCTTTGAAGCGTTGCTCTAATTTGGTGTCTCACAGCATCAGCAACGCAGAGGTAGGCGTAGAGTGTGTCGCGCAGGAACCCCTGCACTAGGTAATACACTTAAGCTAGTCAGGCGAAAATTATTGAGAGGTGCGCTAAGCATGTCCCCGGACATGATTCCTTGGCGCCTACTGTTCACTGGGAGAGAAAATGGTTGGGAGAAGAATAAAAAGGGGCAGGTCTTGGTCTGAAAGGAAGATATTGAAAGCTAACGAGTGAACTTGGTCATGTAGGCCATATTACACTTACGGGTGATTAGATACACTGACGGATATGGATCGGTGCCACGATCAGCGGGGCTCTTGCATTCACGGAAAATCTTTATCGACTTGATATTGCTATTCGTAATTTCCCTACTATTGTTTTCATACCCATGTTCCTTTAAATTTTTATTTCTTTTCAGGCTGCCACCGAAAGACAGCAATCGCACCCACTGCACCCTGTGCATGGTGAGATGTTGTCAGAATTGAAATGAATGGTAATCGGAACCGCGGTAACACAGGAAGAACTGTACTACATATCAGTAGATCTTTTGCTACTTTCTGTGATGAAATAAACGTTATCCATAAAGTTTGTAAGCCATGGTTTTCATGAAATGAAAGTCTACTAATCGAATATTCTGAACAGAAACGGCAAAGCCATCATAGAATTGAATTTACTACTCAAACTTTAATTTTGATTTTTTATTTATTCACCGATTTGGAAGAAATGGAAGAGGTGAATGGAATAATAATGCCGCTCTTAACCGGCCTGTTTCTGAAGAAGCACCAAATAATTCGTTACCGTCCACGGTCAAATTGTTCACTTTTTTAGTGACTCCATGTATGAGCGGGGACACTACCCTGGGTGGGTTTAAAACTGCTGACCGACAACTCACTGTTGATTGTCTCTGAACATTGCACCTTGACCAAATGAAATATTTTTCTTTTGGCAGCTTTCTCGAGAAAATCAACAGTAGGTAATCTTTTTTCTTCGTTTGTATAGAAGTATTTAGTGAAAACTTCTGTTAAGGGCTACGTGGAGAAACTATTACATGGTCAACAATGTCCGATAAGTTTAGTAATATGTTCAAAAATTGACCGTGTACTGAGAGTTGAGTTTTTGGTCTACAATTCTTGTCATTCACCTCTTTGTTTGTCGGGAATGTTTATCATGGATATCCACGTAAAGCAGTTGAAAACGTGAAACTACCAAGAAAAATGGGACGGGTCCATCGTGTATTATATTCATTCTGTCGGTTGGTGGAAGACTTAGTCAAACCGTTCTATCGGGCCTGTTAAGCAAGTTTTTATAGTAGTACATGTCGTGTGAGTTAAAATAGGATTGAGAGCTTGCATGTGAATCCGACACAGCAACCGAAAGACTTCTATCGGTTTTATTCTCAAAAATGGAATGATGTAGTGCCTATCTTTCTGTGGATCGTACCTCGAGCTGATAACAGTAAGATTGTTGTCGGGTTGGCTACCCTTTATTCGGGAATCAGAGCCAAATCGTGCCGGTACTAGGAGGTTATGTTTGCTGAATGCTTCACACTAAAAGAAATATATATTTTGAAAGTGCCGGGAGATGTAATACGACCAATATATGGGGATGAAAGGTTATTGTAATTTGATGCCAGCCTCGGTTTGCCACCGGAAATTCATCAGAACCACAATAATAGTGCACGCAAAGCACGGTCAATTTACGGTTGTAAGTGAGTCCAAAGTCGGGGGAAATAATTGGACAAGTGGTCGAATTCTGGTGTGCAGTGAGGAGAATGCTAACAAAACTAAATAAATTATACAGAACTCAGAAAGTGCCATCAAATTGTGGTCTTCCGTCAATTGAAGGCACTTTTAACGGCTTTGAACATGAGTAGGTCTAGATAAAAATTTATTGGATTCGCTTTGTTGACGAATCTTTGGGAAACAGACGGAACAGCCCCTCTGAGCTTCTACTGGGTTTCTTCGGTGAACGGAGAGTTGATACTAAATATTAGGCTGTTTAAAATCAATAGAAACTTCGCATGATTCAAATCTGCCTGCTTTTCAGAGACGATTGTGGTTAGACTCACGTGATAAAGACGATAAACTAGTAGACTCAAATCATGAATTGTGGTGCAACACAAGGTCCGCTTACCTCTATTGATATTTTGATCACTTCCATTGGTGATATGGTGGCCGGTGCTCGTAGATTAGTTATACGAACCGGATAATTAACTATAAGTTCTTTTTCCAAATGACTCTGGGGAAAACAAAACATGGGAAACAACTGGATAACAAAATTCAGATAGAAAAGTTTTTATAATGAAATGATTCTCTGTGGTTAGCAGACTAAATCGTTCCGTGCCGATCCTTATTATTACCTGCTTATGTGCCGATGAAGAATCTTCTTTTCTATTGCATTCATGATACAAAATAAAGACATGTTTCTCCAAGTTTGATAGGGCTAAACTGCAATTAAAATTACGAGTACTATTTCGGGTATCTTCTTGTAGACGTTCAAAGAGCGTAGAGTAGTTATTTTATTGAATGTTTCGTCAGTTGCAAACGCTGCAGTCCTCACTGAAGGGAGTCAAACGAGATACGGTGAGAATAATCTTTTAAAGGTATGCAAAACCATTTCATGTTTAGTGAATCTGTCCTTCGAAGTCGAATATGTCAAACATAGCCTGGGTGAAGATGAAGTTGTTTGCACCTATTTAAAAATGAACCCTGGATATGTTTAGACTTCAAACTTGATGTATAAATACAATCAGTACTACTACGAGAATAGCTGAATTGTTGTTAACTGACTTGTTATTGGGCCATTCTAAACATGTTCACAACGGGGATTATGTGACGAAAATAGTTCTTCATGCTCGACTCAGCACGTGAACAGAAACTTATGCAACTAAGACTTAGCCAGTTTGAAGAAAGAAGTGAAGCGAATGTACCACTTCCCTCCATGAAGAACAAACTTTTGTACTCAGCCTATCTACAATGCAAATACCACGGAATGGGCAACTTTGTCACCAGAATCATGCACTCGTTGGAAAGCCATTGTTTCACAATGGGCGAACCAAACATTTCTGCAGTGATTGTATCTGTGTAAAACCGGTTAACTGTTGCTAGCTGTTTCTAAGCACGTGACAGTTCGTAGCTTCTCTGATTTATTGCATTGGGTGATATCCCTCGGACCCTGTTATAGGCTCCCTTTTTCTGATGCACTTAGTCGGTGCTAATCCCACTAGAGTATGCTGAGCGTATAAGCAACACTTTGGTATGTTGAAATAATTCAATTTCTCCGATTGACCCCGCTATTTTGTGAAATCCTTGGAGATTTGGCTTTCCAGTTCATCTCGCACTGGGGTGTACCATGCTCTTACCCAGTTTGATAATTCATTGGATCACGGGATTAGACGTGAATGTCAAGTTTGGCTTTCTGTCCCTGATTTTTCAATGAATCCCAACAATAGTAGGGACTGAAATTTTCAGCATGATTGAACAAATTCCATAATCAGAGAGATTTTTTCACTGGGAATGAATAGTTATTTGATAACAATATTTCATCCATCGATTATTTTGGCAAGGCTCATCGAAACATCAAATCATTAGGTGTATTTTCACTGTGTTGTATATTTTGGCCGTTTATATCTTTTTGAGAGGAATTGGCGTGGCTTCCTTAGAGTGATAGAACAGACCAACTGATATGATAACACAAAGCAAGGATTTCAACAGTGCGAAACTACTCTGTAGGAAAACCTATCCTGCTGCGCAGTTGAAAAACCAGCGGCTGTCCGCCGGCTTCACTGGTTCCCAACTTTCTACGAAGTTTGCCCAATAAAGCGTGAGATTTAAAACGTCTGTATTCATACGATTTTCATAAAGTCATTTGCAATAGTTCCTGAGTTAATGAATTGCCATCATCACTTCCAGTACTAATTTGGTGGTAATGATAGTCATAATAACAATATTATTATTATTGTTATTATTATTAATAATATAATATTGATATTAATAACAATAATAAAAGTGACAAATACAAATTTGGCGATGGCTTTCTATCGACGTAGCTCTAACATCGATCACATCACTATCCTCAGAGATATTCTAAAAGTTCAACTTGTTCTTTATTTCGTTTATCGACTTGCTCCTATTCACCAATCTAAGAAAATTGAAAAAATAACAGTAAAACTTTACCTCCGATAGCTCACGACCCAACAACCAAGCTTGGAGTCCAAAACAGATCTTTCTTGTCCAAAATCCTGGTTGCAATGGACGCGAATTTTCATGAATCATACAGCAAAGTGCCGAAGGAAGTATTATATTTTCACCAGGATCCAGCTGTCAGAGTGAGCCCAATAGCAAGAAAAATGGAAAACTCGGTGTAGGTCGCGTACACATGTTCGACTTTTTCTTTCTGACGCTAAGCTGTACAAATCTCGTGAAAAAGTAGAATCGGAAGTTTCAGAGACTTCCGTAAACGAGTTTCTGTAATGCATGTCACTACTGTCCCTTGACTAAAACAGCTTTTCGCTCTCTGGTTTCGTGTTATCCCATGTGTATAAATTACACTTCATGAAGTTTGTCACATGACGAATCATCTGGGATTTTCACGTGCGTGTAGGGTTAAAGTTTCTCGCAGTTTACGATTGGAGTTTTCACGTCTCAACTCGTAGAAACTATCTATATCATATTTCTACTGGAGAAAAATTGCGTTATATACACGTCTACTGAGTTATTTCGCAAAATATTTTGGCTGTCATCAATAATGTTTCACAGTAATATATCTAGCTTTGTTCACGTGCTTGAATGATGATGATCCAGTTGTGCACGACTCTCTTGTTGGGTATCACTGGCCTCCCATTTTTTAAGCTGACATTTTTCGAAATTTCGGTGTCCAGAAGCAATGTGGCTCATACTCGCACTGCATCCGCAAACCCACCGAAAGTCATAGTCATTGATGCACATTTTGGTATAATTGTTAACAGTTCATAGCTGGCAAAACCTGATTGAAAAATCTTTTACCAGAACCAAAGAACATGGACAACGGTAGAACCTTTTTTATTCTTTTACACAAGTAGAGATTCAAAAGTACATATTGATTTGAGTGAATGACTATTCGTATCACGTGAACAGTACTAGACCGGTTAACCTCACTTACTGAAATTGTGGCGTGCCTGGTGTGAAGCATTCTGTCACTAGTGGTACTTTCTCCCGAAAGCTGTACTCCAGTCTCTAGAATTTTTAAACAACTGGAATGTGCTACAATCCAGGAAGTTCAAAGAAAACGTTTGTGACATGTTTTGCCCTCCAAACTTTCAAACTAACTCTTCAATATGGGTTTCCTCCACGCATAACAGAACAAATCAACAGTTATTGACTAGGCTCGGCATGAAAGTAAAACTCTGAAGACTACATTTTTGATGATTTATTCATAACACTATTTTATTTCTTGGGTTATTCAGTTCCATATCTAATATCCATTTACTGGAAATAACTTCACAGAGCTTTTGTATTCCTTTTCACAAGCACTTTTTCTTCCCATATTTCCATAAACTATTTCATAGCGTACTCTGATCGGAAGCTGTTTTTTACCCCACATTGATATCTATCTGTATTTGCATATAATAGGAAAAGTATCTTTTTGTAGCAAAGGAAATTAGTTGTTCATTTTTATTGAAAAATTCACTATGATTTTGCTCCATTGATTCTTTATCTTCACACACTTCTGGAACTCGTGTGGGATACAAAAGTCGATATAAGTGAGTCAATAACAACTTTTTCGATAGACCAAACGGAAGATTCCATGCTGAATGAAATCATTGCGTACCATAAAGCACAGCCGGTGTAATGTAATGAAACAACGTGATAAGTGCATCATCTTGAACTGATCTACCAGAGCAAGGTAACTGCCCTGTCGGATAGGCGTTTGTTGCAATTTCCCCTGATAACACGCCAGGTTTTCCTCGTTTGAAATTTACTACGGGGGTTGGAAACAAAATTTTGTTCATTGTTCGTCCTTTGAAGATGTTTTATGTCATCTACAAAATTACAGGTAGATTAACTTACCTCGTTGCAAAAGGTGTACGTATTGGTTTACCCTAAGTTGGCGAAACTCACTAAAGCCTCGTATTCGACAAATAGCAAAAAGCAGGTTTGTCGTAAAGCTGCTGATAAGAGTATTGTAATACTTTGGTCTCTCGCCGTAGGAAATCATTGAAATAACTTACCAAGTATAAAAACGTTCATGAAAAACTAGTTCATGTATTGATATTACTGGTCTGGTGGAGTGTATATGCTACTTAGTAAGTAGTTGACTGCTGAAGACTGAACTATGGACAATTGTGAATTAACGAACACCGTCAAGTTCCACAGTTCAGACGCAATAAAGTAAACGACGACCTGCAAACTATAAAACTGCTCCTCCATCGGATGATCACAGTTTTCAAGTGAACATGACAGCAACTTGGCAAACAAGCATGTTTGCAACATTCGGTTTGTTTGGTTGATGTCTGAACAAGCTGCTCCCAGCGAACAACCTCTTGACTTGTCATGTAAACCATAGCACTAGATACGCCAAAATTTGAAATAAGTAAAGTCGACGAACTGTTGGCGACGTTAGGCTGAGATAATTACCCACGAACGTGACCATTCACACGAATCATTGGATCCGTTTTCGTCTTGTTTTGTTTTATTCACCTTAGTTTAAGCAAGTAAGAAACTTTGGATCACTTTGGGCCGAAGTCCTCCAGAGAGGTTATGAGGGTCAAACTTGAATGAACTATTTACCTGTTAATTAGTTTTGTATACCCAAGTTCAAGATGTATTAAGGTCCGTAAATTCTAAATCCTTCGCTCATCCACTTTTAAACTAATGCCATGTATTCCTGTGTAAAATGGCTAAGGACAAAAGAATTCAATTAAATCATTAACCTTTGGAAAGGGGATAATGCTTGAGAACGTCACCTTTAGAAATATCGAAACGAGGCTCCATCACGGATTCAAAAGCGCATCATTCGGAACAAACATCTGGTAAAATTTGTTATGATTCAAAACGTAAAGTGTTGCTCAAATTTTCCGGCCGACTATTTCTATCTCGAATTTCCGAACTTGAGAAAGAAAAGTGAATAGTCATTGAAAAGTCAGTGTCATCCACAAAATCTTTCATCAAATTACGACGTAACAGAGGCCGAGGGAAGATTAGAGCATTGAAATGGTCAGAAAACCTTAGCAATGGATGTAGAACAGTAAAATTATAACTGACCGTTGGCCGTAGTTGTCCCAAAATTTGTAGCCCATTGTCAGTCATACACGTATGCTGGAAATGGCAGACATCTACCAATAACTGAATACACTAGACTAAATTTAGTGATGATCCTGTTATGTTTTACAAATATTGAGACACTAAAACGTGACTGAAACTCAGTGCTAATGCTTCGGTTACCACACTCTCTTAACCCTGGTAAGTGCAAGAAGCAGATGTGTTTTTCTTTTGTAATCTAAAAATAATTGGGGAATTTCTATCAAAATATTCCATAACTTGTTCCAAATGGCTCCAGTTCAAGTGATTCGAAGACGAATCGAGCAAGTATTGTAAAGTGGAAACACTCGTCAGACCTAACAAGATTCTTGATATAATATTTTTATATCTTTGAAGTCTGCTTCTTCACAATTTTAGGGGATTTATATTTTAACTACGTTATTCTTGACTGCATCTAAAAAAACACTATATTACTCCTAAATCGAGCGACAATTGGGTAAAATGTATGCAAAATTCCATCATGGCAAATATAAATCATTCGTTGAGTGTAAAAAATGGAAAGGATTTTAGACGTTTTTTAACCGTGAATGTTCTGATGTCTGGCAATCAACATATACTTAGTTTACTGTTGGTACAGACTGAACGGTTCATTTTTATCCACAACTATTGAATACCTGTCACATACTTTGCCGAATAAATCTTTTCTCTGTTTTCTCTAGAAAAGCCTCAGAAAATGTTTATCATGAACCCTTTAGTACAAGAGGAAAAGCCTGAATTCTGATGTGCAGGTTATCACGTGTTGTGTTCTATCGTATTTAGTGGACGGTATCTTCTCATTTTAGGTCGTCTCATATCCCACATCTGATCCATTGGAGAACGGTGTGGTTTCCTATCAAAGTCTCATTAGTTTGGAAACTTCAATGAGATTTCATGATTTTTCACTCCATAAAAAGAATCGTTCGACGAATCCATCATTTTAGAAAATCCTATGATTGTATGATTGTTCGGTTTGAAATCTTTTCCCGCAACAGTTCTCTTTATCACTTAGAAAGCTCATACTGCTTTGGGAGCTGAATTTTTCTAACGGCTTTACCGACAGATTACTACTTTTTTGGCAAATAAATAAAAGTGCAAATTCAAACATAAGAAATACTTGACAAAATGAACCAATTTATAGTGATTGACTCGATTATTGGTAGAAAAACTGTCTCGAACCATTGGAATTGCGTACCGCTGGTAGTTTGATAACTGAGTCTTCCTGTAACAGAATCATCGGATCCCCGAAAAATTCCAGTTGCGCGCCAGAAGGTAACGCCATCGAGCTCGAATTACGCAGCTGGATATTGCGAATGGTAAACGATGAACCAGGCTCTATAAATTCCACGGCTTCCGGTAGTTGAACCTTAAGAAATAAGGACAGGTGGAGATATTTTCGAAATTGAATTGAATAATCTGTCAAACAACATTCCATGAATATATTCGTATTTCACTCGATCGTAGTAGAAAATAATCTCACTGAACGAGTCTTTCCCTCATCTTGCAGAAACAAAGGTTTTTTCCAATAACGAGACCTATTTCATTCTTTCATTGCATTTGTACTACTGAATTACAGGATAATAAAACAAGGTTGAGAAACAGGATGAAAACGTTTCATGCCGACAGGTACCACATATATTTTCAGTGACTTATATATTCCCGTTCAGATAAGGCGCTCACATAATAGAAAGCTTTTGTCGATCACCACAAAACGGGGTTATGATTGAGTTTGACTTGGTCTTTTCCGGCCAAATAAGATCTAAATTTGTGGCTTTGAAGTGACTTCCATTGACTCCAAGGAAACAAACAAAGAACACATACTTACGTCGTAGTCGATAATGGACACTTTGAACCTTTCCTCGTAGACGAGTCCTTTCTCGTAAAGTTCGGAATTAGCCCAGGTGTTCGGATCTTGGTCCGGTGGAAGACCTTGCGATTTGTTACGCTTTTTACGCAAAAGAAAAACAAAATGACATTTATTATTCGTTCCTCCTAAATCAAGTTTGCGAAAAATACTCCTGAGTAAAATAACCAAACGAATTTACTCTGCGGAAACTAGAGACTGAATTATTCTTCGTTTGAGGGTACGAGTTAATTCATCGCTAAGTCATGTTGGCAGTCAGCACTGGTGCGGTACTAAGTCCCAAGTTTGAGAAAACGGGACCACGAATGACAGAGCAGCGGACTGGTGGCGTGAATCGACAGAATGATGAATCCTGTCAGCGGTTTTTAAGTCTCTAGTCCCGGTTGGCCCCATCGGTCGGACCAACACATTGAACGCAATGACACGGGCCAGCATTCTGTGCATTCATTGTTTTGCACTAATGAACAAGATGGTTCGGAAGCAGAAAAGATTTCTCACTACGGATAGAGGACAGCACAAAACACCTAGAAAGTTGTGAGATCCGAAAGTCAGCTGTACGTAACCAACATTTCGTAAATGATTCGAAAGAAAAATGGTCAGTGCAAATGCATACTGCTTAGGTGGACGGAGGGATTATGTGATATACTGAAGCTGGTAGATGCCATATATTCACTCCGTCGTACTTCAAAGCAGAAGAAGTATCATCATTGAAACCACATTCGTCGGAATCCGACGGTGATGAATTTACTGCTTTTCTTTGTTTGTTTGTCTCTCGATTTTCACATTGCAAAATGGTAAATAAGTTGATCTGGCCGAAGAATGTTTTTGGAACTTTATCCTAATACCACATAATTAAGCTTATAAAACATACTTTCCCCTGGATCTTGGCACCGATAGGAACATCACCCCACGCAGCCTCATTCTATACTCAACCATAATCTTTACGCGCTAACCAACTGCTGTCTTTGTTTGAACTAGCCCAGTTATGGATGGCGGAAAATAAAGTAAGAGGTGAAATAAAATACACCTATGAAAAATAAACCAATATTGATCACCCAGTGAGGATTGCCATGAATCTTATTCGACGTACATGTTTGCAGAAACTATTTCGCCTCTATCCATTTCGATGAACTATTTACAAAAACGGTAATCACTAGTAATACCTACATTACATGGCTGATATTGCCCACCTAGAAGGTTATTCATCTTGGGTTTCGGAACATGCACGATGCTATCACCGAACTTCTGGCCTTCATACAATAGTCAAAATAAAAATTTACCAATGCTGATCAGGGAACGAGGCCTACCTCTAAATTTGTAGATGAGTACATCAGCCTCCTTCGCCGCTCTTCACCGAAGGACTTCGGAATGATCACGTATTTTACGGTGCCATTTTGACCAGGTTGCCCCGGTCGACCACAGAGACCAGATTGACCGTTACCGCCCGAATGTCCCCAATGTCCGGGTAACATTCGGGGTCTTCCTTTCCATGAGTTCCCAGTATTTGGTTCACTTGGGTATGCCCCCGTTTTGGTACATTTGTCTAGTTCGTAATATGATGAAGTGAGATCGAAACACTCATCTGATCCAAGATAGTTTCGTTGTTGCGAGTAGCCGTCTGAACCAGATGGCGGTTTGTGACTTTCGTTCTGATGAGAGCTTTGTTTGCTCTGCGGCGGTGGATAGCTGCGTTCACCGGAACATAAGTCACATCTAGGAGGAAAAACGTATTTGCTAATTACATGACCAAATTTCTGTTCAAGTAAACAACCCGAATTACACATGATATAGACTTGATCTAAAGCGTCTGCAAAGGATCATTTATTTGACAAGTAAGTTGAACAAGTGAATGAATTACATTAGAATCGATTTAGGACCTTTTAGTGAAGACTGCGGCGTTTGCTACTGACGAAATCTTCAATAAAATAACTGCTCTACGCTCGAAAGTCTGCAAGAAGATACCCGAAATGGTACACGTAATTTTAATTGCAATTAAGCCCTATCAAACTTGGAGAAACGTGCCCCTATTTTGTACCGTGGGTTTAAATGTCGTTTTACCTGTGGTTATCTCAGTCGTGATTCCATAGCCATACCACCTTAAGAATGAGTTTAAAAGTCAACCTAACGAAATGCACATTGAGGCTATGGATTTATCATCAAAATCAGTGGATTACCTAGATTGGA
Organism: Fasciola hepatica; assembly: GCA_948099385.1. Lineage (NCBI taxonomy): Eukaryota > Metazoa > Platyhelminthes > Trematoda > Plagiorchiida > Fasciolidae > Fasciola > Fasciola hepatica. Next base: position 60,161 of record CANUEZ040000170.1, read on the forward strand.
TAAGTGGGGTACTGAATGGTGAAAGATAGTAAATACTAGATGAAAACTAATAACGGCATGAGCAGTTTTTACAATTTGACTTCAGAACATGTAGATGGCACCAGACTAAGCTCAAATCAAAATCATTTTTTCGTTGAATGACCTGAGTGACTGTAATTCACACACATAAGTATCGCACTTGAAAAAAACTCTATTTATTGCATTTTCATTACTTGCTTTTGTATGAGGAGAGTGGTAGCTGTGTAACCCAAAACCTCCAAGCCCCCCTGCTTTATTAGGGACAGCGGGGAACCCAGTCCTGAGAACTGGAATCAAGAACTACATATGATCCCAACAGGTTGGGAGTGATTTGGAGCCGGGCAATAGCGGATTACTGTTTGCAACTAAAGTGACCAGCTGTGGCGGGATTTGTACCTCTGACCTCTACTTTGGGATGTACTATCCAGTAGATTATACATGGAGTATACGATTCATAATCTCTGAGGTCAGTCGTAAGTTCTTCAAAATCCTGTAACAAGAAACTCAAAAACCCATTACGTTTGGTCGATTTCTCAAAGATTTAAGGAGTTTTCTGGAGAAACCTTTCTCAAATGTCGTTTATCAGTTCACAGAATAAAAATGCGGGGACATTAGACAAACATGCTCACAGAGATGCGTTTTCTTCATGTGATGCCTCTGGTATACAGGAGGGTGTTGATGCATCCATACTCATGCAATGGAAGCATTCATTTACACTTGTCCCACACAACTCTTGGCTAAAATTTTGCAAGCAAGGGTCCGGTTCTATCGATTCTCCACTGATCGGACAACCTTGAAACCATCCTGGAGGCCCGCCGCAACCTCCTTGACCTCCAGAGCCACACTGACCACCTTGACCCGGCTTTCCGCCATGGACGTCGCACTGAAGAGTGAGGAGATTGTATTAGAAACAGGATGAACAAAGGCCGACGTTCTAAGGACTTATCCAGTCGTCACTTGCACAGACATTTTGCCATTGTACTGTTGAAATATCTAGTCACTGAAACAGTGCAGCCGTTTCCAAATCAACATTACTTCAATGTTTCCTGCAAACTCTGCGAGCCACATTGGGTCCAATCGTCTGGTAAATAAAAAGTCAGGTTAATTTTTACTTGCCGACCTCTTTGCTAACAGTCCTGACAGATAAACCCAGATGAGACTTTGTCTTTTGATGTGCTCAACAAGGGTATGCAGATTACGTGTAACCTGGTAAACTAGTTCAAAAAAGAGTGACTCCTAAAAACGAAGTTGAGTTTATTTACTTATAAGTGGCTACTGATATCACAACTATCTTCGTAGAAGAATCTACTGGCTTGTAAAACATCATCAAAACAAACACTAAATCTTCACTTATATGAGAATTACAGACAAAACAAAGGGGCTATGCCACTGGAAACATAAATCTTTCAGAAATTCTCGTAACAACATCGTGCTATGAATAGATAATGACATTAAACAAAATTCCCAGGAAAAAAAGTTTGAAGCGAAGTTATTGTCTTACGGATACTTCATCAAAATTCGACAGAAAATTATAATTTCTAAGTGAGCGGAATGTCTTCGAGTAGAGGATTTCGTCACATTTATATCATCAGGACTTTCGAGCCTATGTATTTGCAGTACTCTAATCAGAATAATAATACCAATGTTTTTTGCAAATGAATATTCATAACGAATACATTTATCCGTGCTTCTTGCATTCAATGGATTCCGAAACTAAATGCCAATCGCACAGCAATGTGAGTCTTATGAAATGCCTATTACGGCACTCGTTGAAAGTCCCAGAAGATCTCTGAATACTAGTTGGTAAGTGGGCCTGCTTTCGTATTTTCTTTGGAGTTTACTTTTCCGGTTTGTTTCTGGCGGTTCCCACCTTACTTGCACACTCAGTTACCAGGTAACTATGAGATAAAACAATAGAATTTGAAATAAGAAAGACTGCTCACATTAGTTCATATAAGGTGTATCGGAAACGATAAAACAGCGCGGCAATTCTAAGGACGCAATGACCCCAAAAAGGAAATCATAAGCTTCGCTGAGATCGACGGCATTCATGAATGTCACGTAAACACCTCGGACACGGCTGACTCTGCTCCCAGCTGTTCGAATATTTTATAACCGGCTGATTGTAGTATATAATGTAGGATATATATAGACGTTCGCCACACACACTTAGTTGATTTCAGTTTTTTCGGCTTGTTAGTCGGGATTTATCCAGCAGATTACACGATTTTCCTGTTCAATGCTTGGAAAGTAAGAACATTTTTTGCGTATGATGTAACAGTAATTGATCGAGTGTTGAGGTGTCGAAAGTACCATAATTTTGTTATACTAATTGGCCTCTTCATAATCATCAAGGGGGTTCAACAATGTCGTGCATAATATCTCAAAACCAATGAGAATGACACGAACTTTAGTGAATTACTAATACATTATTACCAATAAGGTTTATCCAAATGTGGCTTTATGCAATTTGAACACTCAAGTCAGAGAACAGTCGCTGCAAGAATAATTCATTTGCTGTGCCAGGATTGGTAGCAAACTTGTGGCAATAAACCAAACCTACCCGGTGTCCAAAGCCATATATCTTCACCCCAGCTTAATGTGATCTAAGCCAATCCCTCACAGCACCACACGCACAAATTTCAAGTCACATGAAACTGCTTTAATTATTCAACTCGTTTCATAATTTTTAAACTTTCTTCTTGAACTTGGGACTACGAGACCAAAAGGAAAATACGAAATGAATTCTTCTTTCACTTTATTTGAATTCCTATTCTCTTGTTAACTTTCATCATGAAATCAACATGTATCAATTGCTAAAATTCTGATTGTGTTCATTCTGTTCTAGACGGAAGAGATCAACCTGGCTACTAAGGGATGCTATGCTGAAAAGAAGTGTAAATTTCTTGCATTAAAGAATCAATGGTTGTTAAAAGCACAACACTGAAAACACTAGTTCCTTTAGGGGAATGTTCTCAAGGTCACGACGAAGTCATATACTCAGAGTATACAAAAAATAATTTAGTGTGGCTAAGGGAAAAGATTTTCCCGGCCTCCAAATATAAACAGTTCTATCTGTTTGAAATATTTACGTGAATAAAAAAACATTTTCGCAAAGATCCGTACAATATGGTTTCTTTCATTCCTTTATCGGTTTACCAACATTAGTCGAGGTCATTTATAAAGCTTTTACCATAATCATATTTTATGGTGTTTTTGAAATAATCAAATGGGTCCTTTGTCGGTTATCTGTCCGTCATGCAGTACATGTCTTAGCTGTCGACCAAAATTCAGATGGTGATCGGCATGATGACATAAGATGAATTCTACCACATTTCATCTGTTCTTCAATTTATGTGGTATAAGGTCATACTTTTATAGGCTTCCGCAGTTTTACCATGCCATTAAACCGAAAAAGGGCGATTCACGTTTAATATTTCAAAGTATATGTTCGGAAACCCTTGAACGGAGCATCTCATTCTGATCACAGATAAGTTGGGCTCATTTCAGTTTTTTAACGAATCATCCAAACTAAGAACTTTTCCGGCTGTTCCAATTGGAACTACTCCACGAGGGAGAAGCTTAACATCGCTCTATACCAATCCAACCAGAGGTGGGCTATCTAGGAGACTGATATTTAGGGCTAACTCAAAAACAGTGGCAATTGGTTCAGGCGTCTGTATACGTCCCACAGTTTGAAAAGTTCGTATTAGTACGTTTGTTTATTTCTCTGGGCTGCTCGACTTTTAGGTAAATCAAATAGTTTTCACCTATTTACCCAAACCTTGTTGTTCCCATGCACTAATAGTTTTTACATTGAGTTTCAAAATGCAATTGGCCTAAATACTGTTTTCCTGTAAACAAAAAGATGTGAATGATATTTTGATTAGTATATAATAATCGTTTTGAATTTCCAATTCTCAGAATTTCTTACCTTCTTGTGAATGACTGGTAATGGGCTGGAAATGTGACTTTGAACGAGCAGTTCACGTTGTGAGAAGAATGCTGTCTTGTAATAAAAATATGTCCAAAATTAGGTGCATTTGTCACTGTGAATTCACGGAAAGTTAGACGAAGTGCGGGGCGAATTGCCTTCTCGCTCAACTACGCACAAACCTGGCACTACGGGATGAATGGTTGTTTCACATTTCTTGTCACCCGCTGTTTCTGGTCTATCTACGACTTTGCTTTCGCGGGTTGTTCAAACCGCGTGATTTGGGTATATCTCAAAAACTATATAAACGGAAATAAGTATTCCCTTTCTTCTTATGTGATGCGCTAAGTAGACGCTGAGCATATGAACTATATCGACTTGCCTGGAAAATCTCTGCGAATATATCTTTTAATCTTTACAAAGGCTTTCCGATCGTGCGAATGAAAATGAAGCTCACGGTGTTCACCGCTGAGTGGGGATTATTCTGCATCTCATCTGGCTTTCGGATTTTACCGGGTTTTATTGCCCGTGTTGTTGACTTTCCTGATCACAGAGGCTCCGATGGAAGTACACTTCCTCCAGATTTTGAAATACCAGCCCTTTTCTTCATACCAGTACGATCAAATATGAAACCCATATCCGCTGTCAGTGTCACCACTAAATCTGTTCAACCCAGTATCACACCAGAATGGCTTACTTTAGAAGATAGAAACTAGTGGCAATTAAGAAAGCGATATTATTGATGGCGCAGATTCATTCGTGCCAACCGGCTGCGTATATTTTCCACAGAATAAAACATTCACATAATTTGACTTACAAACACAGACGGCGGTTGCCGTGGACTACCTTTTGTGCATATTCTTTTCAGGGTTGATCGAGGATAATGCATTGTCAATTCAGTCTTCACGTGATTAATCATTTTCTTCTTGAGGAATATCATTGTAAACTCGTTTGAGCATAAGTTAATTAGATAGCCAACTAAAAGGTAGATAAATAGCTCAGAATGCCAAATAGATGTGGATGACCCTTCAGGTTAGCAGCCCTGTGTTATGACCGGTTATATCCCACGGCCTGCCCCTAAACAACACGCATGACTCCCGTGGTGGAGACGCTATCAGCTTCCTACTTAGCCTTGCAAAAAGTGCGATGTGTACGAAAATGCCCTTGTTCGCCAATTTAGTTGTAACTATATGGGGTGATCAAATCCAGTTGGACGGAAGCAGGCCATTATAATAAACACAGATACTCACCTCAACGAGTTGAAACAGCCGAGAGTCGGATGTGACTACCAACACTGATCCACCGGTTCCGCCGTCACCGCCATCACCCCCACTTCCTCCTTGTCCTCCTGGCCCACCTGCACCTCCTGTGTGGGTAAGGGAATCGAACCATATTTGATACTGGACTTAAAAATATGGGTTGTTCAGGTCACCTCAGGCGAGCATTAGTTGTACCCACAAAAAGAACGAAGCTGCTGCTGAAACCACAGGTGTAGTGGTTCCATGATTTGACTACATGAAAAGTGTTTGTCACTAAAAAGATTTTTCATTTCACTTAGTTGTTATTCAAGCCTAGTTAGAACAGGTTTTGTCGAATTTATGGACGATCACACAGCATTGCACAGCCGTTGTGCACATCTCAAGACTAACCGAAGACATACGTCAAAAATCCCTTGTTCGATCACTTTCAGTCATCGAGCACAATGGAGAGTTCACTGATTAAGAAGCAAGGCTCCGTTACCAGGCTGACATTGTGTAAAACAAACGCCCCCTTTGATTTCTCGTAATAGTTTATTTTCAGAATAAATAATGCGTCGTTAGCCGGTACAGTCTAGGTAACTGAACTTATGACGTTCCGTTTGCGAATAATTTGCTACAACGAAATTCAGTTTCCAGTAGAAATATTTTTTACCCGAAGTCAGCCAGGAAGCAACGGCTGTCCCCTGAACCATTTTCTAAGCCCAAATACATAACACCATCAAATTTTTTGATGAGTTTATCTTAAAGATCGCTAATAGCTGAGTATGTAGTACCGCGTTTAGAATACGAAGCATTTTCTTGTTTGAAACAAGATTTATGTATACGTAAATTACTAATTTTGACTGAATATTTGATTGGTAGACTGTTTTTGAGTTAAAAATGATTTTTAATTTGTATATCATTTGTTCTGTCTCTGCTTGTTTGGCTGATTGATCTCCGAATAAGATTTTCTTATTCAGTCTTCTTTGTTTGAGAGGGAGCATGTAGATTATTCTCTTACAGGAAAGTTATACTCGGGCTGCCTTTCATTTAAGTTCGAAATTACGTGGGTTTAAAAGCAAAGTGACACCGTCAGCATACCGGGAAACCATCGCAACTAAATCCCTCGATCATATTACTAGCACAATTGAGTCGTTTGTTCCCAAAAGCCACGTGCTTTAAAACTATCGTTGATATTTCTGCAGATTGCTTCATGTAGCCTGAAATAGGGTACATTTAAAAAACAAAAATTGGCATAGATATAGCAAATTTTCTTCTTTTGTCATGCATCCCTAGTATTCGTTGGCAAACCCAAGTCACTCAATTTATGAAGTTCGATGTCTTCCTAATACGATAATGGTGGCCAGTGTCGAACAGTTTCCACAGTATGAACACTAGAATGACGAGAAATAAACCGAAGATGGCACAGTCAGCTCCGAAAAAATTACCGAAACAAACCGAGCTAACTGCATTCCAATGCCAATATTGAAATCTTTCGAAAAAGCCAAAGCCAATCTGGGCAAATGGAAGACAACTGTGAAATAAAACTTTGAATCAATTGCACTATTGCATGACACGAGAGAATTTGGCACTCATCGTAAATCTTTGTCATTCGCCAACATTCCTGCAGTGAAATCAGCAGGAAAGCTCATTTTACGTAACTCACATTAATTCATTTCCTTTGCAAAATGTCAAAACGCCTTATACATAAAGTGATACGCACATTTAGTATATCTGTAGAACAGCGTGGTCCACTTTACAAGGTAACGCACAAATAGATCATAACACTGAATTTGTTGTGGCTTCTCGATGTGACACGTCTCTTCAGTTTCAGTTATGGTACGCGGTTTTCCAGTGTTTTTTCGCATGGATCTTTCCGCAGTGGCAAGATGATCGCAGAACTCACTGACCAATCGCAAAGTGAAATATTTCTGACTCAAATTAGACGAAGTGAACTGATGGTGTCAGATCCATCCATTTACGACAGCTATGTCTAATGTGTTTTCCCACATAGCCTATGGCCATAGGCGAGTAGCCCAGCAAAAATAATGCGCTGAGAGTGTTGTCCGTTGTATCGAAGCTGTGTTTTTGGCGGCTATGAAAGCGAACAGACTGTAGTGTTTTCTTCACCGAAGATGGTGTCAGTTAAATACCTTCTCTGATGTGTCAACAAATGAAGATAGCTTTACTAGCTAGATACGAATGGTATGCCCTTCAATTATGTACCTGCAAAAATCTAAAATTTCAAATCATTTACCGTGGGAAAATTTGTGAACCTACCGTCTCCAGCCTGTACAAATCGTGTCATGTACGGGTGGTTTAAACTGGCTCCTCCACCCTGACCTCCCAAGTCTTCAAGTGCAATTGAACGTAGAGCACATTGCAGTATTCCGTCATCTTCGTTCGTATGCTCACTGTCCAAAAAGAGGCCGCGGTCCTGATGTCCCGTGACGCTACGATAACTTCTATCCATCTGTTGCAAGGACCCGATTCCGGTCCAGTCATAGAGCTGGTGAAGCCCAGTATGCAACAACGAAACAGCTGCCTCGGCAGCAAAATGTACGGTGGATTGTTCTTGATAGGCCGGGGCGCTCCACTGACGACCGAATATCCCTGACGATGCCGACAAAGCACCTCCGCCTCCTCCCGCGCCACCAGTACCTCCTCGACCGCCGAGCCCTCCGTGACCTCCGCACCCACCTGCTCCACCGGTGGCATTTATCCTAACAATCTGGACAGTAGTCTTTCGAGCAGTGGTTGCAGTGTCTTGCTTGCCCAAAAGTAAAGAGCCATGAGGGTTTCCGTTGACGAACACATTCACCACTTGCATACAATCAGTCAGCTTGTCATCTTCAGGTTCGTCTATGTGGCTTCCAGTAGGATACAATTCCACCTTAAATGCCAAGGATGCATCATAAAACCGGCAGTAAATAGCTGGAATTATTGCATGCTAATAAATGGTTTATTAATAATAGTTTAGTTTAATTAGCCAAAATAACGAAAAACGATACATCACAATAAGTAATCTAACTTCAGGGAAATTAATGGCTGTGGTTCACTTCGTCGGTTAAATGGAACAAAAAAAAGTTGACTTCAGTAACTTTCTTCTCAAAGAACAATAAAGTCCAGAGGCGTTTTTGATGAATGCTAATGACAAACCCGTTGTGAACTCGAAATTGTTATAAACTTCTGTTGAGGCTCTCGGGCAAATGGGTCTTCTAAAGCTAAGCAAGTGATTTCGTTTTACTTGTGAGTGAAACCAAAATTTACCTAAATGTTTGACCTGACCAGTGAAGTAACGATTCCGAGGTATCAAAATTTACCACAACAAGGTAACCGAAGTACCCTCAAAAAGACGCTAGTCCAAAGAAAGTCGAGTTGATTTCTATCTGAGACAAGTGAATCAGGTTCATTTGGTAATCTGCTGTCTCTTTGAAGCAAAAAACAAGCGAAAGACTTCATAGAAATACCACACCTAAGTTCGTCTATCTGAATAATCAAAAACGTTTTCATAACTTATTAGAAGGATAGGGGATTGTGCTCCCCACAAGTGTGTCTTTTGAATGATTAAGGTATCTAGATGACAAGTATTACCTTATGGGAATCTAATTGATTCGATATCATCTCCGCTTGATAGAAATGTGGATACAATATATCGCCAAGAAATTCATAGAATGGTTACAGGAATGCCGTGGCAAAGAGGATAAAAAAGAGTCCCTTCCCCAATATCCGAAGAATATCATTTTGTTTTTAATTCACTGCTTTGAGGTCATCGGCAGCGAGACTGTCAGACTGTCAACATAAAACAGAGTATGATTCATTTCTTCAACCACCCTTGCCTATGATGCCTCGGCAATACATCGCACCACGAATACAAAAGTAATAGAACCTTAGGTAGGAATTTTCTTTCTGAAAAATAAGTGAAGTTTATTCTCCTCACTATTTATGACGACTACCTCTCAGGCTTACATTCATCCAGGTAGTGTCCAAATGAGAAAGACGTTTTTCTAATTGCGAGCAGTTTGAACTTAATCCAACGATATACGATGATACTTTTAAAAGTCCAACAGTTTTACTAGAAATTCGGTGGTTGTACCACTAGCTATGAATTATTAGGACACAGAAATATGAACAGGGTCTAATTGAGTGGCGAAAGCTCACAAGCAGTGAACACATTTACCAGGTTCATCCCAAACCTCACTATATTCAACCAACCAGTTTGTTTGTACCACGAGGCAGTTGAGGAAAAATAGACCGACTGTAAATATTCCAAATGAAGAACGGAAGATACTCGTTTGACTTTATCTCCGAGGAAATTTTAGCTATCTCACCGTAACACAGAATTCTTTCACTCCAACCCAGCCATAGTTTACATTTTTATTCTCGATTTATCCGCCGTTATTTCTATTTGAATACCAATGTTCGACTTATCCACCATTCACAATAAAACCTTTGAGATTTCGCCCGTACCGTATTTGGACTGCATGGTAGTGAACGATAGGTCAGTAGTGGCCGAATTGCGCCCCAATAATGGTGCATAATTTTCCGTTCCTTTAGTCGTCCCGTGATCATTTTACATTAATGGGTAACTTCATTTCATGTAGATTGTGTAACCCTAATGTGAGAGCCTTGGGAGTGAATATTTGGGCTGAAAAGTAATCACTTGACACTAGGAAGTTTATACAAAAAGAATCCAGAAACGGTGGCTGACTTACCACGGTCAAGTATTGATTACCCTGCAGTGAAAACGTGTATGTTTCGCCGACGATCGAAAACTGTCTTCTTATACCCTTTCGGGTGAATACGATCGACTTTTGGTTATTTCACATGGAAACACATCGAGTTTGCAAAGTGTAGCTTCGCAAGATTTTTGTCAATATAATTCACCTACAAAATGTCTAATGTCTAAAGATTTGACCTGTAACTCTCTCTCTTGCAAAGGCGCTCAACACAGCTTCTAGTGCCAGAACAAAGCATCATACTAATAGTCACAATCTGCAGAATAAAGAATCCAGTAGGTCTTTTCTCACTGTGGGGAAGTTAGGTTAATTAGATTCCAGTAAGCATGAATCCAATATAAATTGATTTTTATGGCGGTATACATCAAGGTAAAGAAAATCGGCGCCAAAAATAATAACTGTACTGGAAGTGGAAATTTCCAGTGATAGTTTTTACGGGGCTGCATAACCGCACACAACTCCAGTGTTGGTAAAGAGTGAGCCCTGAGGAAACCTGTTTATGTCTAAACATACAAGGCCTGTATTAGAAGGAAAATTCTCATTCACCGTCCACCTAAAAGGAAATTACTTAGAACAATGATGTTAAAGTTGCCCCCGATAATAAACAAAAAAAGCTGTTACATGACGTTCTGATCTCTGAGCCTGGCTTTTAGATCGCAAACTTTTCATAACCAGTCGAGGTGACATCTTCAGTGATACACTGAGCTAAAACCAACAAAAATATTCAAAACCATTGAAACGCTGTTAAAGTACAGAATATCTGATTTCCTCCGATCTTAGAGTCCACTTACCAAAACTTGATTACCGTCTTGGCCTCGACTTCCAGGCTGTCCGTTGTGACCAGGTGCACCGGGAGAGCCAGTGTGGCCGTCCTCTCCTCTAGGATAGTGGTCTGTGATATCTGTCAGGTAGAGAGTAGCTAGTTAGTTCACCGAGCTAAGATTCCAGACTACACGAAATGACTTATCTCAGATCACGTGTTTTTTCATGGCTAAGATCATTGTCACACGACATGTCATAACCAAACCACCCTAGTTTGCAACCTTCCAGTAATGAAATCGTTTAGGTAAGCTGAGCAGCCCAAATAAATAATACCACCTGATAAGATTGACCGAGCTGATTTTCCTAATAATGTTCGAACTTCGAAGCAACTATAAGCGGTTATACTCAAAACATGTGCTTTTCTACGAGCAATCAATGCATTGTACCACAATCTGTGTCGTGAAACATAGCAAAGGCATTTTAATCGTGATATACGTAAACATTATCTCATGCCCTATTTAAGTTGGAGCATTGCCTTCTCGTGTAATACAAGCGAAACTATTTTACTCATTTATTAAGTCACATTATTTGAAATAGCCTTATTCAAACAGAGTTATGTATTAGTGACACATGGTTATGGAGCATTCTTCTTTCCTGCGCAGTTCAGGAATCATAATAGATTTTTAAGGTGATTGCTATCAGATATCAGTTTCAACTAACAGTCATTTTGTTGCGTCATCTAGATCGGTTCACCAAAGACCACGGTTTGGAAAGGTAACAGTTCTTACGTTACTTAGTGACACGGAGAATATCGATCCTTATAGATAATTACAAAGGCAATTTTTAAAAAAATACTCTCAACATTTTTCAGTAGCTATGAAATGAGTATTGTTTTGTTTCATATACCGGTTTGCTCTGGAAGAAATCGAGAGTGGAAGAGCCAGTCTCCGTTTATCAGTGGACTTACAGAAACTGCACCCAAAGGGAACAGATCTGATCCATCTTAGTGGAAATTGAGGAAGAGACTAATCCGCAAGACTATACCCGACTTGTGATTGAGATGTAAAGTTTGATTCCGCCGAACTGTAAAATTTGTTTTCTCCAAGTCACACCTCCTCCACCACTAGAGTCAATGCTCAACAAATAATTGTGGTCTAACTTCTTCTGCTTGCAGTTTTCAGAGTTGTTCTTTAAACTAACGATGTTACCGATTTGTCAGTGTGCTTCTATCGGGTGCCAAAGTTCGCTACTGCCAGTTACTACTTTTGACATAAGGATATAGACTTACCCCAACAAATGTTTTTTTCCAAAATGTTGAGGGGTGTATCTCTCGATGATTTAGAGGACTACTGAAGCATGCGTTAAAAAAGCACAAACGAAATGGCACTAGCTTGTCTTCGTAACATTTACGGTCTGAACGAATACGCAGTTCGTGTGGTGATGAAAACAAAGATTATCAGTTTTGTCAACGGAAAAATGCGATTCTAATGAATATCTCTCTAAGAGACTGAAAGTTTTGTATGCGTCCAGATGTACTCAGAAGCTGTTTCCTTTTATTTGTCTTAAGTATATGACTTCATTTTATTCCATGATTTGTTCCTCTGACGTGATAATAAGTACTTTACTTCAGTGAATAATAAGGGTATCCCCTAAAAATCAAATGTGCTTAGACAATTATTCATGAAACGTTTCCTAATTTCATCCTTAGTATTAAGACTGAATGTTCCATTAGACGAAGGCCGAAAAAGGTACCAATATCAACGTTTCCCTGACAATTGGTAAGCTGTCTATGTTTGGATTAAGGAACGCGGTTTCGCTGTCTGTTTTCAGCATTCAGCTTTGCAGTGCTCTTAATTACTCACAGCTAGCTCTATTTTATGGGAAGTCCCATTCCTATGTCTCTACACTTCGGAAGCTTTGTGACCCTACAGCATTACGAATTATACGAGCGAACATATGCCGGTGAGTGTTAGCTGAAAACACCTCATCACAAGCAAAACACACTAGACCTCGGACTACAGTTACTTTACCTGACAAAACACATTTATCCTTTAGAGTCATGTTTGACTCAGCTAGTCAAGTGGAAAGCACTCAGCCCGATGTTATCCCACGGTGTGTGATGACTAAGCACATAAAACGTCGAGAAAATAAATGAGATGTGAGGACAAAGATTGCTGAACTACCGTTATTCTACGTCCTCAACCTCTAACTCGTTTTCGGTCGGTCCTGCATGTCTACACTGAATGGAAGTAGTTATTCCTTGAAAAAATGACCCAATGTGAATAGAAAAACTTCTTGGGCTCGATGTATCTAGCTTTAGCTGAAAAACAACCAAGGGAAAATGTATTTTCTGATTTTAGGAATTCCTTCATTCTCCAAGTTACAGGTAAAAACTACAGGCTGGTTGTTGTCTATCAATAGGACAAGCAGTGAACATCACATAGTGGACGCCTTATCCCTGCTATGCAGTACATGAAAATGGTTGAGAGCTTCATGGTTAGCCTTGAAGGTACAGATCACAGTCAGTTTCCTCAGTCGAAAATTCGAAAGCTGAAAGCAGTAACGCTCGGCACTTAGATGTCTGATGATCAGTATCAGAAATTCGCGATTCTTTCTCTCCGTATCAAGAAAATTAGGCGAAATAATATTCCCGACTTCATCTAGTTGTCAACTCCAAATAGTAACTAGAAGACCTCCGGATTGGGGAATATGAAGTTCACAACACCAACAAGAAGGTTAGCTCACCTGCACCTTTCAGCCCTCTGGCTCCAGAGTCACCAGACGCTCCGTCTAGGCCGTTTAGGCCTGGTTGTCCAGAAGCACGAACCTCAATCTGAGATCGAGAAATATGTTGTCACATTTGAAACAGAAATTAAGTCAAAAACACTTTTGGGAGACAGTTAGATGGAAATTATCTTTCATTATCGCTTGGGAGTTGTTAGATTTACTTTTTTAGACAGGTCGATGGATCAACTGAGGACGCTGTTTGGCATATAAATAGCAGAATGGTAAGTTTATTGTAAACTGATGCCGATAACTACTGTGCACCCTGAAGAAAACGCTTACATCCCACACTATTCATCGCTTATTAGGTGTTTCTCACTGTGAAAGACTGAATATAAATAGAAACTAACCATTTATGCAATGCAGCGAGATGTGTGTTACCAGATCTACTGATAAAAAAGCCACGTATCCTTTGAAATCAAGCCATATTGATTTTTCTGTATAACTGTAAAATAAGTGTCTACATGTGAACAGCGGTAGAACTGTGAATATGGAACAAATTCAAGTGATGGATTAGCTGGACAGCATATTGTGACGGAATTTCTTTTCCATCATCAAAATTATACTTCCCGATTCTGAGTAACCTACCAGTGTTTGGTAGGACATATAAACGTGACTCTCAAATGATGAAAGTCAACCGTCTCATTTGAACTGGCTCCTACTCTTGCTTGGTAGTTTCTTCAAAAAGCCCTACCCGTGAGCGGTTTGAGCCCTTCTATTACAGACTCCTCTCCGTCAGTAAGCGGCTGTGGAAAAGATCAGTTAGATGTTCATAGAAAGGTCAAACTGCAAAGAACTGTGTTCCTAAAGGGAGGAATTGTTAGCAGATGCTAATCATTATATATATATATATATATATATATATATATATATATATATATAACGTAAAACGGAGTAGACAAAATGTATGAATTCAAAGTAGTGTTGACGCTCCTTAGAGCTAAACACTATCATCAGCGATACATGTATTGTAGTCGAAACTGGTGAGAGGTCCAGTCTAGTAACACAGGGTTTATGGAAGTGAAGTAATAATAATAACTCAATGCTTTTTCAGCACAAAATTCGCTAGTTAAACAAAGTTGAGCAACAGAAGTAGAACTGTTAACCTACGAGGATAAATTACTCAACTGTCCTGATCCATAATTTGCATACCAAACTCCTAAACAAACAAGCAGTGTTCTTTCTCTGTACAGATAAGAATAGTGACGGGGATAAAAGTCCGCACAAACCACGAAACTTTCACAAAAGAATCTGACCGATCCGTTAGATTTACTTCTTTCTCCTGCTCCGTGTGTTGGCAATTCGTTCCATCGGTCGGCAAAACTGCGCTCGGTTGTTCTTCTGGTACCAGTGGGGCTAGGAAACTGTCGTCACGGTCACGTCTTACCCACTGCAGACGAATTGGTGGGGTCCATTCCTCATCGGAATGCTGACCACGTGGGAGGTAGTTCATTCCGCTTTTACTTCGAAGTGCACATCGGCTGGCATAGAACTGGCGCAGTTTCTCACCTTTGGACACTGAATCAGGAAACTCGAAGCAAAAAAGGCAAACATCCGAAATGTAATTTATATGGTTACCAATTTTTCCCAATTGTTCGATGATTCTCACTGTCTCTTGAATCACATGAATCTAATGAGTCCCTGAACTTCGTTTAAACCACTCTGAAGTGAATATCGCACCGAATATGCTTCAATGAATTTCTTGACTAATCTTAAGTGCTATTTACACAAGAAACGGAAATTTTCTGTATAAATTATGCGACCACTACTATTATTTCTACGAATACTATCTTAACAGTCCAGAAGGCGGGTCTGGTAAACAAGTCTCATCAAAAACTACTCTCTTGTACATGACCAAAATTGAGCAGATATAGCAACAATGCCTAGTGCGCTCGGTCTGCCTGACGTGATCGCATTCGTTATCACTCAGCAATCACCCAAAGTCATGTTTTTGAGGAATCAACTACTTATCTGTCCAGTGAGTACAATGCGTATCGCATGGCACTACTACTAATGCCATTACTACTACTACTACCACTACTATTATACTACTAATACTACTACTACTACTACTACTACTACTACTACTACTACCTCCACTGTTTTCTGTTTTTAGCGGATCATGGTGAGTAGAAATGAGTTATGAAAACTTAGCACACCCCAAGATTTCAAATCCTTCAAAATTAGAGTCAATATTGACAGGAATTTTGGTCATTATAATGTAGTTCTTCCTCAAAGAAATTTGCATGCCTCACTCTACTGATCCGCGGCGATATATCCTCCTCATAAAACGTTTTGTGTTCAGCGAAATAGACTAATTTGCTCAAAGCAAATCTGATACCCTAGGAGACGGAACAGTTTATATTCGAGCAACACTGAGCAGCGGATTTATTCCCTTTCGGGTACCACTCCACTGAGATTGCCTCCGAGGCTAGGACCTCAGTTCTTTTTCGGCTGATGTAGATGAGAAAATCCTAACTCGAAATTCCAAGTTGAGTTCGAACCGGGCAAGTGACATTCAGACCTTGCTCGCAGCCTCACCGTGAGTTCAGCTAGTTCTACTAGTCATGCGTTTTCATGTATTGTGGTTGTTCACTTTTGTATGCGGTAACAAATATTCTAATTTGTTATCTGTCTTTGTTGTCTAGCCAAGCCTGAACTCCAAACGTTGCCACTGACATATAAAGCAATAGAAAGCAAATTTACTCTTTTTTCAGTCAATTTACATAGTTTTCTCCCACAAAAAACCAGAGCTAGTCTAGTTTCGACTTTATTTTGAGCGGATCAAAGAGGTTAACAAAAGTCGGAAAACATAGCAGTCCTTTCTCTTTACATTCTGAATGGAAGCCTAATGTTGGGAAACGTTAGACATATGTTCTGTATCTCTTCCTCATATTCTTACCATCTATCTCTGGTATTTATGCATGCATGCATTTTGATTCATTCAGCTTGAGGTCTTCCTTTTCACTACCCAGTGGTAGAGTGAAACAACAAAAACGGTACCACACCAAATAATTTCGTAACTTCAAAGGTAGAATGCAAACACCATTTCAGGATTGTGGCAGTTTTGTAGTGCTTCTATTTGAAAGAAAACAATCCATTTAAGGACTTTTTAAGAATCTTTGGGATCTAACTCTGAGTAAAAAGCTTGGAGAATGTCTTTTTAGGAGGTGGGCTTCGTTTCAGTTTACTATTCTTGGTAATGTGACAACCCTGAAAATGGGTGATTAGAAATCAGTGGTAATTTTTCTTTTAGGTAAATTACATCGCGAAGAGTTAGTTACATTCATTATATTTCCCGGTAACTTAGTATATATTACGCTCCTTATGCAGTTATTCAACAAGTAACGCAAAATAATTACAATCGTTTTTTTCTGGGAGAATCACGGAGGGGTTCTGTCACCATCTTTTTGCAACCTCTTTCGTTTTGCAACTCTGAATTAGTACTGTTGATATACTTACTATAATTTAAATGTTATTTGGGCTAAGTTTAAGCCGAGAATTCTCAGTCTGCAGGCTTTCATAATTCCCGAACCACTGTCAGACAATTGTTCATATAACTTGTCCGAATTTGACTGTATTAGCAGCAATCTTAGCCTCTCTCTCGATAGTTAGCACTTGGCTTTTCTACTGACTTTTGTTAACTGAGACTTCAAAACCGATGTTCAAATTATATTCTGCTTTTAGCCATTTCGAAATTTGTTCTTCCTCTTTTTCACTCTCCCCGATATTTTGCTGACATTCATTGGCTGTGACTCGTGCCCTAGTGTAACCTCTAATATTTTCTCTGCCCAAGAATACTGAACTATGTTCACGCTGATCCCACTATTCTACGCAGTTAAATAGTCAATAAAATGGCCTGAATGAATATATCACTAAGTGACAGGGAAATTTCGTGAGGCATAGCATTCGACTTGTTGGGATACTATTTCTTTATTTCTGCATAGATAGACAGCGAGAACATTTTAAAAGGATTTCCTATAATAATGTATTAGCCTCTCTGTGAATTTTGGCCATCTGTCTTAGAGTAAAAAAAGAATTTTTATACTAGGCTCAATTAATATCACTTATTTTGTAAGCAAGAACCGTTTTGGAAACACCGAATAAAGACCCAGGAAAATCAGTCGAATGCTTTCTGTTGCTTGTACTTTCCATAGTGTTGCACCCATCCGGAAAAGTTTCCCCACCCTCGTCTCAACGATTTCTTCATTTCACTTTCACAAAATCAGAGGGCTTCCCCCGAACAAATCCTATCAGCTCACTGAATAATGTCCAATCTTGTTCTTACTGACTAAACTGAGGTACCTAAACATACCAGCATGCATACTATGAACTGTATGCGTACCTGTTTCCTTGGAGTGAGGAAAAAAGCACGGTGAAACACTGAATTTATGACTGAAAATCGGAACACCACAGGCCGAGAACTGACTAGGCGAATTCAAGAAAGACGCTTTTGTTCAATCATTTTTCCCATCTTCCAGCCGCACATATCGACCACGGTAAAGTGGAAAGGGAAATACATAATATTTTCTAAAGAATTTTCGTCCTTGTTATGAGTCATCAGCAACCCGCTTCTACAGGGTTTTGAAAGGTAAAGTACGGAATTGTAGATCGCGCAAATCAACTGATTTCTCCAATTCGCGCCGACGGTACAATGATTAGTCATTGTGATGGAGATCCTCTTATTGATGAGCCAGGGGAAAAGTAATTCTGCAAGTAGTGAACTAGGCTAACTGGGTTTACTCTTGACTTGAAAATCCAGTGGTTAGATTTTAACTCACATCCTATTTTGAGTCATTCTGCAAACACTGAAGCCACCATCTACACACGTTCATAAAACCGTCTGCGTCCTGGAGCACTGGTTAGTTATTTAAATGGAAGAAAGCCATGTTTCCCAGAGTAACCGAAACGCAAAAAGACAACAGGTCTTGAGGACCAGTAGATTTACTACCTCGTTCTTTTATTCATTACCAAACCAATCACCGATATGATCAAGCAACGAAAGCAAACCCGTGATACATTGCGAGTATCAATCTTGATCAGCTGGGTACAGAATTTTGATCGACCAATTCATTGGGAGGCCGAGTGGATAACTTTCGTTTCGTTGCAATCCTCCATGGTTCCAGCATGCAAGGTTCTGACGTGCGGGTAGTTTTTTATTATCCCGCTTTAACTATTCCATGTGGTGCTGATGATACTTGTCAGAAAAAAATAGTTTTCAGAAACAGGTAACTTGATTTATTGAAATGCCTGTTTCATTTGCATATTGGATTTAAATTCATTTTTTCCCCTGCAAGCATATCGCAGATTAGAATACCATAACTGTCTGTCGCGTAAGAGGCTAATCTCCGAATGGCAGACACATGGGACGGACTTGAGGGTAATTGAGGTGGTGTTCTTCGTTACTAATCCACACTTGACTGAACCTTTTCGCGGATACAGAATCAGCTTTGTTATTACGAAATCTACAGAAATGTTCTTAAAGCAGTTCAGTCACTTCTGGTTAAAGTTAGAATAAGACCTGTGTTTTGTCTCTGGCTGGTACATCTTTTCTAGCACAATCAAATTAACTTTGAGTTATGTGGACTTGACGTTCACAAAATTTCGGTTAACTAATTTTGTCAACAATTGCACTTTTGTGTTATTTTGTTTCAGAATTCATTAGTAAATTTTGGATTGGGACATCAATCACAACAACAACAACAACAACAACAACAACAACAACAACAACAACAACAACAACAACAACAACAGCGAAATTTGCATTTTCCGACATAAATCAAGATCAATGTTTGGGTGGGTGTTGATGTTGAGAATCTTTACCGGCGCTCTACCCTCGTGTTAATCATTCTCATACTACGGTTAGGCATTTCTTCCTTGCAAATAATTTGGCTTGACTTTATAAATACTTGAGAGGTGGAAAAAGGATATTTCATCTATAGATAACTATCATTCTTTTGTATTTACAAATAACATTCTCTTGAAAATTGTCTTATGAATAATGAAACATTTCACGTAACTTTGTGCGCTCTGGCCCGCAGCCATTGACATGATGCGTCAATCAAAATCAGTAAGCAATTCTAAAAGTTCACAAATGTTTCTCGTTGTTTCAGATCTGTTTTGGTTCCAACTTTCGCAATCTTTACAACACCAAACACACACCTGATGGCTATCACTTTGAACTCATGCTCATCATACAACAGGACTTTCTGAAAGTAGGCAGCACTATGGTTTTGAATTGCTGCATTTAGCTGTCGATATGTTATCTGTTTCTCTTACTCCAAGTCGATCGCTAACAGCCTCAATTTTCCACTAAACACAAATTTGATTTCGGTCGTATCAAATTCATCTACTGAGGCATGATTTTTTATGCAGTAACGTCAACATTCAGATGACTGTTGAACACAACGCGAGCATCGGTCAGTTGATTCATTTCGTTGGCTGCCAAAACACAGGTAGCCTATAACTTTCGACTAGCTCTGACTAGCCGCTGCACCCCAGATGTGTAAACAAAATCCCGGAAATGTAACTTCCACTCAGGTAGACCCCGTTGGGTAGAACAGTTTGTTTCATGTCAAGACTCAAAGAAATATTGCCCTGTATATAGCTGAAAGTTGCTGCTCAGTGGATAAGACACGACAATCTGTATTCTTAATAGTCGCTCCAATCTTCACTAAGTTATTCCGAAATCGTAAGGGGAGTGAC
The DNA here is from genome assembly GCA_948099385.1 of Fasciola hepatica. Classification (NCBI taxonomy): domain Eukaryota; kingdom Metazoa; phylum Platyhelminthes; class Trematoda; order Plagiorchiida; family Fasciolidae; genus Fasciola; species Fasciola hepatica. The sequence continues at coordinate 80,341 of CANUEZ040000170.1, forward strand.
AATTTCGGTACAGATTTAAGTGAATCAGTTACTCACTTCGTCAGACATCAAGTTTGAGATAAAATAGTACAACCAGTCAAAATTGCCCCTTTAGATGGTGAATGGAGCTGGCAGTATTCACGAAGTTCCACACAAAATAAAAAGACCAGAGAGAGACAGTATGACAACTGTTTCCCACCTCATCACTCTGGTATACATTTAAGCTCCAACTACAATCAGAATAAAAATATAACTACCATACCACACCCTAGAAAAACAATCATTAGTGTAGACACGGAGGGCAGTGCCAATCACTAGAAGGCGGGGTGTAGATTCGCCTTACTTTGGGCTGTCAAGATCAGTTACCAGTATATCAGGTTGCCTACCAGCTGACACAAAATATCGATAAAAATATCACATTCGTCAACAATTCCCTCTAATCTCGTTTGACGAGGACAGTAGTTGTTATTAATTGCCTCACTATAAGAATATGGGTAATTGGGTCAGGATTGATAAAACGATGTCAGAAAAAATACGAATATTCTTTCAGTAATTTTAACGGTATTTCTGGTAATTATAAACCATTGAAAACGGTTTCTTCCACATACCATCAAACAAACAATGATATCTAATACGCTTCTTATCAAGGAGATATTCAGTCGTTTTAATTGTATCACGATGATATGTTTGTCGAAAATTTCACTCCTATCAAAAAGTAATTGGGTGTAAGGCTACTTCCCATTTTTCTCGTTCGCGAAGCATATTCCTCGGTTCTATCCCCTAGTTTTTCAATCCATTCGTCCCCTTATTTGCAGTTCTGAGATCAAGACTTATCAGACAGAAGATATTCTGACGCCACATATCATGATCACTTCACAGCAATTCTGTTGAAACTTATATTACGCAACAAGCCCAGTTTCATTGGACTGTTAGTTCTTTCTCAAACCACACAAGGATTATCCGATGAAAAGATTCACCATGCTTCACCGTGCCACAATCATAAACTGGATCGTTTTATAGCAATATTACTCGTTTACCTTTAGAGTAGATGAAGCTAACTGAAGTGGATGCAATAGAGCTACAAATATTCCCCTCACATAACCACATTTACACATGGAGCAAGTAACTAATAACCCCTTCTACAACCAATATAGCCAGTGGACTGTTTATTCTGAGTTTCTATGAATGAAGGTGATGAGTCCATTGACAGCAACTGTTCACATAATTTACTCACTACGTGGCTTATCACTGGTTAACCTGACTGTTTTACCTATGATTTACGCTCAGTTCTTCACTCCTGAACTTCGAAGTAGAACGAATTTTCCGTTAACCAACATCATTGTCAGTACGTATCCTCTTCGTCTCAACCTGTACTGAAATCTGTGGTAAACGAATATGGATACCCTGCTTCGAGCTGCAGGCTATTCGGCCAGGTTGGATTTTCAGTTCCCACATTTTCGAGATGTCGCGATCCGTAACCTGTACATAGCTCCCTTTCGCTCCCAAAGGGAATATCAACCTCTTCTTTGACGCTTTTATTTCCGTTCTGATTCTATTACTATCAGACTGTTTATACACATTGTTGGTGATTTTATTGGTGAGCCTGCTTATCCGATAATTGCTGTCGGTTAAACTGACCTATCTTATCCCAACTAGAGGAAAAGCTGTTTTGGACAGAATTATTGTCAGCTATCCCGAACTTTTTAACCTAAGTCTAAAAGCTCCTCGTTCAACGAGTAATCACTCCTTCGTTTTCATCAGACCCAAAACTTATTCACTTTCAGCGCAATATTCACTCGTCAGGACAAAACGAATATGGATCATCTCTAGAAATGTGTCACTTATCAATATTGTTCATATTCTTTAAAGATCCCTTCCCATTTTTTCTCTGTGGTTTTGTTCCGCTTGCTCACTTAGCTCGCTGGAATCATCCACGAAGCCACTGCGTAAAGTATTTGGTTTGTCTTGTTTTGTGCAGACCGTATATTTTAACATCGGCACAATAGCGTCTCCACTACTGAAATCTCTGAGAAAGCGAAAAGAATGTCTGTGAACTTAACAACCCGGATTCTGTGAAATCACACTCCGCCCTAATCACTAGAGATAAAACGGCTGAATACAAGATTTCCCACCAGTTCTTCTGTGTCACTAATAGCACTTTTCTCTGGCACGGAATCCGGCTTCTGCGTGTACAACGGGCCCGGTCGAAATACTGCTATGTATATGCCGGCAGCCTTACTACAGTGTTTATTCTTTCTTCATAGGATAGTCTGTGATCTCATCATCCTTCTGATCCCCTAGAAGCTATGCTTTTTATCTTTCATCCATCGATGTATTCCTTCAGTCATTACTACTCTCCAGTTACCTTCCCCGTCCTACTTAAGAAAGATTTTATCACACTACACTGCGGCCTGACTTTTATCATTCTTGTTTCTCTAATTCCCACAGGCTAGCTTATCTCCAAATTTTGCGATTTGCATATAATAGCTTGTGAAAAATTCGCCAAGAGATTCTTGCAGACCCACCTAACTCCCGTACCATGATATGTCTGCATGTCTTTCGCACCTCTCCCCGCTTTCCGCATTTAGACCTGTCCCCTCCCTCAGAAATGTCTGTCGGAACTCTGCGGTGCCTTGGCAGGCACGCTTTCTGGTTGACAAGATAAAAGTCACAGAGCAACTTCACATGACCCTCCGTGGCTCAACCAGTTGTTTTGTGCTGTATTTATTTATTATGCTTACTTCAAGGTGACAGCGATCACTTTTCTCCTTTTTCAACTGGAAAGTGAGTTCTTTAACTTGCCGAATTCCTCAGTGTAATACAATGTAACACAATACAAATGTGTGTTCCACATCAATACGTCTCACCTCCAACTGTGAGCCCTGACAGCTCCACAACCATTGTAATCCTAATGCAATTATATTTCATCGTACCAATCAATGTATCAGTGTGCACTTAAATAAACAAACGATAAACAAAGCCGCGTGATGTTCGGGTCGTTTCACGAGGCAGATGTTGAATAACGTTCGATGTCATCAACAAGTCCCTTACATTCATTTCAGTTTGTCTAATCTCAGTAACTACGTTCCAATGAGTGATTTTTCTTTTGTAATCTTCTATTGGCTTTCACAAATGCTGCTAGATTTAATTAGCTTATAAAAGGAAAAGTACTTCTTGAACCATTTCTTACACAGATAACTCAATTTCCCCGAGGAGTATACTTTTCTGATTCCCTTTTCGTTGGGTATCAGTTAAGTCGTGAACTAATTTACAAGGATTACCAGGAGTTAATTTAGTCTCGCTGACAAGCATGAAAATCCCGACGGAAAACTTTCAAAACCCCTATTCTAAAATGCCTAAAAAACCAATGGAATAACCACTCACAACAGATAGTGTCACTGTGCAGTCTAGTCCAGTATTCCGATCGTCTGCTCCCAGTTGTCGACACCATTGTGCGAGTGTAAACAAGTCCAAAGCCTGAAAGCAAAAAGTGTTTTCACTGAAAACAAAGCAGACAGGTCAGTTACCAGTGTGTGCTCACAGGAAACTTACGTAGATTCGGATGAAAGAAAACGCACAACAAATTTAAGTCGTTCGGTCCAGCGTTTTACCGGACTCGGATACGGATGTAGCAGAGTGATCGAGGCGGTTTGAAACTGTTTGAATCACATAGATCAACGGACGGGAGGTGCATTTTACCTGTTCGACAAAATCATCCCGACTACAACTGTATAACACCGAACCGTCTAATCCCTTCCTGTACACAATCCATTCTCTGCGCCACTTGCAGCGTCCAAAAGGAAGTTTGATTTGACGGTAAAGATAACTGGCAAACTGGACGGATTCTTCAGTCATTATGGCACGTATACCAGTCTCGGCAGTTTGAACGGCATCTTAGTCTTGTTATCGATTTGTAAAAAAAAAACAATAAATCCAGACTAGTTAGGAAACTTTCTCCGCTCAAACCGCAATACAGCCAGTTAGTCTGAATAAAAAGCCGAACAGCGTTTTAAAATACGCCACTATCCGAAAGTTTCCCGATAGTACGTGCGTGTGTTTGTAAATAAAAATTAGTTTTGATTCAGGTGAGAAACAACCTTCGGAAAACGGACACACACGTATGACATCTTCCTGCCGGTGGGATTGGTGGGTCGGCGATGCTCGTTTGTCCTCACGTACCTATACGTAGTGCGACACCGCAGACGGCTGTCCAATCAGCTGTGTTGGATTGCCACGGTCGCGTGTGTAATGCCCACAAAGGCACGCTGCTGATTGTCCGGACCGTATGAGGACAGGGAAGAGTAAATTCGTCAACATACTTTGTCGATAGCCCACGAATAAAAGGTCAAACTAATAGTGTGCAATGCGATGCACAACTATACTACGTGAACGCTGACCCAAATTATTAACCCTGTCCCTGTGTCGTGTTGGCTTGGTAACAGGCATGAAGGCTCATTCAGCATATTGTCCAGAAGGCATCTTTTTGGGTGCATTCCTAGTCAAATTCATTGGTTTTCCTTACAAAAACAAAATGAATTGTGATCTGATTGCATGGTGCATAAATTGATAGTTCAATTGACAAAAACCCCTGTGATCATCAGAGTGTATCAACATTGTGCCTGGCTGCATTGATCATTGTAAAAATTTCGAAGGCTAACTGATCTAACTGGGAAACTGGAAGTGGTAAATAATTCACTCTGCTGCCGTTCAACTTGATCAGGTGAAATCCACTTACTTGTTTCAGCATTTTCACTTCCGTATGCAGCCTAATTTTAGGGGTTTCGTTTACTGCAAACGAATCAGCAAAATTACCATGTTAAATAATCGTTACAAAAAGGTCATAGTTCCTTGCACTGTGTTGTCTTTTCATCAACAAGGCAGTATGCCGCATACGGAGTGGCTACCTTTGAGTCTCAAACTTCATCACCTTTTGGGTAGATTTGAAATGATCAGTTCATCCAGTGGAATCAATGGGAATCGGGAAACTGTTAGTGAAAGGATTCATCAATAATTGTCAACGATCAATGGATCACTGGAAATCGTGCGACCATTCTGAAACCACTTCGTTCTCGTTGCAAATTAGGAACACCACAAATCCCGGTATTCTCAACCGGGGCCGAAATTCAAGGGGCACATTTGACAGAAATTCCTTTTTCCCACTGCTACCGATCACACTACTAAATTATATAATGCATTTTCATCACTCCATAATTTTGGAGCACGCGCACCAATCAATTCTTACAATGAATGTCATCTGATTAGACGTTTCAGTGAAGCAAATATTATCCGGTCGACCCACAGAGCTTCGTTGCTTAGTATAAGGTGTGCGAAGCAGGAGTTTTAAGAGTGTAGGTTGCAGTCAATACGACTACATGGACAACCTTTTTTGTACAAATCATTGAGATCCATAGGTCATCTGAAAACATTCCTCATGTTCTGTATTTCGCAGTCATAATTTTTTCTGAATAATGAATGCCAATCCTATGCTGCTCTGAAACCCAGCCTTTGGGTCATAAGTTTCCACTGTAAAGTTACAGTTCACACAAAAAGTGAATTTAAAAATATCTAAATAGGTACAATCAAGTGAATACGCCCCAATTAAGAGACATCAAGGATTCTGTCTTTGTGTAACATAGAGAGGTTCCTCACGGGAATAGAAAAACACCTGTTGTCACGTTTCGTTTCGCTACCCATAGTGAGAAGACGTTTCTTACATCAAGCCATTTAGTTTCATTGGCTTAAAATATAGTTTATATCGGAAGAATGGTTCATTGTCGGCAATTCGTGAAACACAAATTCATTGGTTCAAACCTGCACCGGATAACTTGGCTCTGATAAGTCATTTGATGTAACTGCCAGCCATCACTTGACGGGAATCTTTTCTCGACTCATCAATCCACTGTCATGTAGTTTGAGAATCCGTTGACACAAATCTTGACTGTGATTCTGGATATGTGCTCAGGTGCTGCTTACTAGGAAGACTAGGCTGACTTCTATGATCAGGTAAATGATCTAAATTCAATAGTGACCATCTGGCTTTCGTTACGCGAAATGAAGATCCCACTTTCTGACCGTAAGTCATTGCCTCTGAAATAACTGACACTGGCATTCAAAATACTCTTAGAATTGGTTCCCAGACTAGAGCACTGAAACAGATGAGAGGGTCTTTTATTAGTAACCACGTGCACAGCATTACGATATAGCACAAGGAAGTTGTCGGTGGAACTATCAAGTTCAAAAAGTGAGTGGGGGTTTCCAGAATGAATTGCACTATCTAGAGTGTGCACAGAATCATGTGGATGACGACTACCCGTGTATATGTTCACGACTAAGACCTTCAAACTACTGATTCAGAAGCATAGTAGGGAAATGTATACCACTGTCATTAGTACAAAGGGAACTCATTCTCTGCTGAAAGTATTTCTGAGCGCAGTGTGACAGAAGTCTGCCGGGGGTGAAGTTTTACCCATAAGTCTGAACCACGGGAAGAGGCCTCACTTACAAGTGCCTAGCTTTGCCCCAAAACGGTCCACAATAGTCTGTATGTGTCCCTTTTCATATCCCACATGATCTCGGATAATTTGACCGTTTGAATATGTTTTATGTAGGCATTGGTCATTGACAATGTCAGTAAGTTCCAATTCCCCAATTGGAGATCTGACGATACGAGTAAACGGAATGTTAGTGGAATCACCAGTAGCTCGGTAAAGCTTGATTTTCCGTCTTCAAGAAGAAAAAAGCTGAAAATCTCTGCCTTTTTTTTGGCCTTCAACAACGAGGCAGATCTGAAACAACAGGAGTAAAATACGTTTTGCATCACGCACAAGGCTTTTACGCCAAACCGAAAGTCGGTGCGTTGAAAAACAATCATTGGTGACTGACTGCTGAGATGAATATGGCAGTGTAGGTGGAAGATCAGCACGCCGTATTTGTTTAGCACCATGATAAACAACAATGTAGCCATAGGAGATGATGTAATGCTCAACCTTTCAAATGTGAACCCTAAAGTTTGAGATAAGGAGTGATGTGGATGGTAGGTGAAATACTCTTCCTTATGACCAATACCCAGGGTGAACGTTTGACTGCATTTATGATAACGCAAACGCTTGATGGCACAGTAAACTTCCCAGGCTTCTCTTTGTGTTCTCGAACACCCTTGAACAGATTTGGTAAGCCTTCAAGAAATGAGACCGACTGGTAGCTCACAATGCTTAAGATTGGCATGTGTGTCAGTGAATACAATGGGATAATCATTCGGAGGAAGAAAAATATGAATAAGACCCGACTGAAGATAAGATAATTTTTGAATAGCCATTTTAATAGCCTGAGTACAAGGGTTTAAGCAAGTGAATACATTAGGGAATCAAAAACTGGCTTGCTGAGAAATAATTAGAATGAAACCTGCGTAATACTAGAAACCACCAAGAATAAAAAGTAGTCATGAGTATCTGTAGATGGAATTATTTCATTGAGCTGGGTTGAAAATCGCTGGATCTAGAGAGGAACCTTTAGCAGTAATAATTCAAAAAAGGCAGAAAGAAGAAAAGCCAAAAATACATTTGGTTCGGTTAACGAACACATTGGATCTAGAGAACTGATTCAACAAGCCAATGAAGACGTTAATCGTGCATGACGCGAATAGATCCGTGAGCTACAAAGTCGTATTCCTGTGACCTAAGACTTTCAAAACCATGTAAATTGTGGATTAGAGTCTGCTGAAAATTAGCAGGTGAAGTATTCAGACATTAAGGAGAATCGCTGTACCGGAATAAGGCGAAAAAAGTAACAATGATTTGTGGCGCAAAAAATCAGAGTAACCTACATTCCCAAAGTTTACTGAGAAGTTCTCCGTGTTCCTCGGTTGTACAAGTACGCCGAAATAAGCAACTGGTCAATGTCAGCCAATGACCATCGCAAATACATGGTATCTTCCTATTAGCGGTTAACGCAGTGACAGTTGCTATGACCTACTTAGACAAGTCCACAGGGTAATATTTCGTGATATTTTGTCGACCACAGTGCCCGGTGGAAAGGCTTTCTGGGGCAAAAGGAAGTATTTTGCGCTTGGGAAAAATGGGGTTGCCAGATATCTCCTATTTCAATCCAGAAATGTATAATTTGCTAGAAGCAATACACTAACCTGTTCGGGATCAGATTTATTAGGTGAAGACGGTAAGAAAGCAAAATCAATTTACAACCAACATAGCTTTTTCAAGCAGAGAACTTAAGGTCCGGAATTAGAAACAAAAACACACACTCGATGAGATCAAAGTTACACGAATAATATGGAACCATACAAGAACCAACAGAATGGAGTATGTACTCAGTTATACCTAGAATAAGTACTTTGGTCGCAGCAAACTTGGAAATGGAATAAAACCAATCCAGAGCTTGTAAAGAAACGATAGATTTGACACCCCCAACCTCAGCAATAAAAGTATGTTCTGCTACCTTCCGGAGTAGATAATATTCGCGTAACATGTGAGACTTTCTCTTACAAGGCAGCTGGTGAGTGTCGAAAAACTGTTCTTAGGCTGAGAAACGTCAGATGATGAGGAAATCGTCGATCATCGTACTTGACCATTTCTACAAACACTTTCATTGTGTCCAACCATACGACCGTCGAAACAAGTATTTTTGTGGAAGAAAATGTGAAACGAGAATGAAACTGACCGCATGAAATGCGCCTGTTTAAATTCGAACTTTTGGAAACGGAGTTCGAATGATTTGAAAGTCGATCTGGAGTTTGATTACCGCGACTGTCAATCACCTTGTTCAAATCTGGCAGGTTTTGATTACTAGACTGCATTGGTCTTTGGTGGGATTCCACAATACTGACTCCGACGCAGCAGCTGCAGCTTTCACATCTTCATACTGTTCACAAATACTGCACATTTGCCGAGTGCGGCTTTCCAAACTGAAAGCCAAATTCACACTTCACCGCCTATGATTTTATCTCAAGAACAAGATCACCAGTCGGTTGGTTTTCGGATAGAGCGGGGTAATAAAAAGTAGCTCTTTCAGTCACAAACAAATTCACGAGCTTCAAAGGTTGCAAACTTTCATTTCCGAATGCTGAAAACTGGTGGTGTTAGACGAAAAAGAAAGTATTTCACTAGACCGCACCCATCCTTTCCATAAGAGACTGAGAAAAAGCTGTCTTCGCATCGTGTTGATGGTTTCGGGTCACAAGCCAAATTGTGAGGCATTGCATTTAAGTATCAATCTATCAGGGTTTAATTTCAAGAGCTTTTAATGTTCTATCGACTTTATAGGCGCTAAATACGGTATTGAATGGATCGAACAGAATAATGCCCACGCAGAACTCCAGAGTATTAGGATCATCACACTGGAATGGTGAACTGCGTGATATTTCATGCAAGCTGAACCATGCATAGTGCAAATGAGTAGTATAAACACACTGAATACAGCAACTTTTTGAATAATGACTTACTCTTGCAAACTTAGAGACCAGATTTTATCACACTGGATACATATCTGTAAATTGGTGCACTGTCGTATTTTACCAATTGATTTTTGTTCACTTCCCCTGGTATTATGTTTATGCCAGTGGAAACGTTTGGTGATACTCTGTGCTCAGCTAGTGGTTTATTTAAGAAGGCGAAGTTTATAACTTTGGAAAACCCTTGCCGAAGTCATTTGATTTCCTTCTTCTCCACCACCTTATCTTGAAAGTATTATTTCACACTGATGGTCGTGTTTCTTAAAGTGGTGCTGTTTAGTTGTTTGGAAGTTAGGAGCTTCTACCAGAACCCTACAAATTGAGAAAACACTTTCGGATGGATAGGAAAACACGAAACGGTAGAAGTGTGGTTCATTCGCGTGAATGAGAAACCTGATGCTGTTGGAAAATTAGTTGTGTGATAGAAAGTTTGGACGTCACGGAACTATTTCGGCTAGCCTGTGATTGATAGTTCCCAAGTTTTATCGGAAGAAGCTCGTAGCTGTAAAAAAACGTTTGGTCAAGATAGAAGAACAAGCACACAGAACTGCTTGTAGATAAATTCACACTAGTCCTTTTGAATTGCAGAATGTATTGACTTTTACAGAATCGTCCTTTTGTGCATGAATACTTTGTAGTCAGGCTATGCCTTCGCAATTTTTTAAAGATCAACAAAATTTACAGCTGAGTACACTTTTGTGTATATAGACTGCACATTAGACACGGAAGCATTGTTTGGGTTATCCGATTCAAAAGGCTGACTGTGATAGAACACCGTTAATAACCCGGCATTTCTCGCCTGGCTGACATAGATGACAGTATCTGGTACTAACGGATCACTGTGATGTCATTTAGTACATAGGAAGTACTCCACTGGGTTGTATGAAATAAAATATGATCATGTACTCAGCATGCTTATTGTCCTGTTATCTGTATATTTCTGCTGAACTCCTAAAGCATTCGCTTTCCACTGACAAATGGATGAGTTGGAAACTACAGGCCTAGAAACTGCGGTGTGCCGAAAACCGAAACAACATATTATAAGATTCCCAAATTATTCATCCATAATTGAAGAATGCTCTCCAAGTCTTGGTTTTGTACACAATTTCAAACTGGTTTTTGATACCAGTGGATCAGCTGGAATGACAAGTTAATCCTTGAAATTAGTGGACCCAATAAAAACACCTCACCAGAATCTGGTTGGTCAGTTTCGGAGGCTGAAATGAGCCTTCGTTGATTGCATTTCCCGTTAAGTATTGATTTTAGCAATTATTGCAGATTTTGTCCAAACTATTGTTAGTTTCTTTTTATAAAATCGCACACCAAGGACGTTTATTTTGTAAGCGTGAACACAACATCCAATTTCACATCAGACCAAATCAGATCAGATCACAGGGTATGGAGGCTTGAGCCAATTTCTCATCCAGTTTATTGCACCCGATGCTCCAGAGATCCTCAGGTGCTGCAACAGAAAGACAAAAATATAGCATCGTTCCAGTGATCACGAAAATGCGGCAGGTCTCTGTTTCTCTAACCTTCCATTTCCTCTCCCCATAAATAAGAGGACCCCGATAAAAATACAAGCGACCTCAAATCTCACTGAACAATGAAACACGGTAGCATTACGAACAGTCTTAGTCGAAGGTGAGACCCTGACTCTCATATTCTTTGGTTCTCTCTCTAAAATGCCGCGGTGCTGCTTGCTTGGATGTGGCTGAGGGCTTTCTATCTTTCTACTGCATCTACAAGCAAGACTTGGGGTGTGGTAGTGAATTTGGAAGACCAGAAAATTGAAAATGAAAAAAGAAAAAGCAAGAAACTAATAACGCTGCGGAAGAATAAAACAATTATTCTTGAAAAAAGAGGAATACGAAGAAGGGGATTTCATCGATTTGGAAATTGGTTGCAAGTGGCAGCTAGGCTGGCCCCCGTGAGAATGAACGTTTGCTAACTTGGGACGTCAAATATAGGACACTTCGCCGTATCAGGACATTACCTGCGACGCGACACAAGCCACTGTCTGCTACATACACAGTTTAATTTCAAAACAGATCGAGTAACAGTTGTGCTTTGAGTGATGGGTTACACTTTGCGTCATGTTTTGTGATGGCAGGGAGGCAGATCCCTGCAACCCTTTGCCCAGGAGCCCACCTCGTTTTTTTCTGCTTTCTTTCTGACCTTCGGTTTTCAGGCTTCCTCAATGTACTCAGGGATTCATTTAAAACCATAGTCATTTGGCAGTCTAGTATTTTGACTCACGTTTTTACGTCAGCTTCCGTGGTAGGGGCTCAGTAGCTCCCTTTTTTACATCATATCCTGACCGCAATTAGCTAAGATAGGGGTTAACCGGAGAGTACAACTAATCAGCCTTTGTTTATTTGGTTTTGCCAGAAACTTCCGCCAGGCCGACAACCACTGCTCCATTATAGTGACTTTTTCTCTGGGAGGACAGTATGAGCATTGCTTAGATATCCTGTGTTTCCAGTTATGCCATTCCCTTTCTATACGGTCGTGCCTCACACTTCGCAGTGATTGGGCTGTGTGCGTGGCCATAGGCTTTTTTGTCCGCAGTAGCATCGTGCAAAGGTGTGGAAAACATGTGTTGATAGCCACATTCAATTTTTTTCCGGCTAGCCTATGAGACTGGGTTTCAATTTACCCTTGTGGGTTAGCGAGAGAAGTTGAATTTCATTGTCATCCACAGGCGAACCTCACTGCACAGCATGAATCTTTTTTTCCTGAAGGAATCCACTTGAGCCAAACCTTCGAGCACTACTTGTCCTATTAATCAAAGAATGCAGATGTTCGACGGCGACTAGAGAACGTGTCCTCTGTGCAGTCTGGCGGCAAAATACCAACGTTATCCCCTCTATCGGACGAATAGAGAAGAGATAAGTCAGTTCACAGAGACAACGTGAATTCTATATAACGTGGCACCGGAACGGTACTCATACTAGAGATACTCCGAACGGGAATGAACGCAACGGCTATGCAAAAAGCGAACCGCGAGTGCGTACAATCAACGAAAGACCGAAAGTGGAATTGATTCAAAACGAGGCCGACGGAAACCTCGGAAAATTCATTCCAGTAAACCGTACGCAACCGAAAGACACAATGAGATCGATGTCAAGGGCTAGAAAAGACCATATAGAAAATAGACCCAAAATGAAGTCCAGATAAATACCATTTTCTTGCTACGATCGAGGTCACTACAGGGTCATGAGATTTACTGTCATTCTGCAATGAATCTCCATAGTGACGTTCTCGGCCTCAATCGAATCATCATTCGTTGGGATAAAAAGCTTGCTTTAACTACCGCATGGCCACTGCTTTTCACAGGCTTCAGCTTGTGCTCTTTGGGCCCACCACCGGGGTTTCTTGGGAGCATCTGAAGTCCTCTCAAGTTCGCAAAGCCCTTCATAATCCTGAAAGCTCCAATGGAATCACCTCTTACCACCCTTCGTTTCAGAGAGAGCAGCCTCAGTTCTTTAGGCCTCTCTCCATGGAGCCTGTTTCGGGGTTTGATAAACATTCGTGCGAAACTTCCTTTCACACCTTCAAGTAGATGCCTGTTCCGTATATAATTTGGATACCAAGCTTGAAAGGCATACTCCAAAAGCAGCCTTACATGGGTTGTGTAGAAAGGTAACCGTACCCACTGCTTCCGCGTGGCAACGGTTCTCACAAACCGTGACGGCATTATAACCTCTCCTTGCGGTTTCCGAACATTGCCCCAAGAATCTGAAACCAGAATTCGTAAACCAACTCAGATCTTTCACAGCATCAGTCCTTTCCAAAGCCACCCCGGTATCTCTGTCCCCAAGTTTTTGCGGGCTGACCTGAGGGCTGTCCTCAGTCAGTTGCCTGCTTCTAGTGGTGTTGAGCGGTGGCTCACACTGTGAACCACCGATAAAACTTATCGAGGTCGTCCTGCAAGGCAATTTCCCTAGGACCTCTCACTGCCTTTTCGTGGTCGGCAAACATAAACATGGGCATTCCAGCTCATGAGCTAAGTCGTTTATATATTACAGGAACAGCAGTGGCCCAAGAGCCGACCACTGTAAGACTCCACTGGCAACCTTACCCATACAGGACCTGTGGCTCTCCATCTATACATAGGATCTTTTCTCAGTGAGAAACTCAGCTATCCAGTCAACCAGGGGTGGGCCGATTCCACAGGCTCGAAGCTTGTGCACTAGCACCTTGTGATTCACCGAGTCGAAGACCCTCCTAATGTCCAAGTAGCAGAACTCCACGTTTCCGCCTTGGTCAAGTCTCCTCCCTACTTCATCCAGAAAGCACACGAGATTCGTAGTGCTCGACCTCTTTTCCATGAAGCCATGTTGATGCACACCCATCAATCCACTCCTGGAGAAAAAGGCAACTATTCGGCTTTGCAGAATCCTTTCAAAGACCTACAACACCACAAATGTCAAGCTCACTGGCTTGTGGCTGGAGGCCTCTTCTCTACGCCCACCCTTGTGGACTGGTATTGCCTGCGCCAGCCTCTAGCCTCTTGACAGCTGGCAGTCTTTGAGAGACCGGTTGAATAGCTGAGAAAGAGGTTTCATCAGCTGGTTGGCCGAGGGCTTCAACAGGGCTGGACACATTTGGTCTGGGCCAGCTGCCTTAAGTAGTTCTAGTTCTGCTAGCTCTTGTTTAACTTCGTCTTCCTCAGAGTGGATGGGTGACATTCCTGCCCAGCTGAATAGAGATAGGCTAGGCATGTCTCTACCACTATTTTTGCTATTCTCTTCCTCGAAGTAGTGGAGCAATGAATTGGTCCTTCCCTTATTTGTTTCATTGTTTCCGCCCCTGGAGTCCTTTAGACTGCCAACTTTGGCCAGTAGGTTTGGCTTTGACTGGAAATGATTTTTTACCTCGGCTAACGGTTTGTTCATGCACAACGCTGAGTAACCCGACACCAAAACAGGTATGCTTTATTACAAGTCTGATATAGAGGCGCATGTATCGGTGCACATCGGGCTACATAGCCTGTGACTTGGGGTTCTGGGTTGATGCGAGCACAATAAGGCTAAACTAACAACCTTGAAGTGACGGCCCATCGGGGTTAGGCAATGTAACTGATCGGCGTACCACTCAAAGCCACTGGAAAAACAGTTGTTTTAGCGGTGGAAGGTCTCGGTCACCGTAGGTTGCCGGTGGCGGAGCATGATGCTCCGCTGGCATCCCACAAGTGGACCATCTTCCACGACCATCACCTCAACGAGCTCCTCGACCGCCGCCTGATCTGCCACGTGACCTTTATCATAATTGGGATTATCCAATCAACGAACCCCCTCCCGGGTTTGCCGAGTCGATCAGTAGATGACGCATCGATATTGAAAGCTTTCGGTTCTTCTGTTTCCCTCTCAACTTCTTTGACTTCTCCATCCGATTCTTCTTTCAGCTTACTATGTGCCACCATATTCGCAAGTACATCTTTCTCATCATTGGGTTTCCAAGCTGCTTTTGCGCTCACCATTACAGCCGGCTTCGATTTTGGTATCATTGCCTTGTATTCCTTAAGAGTGCCGCTTCTTTGAATCACATTCAAATGGCTTGGCTTTCTCTGTGGCTGTGCCGTTAACTTCATCCTCTACAGGATTCTCTGCCATATCAACCCCTGGCTGTGCGCTTCAAACACCGTCGGCCACCGAGGTGCTAGTTTCTCCAACCGGAATATGCTGAAGGCACCAAAGTAGCCACCAAATCCACGTGTTCTCATAACCCACCGTCATACGATGGTCCGTGTCTGGTGATCTTGGCCACTGCCCCTGCTGAACCCCCGACCTCGCCCACTTCCACGTGGCTCACACGGGAAGTCCGTATTGCCATCCATGCAGAAATTTTCTAGGGGCTCTTGGGACCGCTCCACTGGCTGCGCTCTAGGAGAAAAACCACGACCATCACGAAATGCTTGCGGACCAACGCGCCCGCGCAGAGCTGGCACAGGTTTCAATTTTAAGGTATCCTTTCCAGTTGTGTACACATGTTGGACTCAACCACGTAAGCCGTTGATGGATTCCACTGCTTCGGAACACCACCAGCTGTTGGCTTAGGTCGTTCCCCTGGTTCAGTCCTTTCTTTGGAAGCCGGCTAAATTTTCTCGACGACCAGGGCTCGCAATGAATGCTGTTAATCTTTTCCCAATCTTCTTAGAAGGCTTGCTCCGGATCCGTGAAAGTAGCAAGACTGGACCCTCGTTGTTCGAAGAATCATCCATGAACAACGAGAACTTGCTCCCTGCCTCCGCAGAACACTCTGAATTGTAGCCCTTCACCGCCGCAGTCACAAGGCACAGTTTGTTGGCCTGTACTTAACCCCTTGAGCTTGGCTCTCTGTATACTGGAGTCCGCACTACACTTGGGTTCTCGAGGCCATTCCAAGAGCAGTCACTTATTTCAGTAGTTTCATATGGCCTAATGGGTTTGCGGCTGCAACCGTTCAGTATCAGCCAATGACCATCGCAAATACATGGTATCTTCCTATCAGCGGTTAACGCAGTGACAGTTGCTATGACCTACTTAGACAAGTCCACAGGGTAATATTTCGTGATATTTTCTCGACCACAGTGCCCGGTGGAAAGGCTTTCTAGGGCAAAAGGAAGTATTTTGCGCTTGGGAAAAATGGGGTTGCCAGATATCTCTTATTTCAATCAAGAAATGTATATTTTGCTAGAAGCAATACACTAACCTGTTCGGGATCAGATTTATTAGGTGAAGACGGTAAGAAAGCAAAATCAATTTACAACCAATGAAGCTTTTTCAAGCAGAGAACTTAAGGTCCGGAATTAGAAACAAAAACACACACTCGATGAGATCAAAGTTACACGAATAATATGGAACCATACAAGAACCAACAGAATGGAGTATGTACTCAGTTATACCTAGAATAAGTACTTTGGTCGCAGCAAACTTGGAAATGGAATAAAACCAATCCAAAGCTTTTAGTGAAATAATAGTTTCTACATTCCCAGCGTCAAATGTAAAGGGCACTTTCTACCTTTTGGAGTAGACAGTGTTTGAGTAAAACTTTGAATTTCTCCCACGCGTTAGCCGGTGGAAGTGTCGGAAAACTCTCCACAAAGTTTAACTTAAATACTTTCTCCTGTACAATATCGAGTGCGCATACCTTAACCATCCTCTTCGATTTTGGACTGTACGTCCATTTGAACCGTTTGATCTTGCTTTACAGCATGCCTCGGGGTTATCTGAAAAAAACCGTTATCGTTACCATCATCATTATCATTATCACAAGCTGAGAAATAATAACAATGGTAATAATTATGTCCATTCATTTCGAAGACCCCGGAAGCAAGCTTAGCTGCTTGCTCAGGTGTTACAATTGAGGTCATAATGGGGATCCTTGAATACTCAGACTTATGATCGCAGTTTTGGTAGCAGGAGGAAGGTGCATATGTACAGGCGAACTAGGGTTTGGTACAAACGTACGACAGGTACAGGTACAGGCAAACATGTGGAAAAGCCAAAGTGCTTGCAAGCCTACGGGTAAAGGCTGTACGCACTGGAAAAGGCAGGACAACTTGACAATCGGGTTTAGCAGTACGAGGTCGTTCACTGTGTGACGCAATCAGACCGGTCAATCCTACTCGAGACGAAGCACCCAGAAGTCAGCTGTGTACGTACTTGCGTGCGCGCATTTGCCCGTGCGCCGTAGATTGTCTGTCTATGCACATGCCTGTCCAAGCTCAACAAAACACCTAGTTGGGCATCTTAAAAGAAGAGCCCAGGGGTTTTAGAGGTGAAATGAACTGATGCTCTGCAAAACTGAGCTTGTATGTCAGGTGGGTTCGTAGCACTCTCGGACAGATTGTCACTCCAACTTTTGTCGGTGTAGGTTTTGATACTTTCCTACGCACTTACAAATCCGGGGCTCATCGAGTTTTCCTTCGGCCTCTGCAGGTCGTGCATGCGCATACCCCAAAGGAAGACACTTTGTACAACATACTACGGGCACGTGACCCAACAACGATAGAATTCGGCTTCGTGGTTAAATTACGTAAGCAGTTAAGGCAGAGATGAAAGACAATTTCTCGAAGATCCTGATAATATTGGAAGAAGCTGCAAGGGAGAGTTTGCTGACGGGATAACTTTCGAAAATACCACTGCCAAAATATTGGAGAAAATATTGGTGATGACGGATGCGCACCTGGACCCGTAATTCTAGCTACCCGGAAAAAAGCATAAATCTTATTCGAAAGAGTTGCAAGGTTTTTTATAAAGACAAGAAATGCAAAAATGAAGCAGAAAGTCGGGTTAACTGTAACGCGGATTCCTCACTTCCAGCTAGAGTGAGCGGAGAATATACTCATAGTTGGGTATGGGGTAGGTGCCTGATCACGGAAAGATGGTGAGACCGAGTCGCGAAGTTCGTCAGGTGAGTGAAATAGGATTCGGATAAAGCATCTGTTTTGGTTCATCAGCGGCATAAAAGGGATATGAATTGATGACAGTTGGACCGGGAGGTTGAAGAATGGTGATGGCATGAGGTCATATAACAGTACTGCATAAGTAAAACTATCAAGACTTACAAATGGTCGCACAGCTGGATATGCTGAAGAAATTCTAAAGTAGGGCGTCAGGGAAACAACCGAACCCTTGATAAGCCGGAATATGGATAATTTATCTCCAGCCAAGGGTTAGGGATACTGCCTTGAGGGCCGTATTTGGCATAGATGCGCAATCATGGGAAACTGAGGGAAAAAGCGACAACGGGTAAAAGGTTGGTAAGCCAGTATTCGTCAACTGATCTATCTGGCATGGCTTCGAACCTGAGATATGAGGAGCACGAATTTACACCAAAGAGGACATGTTGAGGGCAAATTTTGGATATCCTGTGAAATCCTCTGGAGGCTGAATAACTGGGTCTGCGGTGAGGCTTAACTTACCGATTAACTGGATATTTTGAGGGAAGCCTGAGTTGAGACATTGGGGAAACAGCGAATAGCCGTACCTTGGGCTGTGGATACCTTGTTTATTGCTCAATAAGTAAAAGAAGCGCTAGGCGGGCTTTAAAGCAGATGTCCGGCCATGATGATTTGGTGGACAGCGACGATGGTCGATAGGTGAGTGAGAAGTGGTTCAATTATGGATTTTTCTGGTTCTACTGGTGTATATTATGGGCTCATCACAGGTTGGCAACGAAGTAGACGTGGGTGATGAAAATGTAATGATCTGATAGATCCATATAATAGTAGTTCACGCATGGAACTGTCAGGGCGTGCAGGTGATTGAAAAGCTGGAGGCACTGAAGAAAGTCTGACTCGGGACACTGGGGAAACAATCGAATCCCTAATATCGTGAATTGTGATTATTTCACTACCTGTGCAAGTTTCGGTAAATGCAAGAGTTGTATGACCGGATATGCAGGAGAAGAATCGATGTGATTTACTAGATCACTGCTGGTTTCACGCTGATGGGACACTGGAAGCAGGACCACTCAGTGAGTCGTGACTTAGTTGGCAGGCGGGTGAACTGGTATTGAAATGAAGACCTTGTTTAGGTAAATCGAAGGGTGCTACACGAATCACCCGATGGATGAATAATCTCCTCAAGAGGTTATCAAGATAGATTGGTTCCGTGATGGAGATATCTGAATAGTGAAACCATTTTATGTTTCGGGGAGAGACTCTGGTAACTAGAAAAGGTTAGACGAAGTTATTATTGGGATTGAAACAAATAGACTGAGATCAGTTCGACGGGATTAAAGTCGTAGTAGCGGGTAATGGCGTATTCTTCTTAGTCGAGTAGAAATCTGTGTTTGTATCTGTCGTGAACGTGCTTGAGTGTACAGCAGATCTTCTTCAGGAATATTGAGTGAAACAACAGAAAGCGGCCATATAATGCAGGAAAGGGCATTTCTCGATTCGCAACTGGTGCTAGTGGGGGAGGCTGACCATTTGCTAGAAGCCCGGCCTGAAAGCCGCTTCTGTTGACACGGGGTGCGATCCGCCAGCTTGGCTGCGCCCCTATATCGTTGCAGACAACCTTCATGCCCGAGGTGCGCCGGCCAAAGTGGCGGCTTTGACTGCCCCTCGGGCCTTTGGGATTAATACGGGTATTCATGGTGAGGACACGTCAGTAAATTTCATGTGGTCCATCATCGGGGGACCATACCTCGGGGGATCCCGGAGTGTAACCAGGAGAGCATCAGTTTAGTAACATGCGGATTGCAGATCGACAGTTGGTCTCGTAGGCCAGGTCACCGACCAGTATAGTCTCCTGTGTATCAAGAGTCACCGATAGAATTGTGCAGGCAAGTAAAGAACTGGAAAAGAGGAAATATAGAAAAAATCTGTCAGGGATGATCTCAGGTGAGGGCCAACGGAACTCAGCAAAAACTTCCATCGACCGTGAATCTATGGGATGGGTTGATTGTTTCTAAGAGGCCAATATAGGCTGAAGGCTTTCAAAGAGTGTCATTTTACATAGACTACCGGCGTTTGCATGATTCATAAGTCTTGATCCTGCCCTTAATCCTGGTCATCCAGCAAGCCCGTGTTTGGGGGCAATAGAATTTTCGTAACTATGAGGAACTTACTCAATGCATCTCATAGCCGACGGGCGGAAGTGAAACTGAATATATATAACAGTAGTTCATTCCATAAGTAAGAGTACTCAATGATAAACAAGTGTGATTGTAAGCTAATGTTCCTCGTGATGTTTTAAAAAATAAGAACACTATGGAGTCGTGGATAGGCGGAAAAGGGGCAAAAAGAAGATGAATTCGAGGAATGTGACCAGCTGTGTAGAGTTTTGCCGAGAAAGATGAGATTCAGCATAAAACGGCGAAGTTGCAAATAGTCCATTTCAAGAAGCAGGCTTCCTTCTTTATATGTGAGAGATGAGTTCTATCCAGGCTGCCGCTTGGTATAACTTCTTTGGACAGATTCTGTAACAGTTCTGTCTGATTTGCGCATTCGGGGAAAATTACCCGACAGTATTCCCACAGAGGCCTGGCATAAGTTTTACGGGGGGAAAGAATGCAGCTTCTAAGATGAAAGGAGCGAAATACTGGGCCCAAGCAATTTCCGGTCTTTGCATTTTGAAGGGCCAAATGTTTGAAAAAATTCATTATGCCAAAACAGCTTGGGTGTAGGTCTCGAACCATTTATTTACTAGCGACGGATGAACCACAGGTGGCTAGAAACCCTTGGAGTGGAGTACATTTATTCCTAAGTATCCCACATTTGTCAGCAGAACAACTCATCTGTCATGCTGAGCAACATATATCGAGCGCGGATGTCTTCAAAAATATTTATCATAGCGACGGCAAGACAGTTAGGCCTGAAAGAGCAGACAATCTTGGTGTCATCAGCAAAATGAAGTGGGGTGCCACGACACACCGAGATGGGTGCGCCTTTATTACACACGGAGAACAGCATAGGGTCAAAGGAGCTCCCCTGAATAACACCGATTACAATAGGTTAAGCCTTAGAGAGATGTCTGTTGATAGGGATATCCTGACAGCGATTAGACACGTAAGAAATGGTCCAAGGTGGTAAGGGGTCGGCGATACCGAGGGAGTGGATTTTGGTCAGGAAGAGAGGGTGTGGCTCGCAGTCCAATGCATTTGACATATCCAGGTAAATTATTATAAAAACAGTTCCATTTTTTGCTATCTCGCTGATGTGAATCGGGAAGTCAAGTCGGCATCAAACCTCAACCGAAGGAAACTTTGTCATCGGGTATGAGTGAAATCAAGTTTAAGAGGTGCTTCCCAATATGTTTCTTGAAGCTATTTCTAATACCGAGAGGGAATATGTGTATGGTTATTGAGCCGTTCGTTTGTAGGCACATGGGAAGGCCTTCTTACGGCGCTGGATGATGATTGGGCACTTCCCAGTAGTCTGCACAGAAGGAGAGTTCATTGATAGAGAAAACAAACTGAGCGGTTAAAATGGTGGGACGGCTCCGGATTGATCCGTTGCGGTTGGCGGAAAACCATCTAGACCTAGGTAACATGATGGCATTACAGCTTTGCAGGCACCAAACTCGACAAAAGGCGATCGCTAACTGGGCAAATAGGTGCCCTTTGCCCTTAAGTGGGCACTTACTAGAGGGCACGCATGTCAGCTTCCACGATCGGGTTCGTTTAGGATGTCCACAAGAAAATATTGTGAAGTGCTAACCGCGTGTATTCTCACGGGGCCTTAGTACAAATAAAGCAGGCTGGCTTGCTCCGGATAGGTGAGTCGGAAAAGGCGCCTGCGTTTGCCGCGTGCGCGTAGAGTACCGTCACGCAAGTGGTAGACAGTCTATGGCGGGCTGATCACTATAATTTTTACTGAGGTCTACTGGTGAAAGATAACTGCTCCCCAGGAACATCCGATTCAGGTGTCAGGTCTTCCTCTAGCTATAGACGATCTCACTTTTCGAATCTTTCTTCTCAGTCACGTAGGGTTTTTCATAGTTGGGACAGTAGTACTTCGGGGTACTTTCCCATATTCAGGCCTGATTTAACATCTGCTATATAATAACCTTCTTCCGGACACATGAACCTATTTTCAAGTCCTGTAGGGCATTTTGGTGATTCTCATCAGTCATTCATTGAAGTATGCAACAGGTCAGGCAAAGATTGACCAGGCTCTTCGATAGGTCAGGATTTCAGTTAAGACTCAGTTCCTCCAGTCGACTGGTCGTTTGAAGTCTGCTTGTTCAGGTCTACCTGCTAGCATCACACACTACAGCATCGCCAACTCACTCCACGTGGCTCTGGAGACAAGGAGCACAATATATATTACCAGCTCCAGCCATTAGCTCGTTCATTCCCCCATCTCCTGTCAATTATACAGGAAAGTGATGCAGGCAAACTGGACGAGGGTTGAGATGGCGAGTATTGTTTAATAAATTTTTTGTGGTCTGGCATAATGTGCTTGCAGGTACACGATATTGCAATTCCTAATATTCCGCTGATGGGATAGATGGCTAATCGTATCAAGAAACCTCGATAACCATGCATGAACAATGTGGGCAAAGTGTTGTGCATCACCAGAGAGGAGAGGCTCACTCCGATCGGCTCGTCGAACGGTCATGGGGACAGGCCTCCAGTGAGGAAAAGAAATATAGTGAACAGCTAATCACACCTTGTCTGCCACCAGTTTCACCGTACTATTGGCTCGCGCGGCGAAATCAGGCTCGTTTTCCGACACATTTCTTAGCTACTAGCCAGCCTGCTGTGTTCGCACTCAGACCCTGTGAGAATGCACTCGGTTAGCACTCAAAGGTCTTTTCTTGTGGGATTCCTGGACGAACACGATCAAAGAAGCTAAGAGAGTGTGCCCTCTAATGAGACCATTGTTAACAACCTCTTCGAGGACCTGTCTCTCTATTGAGAATCCCCTGTGGCGGACAAGGTTGTTGCCCGTGTCGGCAGTGGAGCCACACTCCCTCCCCCCAGCCACCAAGAAGCCTAGCAATGGCTAGGGTGCTGACCTGGAGGAATCCCAGGGAGGCCTCGGCAGTCTCGATCCACGCAGCGCCGACAGTCTTCAAGAGACAGATATAAAGAGCTCTCCCCAAACAGTAGACCACGAATCCACCTTAGCTCGTTCACCAAACCTGACCATCTTACCTGCGGCTTTTGTTGTTTTCACAGCTTCTTCACTCCAGCCGCCCGTGGGTGAAGACAGCCTTAATCATGTGCGGCTGAAAAAGTCGCTTCCAGCGAGTAAAACCGATCGTGCTCGCTGGCTGTCAGTCTCAGTTTGGCCGCTTGTTTTACGTACACGATTCCCATACTAGCGTCAGGTTTCCGGTTGATAAAATGGCCCTCCATTCTAACATATGGCACAAGACAGCTTGCGGTATACCTGGGACCACTGCGACGGTATCTGTGGACGTTTATCCTTGAAAACATTCACACAGGCATACAAGGAATCGATTTTTCGCAGCAGTATCAGTTACTTTTTGATTTACGTAGACTGCAATCTATCAATCATTCGTCAGACACGAAATTTACGGATCTTGCTGCTCGAACAGATGCACGCCGAATCGCAAGTTTGTTTTCTGACATTCCTCACCATTCCTCGCCAAAAGTGAGTATTTCAGCTTACTTTCTAAAAGTATTGTCCGTCCTTTTCGCAGTCCATGGGCCTCATCTCCACATATGGTTCTAAGGAAGGATTGCATTAGCTGGCGATCATGTGGCGACGGTCGCCCACTAAACTCGGTTACTAGTTTTGATAGCTATCGGACACCACACCTACGCGACATCACGGCATCACTACATGGCACGACTGTATTTTCTTAGATCGATTTGGTGCGAGCTCATCACCGGGTCCCAGTCTCCGATAGCACCACACAAGACTTAGAATATCATGGCTTCTATATCGGTGGCTTTCTAATCGCTTCATCGAGCATAAATGAACACTTCCAACGTTCGACGCCACTTTTTCAAGGTTTGTTCAAATATGGAATGGTAGCTAATCCCGATAAATGTGAGCTTGGCAAATCGGAACCTGTACTTGTCGGCCATGAGATCGTCCGACATGGTATAAAACCTTGCTAGGATAAAGCAAATGCTATTCTGGGCTACTCTATACCGCCTTCCATCAAGGAGCTTAGGGTATCTTTGGGGTTAGTCACCTTTTTTCTTCGTCTCATACCAATGCTGCTAAACGTTTGCTTCCATCGAATGACCTGCGTCGTGGACATCCACGTAATCGTCGTTTGCGGATGTAGCACAAGCATAGTGCTCATAAAATACAGTTACAGTAGGTCACACCACATTCCTAATGCACCTGGCTCCATCTGCCACACTAAGCGTAGCTGTGGATGCATCTGATTTGCCATCGGGGTGGTCCCGCAACAGTCCTTCTGCGACTTGGCAACAACCGAAGTTTTTCGCTCAATGCCTCGGTCTCTTGGGAACGAAATACAGTGCTCTCGATTGTGAGTTGTCGGCTGCATATTATGCCGCCAAACATTATCGACATGCAGTCGAGGGTTAATATTTCATCCTCTACACCGACCACGAGCCTTTCACCCACGTATGGCGAGCTATGTTTGGCCGTTACTCCCAGTGGGAAGCCAGATATTTAGACTATAGTTATCGGTTCGCGGCCGACCCACTACATTGTCAGTGTGAGTCCAACTGCGTTGCAGATGCTTTGTCGCGTATTCCACTTATTGTCATTAGGTCTCCGGTTTCAGACATCCTTGCCATGGTTGCAGCGCAGGCACAGGACGCCTCGTGTACGGGAGCCGCTCAGTCATCGGCGCTACAGGTTCAGTCCGTATCTATGGCCACCATTGCTGGGACCGCTTCCTACGACATGTCTGCCGGCCCACCTCGACTAGTCGTACCCTCTACACATCGACGTCTCTTGTTCGATGCCCCTCGTGCACTCTCACATCCAGGCATGGCAGCCAGCCACCAACTTGTAGCTGCAGGATAAGTCTGGCCGTCCACGAATAAAGAGGATCGTAGGTGGGCAAAGCAGTGTCTGAAATGTCAATGATCTATGGTGCTGAGGCACGTGGCTTCGCCTATCGTTGCTTTTGCTACGCCTCATGCTTGCTTCGATCATATACACGTGGACATTGTGGGCCCAGTGACCCAATCACGCGGGCATAGCCACTTATTACCGTGCATCGATAGACTTACGAGGTGGCCCGACGCTATTCCCATCTCCGTCTTCACGGCTGAATCAATGGTTGGACATCTGACAGAACGATGAGTGGCTTTATATGGTTATCCTTCCACAATCACTACCGATCTAGGGCGACAACCTGAGTTCGATCAATTCCCTTAGTTACCCCCCACATGCCGGGTACGGACCACATTCGCCCGACAGCACACCACCCGGAATCGAATGGTTTAGTCGAAATTTTACATCACCAAATCAAAGTGGCTCTCTAGGCGCTCGAGAACCCTGACTGATACTAAACATTACGGCCAGTTCTGCTTGGTATCGGGACTTGAATAAGGGCAAGTATCCAATGCAAGGTAGCAGAACTTGTCTGCGGCATGGCTTTACTACTGCCCGGGGAATTCTCTACGCAACTTGGTGCAGATTTACCTGCCGTCCAGAATTACCTTCCTCGTTTTTCTAGGTACGCGCAAATCTCACTTCTGAGCAGAATCGAATTCATCGACGGCTAGTTTTTGTTCCGACATAACTCGAAACTTGTTCGCATGTACTCCTTCGTGTTGATTCCGTACGTACGTCGATGATGGCATGTCACCCGCTGACATGAGATTCGATGCTAACCGTGCACTAACTGTCGACTACACTTTCTTTTCGCGTGAAGGTGTGCAGCTTGAGTTGCCTGCTACCACGTCGAATGAGGTTGCCGTCTCACTTTCAGTCCAGCAGCCCATTGGTTCTGCTAAGTCCGCGAATGAGAATACTGTTTCACCTTCAGATAAGCTGCCCACGCCTATTAACCTGTCTGGGGTAGGCTTCCGTCTCACACTTCGGTCGGAACACCATTTGCCCAGCTAGTCTTTTGCGAATAGGTCAAACTCCATCTTATTCATTGAACTTCGCAGTAATGAAATTCAGGTTTGTCGTTTCGGCTCGTGTTGCCATACACCATTAATCAGTACCGCGTACTAATCGCGTCCATTGCCTTTGCCACACTAGGTTTCGCCCCCTTCCATCTCGTGGAACCTGACTATAAGGTACGCTTCGCTGGTACCACGAAGTCAAGAGAATTTTGGCACCAACGTTTGCATTCTGGTTTACCCCTGCCGTCACCTTCCCTTGCCACCGAAAAACCTACCGACTTCGCCCGTGTACATCACATTGTTTAGCCGGTAACCGAAGCTGGACTTTATTGTTGTGGCATACATGGATGAGCATTCACGGATTCGATGTCAATGGCAATGAATCTCGCTTACACCCGACCGATACGGCACGGTTTATTCATACAACGGATTGGGATAAGAAAAGGAACTCAATTACGAAGATTTCTTCGACTTGAGACTGGCCCGACGTGCTCCCAACGGGGGGCAAGTACAGCTGCCAGAGATTCAAATGACGTAGATCAACGTAGGCCTAAATTTGCCCAACGCGCGCTCAGCTGGCTCCGCTCTGAGCTTGCTGCTTGAGCGCTCCAACATGTTTGCTTTAGCTCGCCCGGCACAACTATGGCCCTAGCCCGCAGATCTATCTAGCCTATCAACTTCGAATCATAATCTGTTGCTACTGCCCAAGCTCTTTTCTTGCCCCAGCCTGTACGATACGTACGGTCACCGACGGTACTCCTAACGACATTTTTGCCCCTATATCAACCCGATCTCACCTTTATTACCATTCTTGCCATTTTATCATGGATCCTTCCACCAAGGCCTCTATCAGATACAGCCTTCTCATCTCCCGATCATTTATCCGGAGCTACCCACCCGCCTCCGCATCCAGTGGTGCTCTCAACTAGACCTCCCGAGCGTCCCACCCAACGTGTATCCCACGGCAACCACCCTACTGATGTCCCCGCAGAAGTGATACCTAACAGCCAGGTTTCTCATAACAGCTACCACAAGGTGCCCTACAAGCCATTGCTTTGGTACCCCCCTGCTAATCTCTCCAGCTCAGCCGCCCCTTTACCTGCTGACACCGCCCTGGTCGACAACCTGGCCGCCGGAAGTTCACTCGGCCCCAGTGGGCTTCTACAGCCCTCACGTGGGATCCTAGCGCCCTGTAACTCCAAAACTATAGTCAGAATTTCCTTTCTGCTACCGTGCTTCTGTTCGCTGTTGAACAAAATTATTATTAATAATATTAATAATAATAATAATAATAATAATAATAATAATAATAATGGTATATTTCTCGACTATGGTCAAGACACACGCGCAGGCGCATGATCATGGAAGGAAACACGTACTTGCTTCTAGCTTTGACATTTTTACGGTCACAGAACCGTGGTCAGCCGATCATAGCCCAACTGATCTTGTTTCGTTTGTAGGCTATGACCCTTTTTGAGTGAGCGCAGCGAAGAGCCGACGTCGCGTCTGTCCCTCTTACGCCAAACAAAAGTTTACTGCCAACCTCATCCACCTCCCAGAGCTCAAATCTATCCCACACACTCTTTGGCTCTCTGTCCAAATTTACGGAAACTTGTTGCATATAGGACGCATCTATTGAGTACCTTCTTATGGTTACCCTGAACTTCCGCTCACTATCGTGGCTTTCATGTACATTCCCACTCTCCTTTAGGTCCGAACTCATATCAGGAGACTGAGAGGCCCTCATTATTTTTTGAAATACAATGACCGCCCTTCTCACCTACCTGATTTCGCTCTGAACATCTAATCCGTGACATAGACACGATATGTCCCCACTCCATTAAGGCATGAAAATATCCTTGACTTGGTTTCTTCTCGTGACTTCGTGAGGTAGAAGACTCAGTCACACGAAACCTTCCCGGCAGTTACCGCAGAATGGTCACACGTCACCTTGTTATTACACATGAATTACGCCTAAATGAAGTCGTTGAAATGCGAAATCAAAACATTTACTCAGGCAGCACAATACCCAAAGTGGTGGAGATAAGGTTGGGCTAACTTTGGGCCAAAGTAGCTCCGGACATCTGCCATGAAGTCTCACACAGTTCATAAAATTTCATGAGGAATATAATAATGGAAGTACTACGGTATTTGATAAGGTACCCCCGTTAACCCCGCGTTACAAGAAGGACACATTTCGTTTTATTGTATGCCCTAGTTGCCAGGCATTGACTCACCGGTTTTCTTTATCCTCCACTCATGTGATATGCATTTCGGTTTTCCCCTAGAGAAAAGGGATTCGCCACTCACAGAGATAACTAAAAGCGCTTTTTACCCGTTAAGTTTGACTGTGGTATAATTTTATTCCTCCTTATATAGTTCTACCTGTATATATATGTATATATATATATATGTGTATATACGCATACAAGTACACTTGTAAACACGCACATATATTCCTGGAATTGAAGTAGTCGTTTTGTAGCTTGTTTATTTAATTCATGCAGTATTGAGTACTAATCGCTACGTAAGGCTGGTCATTCATGTCTACATTACGGGGCTCATAACGCATTGTTATGCGTTGTGGGAAGTAGTGGAGAGTTCTTGGAGGCGCGAGAAAATCCCCGGTGCAAGAAGCTTTATCTTGGCAAGGTGACATTATGGGAGCACTGACTTTCGCGGCCTGAATCACAGTCAATGTGTTTGCTAAGAAAAGCCGGATACTGTTAGGTATGGCCTTGGCTTTTACTCAAGGTAGAAAGTTACTCCTGGTGTCTTTGCTGTTGGAGTAGAGCCATTAGCGAACATTAGCGAACAGCAGATTTGAGAAGTGGGAATCCTTCAAGCAGCAGTCTACTCACCACCAGCCCATCGAATTTGATTACCCATCCAGGTTGGCACATTCGCAATATTCCAATTATTTCAGCTGGTCGAGAAATACTGCTTGAAAAACCGTGTGTGCCGCTGGTTTGGGATTGTGCAAAGAAATGCCAATCAAAACAGATCCATTGTTGCCGTCAAGGGTAGTTCAGTGAAGTTTGTTGTCTTTGACTAAACTTTAGACGCCGTTCCTTCCATCCCAAGGATCGCAGAAGAACCGGTGTTTGTCGCTGAAAGACGTGGTGTTCGTTTACCAACATTGTTATTCAAAGCGATGCGAAATGGGGGGCAGGTGCTTGAGGTATCATTTTCTCCGACAGAAATTTCAAGCTACATTTGATTTCTAGATTTTTCACTCATTCGGTGTGGTGCACACCTCTTCAGCCATTCCAAAGCCTAATAACAGTTTTTCCGTAAATCACAACCCTAGATTTTCCTCTGATTCAGTTCAGATTTTGTTTTATATTTCCCTATTTCGTTGGTTAGATTTGTTTTGAGACAAATTATCAGATGGCAAACCCTCTTCTTGAAAACAGTTTTTAATTAAACAATTTTTCAATCTGCATGCAGAAATGTTTCGTTGTCCGGAGGTGCTTCAGGTGCCACTGTCACACGTTAGTGCGTGATATTTCAGATCCGGTGACCACGTAATACAGGAGTGGTGAACATCTCCCAAATATTCTGAATGAGGCAGGTCTGGAATTTTGAGTTTTACAAGTAATCAATGTGTCCTTTTTATAACTAACCTATGATTCAGAAAACCCTTTTTTCTTTTCTGTGATAAACAAGTGGTTTTGTTCAACAAGATGAATATATTGGCTCTAGAGCGGGCCTCTATTTTACCCAGGTTATCTTTGGTTTTTTTGCTTATAAAGCTTAAAACCAGCTGTCATTTAGATAGATAGGCTTAAGAAAAAACAAAATTTTCTGGGTAGCTTAACTTTCACAAAAAGCTCAACTTACTGACCTATAATCTTTCCACTTTCTTCACATTATCTCCTGAATTATTTATAAGCTCTAAAGGTCCTCCGTAAACATGTCAAGGTCCCGGGTGCGAATCAGGCAGTCCGTGCCGTCAAGCCCAGAGAAGCCATGAACCCTCGACCTCAGTCTGCACTCAGTCCATTCACAGTGGCTCTCTTTGACGTTTATGACTTAGTCAACAAGAAGACTAACGGAGTAGATCAAAGGGTGGCGGACCTGCATAACCCGATCCAGTCCACTGATGATATTCCATTAAAGGTGTCCCCTATGTCTAGCATAATGGAACCCGCCCATATAGCTAATCGCCAAAGATTAGCCATGGCGGGCAGTTTCTTGGACTCACTTGCAACCGAAATTTGTAGGAGTATAGCCGACGCCAAAAACGCGATATTCTTGAACGTCCCTGACCGATTGCCCCTGCCGTCAACCAAACTCGCCATACTGAATGCTTGCAACATGGCACGCTACAGGTGCTGTTGCACTCGGTTGCGCTAAAAATCACAATGCAGTGACTGTCCCTTGAAGTTCCAATCAGCTGATCAGATAACTGCTGGGGAGTTCATATTTAGTTGGCAAATCATTGCTAACGCCGACCTGTCTATAAGAACCAGAATATTACAGGATAAAACGCCCCTCCAAAGAGAGGTTTTCCACCACCAAGAAGTATCTCGGCTTCACGCACGCTACCTGTGGCCGAAATTTCAGTCGCTGCACCGTCTGGTCGCTTGTCGAGCCACCCCGTAACCCAAAAGACCTTAGTTCCCTGCTCTAAGCTGGTTGGTCTAGACCTGACCACCACCCCATCTCCATCACGTCCTCCTAGTAAACGACCCTGCCTTCCACCACCAACCTTCGCTTCCACAAACGGTAACAATATCCATGCAAAACAAGCTATTAGCCCAGGGCCACCAAGGTCCCGTGCTTTCGGGCCTGGTGCTGCTTACTTCAACTCACTGTCTACAGTCTCACCACTGCAAAAGACTCCGGGGAAGTCTGTTGCCAGCAGCCCATCCTGCCCTAACTGATGTCCCGCTGTCTTGCGGACACAAATCGTTCATGAAAGCCATGATCTTCCATGTAGCCAGTCATCCCACCAGCCGACAGAATTCTGTGTCTCCCCGCAGCATTTGGTCACTCCGGCTACTCCAGTAATCCTCCCCAAATGCCTCTCAGAGTTCCATTTGGAACTCCCACCAAGCACTACAAGTTTAGCCTAAACAGTCCATGCTTATTGACAAACAGGACACAACCCTGCATCACCCTAATGCAGCCAACCCCGCCTCGCTGTATTGGCGTGGTTCCTCGGCTAATCGACAAGGTCCTCCCAACTCCACTTTAAAAAACAGGCAAAAACGGCCACCGAGTAACGCATCATCATACATCGGGATCAAACATACCGTATCCTCTAAGTATCCCGATACAGTTCCCCAGTCATCTGACTGAGCGCAATCACCTCCCGCCGAACCTCCGTAACCAATTTCTCTCTCCTCCAATGATACAAATAAGTAACCCTCAGTTGAATTATGATCAACGGCCTCGATTTTCAAGCTCCACGCTCCTTCCCAAGCACAGGATGGGCCAGCCCAACTAACTACCGTTATTTTGTCGGCCCTGGTCGAGCGATAACGACCCACCTACCGCCTGTCCCGTTGAACCCAATCACCACTACTTTCTACCATTTCACCTGCTATTACCCATTAACTTGGCATTCAACCTCCCACCGGGTTACTTCAACCACCCCGGAAATTCCACCCCCGCAAATGACCAACTTTCTTTTGACAGCACCTTCCAAACCCAGTCTCACCCGCCTACCAACAACACCTTCTTCAAACTGCAGGCTGCCTGCTTCTGACTCCTGTTTAGACTCCATCGCTTTTACACGTGACAATCCTGACATTATGAGTCCACCTAATGATGTTTATCGTCCTAGTAGTGTTAGCCACCAACAACCGTCGTCCGTTGTCCCTACTCCACGCCATGACGATACAACTGCACTTTTCTTGACCTTCATTAAAACTCGCTCATTACTGAATGAAACTTATACTCTCCACAGTATAAAGCGGTCTTCCGACTTTGACATCATTGTCATAACCGAGACCTGGCTAAATGACTCTGTCCCATCAGATCAAATTTCTTCTGATGGTTACCAAACTTTCATAGAAAATCGTCGTCGTAGAGGAGGCCGTCTTATCCACGGTAAAAACAGCTTGCCCACCATTCCCCTCTCTGATCCAACACTGAACTTAATTCAGGACTCCATACGGGTAAAGGTTCTTCTGGCCAACTCTCCACTCCATATCGGCTGCGTTTATCGACCACCCAATTCAAACATCGAGGACCTCGCCCACGTCGTCAACGCCTTAGACCAATTTGCACCATTCTCCTCTTCTTCAAAACTCATTGCCGGCGATTTCCTTGCATATTATATCCGCTTGGGCACCATGCCATCACTCCAATACTTCACACGCTTCTTTTCGACCATACGTGCAGGGTGTTGGGCCCAGCACTTAATGGCACCAATCAGAGGAAACAGCACACTTGACCTCATATCTACCATTGGCTTATCGGATGTGATAACTACCACCCTCAACCTTTTCCCAGGTAGTGACCATAGGATGGCATCTTGCAGATTCACAGCCGGACTCATAGACCCTATATGTAGCTCATCTCAACAGCCCCTTCACACGATCAACTGGAGAAATCTCAAGCCCATGCTTTGATCCTTCAACTGGGATGACTACTTCCTACAGCACGACCCTCAGCTCGCCAATGACGTACTCTAATATAAGCTACATAGTTGCTTGTCAGCAATCACCACCATCGGGACCAACCGCACTCAAGCTCGCAGCTCTCACCAAACAAGGCCGCAAAATAAACATGCAAAACTGCAGAAGATCTTTGATCAAACCAGAGACTTCTCCGTATTATAGCAACTCCACTCTTACCCCGCAACCATCAGTCTTCGGAATACTGAGTTGCTGAGAAGGCAGGAGCTTTCGGTCTTGAATTCCTTCAACTGATTTTACCGATAGTTCCGACTGTTAAAGATCAGAAGTCGGGGATAGCCTGTTTAATTTTGGGGAACACCACGCAAGATGATTTCGCAGCCGAAATCGCCGAGCCGCTCGATGCCTTCTTTTCAGAATCCATGAATACTGACGCCACTTCAAGTCCGCGACCCGTATCTCTCATCACCGAGCAGGTTCTCTCGGACACTGAATTCAGTTTGAATGAAGCGGCCCACCTACTGATGCATGTTAGACCCTCCTCCTGCCTTGGCTATGACGGCACCCCCCCCCCAGCACGCTTTCATCTTGGTGGAACTAACGTCCTTGCCATCTTCATAAACCTTTATAACTGATCCCCTAAACATGGTATAGTTTCATCCCAGTGGAAAACTTCAACCGGTATTCCTATCCACAAAATGGTCCAGCGCATGACCCTTCAAATTATCGTCCTATAATCCATACCCCTTCAGCTGACAGAATAATGGAGAGTTTGATTAAACAGCTGATGTCCGATTATCTCATTTCCCATAACCTCATTCACAGCGGTCAACATGGCTTCCTAAGATCACCCTCTTGTACCACATGCCAGTTTGATTTGCTCAACCTACTGACCACAGCAGCTGACGACGGCAAATCTGTGATTATCATCCACCTCGATGTGACCAAGGCGTTTGACCGAGTTCCTCACTTCCGGTATTCATGACCCACCTTCATCATGAATCACTTCCTACCTGTCGGACCAAACGCAGCTTGTGTATGCTATTGGTCATCTAACGTAACCAATGCCTGTCACTAGTGGAGTTACACAAGGAAGAGTACTTGGTCCGCTAGTTTTCTTACTCTATATTGACGACATTTTCGATTGTGCAGCACGGCATTCTTTTCCTCTTCGTCGACAACATCAAAGTCGCTTATGAGTTCCATCGCCAAGATTTGAGCACAGCGCTTTCTGAAATAGATAATAACCTTGAGAAACCTGATCAATGGTGCACTTCATGGCAGATGTGCTTCTTGACATCTAAAAGCTTTTACACTACCTATAGATGTCAAGTCCCACCCGGAACCCGGTCACTGAACCAAGTTCCCATTGCTCCAAGCTCATCAGTGAGGGGTCTTGGGCTTCGATGCACCAAAAACCTACGATTCTCGGAACAAGCCTCATTTCATACGGCCAGGGTCAGAAAGATAATAGGCCTAGTTCTCAGATCACTTAAAACGAAACATAGTATTCTCCTTAAGTACCTATCCCATGCTTGACCCCATCTCGAATATTGCCCCATGACCTTCTCTGGAGTATCTAAGTCGGATAGGATACGCCTTGAGAAAGCCCAGCGTACCTTCACCAGAAAGCTCATAGGATGCTGTCCTCCATTGAGCTGTGACAAGCAACGCATTCTACTAAAACTTGATCCCGTATGGCTTAGACATGTTAGGTTAAGCTTATGTTTTCTACATAGACTTGGTTATTGCTCCGCTTTTGCTTCTACCAACTGTGCACAGTTTTCCCTACCCTCGTCTTACCCTGTGCACCACAAAACCTCAGTCTGGCCATCCCTCAGTCAAGTTCCAGATTCTCTCTTAATAAATACTCAAAGCCTTGAAATAAGCTACCCCTGACTATTCTCAAATGTGCGTCAATAACCCAGTTTAGCCATGCCCGAAAATCACAACTTACCGCTAGTCATCTGTTACCCTTGATTAACGCCAGCATATCCCAGAATCTATCCTATGAAGAAGGCATCGAACTTTAGAACCATAGCTTCCGTCTCCCCTCCCGCTTTATGCTATCCGTCGAGCTGGCCTTCGAAAATGTGTTCCACTACCAGGATCATAGCACCGTATCCCAAACCTACCATTTCCTGCTTAAAGACAGACGCTAGGCTTATCATTTACTATCACTTTTTTACGCATAACGCACACAACCCACATTGTAGTAGGATGAGGTTTTGCCTTTTACGGCTATAACTAGTTAGATGCCTGCCGGTTCTCGCTACCCACCCATTTTCACCTACTATCACGTAACCCCAATACGACCCCGCCTTATCTACTTCACCAGTCGGTCTTCACAACTGTGTCTAGTCAGCTACTGCCTCTCTCGCCATATAGTACTAGGGCAGCCATATGAAACAAATTTCCTCTAGCTTTCCTTGATCATCCCGGTCGAAAATCTTTTATCCCATACGTCCACCTTCCAGTAGCTACTTGTTGGCCTCAATTTCCTTCTTTTATATTTTCCAACATGAAGGCTAGTCTTTGTCGCCAAAATCTCTGAATCAATCACACTTTTAGACTGCTATCCTCTTTTCGTGTGTGCAATAACATCTACTGGAGCAGCCCAACTCAACCGCACAGGAACGGCCACTGGCAGTCTCAGGCACGGTCTGGCGCTGTACTTAGCCGAAACGTATGCGGGCCCGTGCGGTACAACACTCGCTGCCCTACTCCACGTGAATGCTTGACCCCACTCTGTATTCTTTCAGCCCATGAAAGCGGAACCCCTGATGTCAACGGCACCTTCACCACAGCTGCATCCGGACGTGGGGAAAACAGACCACCCCCAGCAGTTGCGAAAGATGACATAAACGCGGAAAATTACGGTCGGGCTGAGGGGCTATGGGAAGTTCCGTTATGGGCTCAACCAACCCTCCGTTAGAATAAAAAGCTAAGAAAGATGAAGAGAAGAACAAAAAAGACTAAGTGGGATCGATTCGGTCTATGAATACCATTATTATCGGGCTGTGAAGGAAATGAGCAACCTTTAATCACAGGTAATTCCCATCAGCTCAGACCTAACCCTGCGAAAGGGGAACCTCCCACCGCCCTTGTCCGCTTGACATACTTTTTGTTCCTACGCACGAGACTGACTGGGGTGATAGTGAACTGGTCTCTCCATATATGCTTATCTACTTCCGGTCCTAATTTTGAACCATCTCGTACCCTCCTGTGCAGGTCTGGCATGTTTTTTGATGCAACCTACAAAACCACCGTGGTTCTGGGCAACAAGTCGATGCGTCAGACTACAGAGGCGTCTTCACAAAGCGCTGAATATACACATGTAGATAGTAATGTATATATAAACACACATGTGAGAACGCGGAGAAAAGAGCCCGTATTATTCGCCCGCCCATCTATTTTTCCTCCTTTCGTAAGAAAGCGGAGTTCCTCTTGCCCTAGAACCCAACCCACTCTCCAGTTTAAAGCCTAACCCAACAGTAACCTGCAGCACCAGACCTGTGGATACCCCACGATAGGGTTTGTCATATATCCTATGGATCTATCACAAAAACTGGCCATTTGTGTTCTGAATGTGTCCTAGCTGCTTCCTCGTGACCTGTAAAAAACTACTGTGGGGTTTGTCATATATCTCCTGGACCTATTATGTGAACTTGTCATTCAGGTTCTTCGTGTTTCCCAGCTGCTTCCTCACGTAGCCCTCAGTCCCCATAGTCCAAATGCACCTTCACGGCCTCATTGACTCCGAAAGATAAGACTTACCGGTGAACAGCCGAATCGGTTATCAATAACTTTCCAGTGGGGCAAGCGCAGTTAGACATCACGAGCACCGAGTCACAATACCAACGACCCCTCATTTCAGGAAGACCATTGTGCCTCATTTCCAACCTCCGTACTCTTATCTGTTATTTTGCTCAAGCTGACCCTCAGCTGGAACATCTCTCAGACTGCGATCCTCCTTTTTCAGTTTCAGGACCACCCGGCCTTCACATTGCCTGGCTGTATTATATCGCGCAGACAGCTTATATTTTTCTCTGCCCGTCTGCAATCGCACCAGAGGCCGGCTACCACGAATACGATCTAGCCACTGGGTTTCACCCACGAGAAGTCCTGGTATTGCTGCATATGCCTCTACGAGGCTTATTGAGGAATTCTCATCACAAGACCTTCCCGACGTCGAAGCCATCGAGCGAGGACTCCTGATTAAATAGTGATCGGTCCAGATTCGGCAATGCCTGCCTCCTTCCCATGATGAAATTGCGAACAAAAACCGCAGCCAACCCTTGCAGAAAAAGCCCAAAACGAACACAGAAAATCCACAAGAAACTCAACAGAATGATGTATTCTCCAATTTACCAGCATGACAAACAAACATTTTCACCCTTGTCTTGCTTTATTTTGTTCCTCGGAGACAAGGCATTCCGATTTCTGATTATTCCTTCCTAGAACTTCATCCATCTTCCACCATCTGCGAACTGCCGACACTAAATGAAGCACACTACTTCTCATGGAAGTTGTCTCACCTATTCAGGGGGTACTAGTCCTTTTCATATCCACATGTCTATGAAAATTAGTATTCCTGTACAAACCTTCATGAAATTCCTCCCGGCCTCCTTTGTCTCAAGGCCCATTACCATTATAGGTGGACAAGGGTATCCTTCACCGTCCACCACTCTTGTGAATATTGTATTTCTTGCGTCGTAAGCCAGAGTCCGTCTGAACATTTCTACATCCGGCCGATTCAATACTATCGCCGCAGTTGACTGGAAATTAAATCGTACTCGCAGTGTATTCTCATGTCGTTTTGCTTCATTTAGACTCGCCTCAGAATTGGTCTATTATTTCATTGACTTTCGAATCCCTCTCTGAAAGTTGGTAACTTTCCATCTCAATCAGTGATACTGTAACCTCTGATCATGCTTGCACGCGTGCCTCCCGAACACGGTCCAGAAATATACCATTATTATTATAAGCAGGCAGTTACAAATGGATTAGAAAAAGAATGGGTACCCGTTTCCAGAGAATTCGCCTAGCGTTGGTTCTGGCTCGAAGCCTTCCCAAATGGGGCGCAGATAGCGCCGCCTGGGGCGAGTCCAAGCAGGAGTGCGTTTGGATGCTGGGTGGGTATACGTTGACTAATTGGACCGGGTTTCGTGCCTCCCTCCGGGAATAGACTGGTTCAACTTCTTCCTAGCCTCAGATCCGCATACAGAGGCTGATGCAATTAACGCCAGGTTACTTTTCTTCACAAACCGCCTCACCCCAGCTGTTAAGCATATTGAAGCCAAGGAGAGCATCAAAATGGTCAGACCCTGGAAAAGATTTGTAAAGTCCAGAACTGATTCCTCATGAGTCGAGAGTTCCCTGCGACATTGAGAATAAGCCGACTTTGTCGCGACCTCTAAGAAGCATCTGAGAACTACCTTAAAAAGCAAAGAACTACTGCAGTACAACCACCCAATTGTGTGAAACTTCTCTTAGGCCTCGTAAAATCTCGCGATGCCAGCAGCACTGAAAACAATATCCCAATCCTCATTCAAAATGTATCCCATCTTCCTTTGCCAAAAGATGTGGCTGAGGCTTTTGGTTGCTATTCCGCCTTAGCACTTATGAAGGAAGCTTACCCCAGTAATTGTGCTGCCGGATACTGAGGACGCGAAATCAATCATACCACTCACCACGGACAACATCAGAAAGGTGCTCGCTGACACTAAACCTTCATGTCATCCAGGGCCTTATGACCTTCCACCTGTCCTGTTTTGGCTTGGGGAACTGAACTGGTACTCCCGTTTGTGAACATTTGTACATTATCCATGTCTTCCAGAATCTCCCCGGCCAAGTGAAAAACGTCCTGTATAATTTCACAATACAGAACTGATCCTCTGCAATAACCGGGGAATATTCGCCCCATCAACCACACGCCAATTATTTTCAGGCTCGTGGAGAGCATTGTGAAAGATTAGCTTGCAAATTTCTTGACCACTCGAATTCCTACCAACCCAGGCCAAAAGGATTCCTGAAGTCCCGTTAGTGCCTCAGATGCCAGGAGGACATCTTTGATGAAATAACTTCAGGTGCCGAGAGCGGCAATTCAGTTGTCGTCATCTTTCTTGATATGACCAAAGGATTCAACAGCGTGTCTCACACTCGCCTTTAGTCGGAAATTAAATGTTACGGATTTTCCGACCCCCCCCCCATCCTGATTATCAACCTACCTCTTCGAAAGATCCCAAAAAGCCACCTTCAATAGGATATCCTCTCAGCTCGAACCAATGATTGGCGGAGTCGCACATGTATACAAGACTTTCGAGTGAGGCTAATGAAGGTGTCTTCCACACGGTCTCACAAAGAAACGCCAAAGTAATCCCTTCTACCGGACAAATAGGAAAGATGTCATTCAGTTGACAGATTTGAAAATGTATTTTACATATTGTGGCACCAAGGCAGTACAGGTACGAGAAATACACTGAATGAAAAAGAGAGCAGTGGCTGAGCACAGAGCGAACCGCCAGCGAGTACAGTTGGCAAAGAGCCAAAAGCGAAAGTGATTCAAATAAAATGTCGACGCAAACCTCGAACAAGTTGGTTCAATTAGCTGTATTCAACAGAAGAAAACTATGAGGCTGAAAAAGAATTGTTTAGAAAACATATCTAAAATGATGCATGGAAAGCCGTCATTTCCTCAGTACGATCGACATCATCATAAAGGTTGGCGTTTTAGATCCTCTCTTATTTCCCCCTTCATAAATGACGTCTTCCAGGTAGTGCCGCATGGCCTGTCACTCCTCTCTGCTGGTAACACAAAGCCGGCCTACACATCTGACACGAGCGAGCTGAACTCAGGTTTAAGTTTTGTTCTCTCAGATTTGCAGTTCTTTGATGAGTGTTGTACTCAATGGCTGGTGAAGCTACCGGCAGTCAAGAGCACCCTTCTGCCCTACAAGTGCCACATTCCACCCGGCTGTCTCAGAATAAACAGTCTACCACTTTCCGCTACCCACTTGGTGAGAGACCTGGACCTGGATTATTTTTTTCCTTTAACTTTCATGAACAGGCGCTGACCGAAAATGGCGGTGTAAGGATGACGGTTGCACTTATCCCCAGAAAGTACCACGTTCAGATTAGCCAATCACTGATATTCAGGATGAGCGCTGGGTAGCTGTTGGAATACTGCCCTCTAGTCTCTACTCCGGTGAGAAGGGCTGCTAGGGTAAATACAGAGAAAGTGCATTGCCCATTCCCTTCAAAACTACCTTCCCCTCCTCCGACCTAAGATCGAGGGCTTGGTGCAAGCTATTCCTGCTTGAACCTCCAAGGCTACTTCGTATCAAGCCCATCTTCCATTTTTGTTTACACATCTAAACTCGAAAGTCTATTCCTCCGGTAACCCACTTGGTTCTTTTGGAGATACTCCTTATTTCTTCTGTCACAGACAATTCACCATTATACTCCCCAGCCTAGACTCTCGGTCGTATCTAAACTTTTTTGGTTATCTATTTTAGCTCTTGGATAAAAGCTTTCTGACTAGCTGCAATCATGTCCCACGCCAAAGTAATCTAAAGGAGAAGTACGCAAACTCCTTGAGACATCATCTGTAAGCGGGTTGACCGGCATTACCATAAGCACTGCATAGCAAATGAAAAATGTCTAAAATATTAGATTTCTGTCCCTGGTCGTTCCTACCTCAACCTCATGCCCTTCAGTACCTTACACTCTGCACTCCCTTCTGTCCACCCCGCTTCGATGGATATTCCAAACTCCTCACTTGACCGTATCGTACCCCCTCCCCTCGTACCAAGTGACACCCCCCCCCCGGTCCACATCAGCTGTCTGCCGCACACCCACTGTATTGATCACCTAGAGTGATGGGTGGCTCCTAACGTTAAAGCTTTGCCTACTTTCTGTCCCTAATCCAACATTGTCCGCCCCCCCCATACTTCTACTGATGCGCTGTTCCCACTGAAAAGCGACTTTTATCGTCACGGCATTCCCAATAGCCTTACACCTGGTATCAATGCTTTTCGCGCATCGACACTGGACTCGTTTCCCCTAATTCTTATTTCCGCTCGATCAACAATTAGAAAAACAACGCATCTGCTATCTCTGATACTGACCTCAAACGCTGATATTACACTGGTAACTGAATCCCGGCTGTCAGATGATGTCCCGCTTGACATTGTTTGCGTTGCTCGGTATCACTGCTTCTGGAACACCCGCCAGTCCAGGCGTGGAGGGGGCTGTTTAGCCTTGGTCAAATGCACTATCCACGCTAGTGTTATTGATCACCCCTCTGTTCTCCTTATTAAGGATACTTTATGGCTAACTATTTACGCCCCCGGCCAGAACCTCCTTTTTGGCTGCGTCTACTTCCCCCGGGTCTGGAGCCTGCCAAAATTGGCTCTGCCGTGGATGTCTTCAGTTCTGGGCCTGACTACCCCGCCAGTGCAAAAATTATTTCGGTTGACTTTAGTCTTCCTTCAACCTGCTGGCCTTCTTATACCAGCTTTCACGCCCTATTTACCTTCCTTTCCTGGGTCCCTCTCGGTGGATGAACCCAACACGTCTCCTGCCCTAAAACGGGGAACAACATATTGGACTTGGCTTTTTCTATTGATTTTCCTGATATGGCCACCCATATTACTGATCACCTCCTGGGTGGTGCCCATCGTATTGTCTAGTGCCAAATCAGTGGCTTCCGAGGTACCCGTCCGGATCAATCCCTCCCCCTGTTCCGACTCCCTACCGTTCCTGTAACTGGCTCCTAGTGCCAATGATAATCCGTTCCTTTACCTGGGACACCATCTTCC
Source organism: Fasciola hepatica (assembly GCA_948099385.1). NCBI lineage: Eukaryota > Metazoa > Platyhelminthes > Trematoda > Plagiorchiida > Fasciolidae > Fasciola > Fasciola hepatica. The sequence continues at coordinate 121,671 of CANUEZ040000170.1, forward strand.
TCTCTTCTGAACCCCTCACCGTTGTGAACTATCTACTTTAACCTCTTTCACAGCTTAATTACGGCTGACCCATGTGCCGATCCAAGCCTCAAGTCCAGCATCTCAAGCCTGTCACTTTTAGAGAGTAAGCTAGCTAAGCTGCGGCTTACCTTCGCTGGATCACGTGACTTCACAATTCTTCTACGCATAAACCAGCCAAAACTGAAACTGCGTTGCATGGCCGGTTCACCTCAGATAATCAATAGACCATCGCTCTAGCATGCCCCAGCAAAACTGGCTAACTGTCCAACCTGCTTAGTAAAAGATTCAATCATTCCAACTTTTCCTCGCCCAAACTCATCTGCAACTCATCTACCAGTAATACCTCAGCATCTATTTATGAAGACTTCTATGTGCATTTTTCTTCCTTCCTTAAAAACTGCCCCGGTATTCCTCCTCCTACGATCCATCCCTGAACCCCTGCCTCTCTTTAATTGACCCCCTCCACCCATCTAGAAATTAAAAATCAGTTTCCTTTAATAAACCTTCCCCGATACCGGGCCCAGACTATCTCCAACCGGTCTTCCTCCGTTTTGGCGGTTCGGATTTCCCTTCATTGTTACTTAATTTATACACCAACTCCATGCTTCACAGTTTCACCCCCCCCCTCAATGGAAAACTTCTTTTATAACTCCGCACTTCGGAAGAGGTGCACCACACGACCCAGATAACTGTCGGCCCAATAACCGCACCCCGGTAGTCTGTAAAACCATAGAGGTAGATGTAAAAACATTTTCCAATACCTCTTATCCAACAACTTGCTGAATTCTGGTCAGCATGGTTTCTTGAACTCCCTCTTCTGCTTCTACTACCAGCTGGACTTTCTCAAAGTCCCATCGTCTGCTGCCGACGCCGGCGACTCTGTGATAGTCCTGTACCTCGACATGTCTAAGACGTTTGACCGTATTCCCTTTACGCGTCTGTTAGCCAAAATCCGGTCTTTTGTTATTACTGACCCTCTTCTCTCCTGGCTATCCCCGTGTCTCTCTAACAGGTCAAAAGCTGTGCTAGTTGCCGGCCACATCTTCTGCCAAACCCACTGCCAAAGGCGTCATCCAAGGCAGTCTTAGGCCCATTACCATTCCTTATTTTTATCAGTGACATTTTCTCTTCTATTCTTCAGGGTGCCCCTCTTCTTTTTGTCTATGACGTAGATAAATGGCACTCCCTCCTCCTTATTGAACTATTCGTAACCGTGTGCAAAATTTCACGTGACGTACTATCTCTGCATTTTTGGCTCCTCTCGTGGTTCATGAAATTCTGTGGGGAGGAAAGCACCCTCCTACCTTACAAGTGCACCGTACCACCCGGACAAATTTGTCCCAAGTAGCTTGAGCTAAGCGAGAATTAGCTCTGATTCATCGACGTTTCTTACGACCGGCCAGTCACCTCTCAGTGTATCTCTCGCATGTAAGACCACTCCTGGAATATTTTCCGATTACCTGCAGCCTCTGGCGAAGTTCCTCTATCGTATCTCTTGATAAAGTACAGCTTATCTTCACAAAAACAGTTGGGCCTATCCGTAACTCCAAAGTGCTGCCAGCACTGTGAGCTCCTACAAATTGAACCCCTGTGAATTTGTCGCGTGAGGCTCAGTCTGGTTTCCCTTTTTAAGCTAATCCACAACCGGGCCCACACTTCCTATTATATCTCATTCGCTTCCCCTTGCTCCTACCCCGTCCGAAATGGTGCCTGCATGTCCCTCAATCTAATCGCAGTCTGAAATCGTGATTCTTTCTTGCAGCTCATTCCAAAATCTAGAGTAAGCTCCCCCTTAGCTTACGCAGTGCCTCCTCACTTTTCGCTTTCAGGTGTGCACTTGTGTTACACTTAACAGTTCCCTATGCTATATTGCTCACCTATGAGTTCGTCTCTACCGGTGTGGCTCTTGAAAGAGGCCTCAAGCTGTAACTCTACCATCTATGCACCACAGGCCGACAGGTACACTCGATGCCCGACACTTCTCCCCTCTCTACGGCCTCGAACTACGGCCATTGCCATCCCTGATTCACAGCGAACTTACCTCCTGCCCTCATAAGATAACCCTGTTGCTCACTCACGTTCGTCTGTTGTCCGGCATTTTTATTTTTTTCTCTCTTCAAAATTTGTTGCTGCTCGGCTGGGGCAAAACCGGACTGCACCTATCTAACCCTTTTCGCTTTCCAGTGATCCCCGATGACGGTCCACCAATTTGGGCACTGTTTTGACCACCTCCCTGACAGCTGCACCCGGATAATATAGCTACACGGTCGCCCGCCACTTGCTGTTTACGTTGGCTCTGCTGTCCATGGTCTCACGTCCTAGCCAATTGATCCTGAATCACACACCCCATGGCGGTCGCTTCGCCTCCGTACAATTATCAATGATCAACCGTGCCCCTCCCAAGGGTGCAGGGCGCAGTCAGATCCACCGCTATGGCTGGCACACATCGGGCTTTCAGGCCTTCTGCAACAATAAGCGACCGCAATTAGGCCGGTGGATCACACCTCCTGTGTGCACTTCACGAAGTTTTTTTCAGGTTGGGCCCAGCGCAAGCCCGGTACCACCCACTAGCACCGGTTGTGGATGACACGCCCTAACCTTCCTCGGACTACCGCATTCAATACTGTCGGTTGAAAATTGCATGCCCCCCATCCTTGTTCCGCTAAAGTACGCTTACCTGTATTTCTCATCATCTGCCACCACTTTCTATTTTTGTCGCTCTACCACTGTATGCCCACCTATCCACTCAGTCCTTGCTCCTATCGCCTCTCACCATATCACCCCTCATTGCATGAAGTCACTATCCTCCCAACCAATCTTCTCTGCCAACGCTCGCTAATATTTCTGTTTTCCACCTGCCGTCATTGCCGGCTAGTACGCTCTATTCACCTGGCACCACCCTATGCTCATAATGCCCATTGATAGCATTCGTATGCCTCACTGCCTCCCGTTTTTTAAATCCCTCCTTTTTCTTCCTCCTCATGCCCAATGCCACCAAGCACCAGTCACACCCGCACTCATGACCAATCCTCATATTCGAACTCGCCGTTCCAAACTTTGCTTTTGTTACAGTCGCGTTTATTATCTAACCACCACCACCATATGTTTCCTTCTTGGCTCCGCGATTCCGCTTTGGTTCTTTCCATTAGGCAAAGTCAAGATTAGCTTCCCTCTGCTTAATCTTTCTGTTCAATAGACTTCTGGCAAGCAGCTCTCCAGTTTCATTGCCCAAAATCCGTCGCGTATTGATTTCTTGGGCCTCTTGTTCTATTACTGGTTTACCTATCCCGGTGCTTCCTGCTTCTTTCTTCTCCGCTTCCTTCCTGTTTCATTTGCAGTGGAATGATCTGATTGGTCATGTCCTACCTGTGTCTCCAGTCATTGCTCTCATCTCCCGTTCCATATATTGCTGGCCACAGGCACTTTCCTTGTGCCTTTCAGCTTGGTCTGCTCTGCCATGTTTCGCCGACTGTAAAGACAACTTTGCGGTAAGAGGTCCACTCACATTTCCGAATCGTTTTATCTGCCACCACCCGATTACTATGATCCGTCAACGCATGTAGCACCTGCATTGTTTGAATACTTAGGCCTTTTTTCACTTGTCCTCTACGATCCTATCCTTCATCTTCCCCCTTCTATGAACTGCTCCTCAAGGTCGTTATCACTTCCATGCTTCTGCATTCCATTTTTCTCTCCCTGTTGAGCCACCGCTTTTGCCCGTCATAGAGATGATTTATCACGATACTCCGAAGTGAATTCTATAACCATTGGATTTAACCCTACATGACCCCCCTTGTGACTGGTAATTTCTTTCTAGGACCCCATTGTTGTTGCTCCTGCTCCTCCTAAATACATATATATATATATATACTTGCACATTCACTCGCTCTGCATCCTGCAGTTCCTCGCCCGCCACTTCTCATGTTGTCAACCCGCTGACCGTCACGATATGCATCCATCCCCTTTGCATGTGCCTCACATCCACCGTATCCAATACCATTGAATCATGTTTGTCATTTGATCCATCCTTCATGTCTTGAAATGCTCGCTCCTCATTTTACGACTAGTTTCATGCCCTGTCCGCCGATCATCCGTTGCAAAGTGCCAACACTTCATTGACATCTAATCCATTGCAGTGCATCCCACTTTTTTCTCCTTCGTCCCCTGCTACCGCAGTTTATAGTACCGATTTCTAGCGTTTCCCATGCGTATCAGCCGGCCTTCAGATGTCTCTATCTGGAGCATTTATATTTCTCATTTGACCTTGACTTCTGAGCTCACCGGGTGTCCATTTAGATCTGCCCTTTGGTTCATTTGAACTGCTTACATTTTCCTTGGTGTGCATACACCCATCGCACTTTCATTCCACTATATTCCCCCTTCTGAGCCTTTTAGCCTACTTTCTCATGCAAATTTCCACATTTCCATGAATTGAATCGGCCTATTCTATCACCTGTAAAAATTTGATCATGCACCTGGCACGCTCCGGGCGTCTCCGAAACAAACCATTATCATCGATATTATTATAATTATTCACAATCTTCTGCAATCTCAGTATTCCTCCTGTATTGCGTGGTTTCGGCTCCGATTTCCCTGCCAACAAAAATCCTGCATTTATTCCTGATGTCCTGCTGATGCTACTTTTATCCTTGCAGAAACTTATTGTTGAATCGGTTTCCGAACCCTGGTTATGCACAGCGAACCAGATGTTAACCTGCACCCTTGATAATCTCCGGGAGGTACAAAACCATTCATCATCCTTGGTCCTATCCCAGAATCAAAGCACCAGTTTATATTGGCCAAACATTTTACTCTTATGACCGAGCCCAGTGCCGCCGGGATCTTCCCTGAACATGCTTTATACCGCCAGTCGCACAACGGAAAGATTTTGGACAATACCAGGACAGTCTTTCACCTAGTCTCCGCATCCGACTCCAACCCTTAAATTCAGCTCCGGTCGGACTCATTTACCTTCGTCTTGTCTTAACCCAAAATCGTAGAAGGTCAACATTACCCGACTCAAATCCCCGTCTTGAGACGGAAGTGTTATCTCCAGCCGAACACAGGTCACTAATCCATCAAATACACAGCCTCCTTCAATGATCGGTCATTATAAAATCTGTGATAATTAGTCAGTGAAAACACTAACGATTTGTGGGCTGTCTCGATGTATCACCACGGTCGGCACCGACAGCAGCCGGCTCACACATGAGCTGAGAGTCGTCGGACCCTGAAATCGTCAAAAGCGAGCAGTCAACTATGCAGTCCCCGAGTGTTGGAGTCATTCCATAGTCTGTTCCTCATATTCTCTCTCTTCCATAGTTAAAGGTTGCGAAACTACCGATAAGAGGGAGGCAGCAAGTCTGGTTGCCTTATTATACGGGGAAAACAGCCAACCATAGCAGTGGCGGAACCGATGAGTCACGTGTAAGGAACGGCGGATGGAGGATAAATTAGAGGTGCTTCCTATGAGGTGAGCACGTTCTCCAGCTCCTCTGAAATTGAAGCGCAACAGAGCGCCAGAAATACTTTTGGCTGCCAGTTTATTGGATCATTACTCCACCCACCCGCAATAACGGATGAATTCCCGTTACAGTCGCAACCCGACCGCGCGCGTAGGATGTCCCCAAAACAAATGTGCGCACAATTTAAACCCTCAGTACTTGTGCCCGACCTTGTGTAAGGTAACAGCTTACCGAATGAGCTCTTCACTAAAATCCGACCCCATCTCTCTTAGGTTCAAATCCCCAGGGGTTCCTCACTTTGCTTCCGACCAGCTCGTTGATGCCAAATTTCACAGCCCTTAGAGGCTTCCCTACGTTTAATCATGTGAAGTCAGCCATGTCAGTAATTTTGCTCGTTGATTCGTGAGCTGATTTTCTTCAGCATTCGTTTAAGCTCAAGGACCATATGAAAACTGACATCTAAAGCTAAATAGCAACCGAGACCAACCTGGGTTTCCTCTCGCCTACCTTGTTTTCTCTTGGCGCAACAGAAGTGTGAGCATGAGCGCCCTACGCCGCAGCCCCAGACATCATCCTCCAAATACCTTAATGTTACACAAGATATGAAAGGTCCACCTGCCACGTCGAGAATATGAACTCCGCACAGTTGACTCTAGATGCTGACGATCAGAGCAAGACCAAATGCTTATCCAAAGCCCTTACTTACCAGAAAGCAAGAGCCCAGGTAGCTGCAGGGTCCAACACCGTCCTCCCAAAAACTATATTCTATCATCTCCTAATCTAGCAACCATCTTACTTGAAGTCAGCCCACCAGAGCAGGTATATGACAAGATGAAGATTAAAAAAATTCCCGAAAGATAGTAAAACCCTGGTAAAATGCACAAATCGAAATAATCCCGTGACATGATGCAAGCCACGTAGCGGTTGCCATTAGCCAACCACCGAAATCTGACCGGTCTGCCTCTACGGCCTAGGAAAGGCATGTCTATTGCTCCATCGCCCAAAGTTGATATACCTGAAACTTGTTCTCCAGCCCCTACTTTATCTCCTTCGCCTTCTATCAAAACTCCCGGCTGGAACCACTCCCAGAACGACGACCACTTCATATTTTAGGCCTAGATTTGTACGTCCGCTTTTGTTGTCATTGTTCAAATTTCAAACAAAGTTAATCCAAGCCCCTAGCTGGAACATCTTCTAGGCTGCCTACTCCCCGACCTCTTTTAGATCATGCTGGTGGCTTGGGTACCCCGGTCCACCAGGAGTTCTGCAGGACAACAGCATAGATTTAACAGACAGATTATTCGGACTCGACTATTTTCCGCGTTGGACGGCCACTGCATTGAATCCATGCTCTCACTGGCAGCCACTACATAGGGCCTCTTACAGAGATCTCCACCGTGACCATGATCCTACTACCCAGGTGTAAGCCAACATATCACGTTCACCGGACCGTCCGGTTGTTTTCCCGACATAAAATGACTTCATGCACCGGCCCAACAACCACCGCCGAAACACTCTAGATGGCCTCGTTCATATTGCATTGCAGTACTCGAACGATTGCCTGAATCTGACCATTTCCGTTTCGCTCTCAATTTCCCATCCCTAGCTTCTTCAGCCAACGACATCATGGCCCATTTTCGCCTGCTACTCCAAAAGTTTTACCCGTGAACTTTCGGTGGTGTCTGGTGATCTCGCCCATGCTCAGGCCTTAATTCGTGACTTGATGTCGGCAGAAAACCTAAAAACCACGAAACAAAATATCTGGCACTCGCTGCTGGTTGAAATATTGCCGTATATTCTCATACCGTAATCATGAAAATATCCCTTCTTACACAGAAATAACATCCGTAGCACGCTCGGGCTTGGTTCTTTCCAAATCACCGCCAAGGGTCCTCGAGTTCTAGTTCATCCCACTCAATAATCGCTTCGTATCTGTTTTGACGCACTTGCTCCATCTTTCAACTCCATTTGTCTTCCTCTTCAACGATTTTGTTTCGAATGCTCCAGCTGAGAGTCCAACTTCCATTCATGCTGCCCCAGCAGCACACAACATTCCAAGTGAATTATTTGTCACCTTATTCACTTTCAAGTAACGCGCTGTTCTCTCCATATCCTCACGGAATTACCTGAAAATAACGATCGTATTGAATTGGTCTTATTCACCGGTAGTTATTCTATAGGCTCCTTCTTCCATTGGGTATTTCAAACCAACTTTCTACTGGCCTAATGATTTGTCCAGGTGACTTCAGTGAAGATAAACTTCTCCATACACCGCTGACAGCCCTGTTTCTACTCTGATAACCTCATGTTGATTATATTCCTCACCGTGACTGGTTGATGTTTGTTGAAACTCCTTCTCCACTTTTCCATACGGACCCTTCAGATATTCAGTAGGTGCATCCACTTGTTTTTTCTACGCAACTCCAATTTTCTTTCATTTCTGCAGAATCATTTGTTTACACCATTCTCATATGTGCCGTATCTTCCACGCTCTTTACTAGAGCTGTTTCGGCAGCTTCATGTATGGTTAGTCCTCCGCAAGGCCCCGTTACTGAAATAAAAACGGACTCCCATTCACCGGGTCAACCAATGCCATTTAGTTCAATCAAACATGGCTCGGTTTTATTGCACGGTTACTAACATGTGTCAACCCCTCTTCAACAATTTGTGAAAATTTGATGTCGTTGTGTAATGTTGTACTCACCGATCATGTCATAGGCATTAGCCTTGATGATGGTCAAGAAACACACCGTTATAACCGGTAAACGACGCGACGCACGCGGTGAGTGTCCATCGGATCGACTAAGAAAGGAATACTTCGATGGTTTATGATAGGTGAAGCCGATGAATTGTCTACTCTGGGGGGTGTATGAACTGTCTGACAGCACTGCAAACTGCATGTAGCTTCCAACTAAATGTAGAACACTTAGTGTTAGCTGGTAGCAGACGACGAGCGAGAAAATTTAGTGGTTTTTATTGTGATGTGGACCACTGTTGTAACAAGCCATTTGTGGCTTTGTCAGAGGCATCGGTGGTCATACCCAAAGAAGTCTTGGCGTCAAAATGAACCAGAAAAGTAGCAGAAGCCAATGCGTCTTAAAATGCACTGACGGCGTGTTTAGCATCCTCTGATAATTTTGTGAAACATTTTCGGCGCCTGGAAGTAAATCTGTCAACAACAGCTTCAAGTGAGCACAGTTTGGGATGAAACATCGATAAAATCTTATCAGTCCGCTGAAACGACGTTCGGCGACTGAGGCAAGTGAAGAAAATTCATAAGCGGCTTGTATCTTTTCTTGTCAGGTCTGAATACTACTCTGATCGATCGTGTGGTCTGAAACTCTGCTGGACTTTGACAAAAAATCCTTTCTTCAGTATTGACGGCCATCCCATATGAGGTCAAACGCTCAAGCAACCAAATTGGATGCAGCTTTTGCTCATTTTCACACCCTCCGGATACTAACAGATCGCCTATGTGGACAAAAACAAAATATAAACCCTTGGCAACCTGAACAAAAAGCTCTGAAAGGTTTGTGCAGCTTCGCGTAGACCAGATGTTTTTCGTAGAAATTCGAAGAGACCTATTGGTGTTGTCACCGATGTCCTGGGTACGTCCTTATTTGCAGTGGGAATTTGATGATAAGCACGTGTGAACTGAATTAAAATGAGCCACATCGAGAGGTGATCCAGCCTGGCCATGGAATATCGAGAGAAAGTTGCGATTTCGTAGGGATTCTGAGCCGGAAATCGATGCTCAGCCAGTGGATTATTCGTGAAAAGGGAATACAAATTCAGTGGAAGTTTCACTTTCTGTTCAGACTGAACATCTTTAGGAGTTGCAGGTGAAGGCAGCGCTGTGGTTTCCGAAGACGTGTATCGGGAGGAAGAGCGATGTGCTATTGCAAGAGGTGAACGCAGTCTGCCGTGTGCTTCCACATCACAACCAACAATGATGGGTAAATTACTCCGTTGAACTGTTATACCAAATGAAACAGTTTCGGAGGTTCACACAGTTTGTGAACCCGAAATTACACCTGAAGAAAGGCCAACAGTGTCAAATAAACCCTGTTTTTATGCTCATTTTTGTATTAGTTACTTCTTTGACCAACCTACAACATGCATCAGGGTTTGAAGAGAAGAGCGGTTTGCTGCCTAACTCACTATCGAAGGCTTTCATTCGATATCGACTGAAGCTGGCGAACAAAAAGTTATATTGAAGGCTATAAGCAAACATATACCCAACATACGGCGAGACCCAAGGACACTGTTGCGCAGGCCACGGGATTTTCCAACCACAAAGATGGAAAACGGCGAATATGTACACATGGGTTTAACCGAAGGCTTGCGGATGCAGTAGGGTAACATCACCGCCGTACCCGACGAAGTCTTCCTCCAGTTAAACTGTGACGGCACTTCTGTGTTTCGTTCGTCGGACCTGCAGCTGTGGCCTGTCCCAGCCAGGGTGGTTAAGGTTAATTAGCACAACACAACTTGTAACAACTCCCGTATCTCCACAGCATATGCCAGATCACGCCAAGAAGTGGCAGGGTAACTTTCTCATTATCAGCCACTACGATTACCAGACTACTTCGAATGAATGCTGTCAAGTCAAAATGGCCTTCGCAGCGACATGGCGTTGATGACAGCCAAACTGGATAGCATTATTTGCAGCCTGGATGCTACAAGTATCACGGCCTACGAGCCTTCATAGGCTAACAGCATAAACGATCTTCTGAAACTGGAAGAAGATCTTACGGTACTGGACAACTTTACGGGCACTGTAAGTGACAGAATAATTCCGCATCATATTATAAGGTCAACTCACTCAAGCCTCATCTGGGCACCGATCTTGGATCAAGTATCCGCCGAATGCTTGCATCTTCGATCGGGGAGAATTTGGCACTCACGTGCAATTGGACCGAAACAGCTAGGGAAATTTCAGTGGGAAGTTTCAGGTTTCCTAACGCCGTCATTGGTCAGTCTAATGTAATGTAACTACTTCTTCATTTACAGATGCCATGACATCTATCTCTCTTTCCCGGGAGTCTTCTACGCTGGAGATCGAGTGTACAATGAAACGATGGTTTACCGAGGCAAGAAATCGCGGCTTAGGACGCAAAACTGCCGGGTACTTCCACTGATCACGCATCCGTAGTCCCATGGTAAGTTTTTCCCATTAACACAGACGACGATAACGAATGTCATGATTCACCTTGGTTAACTAAAAGCCGTTTCGGAGTCGGTAGTATGTACATAACTTCAGCAATATATTTGTATGTATATGATTATTCATATCTATACATTTTTTTTCGTTCCACAAATCATCTTAGTTCTGAGCCACACTTTTGTTATTCTTTGCAGATCTCGGCGCAAAACAACTTGATGGGAAGAAATTTGCTTGGTAGAGTCAAATTGTAAATATACCCAATATATAAAATTTTCACTTCGTACAATTTGTTCGTTTTGAAATGTCTAAGGTTCAGCATTATGGAATAAGTCTCATTTAGGTTTCACTGGCCGCTGTAAGACATTAGATCATGTCGTCCTTAGGTAAGCATTGCTCTGGGAAAGCTGTGGAAGAGTGAAGCTTGAAAGAGCATTCGGAAAGCAGTTGCATGTAATTATAAAATTGCGTTTGCAAAGTACGTGGGAATAAGACTGTTCACGTAGGTAACTTGATCGATCTGTTGACTACTTGCGTAAATTTCGGACAAGCTAGAATTGCGTGATCGCTGGAGAGGAGTGTGTGATTTCGAAAATCGGGTTTAAATTTAAAAGTGGATTGAAATCGTAAGCCGATTTCGGCTTGATTCCGGTGTGCCCTTCCGGTGCCGGCACCCCACCGGTAACAATACCGGCAAGCTAATCGCAACCTACCGGCACTTTTCCGTAAAGCGTCCGGCAAATTACCGGCAACCTACCGCAACTGGTCCGGATCCGACCCAGAACCGGTTTGTCTCTAGGGACACGGGTCGGATATAAGCTCCAGGCCCTTTTCAAACACGGCTGTCCCTGTTTTAACCCAAAAGAATTCGCAAGTCTGTATTTAGAGGTTATTGTCCGCCTGGTCCAAAACGAACCATTCGGGCCTCCAGAGTGAAAAGAAACACAAAAGCCGACATGACGGCAGCTGTCAATACATGCTCTGTATCACTTATCGATATATACAGCGGAGCCAAAAATAAAGTCAATGATTTGGAACAGAAGATAAACAACTTACATGATAAATTGCAATCGATTGAGTATGCACTATAAAAGATTTCCCCACTGACAATCATTGCTGAACTAATAGATCAAGCTGACCCTAAAATCTTTTCCAAAGCCGGTCGTTATATAGATGCAATAGCCTCGGAAACTCACAAGAGGATAAAGAACGCTAACAATGGTAAACGTCCCGGACAAACTGCCAACACAGTCTTTTAAAGCCACAATACTGAACGTATGCAACATGGCTCATCACACGTGCCATCGCACTAGGCTGCGGAAGTGGCCACCACGATACCCCTGCCCTTTTACTGTTTCAGTATTCCAACCAATTACCAGCTGCTGAGTTCAGCTGTAACTGCCAAAGGATTGCCACCGCAACGTCATTTAAAAACATTAAAATACACACCGATGGATCTTCTCTACAAAGACAGATGTTTTGCATGCAGAAAGGCAAACCAGCGCCTTCCACTGGCTCTGATCAAACGGGACCCGTAGATGCATCACCACACACTCCTATGAACAGGACTTCGGCCAGAACACCTACTACGCCTGTGGCCCCTTTGGCATCAGTGGACCTTCACCATTCTAGTCCCCAGGATCCCACTCAAGTTTCGTGCAATTTACCCAAGAGTGCGGCACAGTCTTCTTGCGACAAGCTCAAAAGGCCACCAAAAAACGTTCATGTAAAACCCATCAGGCAAGGGTTAAATTTGGCGAAAACCCAGGGTAGCAAATCTGCAGTGAGAAACGCGTCGGCATTACCATCGGTGCACATGACGCCAGCAGAGACCGTAGACTTTAACATATGGCTGTGAGTGTCACCGACCCAACCACCAGGAAAGCATCGGCACCTTGCCCCCCACCCCGCATACCACGTCCACTAGAATAAATAGCAAAAACCAACCTCATCAAACCCACAATCCCACATTTTCTGGGTCTTCCACAAATCCACCCAGAAGTCCTCCATCCCTGTTTAGCTACAAGACAACTGATCTACCAGCGACATCATTTCTACGGGCTAGCTCGTCCACCTGGAGGCTTCATGATAGGGCTGCAACAATACAGCCGCGGCCGCCGCCGCATATACCTGGAGATATGGCGACCAAGCCAGCTAAGCACTGCTCATCAGGCATGCAACCAACTAACCCCCCTAGCCGTCATCAACAGCTGCCACCCCTCCCCCAAGTCAGCTACCAGTTCGTCACCTCACTTCACGATCCCCATATTCGGATGCCAGCTGTGGAGGTCGGGCGGGCATCGGGCCTTACAGCCACAACACAGTCGCCTCGCCTCAGCCCCCCTATGAGCCTACAAGCCCCTTTCACGTCGGAGGTCCTATCAAATCCATTACCGCCGAACCATCCTCAGATAATGTATGGCATACCCCACCATCCCCTAGACCCCCTCTCCAATAGACAGATCCTCTGAATCCCCATGATAATAGCGCGCCAAATAATGGCCATTGTTTCCCTAGGCACATTCCACCACCGTCTGCGCCCTACCTCTGACAATGCCACGTGTCATAATTGTCGGTTGCCCATTCATTAACCCTACCTTCGTGTGTAACTCTGTATCCCAAACCGGGGCTGTTACCGGACTGCATTGTTATGCAGTTTCGTATCTTCAGCCCCCCCTGGACAAATGGAAATGTCATTATATCAGAGAACTCAGACATCTCGCACTTTTTAAGAGGTTAATCTACATTGGATCCTTGCACAGCCCTACACCGTAGCCTCACCAGCCCTTCTTTTTTCCAAAGTTGCACCATAATACAAAACAGCTCACAGACCAAACCCTCCAATTCAAGGCTCTGATTTGTCATCCGCATATAGACCTTCTAACAAGACCAAGAATCTAGAACATTCCGCAATACACAACCTACTTGACCAACCGAATTTCCCAAAACTAAATACCGATAATAGTATCTCCTTGGTTCTTTTTAATAACCGATCCATCGTAAACAAAATTCGGCACTTATGATATCTGGCCACTAGTTTTACTGATGATATAATCTTGATCACTGAACCAGTTACACTCCAACGGACCAGATTTATCTTGTAGGCTACAATATCTTCAGAGTAAATAGGGAAACTCGACGCGGTGGAGGTTGTTTGGCATTTGTCAAGCAGGCAGACAGCACCTCATCACCCTCTTCTCGACTGCATCCCCGATTCACTTTGGCTGACTGTCCACGTTCCTGGCACTCAACATCATGTTGGATGTGTGTACCGTCCACCAAGCGAAAACTTTTCCGGACTTCCACACCTAATTGATGCATTTGAATACCTATCCTTACTGCCCTCAGGTATAATGGTTATTGCTGGTGATTTTGACCTGCCAAGGACAGCTTGACCATCTGGATCTGCACCCGCTAACCTTTTGCCATTTGTAAAAAGTATTACTGTAGGGGGGCGGGAACAGCATATCCGCTCTGCCGCGAGAAAAAACAGCATTTTCGATCTCATTTTCACCCATGTCGTCCCTCATATGTTTGTCTCGATCCCCAAAGTTTTCCTGGTAGCGATCACAATCTGGTTCACTGCCGCATCCTTACTCACCCACAGCCTATCCTGAAATCACACAACATCAAACTCTCCCCTCTCCCTGACTGGAAGGTTCTCCCTACTACCATTCGACAAGCTGATTGGAGTGAGTTTTTTCTCTCTCGTGGTCCACAATATGCCACTGTTTTTTTCGACGCACAGTTCTCCAGATGTCCTGATAGGATTACCTACCTCCCCCAGCAAAGGAATAATAGGAAATCCCATATCACCTCTCTTCAAACAAAGTATGCCAAGCTCCAAAATATTCGTGAAACTACACACGACTTTGCAATTCTTATTCAACTTTTTCGCCTCATTTTTACTATCCAAAAACTTGAGGAAACTACACTGCATAACCAGGAAACGAAGGCTGTGCGACACCAAAACATTTCTCGTCGATTGTCAATATTGTATAGGACCGGAACCTCTAATACTCATATAGCTGTCCTGCACACTGTTTCAATGGACAGTGTATCCGCCTCTACTCCCCTTTCTATTGCAGAGGCCTTCAACCCATTCTTCGCCTCAACTATGGCCCATATTATTAATGTTGACCCTCCGCCTCTTCCTCCAGGTACGACTTCAACTCTGTCCACAGTGGAACTTGATGCCTTAATTATCTCTCAATTATTGACCACTTTCAAGCCATCCTCTTACCCGGGGCCTGACGGCTTACAGCCCACAGCAGTAGTTAAATGCGGACCTGCATTACCTTAGCTACCACCGAATATATTTACCCTATCAATGAACTCCGGTCTGGTGCCAGCAAAATGGAAAATCTCAGTGATAATCGAGCACCACAGGAAAGGTCCACTGCATTAGGTAACAAAATACCGTCCCATTAACCATACACCTGACCTCTCTCGGCTAATGGAAAAAATCGTAAAAGAACACATCGTCAAGCACCTTTTTCAAATGGACGTTATTGATCCTCGACAACACGGTTTCCTTCGGTCAAGATCTTGCGCAACCTGCCAACCCGATTTTTTGAATCTCATCACTGAAATGGCAGGCAATGAAATTGCCCTTATAGAACTTTACTTGGATATGTCAAAGTCATTTGACTGCATGCCACACCCACATCTTCTGGCCGAAATCCGATCATTTGGCATTACTTACCCTTCACTATCTTGAATCGATTTTTACCTGTCTAATCGCTCTCAGGTTGTCTCAATAAGCGGAAACTGTTCCAGGTCCAAACCAGTTACAAGCGGTGTTATACAGGGTAGTTTTCCTGGCCCTCTGTTTTTCCTCATGTATATAAACGACATATTCCTCTAATTGAGCCCTAGCACCCCATTTCTTTTTGCTAATAACACTAAAATTGTCTACTCATTCAAGTCCGAAAGCATTACCCAGGCTATCTTAAACATCCCTGAAGATTTATCTGTACTCCATAGATGGTGTTGAACTTGACAGATGAATTTTTCCTCTGACAAATGCAAAGTTCCTACATATAAATGCATGCTACCTCCAGGATCCCTAGCCGTTTGTGGTTCAACCATTGCTAACGAGCAAATCGTTCGGGACTTTGGCTTGAGCTATTCCTGCTCATTTAGTTTCTCTGAATATTCGGCCCTCCAAGTTGCTAAGGCCAGAAAGTGCCTGGGGCTAATATTTCGCTCCTTTCGACTTCAAGACTGTATTCTTTCCCTTTATAAATCTCATGCCAGGCATTTATTAGAATACTGCCCTCTGACCTTTTCTAGTACGCGGAAATCAGACAGAATTGTTATCGAATCAGTTCAACGAAGTATCACTGAGCGGCTGATTGGATGGAGCTCGCCCATTATTTATAAAGAAAGCAGCTTAGTTTTTAAACCGGACCTTTTATGGCTTCGCCGTATGAAACTACCCCCTGTCTTTTTGTATAACCTCCTTCACAGCCGGGCATACACCTCCAATCCATTGCACTTTGCGCCTGTTTCTACCTATCCACTAGGTCCTACAGTTATTACCCTTTCAACCTCTATTATAAACACTAGCTTACGTTTACAATTCTTCATCACAGTGTACTCTAACTTATGGAATAACTTACCTTTAGAAATACGCAGTTCTACTTCCAGCCATCGGTTTAAAAGTGTGTTGGATAAATTCCCCACCGTCACCTAAACCTTATAGCTCCTAAATGTCGACATACCCGATGACCAAGCTCATGAGAAGGGTCTAGGTTTCTGAAACATGCGAACACCAGTGGTCTACGACAGAGGAAATCAAATGAACATTCTTAGTTTTTCTGCCTTTTGCTATCGAAAAACTAGTCCCTGAGAGTAACTGTCTATTAAAGTTGCCTCTTTGTATCGATTCCCATTTATCCTCAGCTGGGAGCATCCCAGACTGCGCTCTTCTACTTTTTCTCTATTCATTCGTGCGTACATTTCTCTTGATGACTCGTAATACTCTGGCGATCACTCCAGTCACTAACCTGGCCTATGCATCCACCTGACCTACGGCTATTCGTACTCTGCCCAACCGATGCTCCCTTGGTTACGTTCCGGGATCCCCCGGTGCCTGGTCGCCGGACCGTGGACTACCTGATACCTACGGCAGCTTGGCCCCACCAAGAAAACTCACGTCAATTCTAACGGTTCGGGGCGCTTCAGATCCACCGCTTCGACCGGCTCACATCGAGCGTGCAGGCCGACTGCAATGGAGTGCGGGCGCAAGTAGGTTGGTGCATCACGCCTCCTGTCACCAGAATTGGTTTTCAGGTTAGTTGTGCAGCGCACGGCCAGCCTCACCCACTATCACCAGTTGCGGATTGAAAAAACGACGTCCCCTGCATCTCACTGCTGCCACCCATTGACTCCTCCAACGTTCCTGAACGGGGTTTACCATACACCCGGTCAAGTTCCAAATCAACATATGCACATATACTCACTCGGCTCAGAAATGTACCCTATTATTTGCTTATCTTTTATTTGTCTGAACTTATGCCATGTTTACCCTGATTTTGTTACGTCCAGTTACCGAATTCTGTACCACGAAACGTGAAACGGTTTCACTGTTCAGATCTTTAATATGAATATCACAGTTCCTGATATACTCTTGAAGAGACCATTCATCCTCTTGGTAATTTGTATTTCACCACTACATTTATCTTAACCAAACCATCATTTAAAGATTCATTTCTCACCTGCAAACAATTTCACACAAAACGAAATGGTCTTCCTTCCAGCGCTTTATCTGCGTGACACCAGCTCTATGTTCATTGTATCCTTCCGTTGCATCTTCTCTCATTCAGCCATTTGCATTTCATGACAGTTGCACTGGCAATGAAGCATCCAAAATCGAGGGCATAAATAGTTCGATTGCCTCCATAGCTTTTCATGTCAGACTTCAGCCTATCCACAATCCATAGAGTGCTTTTTCTGCATCGTTAGCTGGAAATCAACTACCAGTAATTTAGGCTGCCGTTATTCTGTCTCCCCCCCCCCCGAAGCCTCAGGTTTGAACTTCCTGAACATACCTAGTCACACAATTATCTGCGCTTTCTGAAGGCTCCAGTGATGTGCTACCCGCCGCCTATTCTGTCAGATACTAAACATAAAATCCACTATTATGCCCACCTCGTTGTAAATTTGTATTCTTTGTCTGTCAGTCTTGGAGTAACCAATAATTGTGCACCGTTTCACCCACCTATTACCTATTGCCATCTTTTCATCAGTCCTCCACGATTGGGCATCAACGCCAAAGAACACTGCGAAAGCAATTTCTCCAAACCTTTGCTGGAGATGAACTATACGTACGCCTAGTTACTGACCTTCCAGTTGTTTCCCAAATGCCCCGTCAGACTCTTACCAGAGCATCCCGTTAAGCGATTCTTTACGTTTTGACAGTATCGTTTATGCAACACCCCCATACGACTTCATAAGATCATCGTTTATCAACTCCTCTGTCCACCCTGTTGTCAACTCGTGTTCACTAATTAACCTGAAACTAACCCTTCATTCGAATCGTGTTTCACTCACCTGTCAACTTTCGCCACTCCGCTCCATTAACATTTCCAGGCTCGGGCATCTACGTCAACCTCTTTATCAGGGCGTCCTCCACAACCTCTTGATGAATAGTAAGTACTAATTCAGTGGCAAAACGGACTGTTTTATTTACGCAATCTTCTAGCCAGAGGACACCACAAATCCTTCGGTATTATATTTCTGTTATTTCCCGGGTAATCTTGGCTATTGGTTAAAATGCATGTCCTTCATCACCAAAAATTCTCCAATTTTTCGTTGGTGCCTTTTCAAAGGTTTTCTTTGGCAGCGTCCTCACCCCTGCGACTTTGAATAGAGGCTATCCGCAATACTGCGCATTTTTACTTCATCCCCGCTTTACTTCACCACGCATCTCGACGGCGGAGCCCATTTCACTCATCCGGAAAGGTGCGTCCACCTGACCTTCTAACTCGAATTTGCCGGGCATTTATTCGTGCGACCATCAAAACCTATACACTTTAGTGCTGCATTTACCCAAATGAATATCCAAGGAACCTTTTGTGGCCTCACTGGTAATATATGATCATGCAACCAAGCGTGCTTCGGACGTCCTCCAGATAAACCATCATTATTGTCATTATTACCAGAAATGAAGGAAGTGGTGGTTAGCATATTGGAAATTCTCCAAATAGCAGCCACTGTAGCAATCCCAAGTAGGCAAACCATGAGGATGACGTATGGATCCAGCAGCTTCTGATACTTTGTTAAACGTGGAGGTCTAAAGGTGACCCCACATAGCATTTACTGCAAGCATGGGGGTTATATTTGGTCCGCCTAAACTGTCGGAACATCCTGCATGTTGGGCTCGAGTACGCGAATTCAGTCGCTGAATTGAACAAAACCTCCACACTGCTTTGAGAGCCTTTCTCTACTCAGAGTAAAGTCCTTGGGGTGGACATACCAAAAACCAAGACCCCTAATGTTGTGGCCGAATTGGATGTTCCCCCCAAAAACTGGCCGTCCGGCGGAGAGTAAGAACGAGGACTTCTTCGAACAGTTTCAGTCAATGATTGCCAGCCCAGAGGCTGATACGGGAGCAGCCGAAGATGATGACCCACTTCAATTTACCTCGAAACTTAGTACAGAGGCCAGGGTGGACTCCAGAATTCAGAAGCGAAAAAGTCTAACGTAAATCAAAACCGTTTTGCAACCACCTGGAGCCTATGAAGGCACTATTCTAGGAGAGAAACCCACTAGCTTGAGTGACAGGTTGTTGGACCTCGATAAAGAGAAGATCTTTGCCCAGTATTCGGTCAAACTATCGGTCAAAAGTAAGGCCGCTCTATGAAGGGAGGGAAATGTGGTAACTAGGGCATCCTTGAATCAGCTATGAGAGATGAAAAAAAGAAAACCAGCTAAGATATTTCACGTAGGTAAACTGGCGAAGAAGATAGATGTTCCTGATCACGTGGCTTTGAAAAGTATCCTTCTACTTGGAAAATGTAAGAGTCCCTAGAAGGGTCAGGATACGGAGACCAAGCCGGTTCCTGTCAAGTTCGGTAATCACGGATACCGGGATAGTTTTTACTGGCTACACGCGGGACCAAGAAATGCACCAGGGTTGGAATCCTAGTTCAAACCGACGAATTGTCTCTTCAAACTAGATAAAGGCCGACGAGCCCACCTGGTTGATACACGGGTTTCGACAGAGCTATTTGCCAATCGCCCAGATTCCGGGTAGCTCGGATGCCACTGTTGCCAAGCGCTCTTTTTGGGGAATCCTCAGCAGGATTCAGAAAAGCGACCAGGAAACAGTTGATAAATTCCCTTCTCTCTCAACTGCTTTGAGTTTATTCAACCTTCACATAACCGAAAGTCAAGCTTACGAGAAAGGCCTCGACCTTTGAGCCATTGCTCTATTTTCTCGCTCTGCCTCGCCATCCTGAACAACTTTGCCTCTTTCGAATTCTGACGGCTTTGTTTGACCGCTTCTTCTTGGACTTCGTCATCGACCTATATAAATCATGTCGGTGTTCGCTAAATGTTTTCCATACCAATTATAGGATCCTGACAATTTCACTATGGAATACGTCCTTCCATATTCGTTCGAATTTACAGAGAGCCCACTGTAATACTCCTCACAGATTGTCAACACGCCTCATCCGCTCACCATTTATTACCTTTATTTGGTTATATCTCTTCTGCTGCCATGAAACCAACCTCAACAACGCTGTAGAAACTGCATCAGTAACTATTACCTGGTTCGCTATATATATACTTATACATATATATACATATAAATATGTATATATGTATATGCATATGTATATGTATATATATTCACTACTGTCCTGTAATTAACAACACAAGCATGGTAAGTAACCCAAAGCTTTCCAATATCTCTTAGCTTACAATGCCTCTTTTCCACACAAGGCCCCACCACATATACTTCCATCACCACCTCTGCGATTTTAAACTGAAGAATCTAGTCTCGTTTCTCTCACTTAGCGTGGCTTACCAACCGAACTCAACACACAGTTATGATGTCACTAATTTTCCCCCTACCCTCTCCCCCAGCTAAGCTTTCTCCATGATTTCGCGCAGAATTTACTTCTTCTCTTCTACTGACTAACCACTCCAGATCGAATCCCAACCTCGTTACTAAATCTTACGGCCCTCAGTTATCCATAGCTCACCGTCTCCTTTTTTGGTCTCAAGCCTCATAGATCCAGCTTTGCCTTAGTTGATCTGCCAACGGACTAATATTAGGGCCTACCTACCCCGCCATTTTCTATGATACTCTTTTTCGTCATTCTGGGTCTTCTGTACGAATCCTCATCCGTTTACTGAGCCATATACGTCTCGCTCCTTCACCGTCCCGTTCTTTCTGTTTCCCACTTTATAGCAACAGAATGGGCATTAGCTTGACAGTCCTTGATATCTTTTTGCTTACGTTGCCTCTTTTCCATACCAGAACACACCACATACACTTCCATCATCACATCTGTGATCTTGAGCTGGAAAATCCAGTCTCATTTATCTCACTTAGCGTGGCCCAATAGCTGAACTCAACATCCAGTTATGACGTCACCAATTATGCCCTCATCCTTTCCCCAGCTAAGTTTCTTCCGCAATTTCATGCAGAACTTAGTATTTTCCCCTGCTGAATGACTATTCTAGGTGAAAAATAACCCCTCTCCCCCGTTGAAAGTTTTAGCCCCCACTTATGCGTTTCCCCTTTACTCGCACGTTCCATGGCCCCGATTTGTCTTTGGGATCCGCTGCATTTATGAGCCCGTGCTTCACTTTTGTTCTTCTTTCCGTTAACCGTTGATCCTCACCTTGGCTATACCCAGACTGCATTTCTCTATCCTACTTCCATTTCCAGTGATTCTCAATGCCGGTCAACCACCTCGAGCCCTACACTGACCACTTTTCTGGCAGGCGCACTTGGTGTAACGACCGGTTTTGAAAAATCCCCCAAAATCGTTGCCGTTACATGTTTTTCCCAACATCACCCACTTGCCTATGACATTGACGGGTCTTTACGAACTGTCTGTTTTTATGGACCGATTGTTGTCTGTTCGCGCCCAGAGCGCTAATTTGTCTTATCCTTGTTCTTGACCTGCGTGACGCACGTGCTCCTCGCTCGCACGCCGCAACTCGGTTTCTCGTTTGTCGAGTCCTTGTGATCTCATAATTGAGGTTTGTACCTGTTTGGTATCATTGTCCATTCAATAATCTAGTATCGTACAATATCACGGATAATCGCCTTTCAATTTCGGGATCCGTTGTGAATTTGGCCACGCATTGTTCGAACTTGTGTTGCAGTAATCAGTTGATTATTTAGAAGGAGAAAACACGCAAAATGCCAAGAAAATGATCAAAGGCACTGGAATCTGGACAGTAAGTAATGCGGCAATTCACTGGGGAGTTTTTGTGTGCCTTTCATTCTTTAGTTAATGCCAGATCGCCTAATCCTGTCAGTGCTAGCTCGTGTGTTGCTGAGGGCAATATGGATTTTGAGGATTTCGATCTATATACACTGAGAATATTAGAATTAGATCAACAACTGTTATCGCCTAAGGCTGCACAGGCGGACACCATCGATTGTTGCACCAAGCGAGAGAAACTATACCAAAGGCGAGTACCAAGCCCAGTGTAATTTGTTCAATGTCGCGGTCTGCCAGTAAACCGGTACGTTGAGACGAAGTCGCTGTGGGAGTAGTAATCCCAACTGAGGTGGTCAAAGCGTTGGCTTTCGTCGACAGTGGATCTGACACTACCCTAGTGAAGGAGCGGTTTGCCGACAAACACTGGCTGAAAAGGAGTTTCATGACATCGGAGACGAAAGACCATCGTTGTCTCAAGAGGATCATTTCGCTTTACGAATGGTGCGGCAAGGCACTAGAGGCCTTAAAAAACAGCTCGAGGTTCCTCTCCCATGGCGCACATCTGCTAACCCGTGGGCTGATAGCAGGAAATATGTTCTCCAAAGACCGCCACGACTGAAATAAACTTCATACGAGACCAGGGTCAGTGGAAACGATACGCGGAATTAATGAAGCGAAACGAAGCCCTCGGCGACGTTGAAAAGGTGCCTGCCAACACCGACAGCCAAAAGAGTATCTGGTATCTACCTCACCACCCGGTTATCAACCTCAAGAAACCCGAAAAGCTGCGGGTGGTTTCCGATTGCGTAGCCAAGTTCCAGGGCAAGTCGGTAAGCGATCGTCTACTAGAAGGACCTGAATGGACCAAGCCACTAATCGAAGTTTTAGGCCGTTTCAGAGTGAGTGGAGTGGCCTTGTCCGCCGATATCAGAGAAATGGTTTGCCAGGCGGAAATATTGGTAGAAGATCGAGATGCGTTGCGTTTCCAATGGTGGGAGGAGAACAACCGAAACAAAGCAGTGATAAATTATAGGATGACTTTCCACCACTTTGGAGCGGTATCATCACCGTTTTGTGCGAACTACGCCCTTCGGGAAGCTGCGAACAAACATGGAGATTTGGTCCATCGGTCGGTGGTAGATGGCATCAGCAGAAACCTCTACTTCGACGGCTATTTATTATCATTCGATGATATGGAATCAGCCCCAGCGCAGCTCAGAGGCCTGACAAGCCTGCTAGAAGAAGGCGGCTTCCATCTAACGAAATGGATGTCGAATGCATCAGAAATGCTTGAGGTCATTCCGCATTACAAGTGGGCCGAAAGGGTTAGAGATTTGGATGGCTCTCCACTCTCTACCAGAAGCACTTTAGGAATACGATGGGACGCGGAAACGGACAACTTTCTTTGGTCAGGTTTTCATCCTGGATGAAGACACTTCGTTCGTTAGTTTGGTTAACCAGGTTCAAGAGAAATTCACTAGTCATGAAAGGGCTACGCCCTTCAGGCCGGATACGGGTCGGCCCGATGGGCCCCGATGAGCTACAAGCTGCAGAATACGATATTTTCAGAATGGTACGACGAGTGGCTTTCGCCCGAGAACCTAACAGGGCGGAAGTAGGAAAATCAACAAAAAAATATTTCCAAGAGGCAACATAAAGCACTTAAACCCCAAACTCATTGATGGACCGCTGCGAGCGGATGGTATGCTGACCAACGCTCACCTGAGCTTCGACGCAAAGTATCCTATACCGCTGCCGGCGCAACAACCCGTGGCAGAGCTGATGATCCAACACGTCCACTCCGTGGAGGGACATACCGGGGAAAGTCACGTGACGAGCGTCATCCAAAAGCTCCTTTGGCAGCTGAGAGGGAGAGCGACTGTGAAAAGCGTAATCCGAGATTGTGTGCAACGTACGCGACGCAGTGCCACAACGGGCAAACAACACATGGCTCCACTAACAGAATGCAGGGTGACTGCGGACTAGTGGCTGTTCAGCAACACCGGGTTAGATTTTTTGGGCCCTCGTGGACCAAGTGCTGGAAGAGATTAGAAAACGATATGGGTGTGTCATGACGTGCATGAAGTCACGCGTGGTGGTTTTCTGGAGGCGCGGGCTGCAGGAGTACTTACCGGCTCTGCAGACTCGACAGAATTGGCTTGTGAAAACAAGACCATTGAAGGTTGGGGATGTGCTGATGATCGCAGAAGAAAGCGCATATTTCAGCACTTGGTCCTTGGGAGTGGTTACGGAAACCATCGAAGGTACTGACGGAATCATAAGAACGATGAAGGTGAAGACAGCCAACTGAGCGCTAATTGGCGACACACGCAGTATTAGCCTACTCGAGAGTGAAGGCGGAGAAGCTGATAATGCTGAGGCCCAGTAGACTATTTCGCAATCGTCTTTGAGGTGGGTAAAGAAACCCCATGTATGGGAGCAATCACGACACACTGACGTATCGAACCATCATACACCTCGACGCACACTCATCTACATTGTACTCGTTATACCACATGGTCTTCGTGAAACACGTTACAGTGCTCACAGTCTTTCACTGACGTTACAGGAAGGTTTTTTTGATATACGGTGATAGACGCGATTCCATTGTACATCCAGACACACACACATACCCGACGCACACTATACCCCGTAACCCTGATCAAACATGTGAAGGTGCTCGCAATTTATTTTTGTTGACGCTACTGAAATGTCTTTTGTATATGTGGAAGTAGCGGCGGTTACATCATACACACACACTCACGCAAGCACGAACAGCCAGGGCAGGACGGCCCTTCCAAGGACATCATCTATGTTTCTCCTTCACGCCCGCCATCGGTCATTTGTTTTCGTGGAAGTTGCAGGATGGCCTCGCGTCGGTGTGGCCACCGGATTAGGTGCGACCATGAGTAGAAAGTTGAGGACAAGCATTAGGCAAGCTCACTGACAGCAGGGCCTATGTAGGTAAGAACAATCAATACCTTTACACCAAACCTTTGACTCTGCTGAGGATTCGGGAGGAATTTGGTGGGCGGTGTAAAGACAGATTGTGAAAAATCCCCCAAAACCGTTGCAGTTACATGTTTTTCCCAACATCACCCACTTGCCTATACCATTGACGTGTCTTTACGAACTGTCTGTTTTTATGGACCGATCGTTGTTTGTTCGCGCCCAGAGCGCTAATTTGTCTTATCCTTGTTCTTGACCTGCGTGACGCACGTGCTCCTCGCTCGCACGCCGCAACTCGGTTTCTCGTTTGTCGAGTCCTTGTGATCTCATAATTGAGGTTTGTACCTGTTTGGTATCATTGTCCATTCAATAATCTAGTATCGTACAATATCACGGATAATCGCCTTTCAATTTCGGGATCCGTTGTGAATTTGGCTACGCTCAAATGTGTGTTACACCTGGATAATAACGCTTTATGGCCGTCTACCATTCGCTGTTCCCGTTGGCTTTGTTGTCCAAGCTGCCGGAGCCTATCTAATTTGTCCTGGACCAGATACTCTTATCGTGGTTGCTCAGCTCTCTGTTCACCCACCAATGAACGCTCACGCCAGTCCCAACGGTGCGGGCGCATTCGGGTCATCTTTTCTGTCCGGCGCACTTCGGGCATGCAGGCCACCTGCGAAGATGTGCGGGCGCAATTAGGCTAGTGGATCACACCTCCTGTGTTCAATCCATGACGTGTTTTTCATATTGAGTGTCCGGCGCACGGTCAGCCACACCCGCTGAAGCCGGTTGCGGGTTGCACACTCCAGCCCTCCTCTTCAATTTACGTCGCGGACTGCATGCTCCTGCCGCTATTACGCCTTGATTAGCTCACCTACTGTTCCCGTCAGCACTCATATCACTTCCCTTCGGTGTTGTTGTACTTCGGTATGCACACCTACTCATTCCGTTTTTTCCTATCGTTTTCTCAATGACAAACTTCACTGCATGATATCACTCTCGCCCTATCCATTGTACTCTGCCCAAACACGAAATATGTTCCTTTCCACCCATTTTGCCCCTATCGTCTCTTAACCATTATTCATTTGGTACCTCCGTATGCTTATATATCTCGTCGATCGCATACCTCAATAACCACCGTTTTGCGATATTCTTTTTCGTCCATATCATACCTCCCACCATTACGCACTAGACACATCCGTACTGATGACCAATCACCTTATAAGAACTCGCCGTTCCAACCTTTGCATTTTTTACGACAAAATTTATTATCTTTTTATCACCTCCATATTTTCCATATCTGAATCCGTAATTCTCCCGTGGATCGTCCTATTAGGCAGTGAACCGATTGGCAACTTCCAGCCTTATCCATTGGTACAATGGTCTGCAAGAGCACAACTATCCCGTTCCACTCTCCCAACTCCGACGCACAACCATTTTACGTGCATTTTTGTTCCATAACAGGCCTTCCCGTCCGGATTCTTTTCCTCTTCTCGGTCTTCATCCTGTGTCATCTGCAGTGAAACAATCTGATTCATCATCCCTTACCTGGTCTTCTCCGATCAACATTTGTCTGCTTCGTACATTGCTCGCCACAGGCATCTTCATTGTGCCCTTCCGGCTGCGCTGCTTTTCCGCGTTCCCCTCACTGTGAAGTAATCGTAACGTCATCATTCTCACTACAGTTTCAAACCGTGCGATCTGCCATTACCTGATCTTTCTGATCCTTCACGTCCTTATTCCTCTTCCATGTTATTCGCTGTTACAACTGATGCATCTTCGCATCACAGTTCTAACCTCCAAGTTACCTTCCCCAGTGATATTTTGCACCCCCTCCCCAACCACCCCGTAAATCCATTTGCTCTGCCTTCACCAGCCATTTTCACGGTCATCTTGCTGCTTAATGTACGTCCATTCATTACCGCTTCGCCCATTTTCGGTAGCCACCACATGCCACACCTGCAATAATCACACCCTTAGATTCACTCTTACCTGTGTTCGTCAATCCTTTCCTTCATATTCTTTCGTTTATCAACCTATGTTCTCAGCCGTCACTTCTGAGCCTCCAAAGTTGGTTCTCCTTTTCTGTTGGGCCTCCATGTTCACCTGTCATAAACAAGTTCATCGGGGTTTGTCCACGTTAATTCCGTACTTTTTGACCCAGCCTTACCTGTCTCTTCCAGGCACTGCTACTTCCGTGTTTCTTCTATGATATACATATAAGCATATATATTTATGTATCGACATATTTCTTCTGCCTCCTCCAGTTATTCGCCAGCCAGTTCTCTTGATACCTAGTTCCCTGTCATAAAACTCAATTTTTCGTTCTTCCTTTCACTTCTTTTTTTTCTTTTTTCACCTTTCTTCGTAACGATAGCATTTCATGCTAATTTTCAGTCCTCCTCATATAAAACTTTAAGGTTTAGTTCTACTTCGCCTGACTGAGTCAGCTGCTCCATCTGACCTTAACCTTCAAATCTGCCTGGCACAAAGTTGAATCCATCTCGGCTTTCACTTGAATTCCCTTCATTACTCCCTGGTGTGCGTACATTTATCTCCCACTCATCTCCCTTCCAATTCCTCTCACTCTCCTTTATCTTGCGTATTTCCAAATTTTTCATGAATTCTGCGTCCGTTTTGCAGCTTTTAAAGATTTTGATCATGCCCAAGACAGGCTTCGGAAGTCTCTGATATAAACTATTATTATTGTTACTATTATTAGGGAAAGTGGGTGGCCCGGCCTTGTCAAGCCCGCTCTCTTAGTATGCTGTCGTGGCGAGTGCCCCTTAAAAAAGGCCAACAGGTTACCGAAACATCTGTCCTCAAGAACAGGAGGGCCGCTCAGACCTAGGTTTTCGGTATCTGAGGACCCCTTCAAATCCGGATAATGAACAGGGTACTGTGCGACTTCTAGCGGCGTACAAAAGAGCAGCAAGGGCGGAAGACAAGTGGCAGGAACTTGGGGCTCACATACAATGTGAAGCTTTGAAGGGAGTCATTAAGACCTGAATTCTACCCCAGGTTAATATCACACAAAAAATACCTTCCACCTTTGGGGTCAACCAAGCCGACAGGCCACAGGGGCATCGAGACCGAGGGGTTCCGCTCCTCACGCTAGAAGACCACCACCAGCAAGAGGAATCCAAGCTGAATAAACCCCATTTACAGGTTACTTCGGCTGCCCTCGTTGCTTGCCTCACAGAAATGAGTTTTGTGTGTACCGAAGCCCATTGTTTTCGATGGAAGAAGGTGTTAACCCTATGCGACGCCTACTGCTTCTCACAGGTTTAAGGGGAAGGTCCTGTTAGTTTGGGACCTCAAAACGTCAGAAATGGATTAAATAAACGAAATGGCTCCCAGAGAATAGTTGGGCAACAATCTGCTAGGCCACTTACATAGTGAGGTTCTGACCAAGGAAAGGATCCGTTGGAGGCAAAGGCAACGTCCATCCACCCCGGATCTTGCTATGTCACGGGAAGTTTCATACAACTGGACTGAGCTTTCGCTAAGTCCCAATGACCGTATGGTTCTCCGCCTTACACTGAATTGAGGCAGACTTGTACCACCAGACAAAGAAAGACTTGGCCGTATCACGCTTTTAGCAAAAGGCATCCATAATTCCTTTGAATCCCGAAACCAAGACAAGGTCGATCAGTAACTTCTCCGCTGCTGGGTTATCAAATGAGCAACATCATAGAACATACACAAACCTCAAATAAGCAACCACACGAACTTAAAAACGAGAACATTATTCACGGCATGCGACAGACAAGCACGTGCATCGCGCAGATCCAAGATAGGATGTGACAAAGAGGCACGTTGGACGCGAACAAACAAGGGTTACTTCGTGGAAAAGTTAGTTATACGAAACATGCAAATATTATGTGTAAGTGAGTAATTCCAAGAAATCACAGTGCTAGTAATTATAATGGTTTGTTTGGAGACGCCCGAAGCATGTTAGTTACATGAATAAATTTTTAACAAGCTACAAATCGGTCAGACAACATTCGTAAAAATCTAGAAATATGCATTGCAAAGGTAGAGTAAATAAACTCGGAAGGGACATGAAAGGGAGAAAAATGTGATGACCAGAAACGATGAAGAAAAAAGAAAACAGAAAAGATAGGAGAAAATAACTGATTGAGATGACGAGCGATTAGGCAGCCCTCAAGTGTGCTACACTGCAATTTATAGGACGGTGTCAAATTGAAACTAGGGAGCGAGCCATTCAAGACGTGATGAGTGGGTCAGATTGCAACAGTGGTTCGGAAGCATCGGGATGCGGTAAGTGTGAAGCGCAGGTATAGACAAAATGGACGGATACCATGATGAGCAGCGGGATATCGGGTAGGAGAGCTGGCCGGGAAAGAACTGGGGGATGAACGGGAAACATATGAATATTTATATGCAGGTAGCAATATATATAAGAAGGGGAAGAGCATATGACAGTGAAGTGATAGAACGCTGAAGTGGCAGTGCATAGAAGAGACAGGTAGGGTTAGATAAAATGGTACAGAATTAATCTGGATACTTCCTGAGGAATTTCTTTATGACAGGTGAACATGGGAGATCAACAGAGAGGGAAAAGCGACTTTGGAGGCACAGGAGTGACGGATGTGAGCAGAAGTTCAAAAACAAAGGAATGTGAAGGAAGAGATCAAAGAAAACAGAAAAGAGCGAATACAACACCATGAATGAGGCAAGTGTGAGACTTGATAAAGGTCGAACATGAGTGAAGCGGTAATAAATGGAGGTACATTACGCAGCAAGTGGATGGCTACAAAAACGACTGGAGAAAGCAGAGTGAACGAAAAAACGGAGTGGTCAGATTAGTGTAAAATATCAATGGAGGACGGTAGCTTAGACGTAAGACGAACTTTGGTGCAAAAATGCAGCAATCGCAACGGCGACTAAAGTGGGAGAGAAATAAGGAAGTGCCGGATCAGAAAGATCAGGCAGTGGCAGCTCATGTGATCAGAAATTATTTGCGAAAAAGATGACGTACCGATGAATTTACATTAGATGGAATGTTGAAAAGCAGGGCAGCCTGCAAGGCACTAAGAAGATGCTTGTGGCGAGCAATATAAGAAGCGAATAGGAGTACTGACCGGAAGGAAGCAGGTCGGAGGTGGTCAACCAGATTATTTTACCGCAGATGAAGCAAGAGGAGGACCGAGAATGATGAAAAAATACCTCAGGCAGGTAAATTCGTGATTGAACAAAAGGCCAGAGAAATATGTGGGCGTCGGAGTTGGTAGAATGGAACTCGACAGCTACGTGCCTGCAGCGATTGCACAAATTGATTGAGCCAGAATTTGTTAATCGGAGCGCCGCCTGGGAGGGATATCCACAAAAGAACTGCGGAGTCAAGCAAGGGAAATACGGTGGTGGCGAAAAGACAATACATGTGGCTGTAAAGCAAGCAAACTTTGCAACAAAGAGTTCTTGTGTGGTAACTGGTCGTGGGCATTGGTGGATCTGGTGTTTAATGACGTGGGGCATAAGATGAAAGGACAAAAAAGAGCATGACAAGGTGGTAGCCGGTGAGCTACCAATTGAACAGAGATAAAGAGTCGGCAAGGACAATATGGGTGGAAAAGAAAATATTGCGGGCTTGGACAGAGTAAAATGGATAGGGCGAGAGACATAGCGCAGCGAGGGCTGCCATTGTGAGAAAAGTTAGGAACAAGGACAGAATGGGTAGATGTGCATGCGGAAGTAGAACGACACAAAAGGGAAGCCATAAGGGTGCTGACAAGAACAATAGATGAGCAAACCTTGCGAAAGGGGAAAGGTTGAAGCATGCTTCCTGCAACTGACAGCACTGGATGCGGAGGAACGAGAAGCGTTGAAGCCTGCACTCCGCAACCAGTGCTCATGGATGGGGCTGACCTTTAGCTAGACACCTAACCTGAAAAACGCGTCGTGAAGTGAACGCAGGAGGTGTGATCCACCAGCCTAGTTACGTTTCCACATCGTTGCGGGTGGCCTGCACGCCCGATGTGCGCCGGACAGAAAGGATGGTCTGACCGCGCCCCGCTCCATTTGGATTGGCGTGGGTGATCATTAATGATTGTACGGATGGCAGAGCAACCAAGATTGAAGTATATAATGCAGGATCAACTGGTCTGGTCGTTGGAACTTGGACGAAAAAGCCACCAAAAACAGCGATCGATAGACTGCCATGTAGCATCATCATCCAGGTGCACCAGAAAGGTAGATAGTCTGTACAGTGCCCGAGGTGGGCGACCTTCATTAAGGATCACTGGAAGGCTTTTGCGCAACCGATCGCCATGCCTCCCACAAAAATCCTCTCTATCCTAGCAGAGCCAAAAGTCTGGAATAAAATTACTGATTCTCCCTACCCACCTAGGCCCTGCTGTCCGTGAGAGTAATTACTGCTGCGGGCCTCAGGAATCTACTCACATGTACACGGTAGCACTTGATCCGGTGTTCGGGTTGACGAGATGTGACTCTGCATTGTCCGCAAGAGCAGCAGCTTAGCAGCAGGCGCGAACGGAGAAGTGGAGACATTCAAAGTCAATGTGCTGTCTTCGGGGAAGCACTCGGATATGTGAACGTGTGCATGTGTGTGAAAAACACAGTAGTGATTGCATATAGAGTACTTTTCATCAGTGTCCACAACAAAATGGGAATAGGTATAACGGTGTAGTGTCCTCACGTGTGTACTGGGCCAAACTTTGTTTCATGCTCGTGCTGGTGCTTAAGCGGAAATGTTTCTGAGTATGAGAGGAAATCAAAGCTGTTTCCAAACACGGAGGCTTCTTCAGCAACTTCAACAACAAACCGAGGCTTGACGTGTAATGGTTGAAGCATCATTGTTCTCGGAGCAGACGTCACACATCTCGCTCCAACCCAGACTTAGTACATTCCTCAGTCAGTTGCTATCTTCGTTGGCAGTATAGCCCCCGACTCGATGCGTTACGCGGTTGTCGCGACGCAGCAGGCCACCAATGAACGACAAATTACTACGAAGACTCGTGAGGCAATGTCCCGTTTAAGTGGAAGTGTGGGGTGAACCGCCCTTCGTGCTTGTGTGCGAGAGTGTGGGCACGAGTGAGCTTGTATATAGGACGATAGTTACGGTTCTTTGAACTGTCTCGCGGGTGGTACACAGTAGTTGGGCCTTCAGGGGATTATAATGATCTACTGGAATTCACTGGTAACCTTTCTACTCACTCACAGTGTTCGTTAACCAAGATTGACGCTTGTGCACATGCGTGGGAAGTTTTCGCTATACCAATGTCTGCTATGATACAACGGCTTAAGTTGGTTGCTTTGTAGGTAACCTGCAGTTGATTGCCATTGGGCGTCCATTGATCCGTCTTCACTCTCCAGAATATTTGTGCTGCACACGTCGCGAGTCAGCTTTCCCTTGGTGGTCCCCACCTTCACCGTTATTATCGGCCCGTCGGAAATGCTAACGACTTTCTTGAAAACACCCGAAGGTAGCGTGCTAAAGTTAGCGTACTCATTGGAGAAGATCACCATATCGTCAGCTTTCAATGGCCTTACCTTGGTGAGCCATTTTTGTCAGGTTTGCAGGACCGGTAAAAACTCGCGCAGCCACCTCTTTCAATACACCCTGGGCAGATGGTTCGCCTGTTTCTATCCACGCGAGTAACTACCATGGAGGTTTTCCTGCCCTTGGAATCCGAATTTCAACCTTAACGTCAGCAAATCGTTCGTGATAAGTGCCAGAGGGGTGGAGTCACTGGAAGGTTCCGGAACTACAGGGCGATAGTTCAGGTTTATCAGGACCTCCGTTCTCACGGAGTTCGAAGTCTCACTGTTGTTCAGTTAACGACAGCAATATCTATACGGTGGAGCTGAGCAGGCGTTCCGACATGCCACCGCGGTGACTGTCTTGCCAGGGGTTTAATTGCCACCGGTTGCCATGTGCCATGGTTTGCTCCTGCAGCTCGTCTCGGCTCACGTTTTGGTGCCAAAGCTGCAATCTCCGTTCAGCGCCCCCAGAATTCGACCCACAGTAGTAATAAATATCCTGTAATACCCCTCTTTTGTAGGTAAAGTTTTGTAAGGTTCAGAGAAGAGAGTCATTGCTCGTTGAATGTGTAGCTTCCCGGTATATTGCCTGGGACTTCATACACGCCATGAAGCACCCGTATCTCTTTTCCATCTTTTCCTCGCATCTGGCCCATAAGGGTCCGAATAACCAAGTCTAGTGTCGCCAAACGGCCACCAATCCGGGGTCAGAGTACACTCCGGCAGCTGAGCCATTAAATGCTTACCCACGACAGCAGAGCGTCTTCCACATTGTACACAAAGTCGGATAATACGAAGCACAGTTGCCCTTCCTCTCAGTATCCTAAACCGCTTCAGCATAACACTTGTTACGCGGCATCCCGGCGTGTCCTTTCACAGAGTGTATGTGTTCAATCATGAAGTCTATTATGGTTTACCGAGTCGGTAATAATATGAGATGCTCCGCTCCAAAACTCAGGTGGGAGTTCGTCAGCTTAACGCCTACCCTATAGTCCATCAACCAGTTCCGGACTTCAAGGTTTAAATTTGCTCCTTGAAAACGATATACTTTCAACTCTTGCCCCAGCACCTCCGGGATTCCCGAACCCTTAGTGGAAGGCCCCGAGCTGTTTCATCCTGAATAGATCATACGCAGCTAATATTAACTCAGTAGGATTTATTGGACTCACAAGTGCAAGGCTGAATGGATGGACACCTTCCATGTTCAGCAAATGTCTGCTGAATCTAGCTCACCATACAGGCGATCGAGGATTCCTAACTGAAGAGGAAAATCAAAACACCATGGCGGGAAAGATGTCAATAGGATGGCTGCTACCATCATCGCCGCGCTTTTGATCTCCATTTGTGACTCAGGATGTGGATTCAGTTCACAAACTGGCCAGCTCTGTTCAGGCTTGTGAACGACTTTCGGCCCTCCAGTCCGCGTGTCTAACCGCCGGAAGTTGTTCGCGCCTCAGGAGTGCGAACCAACCGGACTGTCGGCGGACTTAACTCGCTTCCACTGGTTCACAATAGTTTCCTCGTTTGTGGCTGTGAGCCAATTAGTTATGAAAGCATTGAGAAGGCTCCTGGGGTTATTGATTTGGTACAGCTCCCTTGTCGAGCTGGTCCAAAACCTGGCTGACCACTTATGGGAATCGAGGCGCCTCTTTATCGCTTGTACCGTCTCAACGGCTACCACGGCCACACAGAGTTCCAGACTCTGCACTGAAACCGGTTTTCATGGATTATCGCGAACTTTGGCGAACAGAAACCTCGTAGTTTATTTCCCATCACCCAGGAACCACCGCCCTTACACCACTACCCCATACCCAACTTCGGACCCACCAGAAGGGGCGTACAGCTCTCTCGTCTGTTTTGCATGATCAGAGGGTAGACACCAGGGGATCCATAAATCTCCTAGATTTTAAGAAGAGATCAGGAACTATCCCCATTTTAGCCAGTCTTCCTGGAAGAGCGGCTGGTCCCACCGGGTTTTCTTTCGGTGGAGCCGCAGCAGCTGGGTTTCGCCAAGCAGCAACCAGGGAGAAACAAAACCGAGAGGGTCAAACAGGCCGGAGACAACGGACAATACGCCACTGCCAGTACCTAACTTATCGGAGGCTTTCAGCTCAAAAAAGAATTTGTCCGTTTTCGCGTTCCTCTGTACTCCTGAAGTGCATTTCTTCGTTAGCAGCAACCCTTTCAGATCTCAGATCTTTTCTGCTCTCGCATGGCGTGGAACGGTTTCAAGAACCTCCGACGCGCTCACTATCCACTACTTGAGGCTGAAATCCCCTCGTCTAAAGCAGTTCTGTTAGACACCGGAATTATTTCACGGCCGAGTCAACGTCATCGAATGATCCGAGGTAGTTGTCGGAGGAGAAAATTGTGGTGACCATATTTATCACCGACTGGAAAACCAGGGCTCCATACTTTCTTGCAGTTTTTCGTAGGGCGTAGTTTGCACAAAAGGGCGATGGTATCGCCTCGAAAAGAGACGAACTGTCATTCTGTAATTTATCGCCTACTAGTTCAATTTGTTCTTGACCCACTGACAGAAGAGCAACGAACCTCTTCCCTCTACTGGTAATCTTACCTGAATAAACATTTCTCTGATGTCGGCTGGCAAAGCCACTCTGCCTACCCTGAGATGGCTTAAGGCCTTAATCTGCGGTGTTGTCCAATCGGGCAACTGTATTAAAGGGTTATTTAACGACTTGCGTTGAAACTTGGGTGCACAATCAAAAACCACTCGCAATCTTTCGGGTTTCTTAGGAAAATGATCCAATGATGAGGCAGGTGCTATATCAGTTCTTGGGCGATGATAGTCACAGACACTTTTTCTACGTAGACAAGCACCTTTCGCGTCGTTCACTCTCAGTATCATTTTAAGAAACCCTCATCCTGACCAATAGTTTCATCCAAGGGCAGCAATCTCTGGGAAGCGTAAGTTCTTTTGACATCCAGATAGACGGCCTGAGTGGGATACAGGAGGGGAAGCTTGGATTGGTTTTTTAGGCCTTTGGTTCCTTGTCGTACCGTCTGCGGTGCGAGATGGTCCTCTTGAGCTGATGATCGTCCTTCTTTCTCAGTGTTATGAAACTCTCTCTCACGGGCGCCATAGCTGGTGCTCTGTATGCTCCGTTTCCACTGATACATAATTTGTAGCTCCTCGCCTTCCGCCTCAGCCGTATAGTATCTATCCTGGTGCCGTACGTACGGAGGAGGGTTCCTGGCGGTCGCCTACTGTCTGGTCTAGCACCCAAAGTGCTTCCGGCATGTCCCAACCGATAAGGTCTGCTTCCTCACCCTCTCAGTCCACGACGATCAGCTTCTGCAAGTGGGGCCATCTGGATATAGTTGCATTCGCCGACCTCGGAGCTAGCGTGGTGAGATCAGCTAAGGCGAAAGCCTACGCTGAATCAATTTGCTCACTGGTATCAGGGGAGATGAGTCACAATTTCAGTCGACCTGCAGTTAATATCTGGGTTACGCCCGCCATACTCACAATTAGCGAGGCCTTGCTTTTCGACGGCCGGCTTCTATAGGCACGTCACGGCTTTACCAAGTGGTGTCTGATCCGCTATCCATAAAGGCCGGAGCCTTGGTCACCCCATTAGGGGTCATCTCTCCTGCAGCAAATACTCCCGGACCTACTGTTTTTGTAGGCGAGCTGTGATCACACCGAGCTATGTGTCCCCATCCGGCGCGTTCAATATACCTGGTGGGGTAATCGAAGATGTCTGCCTGGACAACCTTCGTGACCACGTCTAGCCCTTGTTCGGCAGACCGCCGCCCTGTGCGGTTAGTACGGTGGATAGAACACGCTCCCACCCTCCTTGGCCTCCCCCAACCTCCATTTACCTGTGGCTGAAATGAATTTCGAGCTGTTTGATAATCTGTGGTTGGCTTTGCAGGTCTTGCAGCTTGAATGGGCTAAGGCCCCTACTGAAATCGCATGCCTGTTTGCCCAGGGCTGTTTCAGAGTATTCTTGCACAGTATGTTGAGCACGGTGGGTGCTAGATCTGTTCTTTTGTCTAAACATTCGGTCATGTCCCCAAACCTGGCCCCACGGTCAACGCGAATTACACTTTCCGCCTCTTCCACCCAACTTCCCCGTACCTCGGACGAGAGGCAGTGAACGATCCCCTATATTGTATGCATCGCGTCAAGTTCCACCCTGCATCCTAAATGATCGAGTGCTATGGAAAATTCTGCTTCCTAATGACGAGATGAGCCATTGAGTAGAAGTCACTTTTTGTTCTTTTGGCTTCTGACACTACTCCTTCTATCAGGTTGCGAGCAATCCTGAACAGCTGGCCAAACAGGTCCCTCAGTAATACACGAAGCTTAACTGACAGGGCTAAGTGAGCTAACAATATAGAATCAAATCTACCCATCCCACCCCTCTGTGACTTGCCGGATATCTTTTTGTCCAAGTTTCAGTTGCCTTGTTCCTTTTCTGCACGTGCTGCGGGTCCTCTCATTCTAAGTTGATCAGTTTGCGTGGTGAATCATGCTTCGAGCAACACGCATTTATATTCCTACGAATCCTGAAACCAAAACAAGGTCGATCAGTAACTTCTCCGCTGCTGGGTTATCAAATGAGCAACATCATAGAACATACACAAACCTCAAATAAGCAACCACACGAACTTAAAAACGAGAACATTATTCACGGCACACGACAGACAAGCACGTGCATCGCGCAGATCCAAGATAGGATGTGACAAAGAGGCACGTTGGACGCGAACAAACAAGGGTTACTTCGTGGAAAAGTTAGTTATACGAAACATGCAAATACTATGTGTAAGTGAGAGTTTACACGAAATCAAGATACCACGGTTTCATTGAGAGATCTTCACTAACCGACCTTTCCGCTGACTACCACCTGGTTGAGCAAAGTTAATGAACGTAGTGGAAGCAAGGATCGAACAGGAATTTGGGTAGGGTGAGAGCTTATTGGAGCTGTTTTGGGGCACATATGGGACACCCCTCTGCCATTGGTTGACAGAGTGTCTCCTACTAGGAAGGTATGTTGAAGGGACACTCAGCCATGGTGAGCCAGTTGGGTGCGAGCTGACGCACGGGGAAAAAATCCGATTGAGCAGCATTTCGAAGCTGTATTGATCGCAGACTCTACCTATAGTACTTAGCAGAAGGGGCTAAATCGGGTGCGACTCAGAACGATTACTGGGGGCATACGAGCATCGTCTAGCCAAGACCACCGGGTCAAACCTCAGAATGTGTTGCAGGTACGAGCAGTCCAACGCATTTCTGGGCAGCTGTTGGAATCGTAAGATATTCCCAGGTCTGAGAGGCTACCAACTATATGGAGAGGGCAGACACCCTCGGGTGACACTTCAGCGGACATATAGACAAGACGACGGGACCTCAGGCATTCCTTAAATCACCTAGGCGCCTGAAGCCTAAAAGCCCGAGGAAGCCGTCACAGCAAGTGGGGTGCTGAAAACTGTGAGTGGCTTGGTAGGGACTGAGGCTGCAGGTCCCGATGGTATCCCTCCGGCAATCCTCCAGCCAGCGGGGAAGCTATTCACCCAGAAGCTGACTACACTGTTTAAAGCACCCATCAAGGAAGGTTGATTACGGCCGGAATAACTCAAAGTGACGATCATCCCGGTCCACAAAGCAAGAGACAAGGAATCCGGTCTCGACTACAGGCTTGCTTGTTCAAATGCTGTATTGCTGGAGGGGTGGAGTCGGTCTTGCGACAAAGAACTGCTGGCCTCTGGACTGCCCACAGAGCGATCGAGACAGACCAGCGTAGTTTCGTCCGTCACAGATCCTGCTTTTCAAGCCCCACCTTTTTCGTGGACAAGGTCCTCTGAAGGCTGGACCAAGGGGAAGGGGTAGGAGTCTGCCATCCCGACCCCGAGAACTTGTTCGACCCAGATAAATTCCTTTTTTGCGGATGAATTTCAGTGCTTTTGTTCTGTCTCCGGAGATCATTGCGTGAATCCGTAGGCCCATAACGGTAGGGCTTTTCAAGTCGAAGTAAAGGATTGCCTATCCCAGGAAGGGTATTCGCCGAGCGGTGTGTCTCAAGGATCCGACCTGAAACCTACGTTATTTGCCTCCTTCGTATACTATTTGATCACAGGCTTGGAAAGCCCATGCTCTGTGTTTGCATATGGAGCGACGCAAGTTGGCTCGGTAGCTACAGATTCTTCGTGGCGGGATCCGAATGCAGTGCACCGCTGGTCCACAACCTGGAACTCATCACCAAATGCAAAAGGGTGCACCTACCTGGTAGGTAGCAGAGGGCCTCAACAAAATAGATACTTTGGAAAGGCGAACGAGCGCACAGAGACCACGAAAGTGACAAAAGCAAAGGGCCTTCGGGTCACCGTATCGGACAGCTTCGGACTTACAGAGCAGTGCTGCGTGGCCGCTCAAATGCCTCTAGGTAAATTTCCTAACTGGGAAGAACGGCTGTGTCAAAGAAATCCTTTGCTTTATTGGCATATTACGAGGCTTTGTTTCGGCCGCACCTGGGGTACCATGTACAGACCTAGAGGCTCTTCTTGGTAAAGGGCATCGAGCTTCTGAAACAAGTTCAAAGACGTTTCACAAGGTGGTCCGCTGGTCTAAGGGCCTTGCTTAGGAACGGAGACTGGAGGGGTTGAAGTTGTTCCATCTCGAGCGCGGGATGGAAAGAAGGGGCCTCACAAATCTTTCATGATCCTCAAACGGAATGTTGACCTCCAGGGGTTGGCTACATTGCCGTTGATCCTCAGCCACGGTTGAGACACTAGAGGGCGGGCAATGAAGTTGGCAAAGGAGAGCTTTGGGTCAACAGAGAGGAAATGCCTTCGCAGTTATAGTTGTAAACAAAATGGCCTCAGACAGATAATATAATCACTGAAACCGTCATGTAGTTTACGCATCGTCTGGGCCGCAGCTGGGACAGTATATAGTCCGAACAGACGAGTATCCTCCCCACCTATCATTCTTGTTCCCTTGTCCCGTCCTCATTGCCATGGTCACCGTTGTAACCTCTCAGTAAACACTGGTCTGCGTTGTTTTTGGTTCTGATCGCCCAGCCATCAAACTCCATCACTTCTTGCAGTTCCAGATGCTTACTACTCTTCTACCGGTAAAATCTCATCTTTTTCACTAGCCCTAAAATTCCATCGTGATAACTTTTGTAGCTGAGTTAGATGGGAGACAAAATGGGACTCATCGAGCGATAATGATCCTGTGAGGTCTCTCGGGTGGGGCCACATAGATGAAAAGTTCAACCTTCTGCTTATCTTTAATATTGGTAATCAATAATAAACTTGTAGCATCCATTTTGACCGGAAAATTCCTCTCCTGCTTACATTCATATATTTTATGACCGCTTTTTCCAACGTGATTCGCGCTGAAACTGTTTTATGGTCGACAACTATTCTACGCTAGGTACACCTACTTTTTCTTATTATGGTCTTGCCTTCTTACTGAGATTACTTTGCGGACAGTTGGTACGGTAGCAAGTCGCACTTATCCAACACAGTTTTGTTTTATCGCGGCCAGATTTCACATTCTCGCTTACCTCGGCTGCTCCTAGACCCTCAGCTCGTTTAAGCTGATTTTTGCTGCCACGCTCAGAAAATTGTTCTTTGTGCCTGATCGAGCGTGGGGAACTTGTTCTACCTGTTTTGACTTCAGGACAGGTGCTTACTATTTACCCTTTTTGGCCAATTGATCCCTTTTTACAGAACTTATTCCTATTTTTGACTTTTTGGCTGGATAGTGACTTAGGCTCACTGTCAAAGGCATGATTATGTTCGTACTCATATTTTTACTCGCCAATAGCTCCATAGAATTTGCAGAGCAATTGTGTTCTTGATTCGGGTTCTGCATCGATTTGGGCTACGCCTTGCCTTGAGGCCCCACTTTGCTATCCATAACAAGTGAAGCTTATTAGTCGGTAAATTGAGCATTGAATCTTTGGTCAGGCTTCACCTGGACCAGGACTTCAGCTTTACGGTCTTCACAACATTAGCAATTGTATATTTCCCGACCAAAATTAGGGCAAATGCACGATTCACCATCACCGGACACGTGAATACACAGCAATGAGAAATATTCACAAACTGATGCCCGATTTTCACATTTCAGCAAGAGAAAAACAGAGCTGAGGAAAGTGTAAATAAATCAAAATGTTAACTTTTAACTGGGCAGTTTCGACCTCAGGGGTAGAGCTTTGTGGAGGATTAGCCAAAAGAGAATCCGCCGGGTAAAGTGTTCATAATGTTTTCAGAAGATGCAGTACAAGCAAAATCATCTGAACTAATCGTTCACCGAGAAATCCGAGGAAAATTGGTACGTACACGAAAAATACCTCGACCCGCCGGATAGGTTTTTCGAAAGATCCATATCGAGATACCGAGTGGATAGTCCCACCAACGAATAGCCAAATACAATGGAGGATAAAACCAGTATCAGGTAATCAATCAATAATGTCGGTGGCGTCCGGAGAAGTTGATTTCTACTGACGTTATCTTAACAGTTGACTAAGACAAGGCTGTGGTTTGAAATACTTAGTGAAACAGGGTGTCCTTGAGATCAGATAAGTTTAATTTGGCTGTCCTTTGTTTGGGTGATTCCAGGGTGACTTGGAGAGAAAGACGTTTTACTCGAAATCAGCCCTGAAGACAAATAATTCACAAGGAATGTGACGCGCCGTGGAAGCAGAGTCCGTGGTAAATGGATGATTAGCTGGATATTTCAGAATGGATTCCCCCGGGGGAAGCAGCTTATTGTAACAGGATGGTGGAGCAGATGCTTCAAAGCCACGTTGAAGAGATGATGTTGAGAGGTGAAATGTAAGTCCGCAAGTCTCCTCACAGTAGCTTCCAGAATACCAGACCCGAGGCAACAAAGGATATTATATTGTTTGAAGGGATGAACATCGAGAAGATAACATTTTATTTCATAATGTTCATAGCTTCCACATTCATCATTTCATGAATGAAGGCCTGAGCATGAACGGGCTCACTAGACGCGACTGACCGTTCATGGGGAAAATGTTTGCTGTAGCAGACAAAAATTGACTAAGATGGCCTTGGTTGACAAAATGGGGGATAGTTGGTTGAAAAAGCAAAAGCGGATTTCGGTCAGTATTTGGGTACTACGAAGTAGTGTGAACAACCATCTAGAGTGTATACGGGAAGCAATCGTTGGGTCGTTTTAAGTCGAGAATCCTCCCTGAGGTCCGGTGAGGCCATTACGATGAGCTGCCCCCCAAGGGAAATTACTGTGATCGCAATGGCGGATGTCGAAGAGGCTCCATAAAGCATCGGCCAGCGCGAGTATAAGTTTAAGCTGCGGCCGTCCCGCGTGGAAGGTGGCCCTGCGCGATTGGTCACTTCGTTTTTCCCGTGCGATGACCCGGAAGTAGCCCTCAGTGAACAGACGGCCACCCAAGTAACCAGCATGGTCTGAAGTAGATGGAGTGGGTGGCAGCCTAGGAGGTGTTCTAGCTGGGGATTGTGGTTAATGGTCTCAACAGAAATCCAACGATTACACTTTCAGGGTACAGAGTGAATAAAGCCCAAAGTGATTAGAGAGCTACAAAATCTGTAAGTAGTTCCAGCTGTGCGTTACGATGGTGAACTTGGACATCACATAATGAGCTAGGCGTGTTAGCATAAATGTAGCATGGATAGAGCTTCATTTCAGCGGTCGACGGCACGTGCTCCATGCAGTTGACAGGATGTTGAAGTCTCGAGGTTCGGCCGTGGAAGCATAAAGGAAGGGTGCTGACAAGAACAGGCCAAAGTCTCCGTGCTATGTATACAGCCGAGAGTTGAGAAGGTTACGTACACACGGTGGGCTCCGAGTATACGCGTTCGAAAATGTTGGTGATTTG
Source organism: Fasciola hepatica (assembly GCA_948099385.1). NCBI lineage: Eukaryota > Metazoa > Platyhelminthes > Trematoda > Plagiorchiida > Fasciolidae > Fasciola > Fasciola hepatica. The sequence continues at coordinate 164,074 of CANUEZ040000170.1, forward strand.
TAAGCAGGTTATGCTGCAGTGCTATAAACAGTGTGGAAGTGCTCTTTATGCAAGTCAGGTTTTGCTACGGCGGAAGCTGTGTGGAAAGTCTTTCGACGTGTAACTCCAGGGCTGTGAACAAATAGACTAACCTTCCCCTAATAATGGTGGCAGATTAGTCGTAATCCGACAGTTGACTACGGGCCTCTGTCAGGGGGTAGCATCACGTTATAAGGTGGTTTCGATCTGTGAAATCCGTCAATGTTTTGAGCTCTTGCTGGAAAACCTAATGAAGACGATGGCTCGCCATATACCTGCGCACTTAGAGGAATGGACAAATTTTTGTTGGTGGGGACGATTGCTATGTTAGGATATTAAATCGCATAGTGTTGAGAGGACTGTGCCAGGTTTTGTGACTATCTGAGCATCTGCTTTCTTTAATATGCCAGCGGCTAGAGTCAACTATGCGTGGTTTTTATTCTTCGACCCGAAAGATATAGATGCAATACGTCTTGTGCAGTCTTGAAAGTTTGGAGCGTAAAGTCTGAGGCTACCGCATAAGATGCTTATGCTCACACTCAGTTTGCATCAGGAGAAAACCAAGTAGGCGAAAGGAAATCCAGGTAGTTCATATCTACTATTTGGTGGAAAAATACCCACGAGGATACAAGGTTGATTTAGGAAGATTTCAGGCTGCACATTATCTTTGAGCTTAAAGGAATGCTGGAGATAACCGGCCCACGAATCAACGAGCAAAATTACTGACATGGCTGACTTCACATGATTAAACGTAGGGAAGCCTCTAAGGGCTGTGAAATTTGGCATCAACGAGCTGGTCGGAAGCAAAGTGAGGAACCCCTGGGGATTTGAACCTAAGAGAGATGGGGTCGGATTTTAGTGAAGAGCTCATTCGGTAAGCTGTTACCTCACACAGGGTCAGGCACAAGTACTGAGGGTTTAAATTGTGCGCACATTTGTTTTGGGGACATCCTACGCGCGCGGTCGGGTTGCGACTGTAACGGGAATTCATCCGTTATTGCGGGTGGGTAAAGTAATGATCCAATAAACTGGCAGCCAAAAGTATTTCTGGCGCTCTGTTGTGCTTCAATTTTAGAGGAGCTGGGGAACGTGCTCACCTCATAGGAAGCACCTCTAATTTATCCTCCATCCGCCGTTCCTTACACGTGACTCATCGGTTCCGCCACTGCTATGGTTGGCTGTTTTCCCCGTATAATAAGGCAACCAGACTTGCTGCCTCCCTCTTATCGGTAGTTTCGCAACCTTTAACTATGGAAGAGAGAGAATATGAGGAACAGACTATGGAATGACTCCAACACTCGGGGACTGCATAGTTGACTGCTCGCTTTTGACGATTTCAGGGTCCGACGACTCTCAGCTCACGTGTGAGCCGGCCGCTGTCGGTGCCGACCGTGGTGATACATCGGGACAATCCACAAATCGTTGGTGGTTTCATTGATCAATCCTCACAGGTTTTATGATGGCCAATCGTAAGAGACGCTTAGGTATCCTATAGATGGACGATCCGTAGTGGGTTGGGCTAACAAACTAGTCTTGTGCTTGGGAGAGGAGTTGAGCGATGGGCTCCCAGTGATTCGATTTAGTGACCACTGCTTAGAGGTAAGTTAGTCTATCTGGTGTTGCATTTTAGACTGGAGACGGGTTTTCACTCAGGCAGCTTGTGATGTAACGTATGTCTAAATACGATTTGGGAGGCAATGGCTTAAGTTGTAAAAATATTCCAGTTGGGACTTAGTTACCAGGCGGCTTTTGGCCGTGAGGGGCCGTTGAAGAAGAGTTGTTAGGTACAACTTGGAGGTTACGGATGGTTGAGATTAGTATCCAGCACTCCCCCAGTGGGATAAGATCAATGTCATCTTAACATCAAAATCAGGTTGTCTCATCATTTTGGCTCTATTTCCGTTGTCTGGGCATAGTATTGTTCTTACTGTAATAGGCAATGTCTCCCAACAGACTACAGTGAACTACTAACTGAACAACCGCGCCACACAAAAACGACATTGGTATATATTGCCCTGAATTGTCGATGCGCCCCATTTTAGTAGCTCTCACCTCCAAAAGCACCAGAAAATACCCATCACTACTAACTACACTTAATTTTTTCAGTTTCCCATCAACATTCCACTCAACCTGTATCGTTGAGCTCCGCGAAGTTCAGTTGTTCGTGTAGTATCATCTTCCCTTCGGTGGATTATAACTACATTTTGACTGAAACGGATGGCGTTAGTGTGATGGTTTGGCCTGCAACAAAACCGTACAACCTGGGGTAATAGCTCTTTTGTGATGGACGTATTGAATGGATACCCAGACAGCAAAAAGAGGCACTGGACCGTCACCCAAGTGATCCTTAGGAAACCGTCGCAGGAAACCACTGTCTTACTCCCGAAAACAATCAAAATCTGCGGAAGTACCGGAGAATCCATCGTAGATGCAAAACTGTCCAACGAGAGTCCCTGTTAGGCCACATTTCTTAGCATTTATTAGCTTGGTCCCTACTGACTCAGACACAGAAATTTCTGCAATCGTGAACGCCTGAGAATTCCGAAGCTAATATTCCATGATAAGAGACGGTTATAATAAAAACGTTGAAGTTAACTGTCCGGGTAACTGAGTATCACGAACTTAAGTTGTGTTAGTTTTATTGCGTCTCCATGGCTGCCGACAGATTTTGGCGGTGGCTTTTCGTTATAGCTACTGACGCTACGTAGTAAAACAATGCATTACTTCCAGTTGGTTTTTGTTGTTCTTTGGTAAGCAAATGCTCTTTACTTCCATTTATCTCTTCATCTATAGGTAAGGGGAACCCGCCAAAAATTGCGTAGCTGTTTAAGAACTAAAACATGGGGAAGCAAGAAGCAGATGGCAGCCCGCAGGGTTAAGAAGAGAGATTTAAGCTCATCCGTCAAATGAAATGGTGATACAAAAAGTTAGCCGCTATGAAGTTTGCTACAAATTCTTGAGCACTTGTTCTGGTTCAATGAGCAACGAGCCAAAAGGCTTTATTGGTGACGTCGCCGGTCCTTAAAAGCGAAATACTCATCAAAAGCCGTGGCGGAGTTACTAGTCACAGCTGCTTCTACCTCCGCCGCTTTTAGGTAAAGCACACCGAATTTTTAAATGTAGATAGTTGCGAGAACATGGGGAGGGCTAACAGGGGCACACCAAACGGGGAGTGAAGTCAACTTTTTGGCTGCGTCCACTTTCACGAATGGTAAGCTTCACGATGGACAGCAATATATGCAACGAAATTATCAATAAGGGATAGGGAAATGGAATTTACAACACAGAGAAAAATAATAATTACGCTCACAGAAGTTAACTGAACTGATAAATCTTTATCTTTCAGCCGTTCCTCTGGCCAAAGATGTTGTGAGGCAAACTGCCATACAATTAAACCCTCCAGTGGCCGATTTCGGGGATTTTATTACAAGCCCTGAGACAGTTCAAGCTTGATTTGCCGTTAGATCCCAGGTCATTCCTGGGAAAGCCACGGGGGATCCAAAAGAAACTCGTTTGCTCAGGTTGATACGTACATTTTGGACTAAGATAAACCTTGCAGCGAGCTCTGTAGGGCAGACCTCCCACAGCCAGCTGCTGCCTTTATATTCTGTTGCACCTTGACTGTATGGGCTTGCTTCTTGCCTCTTTGGACCAGTTGTGGCCAATACCGTGTCATCTCGTGAACCCCACATTTTGAGTGTTCCATGTTGGACTATACTGTGGAATGCCCAAACTCACTGAAGTGCGTCAATATTTGGGAGACCCTATGCAGGAGTTGACATCATTAGTATCCGACGGCATCCTTCTTCGCGGGAGTGGTCCCCACTGCAGAACTGGTTTGCGGAGTGTTGTGGCAGATCATCCAACCAAGACAAGCTCAGGCAGGTTAACGGTCATTCTGGAATATACCGCCGTCACAAATGCACACAGCACGGCTGTTGTTTCCAGCTCCTTCTCATATTTCCATCAATCACGGAAAGGCATACATTGACATTGACTTCCGAAATCGTCGCAGAGGTAGTTATCATACTGAAAGTTCCTTTTACGAATTACTATCGGTGGATTTGATAGCCCCGTTTCCCAACGACTCCAAGCACAGAGTCTGCCTCCGAATACTGCGAAGACTATTCGGTCCTCGGCGTAGACTTCATTCTGGAAGTGGACTGATTTTGGATGTTAGTAGTGCACGACAGGTAAGCGATTTCTTGACAGCTAAAGAGAAACATGACGCGTGAGTTTCCTCGCGTGCTTCGAAGCCTGGAGAATATTTAACATTATAAAGCAAAGGAGTAGAGCCAACGCTTGTTATATCTCGGCTCCTTGTTTTTCAAGAATGTACTTCCGGCAGATCACCGCGGTATTTCATGTTTTTCTGTGCTCACTTCCGTTTTGTTTAGCCTCAAGTGGTCTACCCACTGCGTGGACTAAACTGAACGCCGGTTGCCCCGGGCTGTCTAGATATTCGTGAGGTTGTACGGGAAAAAATAGGCAGTGTTCATAGTGCACAGTTGGTTGCACATGAGTTCTGATGTACGGATCCAAGGACAAATAGATAACTTCTCAGCCTTTCCTTTTGAGTCCTATATGCAGATTATTCACAACTGTGTGACCGGTTGACACCTGATAGCTCAAAAAGTGTTCTGTGGCACTCAGGAGCTATGTGTTATTGTACACAAAAGTAAGATTCTGGGACAACCCTTTCTCCGGGTCATGAGAAGGGGGTTCTGGATAGCAAATTCACCGGCATTGGTTCAACCATTTATAAAAATATTAACATTAGTTTATTTCGGAGATGCCCGAAGCACGCCTTACGCATAATCAAAGTTTTACAAGCGACAGAACTGACAGAAAAAATTCATGAAAAACTTAGAAATAAGTAACACGACGGGGGGTACGAAGAAGTGGAGGAGATAGGAGAGGGAGATATTAATAATAAATAATAATAATGATAATAATAATAATAATAACCTATTTCGGGGACTCCCGAAGAATGCCTTACGCATGATACGCATGATAAATTTATACGCACCAAGGAGTAATGTAGGGAGTTCAGGTAAACACTGAGATGGACTCAACTATGGGCCCGGTGAGTATGAGGGTCAAGGTCAGATGTAGCAGCTGGCTGAGCCAAGTGGGGGAGAACGGAGCTTGGGAGTTTTGCAGGAGGAGGACTGAAAATCGGCATGAGAATTTATCGTTACGAGAAACGATGAAGAAAATAGGAAGAAAGAATGGAATAAAAGAACAAAAAATTGAGTTGTGTGGTTAGGGGCTAGGTAACCATGAACTATGCGTTATTGTAATAAAAGGACGGTGTCAATTTGAGAACAGGGAGCTGGCAAAGCAAGACGTCAAGAGTAAGTCAGGTGGCATCAATGCCGCGGAAGGATCGAGATGCGGCACATCATGAGGGGCGGTGATATGGTGGCGAAAAAACTGAAGGAGGCAGAGGAAATATGTGGATATAAAAGTATATATATAGGTATATATATCAGAGCAGGAGCAAATAGCAGTGAAGAGGCGGGACAAAGAGATAGCAGTGGTTGGCCGAGACAGGTAGGGTTGGGTCAGGTGGCGCAGGATAAACTTGGATAAAGCCCGATAAATTTGCTTATGACGGGTGAACGTGGGAGATCAACAGCAAAAGAAAGCCAACGCTGGAAGCCCAGAAGTCATGGGTGGGAACAGAAGTTGATAATCGAAAGAATATGAAGGAAAGGATCGATGAAGACACGTAAGAGTGAATCTAAGGGTGTGATTATTGCAGGTGTGGCATGTGGTGGCGACCGAAAATGGGCGAAGCGGTAATGAATGGACGTACATTAAGCAGCAAGATGACCGTGAAAATGGCTGGTGAAGGCAGAGCAAATGGATTTACGGGGTGGTTGGGGAGGGGGTGCAAAATATCACTGGGGAAGGTAACTTGGAGGTTAGAACTGTGATGCGAAGATGCATCAGTTGTAACAGCGAATAACATGGAAGAGGAATAAGGACGTGAAGGATCAGAAAGATCAGGTAATGGCAGATCGCACGGTTTGAAACTGTAGTGAGAATGATGACGTTACGATTACTTCACAGTGAGGGGAACGCGGAAAAGCAGCGCAGCCGGAAGGGCACAATGAAGATGCCTGTGGCGAGCAATGTACGAAGCAGACAAATGTTGATCGGAGAAGACCAGGTAAGGGATGATGAATCAGATTGTTTCACTGCAGATGACACAGGATGAAGACCGAGAAGAGGAAAAGAATCCGGACGGGAAGGCCTGTTATGGAACAAAAATGCACGTAAAATGGTTGTGCGTCGGAGTTGGGAGAGTGGAACGGGATAGTTGTGCTCTTGCAGACCATTGTACCAATGGATAAGGCTGGAAGTTGCCAATCGGTTCACTGCCTAATAGGACGATCCACGGGAGAATTACGGATTCAGATATGGAAAATATGGAGGTGATAAAAAGATAATAAATTTTGTCGTAAAAAATGCAAAGGTTGGAACGGCGAGTTCTTATAAGGTGATTGGTCATCAGTACGGATGTGTCTAGTGCGTAATGGTGGGAGGTATGATATGGACGAAAAAGAATATCGCAAAACGGTGGTTATTGAGGTATGCGATCGACGAGATATATAAGCATACGGAGGTACCAAATGAATAATGGTTAGGAGACGATAGGGGCGAAATGGGTGGAAAGGAACATATTTCGTGTTTGGGCAGAGTACAATGGATAGGGCGAGAGTGATATCATGCAGTGAAGTTTGTCATTGAGAAAACGAAAGGAATAAAAGAATAATGGATGGGTGTGCATAGAGAGGTGGAACGACACGGAAAGCAATTCATAAGAGAGATGACAATAACGATATTTGAGTGAATTATGGCGGACAAATGGTAGGAGCACGCGATCCACAACGGACGGTGATAAATGCGGTGGAGCGAGGGGAGTGCGAGCATGCAATCCACAACCGGTGCTGGTGTGTGGGGCTGACCGTGAACTGGACACCCAACCTGAAAATCATTTGGTGAAGTGGACACAGGAGGTGTGATCCACCAGCCCATTTGCGCTCGCACATCGTTGCAGACGGCCTGCACGCCCGACGTGCGCCGGTCAAGCAGGAGACCTGACCACGTCTTGCACAGTTGGGATCGGCGTGAGCGTTCTTTGCTGGTTGTACAGAGGGCCGAGCCACCACGAATAGGGTATCTGGTCCAGGACCAACTGGACAGATTGTGGGAACTTGGACAACACAGCCAACGGGAACAGCGATCGACGAACAGCCATACAGCATTATCATTCAGGTGCGCCAGCCAGAAAAGTGGTCAGTGTAGGGCTCGAGGTAGTTGACCGGCATTGAGAATCACTGGAAATGGAAGTAGGATAGAGAAACGCAGTCTGGGTATAGCCAAGTTGAGGATCAACGGTTAACGGAAAGAAGAACAAAAGTGAAGCACGGGCTCATAAATGCAGCGGATCCCAAAGACAAATCGGGGCCATGGAACGTGCGAGTAAAGGGGAAACGCATAAGTGGGGGCTAAAACTTTCAACGGGGGAGAGGGGTTATTTTTCACCTAGAATAGTCATTCAGCAGGGGAAAATACTAAGTTCTGCATGAAATTGCGGAAGAAACTTAGCTGGGGAAAGGATGAGGGCATAATTGGTGACGTCATAACTGGATGTTGAGTTCAGCTATTGGGCCACGCTAAGTGAGATAAATGAGACTGGATTTTCCAGCTCAAGATCACAGATGTGATGATGGAAGTGTATGTGGTGTGTTCTGGTATGGAAAAGAGGCAACGTAAGCAAAAAGATATCAAGGACTGTCAAGCTAATGCCCATTCTGTTGCTATAAAGTGGGAAACAGAAAGAACGGGACGGTGAAGGAGCGAGACGTATATGGCTCAGTAAACGGATGAGGATTCGTACAGAAGACCCAGAATGACGAAAAAGAGTATCATAGAAAATGGCGGGGTAGGTAGGCCCTAATATTAGTCCGTTGGCAGATCAACTAAGGCAAAGCTGGATCTATGAGGCTTGAGACCAAAAAGGAGACGGTGAGCTATGGATAACTGAGGGCCGTAAGATTTAGTAACGAGGTTGGGATTCGATCTGGAGTGGTTAGTCAGTAGAAGAGAAGAAGTAAATTCTGCGCGAAATCATGGAGAAAGCTTAGCTGGGGGAGAGGGTAGGGGGAAAATTAGTGACATCATAACTGTGTGTTGAGTTCGGTTGGTAAGCCACGCTAAGTGAGAGAAACGAGACTAGATTCTTCAGTTTAAAATCGCAGAGGTGGTGATGGAAGTATATGTGGTGGGGCCTTGTGTGGAAAAGAGGCATTGTAAGCTAAGAGATATTGGAAAGCTTTGGGTTACTTACCATGCTTGTGTTGTTAATTACAGGACAGTAGTGAATATATATACATATACATATGCATATACATATATACATATTTATATGTATATATATGTATAAGTATATATATAGCGAACCAGGTAGTAGTTACTGATGCAGTTTCTACAGCGTTGTTGAGGTTGGTTTCATGGCAGCAGAAGAGATATAACCAAATAAAGGTAATAAATGGTGAGCGGATGAGGCGTGTTGACAATCTGTGAGGAGTATTACAGTGGGCTCTCTGTAAATTCGAACGAATATGGAAGGACTTATTCCATAGTGAAATTGTCAGGATCCTATAATTGGTATGGAAAACATTCAGCGAACACCGACATGATTTAAATAGATCGATGGCGAAGTCCAAGAAGAAGCGGTCAAACAAAGCATTCAGAATTCAAAAGCGGTGAAGTTATTTAGGACGGTAAGTCGGGGCGAGAAAATAGAGCAATGGCTCAAAGGTCGAGGCCTTTCTCGTAAGCTTGACTTTTGGCTATAGGAACGTTGAAAGAGAACAAAACATTTGGGACAGAAAATAATTCATCACTAGCATTCACAAGTGCATTCTTTGACTGAGAAGATCTGATGTGCAAAGGAAGTTTATTCCAGATTCCGGAGCACGTGAACAGAAAGAACTTAGAGTGCAAAACAGTCCTCGCGGAGAGTGTGGTAGTAGTATGCTGTCTATTACAGAGTGAAAATCCCGTATCCGGGGAGAAGCGCAACTGGTTGAAGGAATAAGATTGCTTAGTCAATAACTTATGTAGAAATACCAGGTTTAGCTTGATGCGACGGAGCCACAGTGGTTCGATTTTTAGGGATAAGCATCGTTCCCTTTAGTTTAAGTTTGACGACCAACCAATAAGCTGCTTTGTGAATCTTCTCTGAATACATTTGATAATAATCCTGTCAAATTTTCTCATACCAGTAAAGATTGGGGGACGATATTCGAGAAGGGGCTTGGCATGTACTTTGTACATGTAAAGAGTGCTCTCCCTGAGCTGAAAGGATGTGAACAGAAGACCAAGACACGTTTTAGCCCTCACCGTTCGGGAGACAGCGAGTTCAGAGAAGTTGAAAGGGCAAGAATAACTTAAGCCAAGGTCTCTTACTAAGGGCTGGCTGTCGATGGGTGAGTCACCGATGCATAAGGAACCAGGGGGACCTGGCGTTTTTAAGTGCGAAAAAAAACTTGTCGGCGGAGAATTTCATCGCCCAGGTTGAGCACCATTCGCCTAGAGCGGCTAAATCAGCGGAGGCTTTAGGGATATTAGTACTGAGGATGCCGGACGAAAAAGTGTCCACTATCTTAATATCTTCCGCGAAAAGGAACGGCTTGCCATTAAGTATTGTCGGAAACATATCATTTATATATAGGAGGAAGGGAAGGGGGCCTACAACACTGCCCTGAATAACACCGCTAGTAACAGGCTTAGGGTTAGGGGTGTGCCCGTTAATCAAGACAACCAGTGAACGATGACACAAGTGAGATGAGAACCAAAAAAGCAGAGGACTGACAGTACCAAATGATTGTAGCTCTGTTCAAATGTGGGGGGTGAGGTACAAGATCAAATGCCATACATAAGTGAAGACAAAGGACAACAAAAGATTTCCAACTTTTAGCGGGGTCGGTGACGAGATTCAGAAAATCATACTGGCAATTCATGCGGGACCATGAACAGGGGGAATCCATTTTGGTTGTAAATAATTAGGTTGAGGCTTGATTATTAGTTATTAATATGATCTTCAACTGTTTATCCCACTATTCTGGATAAGACTGGGGTATGGTCTATAGGGCGATAATTGGATACCTCATACAGAGGTCCCTTTTCATAGATGGGGACGATTACCGAACGCCTCCAGTTGGCAGTTACGGTGCTAACATCAAGGGAAAGAGTGAAAAGGTTAAGCAGAAAAAGGGGGAAATCCGGTCCGCCATTGACAAGAGCAACTGGTGGTAAGCCATCGGGGCCTAATCGAGGAGAGGGTTTGCTATTGGATAGTAGCTTAGAAATACTCCTGGCATCGAAGGTTATCGTAGAAGGGAGAGGGTCAGTAAGTGGCGGAGATGGGGGAGGGGCAATGACAGTAGCTGGAGCCATGGCTGAAGCCAAGAATGCATTGAAGGCTTCGGCTATACAAGGAGGGGGGTGATAGATGAGTTATTATCCAGAATCAGAAGTTTGAAGTCGGCCTTAATATCCGCGTTTATAGACTTATGCAACATAGAAAGGAGCTGCGACTTGTTGAGATGACTCAGTGCCTTAGCTACTTGGTCACAAAGTTGAGCATCATCTCGTCGTTAAATAAGTGTGGGGAGGCGGTTTAGACGAATAAAAATTGAAAAGTCGTTGGAATAATGTAGTTGTTTGAGAAGTTTGTAACAGCCGGTCGTGGAAAATCCCCCTTTTTCCCTCGCGATTCAGTGTTTTTCCCAACATCCCTCATTTGCATACACTATTGACTTGTCTTTACGAACTGGTTGTTTTTCTGGACCAATTGTTGTTTGTTCGCGCCCAGAGCGCTACTTTGGCACATCCTTGTTCAGGACCTGCGTGACGCACGTGCTGTCTGCTCACACGCTGCTATTCGGTTTCTCGTTGTTGAGTCCTTGTGATCGTATTATTGAGGTTTGTATATTGTTTATGTCATTGTTTATTTTAATAATCTAGTATCGTAGAATATCACGGATAATCGTCTTTTGATTTCGGGATCCGTTGAGAATTTGGCTACGCATTGCTCAAACGTTCGTAACAATACTCAATAGATCTATTTGGAACGAGGAAAAATCACGCAAAATGCCAAGAAAAGGACCAAAAGCAGTCGAATCCGGACAGGAAGTAATACGGCAAGGTTTTGGGTACATATGATTCTTTAGTTAATGCTAGATCGCCTAATCCTGTCAGTGCTAGCTCATGTGTTATTGAAAGCAATATTGATCGTAAGGATATCGATTTATATAAGCTGAGAATACTAGAACTAGAGCAACAGTTACTATCAGCTAGACTACAGGCGCAGGAAGCAGAGAAGTGTACACAGAAACAGCGAGAGCATGAGACCAGTGACTTCGACACTTCCGATAGGTAAGAGTGCAATAAGGTAGGGAACCCCACGCCGGTCGCCGAATACAAACCACCGTCGATCGATCTGCCTAGAGTGGAGTTAACGGTTTTCGACGGGCGAGCTGAGCAATACTGCAAGTTTGTCAAACAGTTCGAGACGTTCGTTGAAAACAAGGTAAACGACCCTGAGCAAAGGCTTCTTTACCTTACTCACTACTGCCGAGGCCGAGCGCGAGAAGCTATCGACGGGTGCACCATGCTCGATCCAGAACAAGGCTACACAAGGGCAAGAAAGATTCTGAGAGACTTGTTTGGCCAACCGTTCAAAGTAGCCCGTAACCTAATAGAGGGCGTGATGGCAGAGGCAAAGAGAACCAAGGGCGACGTCTACACCATGGCCGACCTGGTGATCAAGATGCAGAACTGCTCAATAGCCCTCGACAATTTAGGTTACAGGGCTGACCTAGACGCCATGCCCACTTTGGAAGGCATAGTCCGTCACCTCTCTCCCGAACTACAGGGTCGGTGGGCGGAAGAAGCTGAACGGATAAGCCGAGGCGACAGAGAAGCCAACTTCGAAGACCTGACTGAATACTTAGACAGGCAAACGAAGATAGCTGACAGCAGATTCGGCCGACTCATCCGGGACAGCAACCGAGCAAACAAGCCCGGTACTAGCCAAGTCCAAACCCCTGTACGGGAATATCCAAAGTACCAGCGTTGAACCAACACACACGTCATTTCACGAGATGCTACGGCGAAACCAAATTGCAGATCCTGTGGTACTAGCCATGGCCTACCAGAATGTCCCAAGTTCGGCAACGCCACAATAGACGAACGGTGGGGAATGGCGAGGATGGCAGGAGCATGTCTCATCTGTCTCAACACCACGCACCGGGCAGCAGCCTGTAGAACAAGGAATCGATGTGGTTACGAGGGCTGCACGGGCAGACACCATCGGCTGCTGCATCAGGCGAGAATAACCATATCCGAGGCGATTGCCAAGCCCAGCGTGATTTGTTCAACTTCACAATCTGCCAGTAAACCGGTACGTTTAGGCGTAGTGGCCGTGGGAGTATTGACTCCGACTGGGATAGTCAAGGCGTTGGCTTTCGTTGATAGTGGATTTGACACCACTTTAGTGAAAGAGCGGTTTGCCGACAAACACCAACTGGCTAAAGGTGCGACGTCGTTAGCAGTGAGCACGGTGGGCGGAACACAGGTAATGACTGCCGGTAGATTAAGGCTGCAACTCATCTCTCTAGACACTAACGAGGAAATTGAACCAACGGAGACATTCACGTTAGCGGATCTCCCCATGCGAGCACCAAGGTCGGTGAACGCAATCTTGACTCGGTGGCCCCACCTGCAGGATGTAACCGTTGTAAACTGGGAAGATGATGAGGTGGATCTCCTCATCGGATGCGACGTGCCAGAGGCGCATTGGGTGCTTGGCCAAAGAGTGGGCGACCGCCAGGCACCTTATGCCGTACGCACGGCTCTGGGATGGATGTTATACGGTCCAGTAGGGGTACGCGGTTCCGTGAATTACTTATCCGCCGAAACGGACCGCATAGAGTATCATCTGCAACGGCTGTATGAAAAGGAGTTTCATGACATTGGAGACGAAAGACCGACGTTGTCTCAAGAGGATCACTTCGCTCTACGAACGGTGCGGCAAGGCTCTAGAGGCCTTAAAAAACAGTTCGAGGTTCCCCTCCCATGGCGCACACCGGTCGACCCGTGGACTGACAACAGAAATTATGTTCTCCAACGATTACTACGACTAAAAGAACGCTTCATTCGAGACCAGAATCTGTGGGAACGATACGCGGATTTGATGAAGCGAAACGAGGCCCTCGGTTACGATGAAAAGGTGCCTGGAAACACCGACAGCAAAAGGGGTATCTGGTATCTGCCTCACCATCCGGTTATCAACCCCAAGAAACCCAATAAACTGCGCGTGGTTTTCGACTGTGCGGCCAAGTTCCAGGGTAAGTCGTTAAACGATCGCCTACTACAGGGGCCTGACTGGACCACACCACTGATCGATGTTCTGTGCCGTTTCAGAGTGGGTAAAGTGGCTTTGTCTGCCGACAATAGGGAAATGTTCCATCAGGTGAAGATTCCGGTAGGAGAACGAGATGCTTCGCGTTTCCTGTGGTGGGAAGGGAGCGACCGGGACAACGCAGTGGTGAATTATAGGATGACCGTCCACCCCTTCGGAGCCATATCGTCACCATTTTGTGCCAACTACGCCCTCCGAGAATCAGCGAACAAACATGGCGATCTGGTACATCGGACGGTGGTAGAAAGCGTCAGCAGGAACTTCTACGTCGACGACTACCTTGGGTCATTCGATGATGTGGAATCAGCTCTAGAGCAGTTCAGGGGTCTGACGAGATTGCTGGAAGAGGGCGGCTTCCATCTAACTAAATGGATGTCGAACGCTTCAGAAGTGCTGAAGGTCATCCCGTATCACGAAAAGGCCGAAAGGGTAAGAGATTCGGACGGCTCTCCACTTCCTATCGAGCGCACTTTAGGGATACAATGGGACGCGGAAACGGACGATTTTGTTTTCGAACTAAACGTTCCCGAGCTGCCAATAACCCGTCGTGGCATACTATCTGCCGTCTCAAGTTTGTTCGACCCGCTCGGTTTCGTCTCACCATGGCTGCTACCCGGAAAGATCTTGCTGCAGCGGCTGTGCCGTAAGAAAGTTGATTGGGACCAGTCACTGGACCGAGGGGACCGGCTGGACTGGGAAGAATTTCTGAACACCTTGAAGAAATTAGGAGACATAAGAATCCCACGATGTTTGACTCCTGGCCATACGACACGGACTGGAGAACTACATGCTTTTTCCGATGCATCCGAAGTCGGTTATGGAGCTGCGGTGTACGGATGATGGAGCGCAGGAGATGGACAATATACCACGAGGATCCTGTTCGCTAAAGCCCGCGTTGTCCCACTGAAGTCGGTCTCAATCCCACGCCTTGAACTCAGTGCAGCCGTGTTGGCAGTCAGGGTGGTGCAAGCTGTAAAGAGATGTTTCGATCTCTACATTTGGTCGGTGAGCTTCTGGACGGATTCAACGATAGTACTTTACTTTATCAACAACGTCCGGAGCCGGTTTAGTACTTTCGTTGCTAACCGGCTCACGATTATCCACGATGAATCAGCCACGCACCAGTGGAGTCATGTCAGGTCTGGCGATAATCCGGCCGACCTGTGCTCCCGAGGTGCAACCAACTTCAGGCAACTGGACACGTGGACGAGAGGGCCAAGCTTCCTGCAATTGCCCAAACAGGACTGGCCCGTGTTCGAATTAAAACCCCCTAAGGAATTGGAACTGGAGATCAAAGGTGTAGTGATAGCAACCAACGTCGTCGAGGCGTCGTCCATTCTATCGCGACTGGTCAGGTTTTCTTCCTGGATGAAGAAGCTTCGTTCGCTAGTTTGGTTAACCAGGTTCAAGAGAAATTTACTAGTCATGAAGGGGCTACGGCCCTCAGGTCGGATACGGGTCGGCCCGATAGGTCCCGATGAGCTACAAGCGGCAGAGTACGATATTTTCAGAATGATACAACGCGAGGCTTTCGCCCAAGAACTCAAGAGGGCGGAAGAAGTGGGGCCGACCAATGAAGACATGCCATCTCCAAGAGGCGAGCTGAAGCGTTTAAACCCCAAACTCATCAACGGACTGCTGCGGGTGGATGGTAGGCTGACCAACGCCCACCTGAACTTCGACACAAAGTATCCTATACTGCTGCCTGCGAGACAACCTGTAGTAGAGCTAATGATTCAACACGTCCACGCCATGGAGGGACATGCCGGGGAAAGTCACGTGACGAGCGTCATCCGAAAGCGTCTTTGGTTGTTGAGAGGACGAGAGACTGTAAAACGCGTAATCCGACGGTGTGTGCAATGCAGGAGACGCAATGCCACAGCAGGCAAACAACTCATGGCCCCACTACCAGAATGCAGGGTGACTACGGGCTGGTGGCCGTTCAGTGACACCGGGTTGGACTATTTCGGGCCCTTGTGGATCAAGTGCGAGAAAAGATTAGAAAAGCGATACGGATGTATCATGACGTGCATGAAATCACGTGCGGTACACCTAGAAGTCGCACATTCGATGACGACCGATTCGTTTCTACGGGCCTTGCAAAGATTTATCAACCGAAGAGGCGTACCGGCCGATATATATTCAGATAATGGATCGAACTTTGTGGGTGCTCAACGGGAATTGCAGCGTTGGCACAAGAACATAAACAGGGACGAACTGCAGAATCGAACCGTGGCCTACGGCACACGATGGCATTTCAACCCCCCACAGGCCAGCCACCGAGGCGGCATACGGGAACGCATGATCCGGTCCGCCAGACGGATATTGCTGTCAATCATGGAGCAGCAGCCGCCCGACGACGAGACCCTGAACACCGTCATGACTGAGGTGGAGCGAATCCTGAACAACCGCCCCCTGGTTCCGGTATTGAACGGCGACCCCACCCACCTGGCGCTCACCCCGAACGACTTATTGACGTTAAGGTCGAACGAGGGTTTCCAAGGGCCGGCAAACCTTTGCGGCAGCTACCTCCACGGGTGGAAGCAAGCGAACTATCTGGCCAAGGTCTTCTGGAGGCGATGGCTACGGGAGTACCTACCGGCTCTGCAGACTCGACAGAAGTGGCTGGCCAAAACAAAACCATTCAAAGTTGGGGACGTGGTTATGATCGCCGACGAACGCGCACATTTCAGCGCTTGGTCTTTGGGAGTAGTTACGGAAACCATCAAAAGCACTGACGAAATGATAAGAACGGTGAAGGTGAAGACAGCTAACGGAGTGCTCATTCGTGACATACGCAGTATTAACCTACTCGAGAGCGAAGACGGAGGAGCTGATAACCCTGAGGCCTAGTAAAACTTTTTCACACCAGCAACCGAGGTGGATAAAGAAACACCATATATACCACACAATCTCCGTCAAACACGTTAAGGCGCTCGCGGTCCTTTCGTTGACATTACAGAAGGTTCTTTCCGATATGTGGTGATGAGTGCGATTCCATTATACATCCCGATACATACACGCATGCACGACGCACTCTACATCCCGTAAACCCATCATACATGTGACAGTGTTGTTTGTTTGCCTTTTTTTGACGCTACCGAATGCCCCTTGCATATGTGGAAGTAGCGGAGCTCAGGTCACACATACATGCTACATTTACTCGTTTTCTTGCCACGCGGTCCTTTGTTGACATTGCAGAAAGTCCTCCTTTGATGTGTAGTCTTACCTGTGATTTCATTGTAACCCCGGCACACACACACACACGCACACACACACACACTCAAGCACGTACATCCAGGACCGGACGGTCCTTTACGAGGACAACAACTATGTGACCATTCACGCCCGCCATCGGTCATTTGGTCTTGTGGAAGATGTAGACTAGCCTCACGTCTATGTAGCCAACGGGTTAGGTGCGACCAGTAGTAGAACGTCGACGACGAGCATTAGATGCGCGCACTGACAGCAGGGCCTAGGCAGGTAGGAAGAATCAGTACCTTTATACCGAACCTTTGACTCTGCTAAGGATCCAGGAGGATTTTGGTGGGCGGTGTAACAGCCGGTCGTGGAAAATCCCCCTTTTTCCCTCGCGATTCAGTGTTTTTCCCAACATCACTCATTTGCATACACTATTGACTTGTCTTTACGAACTGGTTGTTTTTCTGGACCAATTGTTGTTTGTTCGCGCCCAGAGCGCTACTTTGGCACATCCTTGTTCAGGACCTGCGTGACGCACGTGCTGTCTGCTCACACGCTGCTATTCGGTTTCTCGTTGTTGAGTCCTTGTGATCGTATTATTGAGGTTTGTATATTGTTTATGTCATTGTTTATTTTAATAATCTAGTATCGTAGAATATCACGGATAATCGTCTTTTGATTTCGGGATCCGTTGAGAATTTGGCTACGCATTGCTCAAACGTTCGTTACAAAGTTTATGATACTTCCTATGGAGTGAAGGAACAGGGGACCTCTTTTTAGGTACAGCCTGGGGCAGTATCAGACAATTTTTTCAGACAGTCGGAAAAGAAAGAGTAGAAAATATCCGCAGCAGGCTGAGGGTCATGAATGAAGAAGTACTCACCCCAGCCTTTCTGGCGAATAAGCGTGACTAGCAAGGCCCGATTTCTGCATAGGTATGTATTGTTGGAGAGATGCTCGGGATTAGGTGGGCCACTAACGGGCAGATTGCAGTTAACCATTTTATGGTCACTTCCTGAGAAATTTTGTGCTGTGGACAAGTCGACAAGAGGCATGTTATGAGTAAATACCAGAACTAGTACGTCCCATTTTCTGGTAGTTTCGACAACATGTTGAGTCCAGCTACCAAGATGAGTATTAGTACTTAGGTCCATAAGATTAGGATGAGCCGAGAGGGTAGGCCAACAAATTTGAGGGAGATTAGAGTTACTCGCAATAAGCTTGGTTCCAGGAGGAAGGAAAGAGAGGTATTCGAAAAACCTAATGAGAAGTGGAAACGAGGAAATGGGAGAGTTTGGCGAGCGGTACATGGATCCAACGTGGAGAACAGTGCTTCGAAGGTTGATAATGAACCAGAGAGAATCGGAAATAGAGTCGAGTGCCGTAAGTGAAAGAGGAGTCGTGCCGTAGATTTCCTTGACGTAGGCTAGGCACCCACCGCCATGCCGATTCGGTCTGTTAGTCCTTAGGAGATTGTACCCTATCAAAAATATTAGGTCATTGAGAGTGCTCTCAGACAGCCAGGATTCCGTCATAAAAATAATGTCGCAATTATTTGTAAGGACAAGTTATTTTAGCTGCGGGAGTTCGTCAAGAATAGAACACGATTTGAATAAGGCTCAAGGTATACTATTTGTGGGAGGTGGTATGGGCACATCGGGAGGTGGTGTAAATTGGGAGGAGGCAGGCTCTCTCGATTGAAAGGAGCGAATATCAGGGTCAAAGGAGAATATGTTGATGATGAAGCTAGTAGAGGTTCAGACGGGGCGGCTTTCAGCCAAGCTGGAGTAAATATTGCAGTGAGAGGGACTGCTGAGGGGTGGAACAACTAGGCATCAACGGAGGGGGAAATGTCGGAGCAACTGGAAAAACCTGTGGAGTTTATTGGGTCGATATCAGACACGGGTGATTAGGAGCAGTCGGAAAAACCAGCCAGCTGGAATTGAGCATTAGCTGAAGGGTGGTGCAGAGGGCAGAGTCGGAAATGTGTGAGGAATAGGGGTATGGGGTGGTAGATTAAGCTGCGCTTTGTGGGAGGGGTAACTCACGTTGGATGGGACACCAAATACGGAGCAGTTAATATCGGGAGAAGTAGAGATAATTGTTAGTTGAGGAGTACGAAGTGAGGCGGAGTTAACGGCGTGTGGAAGCCGTATTTTGGTATTGGCAGGCAATGAGCAAGGTGTTTTTGTAGGAACCACCGATGCATTGGAGCAAGGGATATTTTTAAGGTCGAAACCGGATTCGGTGAGTTAAGGCGGGTTTATTTAAGAGGAGACAGATGAATGAAAAGAGGGTTGTGAGAAGGGTGGAAAGACTGGTAGACCTATTCCTCTAGACGGCGATTGGTTTATCACCAAAGGGAACAGAGGACGAATCAGAGTTTGGGGGTGTATCCAAAAAGCGATGAAGTAGGAGAGCGAGGCAAAAGCTGGCGACTTTTACTGGGCTGCAGAAATAGGGGAGAAGCAGAAATGTCTAGGTCAACTTTATTGGGATCAAGTTTTAAAAAGTTCATTGCGGGAGCGGATGGTGAGGCAGTGGGCAGTTGTAAAGAACCAGGAGGCGCGCGTGAAGATATGGCGATGGGGGCTTGAGAAGAAGCGATGGAGCGACCAGCTGTCTGTTTCGAAGGCTCAGGACTGTCAAGGGTCTTTCTCGTGGGGAAAATCGGGGAGACCTAGTAATTTCCCCTTGAAGAGGGATTTTATCTTCGGTTATTCTTATGTTTGTATTGGGAGAATTAGAAGCTATGGTGTTAAGCATTTTATTGAATTCTTTGGCAGACGGGTCATCTGCAAATCGCATAAGGATTGGGCAGTTGAAGCGCTGAATGCGCTTACGCAGCCCTGATATTTGACAAGGAAAGTGGGCCATACTACATGCATTCAACAGTATATGCTTGACATGCTCAAGGGGTATTCTCTCTGGGACGATAAACGCGACTGCATTACGAGAGTTCCTCACTTTTATGGGAACTTCGGATGCAGCAGAGTCGATAAAGCGGTCAGCCGCTGTCAGGTTTTGTAAGGTAGATTTTCGATGCTTTCGGTGATGCACAGTAGGGGGGCGAGTTTAGATACAGTACCTTCCAACTTCAGAAGCCGAGACTCTATATCTGAGACGCTTTGGTCGAAAGCAGCTGTTCTTCCCGTCGCCAAGCCTACAAAGTCAGAGAGGTCAACCAAACAATGTGTTAAGGCCACGGGAGTTTGAATAAGCCTATTTTTCCTAGTTGCCGGAGTATGAATGGATGGGGTATTATTGGAAGTCTCCTACGCTACACTTGGCATTTTTGAAATAACAAAAAACGCTGTAAGTGAGGCGAAAAAGTGACGGCAAACTAGAGCCAAGTTAGAATTTACGGCTGAGAAAAAATTCCCTGAATTTCTCTGGGTTACTGAAATGCTCTAAGAAGCTGCAATTTTCAGAATTTCCTGAGACAGTTGAATGAAAACTATATCGATCACAGCAAGCAATTTGACCTGGTGTAATAAACTGGAGTAAACTGGTTTAATAAACTCACAAATAACTGTGCACTGGTTGAACGCGGGTGGGCAGTCATCCAAGGGAAGGTGAGCGCACTATTTCATGCTTATTTCTTTGGACATCGTGACGATTTCCTCGACTACGCAATCCTCCCTGGGCAATCGAGCATATTCGTTTGTTACGGTCTGTCCGGAAGCATGATCTGCTACGGTCTAAATGAGGTCATGTGCAAAGGTTTTTTGCCACCTTACTGTGATGGGTGAGTGTTTTATCCCACATTGCGCACACACTCGAATTTACGGTAAAACATCCGAAAGTAAAGTGAGTGTATTCCATTCCAGATTTTTGTTGTTGTCGAGTTCCGAAGAGATCACTCTCTTGCCACTGTGAACGATAAGAGTATGATTGAGTGGCCTCGTTGCCCTATCAGTAGAATCCAAGGCCTTGTTCGAGAGGGCCAGCCACCAACTCTAATCACTGCTGTTTGCAAAGCTGAGGTGCACAAAAGGATCGGCAAGTGCCTACTCAGGGCCTATTGCTAGTAGATGAGTTCGACGGTGCCCGCTGTTGTCTGAGACTTTTGGAAGAACTGCCGGAACTACCATCTTCCGAAGCGACAGCGGCTGTAGTCTGCTTTTCTAAAAGGGAAAGGTATACGAACTAATGTTCACAAGACACGTTTTCAAGAAACCGAAGCCCGTTTTAGATACGAGTTCCGATGAAGAAACCAAACGACCGAAAACACTACCAGCTGACACTAGCCTGTCGCCAGCGCCGAATCCAGAAAGCATGTCTGCCGCTAAGTCTCCGAAACGGGGTCGACTAGAAGCGACCGCTAATTCAAGTAATCTTTGGAGTCCAGTAGTCACCACGTACGTATTCACCTACCATGATAACGTGTTCAGATCCCAAGTCAAAACTCACTCCGTTATAACAGCTTCACCAACCCCCGTTGGAGGCGTTCAGGGACAGTATGTACAGTATGAGCATGTTTACAACAGGTTATCACCTTTTCCTCTCTTAGGAAAACGGAAACAGTGACTACGATAAAAAATGCAACGGATCCAGTTTCGGAACGTAATAGTGATGGGAAAACTTTGGTGTCTATATCCAGCTTCGGATGTCATATTCATAGCACGTTGCGAGGGCGCCGGCGCAGTTGAGGCAGTGCGTCATTCCCGTGCGAAGTGCATGGGAGCTCATTAAGTTGAATGAAGTATTGGGAAGCAAACTTTTCACGAACAAGTAACAACTTATATTGTTCATGAACTCGAGATTGGCAGTTGCTTATCCTTGTTCCTACGGGAATGCGAACACTCTGCGTTGGTGTACGTCAAATTATGCGTACTCTGACTTCCGACTGCTTTTTGCACAACTCAAACAGGCGCAGTGTCCACGGGCGTCAGCTATTTGCCAATGCAAAAGTTTATAGAATAACAGTCAGTGGGTATGCTGTTCTGCGTTGTCCTGTCCTGTACTTGTAGGAGCAGTAACCGAGCACAATTTTTCTGGAGCTGAAATGAATTTTGTAAACGAAAATATACAACCTTCGATTCGAAGCAGCAGAACGACTGAGGCTGTTAACACGGATTCAGTGTTCTAGAACCTGGCCAGGCAAACCGAAGGTGTTGAGGTCAATTTTGATTTGATCAGCGATAATATAATATCTGCTGCCGAACCCTCTCATAAGTCGAGTTCTAGCGGTGAAAAGTTTACCAACATTTGGTACCTCTCCGATTCAAAAATTGTCTTATTTCCTCCGACACATAAACTACCGATGGTTAGATGATGACTTTTCTCTGACAAGCTCAGTGTACAAGGATTTACCAACAGCGCAATGTTAAATTATCTCCCGCCAAACCTGTATTTTCTTTGAAATGCGGAGAATAACTCTGCTAGATGTCATGCGGAATTCTGGTTAAGATCATTGTAAGATGGTCGAGCTTATTGGCTTACAGTCACTTCAGTCTATTCCGTATATTAGCAGTAAACAATTCAGCAAGTACTTATTTTAATGTTGGAGTTACTGCTGAAAGTTCAGTGAGATAGGAGGAGCCCTTTTTGATCACCTTCCGTGACCGTCACTCGAATGTCACCTGAGTGTCCCCTGACCGTCGCCTGAACGTCCCCCGACCACCACCTAAATGTCCCTTTTTGTTTCAAAGGTACTCTCAGGTAACCTTCAGGTAACGCAAAGGTGACGGTCGTGCCGCTTGAGTGAACATCCACTATGCCGAAATTCCTGCAGATATAAAGGATTGGCTGAAAGTATGTGAGAAACCAAAATTAAAACGGCGTGTTCTAATTGTGTTGTGGCCAAGCTTCATCCCCATCAGACCCTCCACCAACTCGAGTGCAGCCCAGCACGCCGCTGGTGAAAAGGACTGCACCAAATGTAAACTCCTAGTTATTTTGTGCTTTGGTCGCTGCCACAGCTTCTGAGGCCAATCGCCTAACGAACAAAAGGAAGGAGAGCACGAAGGACGGTCCTCTACCTGCGACGGCAGGCAGGGTTTTGTGTCAAGCACCGGCTGCCCGACCACCAAGGCCATCGAACCTGCCAGCTGACGCCTAGAATGACACAAACAAGTGGGGGGAGGTTCCATCAAAGCCAAAGTGGGTTCCTTCATCTAGTGAGCAATGTCTCCTGGCCCCAAACATCCCGAAGTCTACTGCAAATTCTATCAGGACAGACTGAATCATGATCTCATGCTACTTAGGCTGATCCTGAATAAGCTGTTTACGGAAGATGAAGTAGGACTGGCAGCAACAATTCGGGCTGGGGCGGCATTTAGAGATGGGAAGCTTCAAGAGCCCGGAAGACTCGAGGTCTGAAAGTTGCCCTTAGTTCGCAAGAGCAAGCCATGGGTGTTCTAAGACGGTCCCACGGCCTTAAGTGGGAGCTTGTTAGTCTACACTAAGATCTTCCTCCTGAAAGTCGTCAAAGGATGAGTCAAGCCTATGCAGAGTCCAGGGAGAGAAGGAAAAACGGTGGAAATGGCCTCCACGTTAATAATTTTCACATGGTTCGGAGGAGATTACGGATATGCTGGCCACCACTACTGGTGAGCCCTCTCAGCACGCAACAGTAAACGATTCTTAGGCAAGGAACAATCGGCGGCATCAGCCAAAATACTGTCCACGGATGACCCTGGATCACCGAACAAAGGCTACGAATCAGGGGCACTTGTGCTGACTAGAGACCCGGTTGTCATTGCATTTATTGAGACAGGGCTAACGGAAGATATTCAGGACTCAGAAGTCTCACTATCGGGGCGTGTGCCGTCTCGAGTTGATAGAATTTTTACCAGGGTTAGAGGTGGTGGTGCAATATATGTGAAAAATGGGATACCAGTACACACACTTGATAACTTTGTGGACCAATGTAGGTGTGTGGAGGCGCTGTGGTGCGGAGTGAAACTTTCCAACAGTGGTTATATAGTGCTTGGGATCATCTACCGTATTCTGACTGCCGATGTGCAAGGTATTCTGGATTCCATGCACCCATGGGCGACCGAAGGCCATTGTCAGGTTGTCGAAGGCTTTATCGCACCTCATATTGCTGGATGTATTGCAGATGCAACATAGCCGCGGAGAGGCTCTCCTTTTGTCTGCTTGAGACAGTGTGCTACCTAGCCCTGCACCAGCATGACAAGAACCGACCAGGAGTCAGGCGGATCAGGCATCCATTCTTGATCTGGTCTTCTCCTCACGAACTTATGACACATATAGGATCGACCTTTGCTGCTATTTGGCTCCGGCTAGTCATTCACTAAAGGTGCTGTGCGTTCAAAAATCAGAATCCGAAGTATGGGACAGAAGTGTGGCGCATACCCTTTGCTGAAATGAAAAAGCTGCTGCCGCCCTGCCATGGGACTCGATAGTTAGAGGTGAAGTGGAAGGAGCATGGTTTTTCCATCGAATTTAAATAAAAGCTGCTCTGGTTGGATTGTTTGCACCTCCGCACAGGCAACAAAGTCACGCCAAGGGACCGCCATGGTTTGGCAAGGAAAGACGTAGTCAGCTGCGAAAAAGAATACGAGTCTGGCGACATTTTCGATTATCCAGCACGGAATATGATAGTTATAATTAAATCCAAAATTAGTTTTCTACTCTGAAGACTACGAAGATATGCAAAAACGAACAGCGATCTGCGGCCGATTCCGTCTCAGCACCAAAAAGGCTCTTTGCATACGTGACAAGAAGAACTTAGGCCTGCCCAGGCATCCCAACACTGTTCCACGATGGATTCATCGCGGACACCAATGGCGACAAGGCACAACTATCGACTGGTCACTAGGCTGATGTTTGTGCCACGTAGCGGCAACCCTCGCCCCAGCCTCCACAGAGTACCATCTCCAAGGTATGGCGATCGTTAGTGAAGGAAGAGGTTTCCAAGGCTACGCAAGGGCTACGGCCACATGCATCGCGTGGTCCGGGCGGGATCCATCCGCTACCCCTTTGGGAACCAGCCGAAATTATCGCGCCTCTTCTCACGGCAGTGTACTATTTCGGCGGAGCAAGGTCAACTATCATCCGAAAGGAAATAGGCCTTTGTCGTTCCTATGTTCAAGGGAGGCAAAAGGGCGGAGGCCGCGAATTATCGTCCAGTATGTCTTACGTGTGTGGTAGGAAAGGTAGCAGAACACCTGGCCTCGACGGAACTGCAACAGTACCTCGGAAGTCATGGGCTTCTCAGCCACTAACAGCAAGGCTTCCGAAAAAGTCGATCCAGTCTGTCAAATCTGCTACTAGCACGTGAACAATGGGCTCAAGCAAGAGGGGAGGATCACCCTACGGAGGCTATCTAGGCTGGTTTCCGCAAAGCCACCGACAAAGCGCCTCACACTCTCCCGCTCCGTAAGTTGAGATCGCTAGGAAAGGCAGAACGTTTACTGACGCGGATCAGAGACTCCCTGAAAGGAAGGTCCTTCTCTTTGAAAGTAGCTTCAGCATGCCCTGGGTGGTGTCAGATATCCAGAGGAATTCCACAATGCTGGTTCTTTGGCCCACGGCTGCCCGTAGCTTTCATTAACGACTTGCCACAGCAACTGGTGTCCCCTTGTCGGGTCTACTCCGATGATCTCAAAATCTGGTCTATGATCAAAACTACGGCGGGTCAAGATGCGCTACAAGCGGACTTGGATACTCTAATACAGTGGTTCAGCCTGTGCGCTCTCCTAATCGATGTGAAAAAGTGTGCCCAGCCGCAGCTAGGAAGACCAAGATCCGAAGAAACCCACTCCTTTTACGTAGCTGTTCTTCGAGTACCCACGGCTGAAAGAGATCTTGAAGCGATAGTGTCATCTACCTTGAAAACTCAAACTCACACTGACAAGGTGCGCGCCTCGGCGTGGAGCATCTGTGGTGCCATCCGTCGGACTTTTCGAAGGCTACCTTATGGTGCTTTCAAACTCCTATATACCTCACACTTCCGTCTTCGACCGGAGTGCAGAGGAGCGGCTACATGACCCCGCAGAGCTTCTAAACCTGAGAGAATGGAACGGGTGCAGAGAGCCACCGCTCGTCTAGTGGCTGGACTAAGAGGGGTTAATTACCACAGGCGGCTGGATTTAACCGCTCTGTTTCCGGATGCACATCGAAGGGCGTGAGGAGAACTGATATGCATCCAGCGGATAGTCCAGGGTGAATTCGACGCCGAGTTGTAGGCTATATGCCCCCTTCTTGGCTACCAGTGCGCAAGGGTGTACTCGGTGAAGCTCGTAAAGTTGCATTCGATTGGGCTACCGTTGGTCTGCCATCTGCCCGGGAGGGCAAACAAACTGTCGAGCTCACTGCCAATTGATGTGGTGGAAAAGGACATTTACTACCTTTTTGAAAGGAAACTGGGTGCACATCTGATAGAGCTTTGGCGTGAATCACCTTCGTAGGGTTTGTATCATCATGCCACGTTGGATTTTTACCAACGCTGGCAACTCCAAAAGCGCCGAGGTTAGGAAGTCCAGGCCCCCCAAACCCCACCCAGAGATCGATTCCCGCTCGGTCTCCCCAGTCGATGCAGCCAATATGTCGCCTGGTGAATCCAGTCACCTGGGAGACCACTTCGCAGAACTTCACAATAAGCCGCATCTCATCGACGAAACCCTGCTTCAGGTTTACCCCCTGTTAATCCTGGTCGAACCCGGAGCAACCCCGACCTCCGAGAGACTGGCGTCAGCGGGAACTTCCTAGACTCCATCAAAACCGAAGTCTATCACAGCTTTTCGAACTCCAAAAAAGCCACGGTCTTCATTGCCCCAGGCTGCCTACCCCTCCCTCTGGTCATATATAACATTCTCAATGAATGCACCTTGGCTCATCATATATACCTTTGCACCAGGCTGGGCAAAGTTTCTCAGCTTCCTAACTGTCCTCTACCATTTCAGCTTATGGATGACCTAACCGCCAGAGGGTTTATTGCAAACAAATTGATGATTGCCACTTGGCCGCCCTACAAGAATATCAAGATATTTTTTGATAACACATCATCAAAGAGAAATATCCCGATCACTTAAAAGTAACACTCCTTTGCCGACCCGTACTAGTCCGACTGACCCTGGTGCAAAACCCGCTCAAAACCTCGTAGGCACGACGCCGCCGACGGATGCAGCACCCTCTGCTATCTACCCTCATGCCGTTAACCTGGACTAGACTAACCCCCCCTCACCATCGGTTTCGCCTCTGCGACCCCCCCCCCCCCCCTCCTCGTACGATGTCCCTACCAGTAGCTTCCACCTCTGGTGGCCTTAGACCCCGATCACTTTCCCTAAATGGCCCCTTACCTCCGTATCAACCCCACACTACCCCAGGGTAACCCTGAAGCCAGAAATTGATACTGGCTCAACCCCCAACCTTTACAGAACTCATCCTCTCTTGTCCACCTCGCCTCTACCGTGTGCTGCTAACCCTCTCTCTCGCTCCAAAGACTCCGCCCACTACCCACTGTGTACGCTCCCTGATCTTCTATGTCTCAGAGCTCCATGCCAAGCTTCCTAGAAACCTCCCTTTATTACACCAGAATCCTCAGCTAGGTCTGCTACCGGCCATCTACTCACTTCACCTATTCGTCTTCACCCCCCATTAGGGCTTTCTGAAATCCCACCTTCCACACCCAGAGGAGATAGGCAGTCGCACAGCTCTGCAACTCAATCTGACGCCATCGAATTGGACCACTTCACTGGCCATCTTAGCTGCTCTTGAGCCACTCAACCCTCAGCTTGCCTTTCCTTGCCTCCACCTGCTCTCCCCCCATCTGACTAAATGCACCGTCCAAACCACCCATCTGTCTTGCTTGTAGACTCTTGTTTTCCACTTGACCACAGCCCCTTATTTGACAGTCTCAGTATGCCCCAGTTGCACCCCTAGCTTTTCGCTACTTCCGGCCTCTAAAACGAACAGCCATATGGATGTCCTAACATTAATTCCAGGTTTTGACCTGTCTTCCGTCTCCCCAAGCCTAGCAAGCCTCTAACTCATGCGAAGGCCCCCTACACCCCTCACGAGCCTCCAGCCCTTTGCATACAAGGCCACTGATATTCTAGCCCCTAGCTCCCATCATTCTTACTAATCCCCCCTACGTCCCTGCAGACAAGGCCCCTTTATCCCTCCAGTAAAGACCCTGCCAAACGGAATCAATATCCGTTCCCTCACAACCATTTTTCCTGACCAAAGTCCATGTTCCCCTGGTTATATAGCTGATCACTCTCGACCCAGATCAATATTTTATTGTATACTAATATCATCGATCACCCACACCGGCCAGTGGAGCCTCATACTGATGATTAGCCTCTCTATGGTCTCTCTTCCAGCGCCGCCTGCCCTCCCACTTTTGACGTTGCTTGAACCCCTTTGAGACCAAGTCCCTTTCGCCACAGCAATCCCAACAGTCATGCATCTGGTATCAGCCAGTTGCGCGCCCAGACACCGACATCTTTTCTACCAGTCTTTATAAAGGCTCGATCATCAATTAGTAAAATATCGCATCTGCGATGATCAGCTCTTGCCTAGCACCGTGACATAGCAACAGTATCTGAATCTTGGCTGTCGGAAGACACTTCACTCGATCTTGTTCGCATAGCTGGGCATTAATGCCTCTCAAACATCAGCCGGACTAGGCGTGGTGGTAGCTGTTTGGTCTCTGCCAAAAGCACTATTTACGCTGGCGTCACCGACCGCCCCCTCCCCCCTCTTCTTCTGCTTACTGAAGATTCACCATGGCTATCTATTCAGGCATCCAGCCAAAACCTTCTCCTCGAAAGCATCGAAGCCATTCCGGGTCTG
Organism: Fasciola hepatica; assembly: GCA_948099385.1. Classification (NCBI taxonomy): domain Eukaryota; kingdom Metazoa; phylum Platyhelminthes; class Trematoda; order Plagiorchiida; family Fasciolidae; genus Fasciola; species Fasciola hepatica. Next base: position 192,566 of record CANUEZ040000170.1, read on the forward strand.
GAACTCTCTGAAACAGACTGTGGCGGATGTCTTTAATGCTGCACTTGACTATCATGCCGGTGCAAGAATTATCTCGGATTACTTAAATCGCCCTCTAATCTTCTGGTACTCTCATATTAGCCCCCCTCCGCCCTCTCCGCCTCCCGTTCCCGTTTCCGTCTAGGTGGGCGGGCCCAACATATCTGCAGCCCTACTACTTGGACTTGGTACTCTCCATCCGCATTTCCGATGTCCCTATCCAGGTCACTGACCACTTCCCGGGCAGTGACCACTGTATAATCTCGTATAAATTCAGCTGCCTCAGTTGTTCCCATCCGAATCAATCCCTCCTTCTGTTCCTACTTCCTACAGTTCATGAAGCTGGCTTCTGGCACTACAAAGAATCAGTTCTCCCAATCGGAACACTTATTCCTTTCCTCTGATCCTCCTATTGTTATCAACTCTCTCCATTCCAACTTCTCACACCGCCTAAATGCAGCTAACCGGCGTGTCGACCCACACCCCAGGCCCTGCAGTCCCCCCTATCACTGAAGAGCGTTAGCTGGCTGAGCTGCAAATTACATTCGCCAGATCGCCCGACTTTACAGTTCTTCTGCGCATCAACCAGTTGCAACTGGAGCTCTGTCGTATGGCCAAATCGTTTGTAAAGAGACAAACGGTCACGGCCCTGGCCTTCACCAATAAAGTCGGCTACCCGTCCCATTTGCCCAGCAAAAGGTCCAACCTCTCTACTCTTGCCTCTTTCAAATTCCCCACCTGCGACCCATTCACTGCTAGTACCCCAATGCCTATTACTGAGGCCCTCAATAACAGCTTCTTTTCCTCTCATGAATTTCCCTGGTGTCCCTCCCACCCCCACCCGTTCCTGCGCCTCAGATTCTCTTCCGTCGATTCCCTCCACCCACCTAGAGGTCGACAGATTAGCCTCTTCTGTCGGATCTCCCTCAAAACCGAGCCCAGATTTTCTCCGGCCGGCCTTTCTCCGTCTAAGTGGCCTCCATCTTCCTTTGTTGTTATTCAACGTATACACAACCTCTATGCTTCACAGCTTCATCCCTCTTCAACTGAAAACCTCTGTCATCACTCCGCCCCCAGAAAAGGAAACACAAAACGACCTCTCAATTTTAGCGGGGATTCGACGAAATACACTCGGCAGTGGTGGGTGCATAACTGGTGTGCATACCATCACAGGAATTCTGGACGCTCGACTGGCCGTGGCCATTACCTGTCCTGTGCAAAATGAACTGAACTGAACTGAACTGAATAACCACCGGCCCATTAGCCACGCCCCAGTCGTCTGCAAATTCATGAAAAGGATTATTAATAAGCACACTGCTCGGTATCTCTTGTCTAACAGCCCACTATGCCCTGATCAGCATGGTTCTCTGAAGTCCAGCTCCCGCTCCTCCTGCCAGGTGGACTTTCTCAAAGTCCTATGGCCCACAGTCGACGCCGGCAACTTTGCTACTGCCCTGTGCCTTGACTTATCCAAGGCACTTGGTGGTGTTCCCCATATGCAGCAGACAGCCAAAATCCGATCTGTTGGTATGACGGAGCCTTTTCTCTCCTGGTTGTCCCCATACCACTCACATATCGGAAGCTGTGCTGGTTGACACCTACTTATCTTCGGCCACACCTAATCTTAGTGGCTTCATCCAAAGCAGTGTCTTAGGCCAGTCTATATTTCTTATTTAATTAAACGAAAGTTTCTATTCTATTTGCCACGGTAATCCATTCCTCTTTGCTGACGATATAAAATAGTTTACTCCTTCTGCCTTAATGACCTATACACGACCCTATGCAATATGTTGGGGAACTTATCATCACTGTGAACCCGGTGCACCTCTTGGTTCATGAAATTCTCTGCAAAGGAAAGCCTTCTCTTACCTTAAAAATGCTCCGTACCGCCCAAATAAGCTATTCTGGACGGCCTTCTTGTCCCCATACATCCCACAGGTATTGATCTCTGCATGCTCTACTCGTGTTCCTTCAACTTCTCGGAACAGGCAACTTTTCACATTGCTAAAACTAAGCGAACCCAAAGCTCGATGCAATGGCTTATTTTACTGCCCGCTAGCCTCTTCTCCATTTATCTCTCCCATGTAAGAGCACTCCAGGAATACTTTCCGAATACCTCCAGCCATTCGCGAAGTTCTCCTATCATATCTGCTGAGAATTTTCGGGGGCCCTTCGCCAAAAACCTCTTGGGAGTCTCTAACCCTAACGCGCCGTCAAAGCTATGAGCTCTTACCCACTGAGCCCCTGTGGATTTGCCACATGAGGCTCAACTTGGTCTTTCTCTTAAGATAGTCCACAATCAAGCCCACAATTTTCACCGCACCTCATCTGCTGCCCCTGCCCCTTTCCCATTCGTCATCTTGCCTCTTCCCTCCCTGACCCTTAGTCTGACCTCACTCTGAGGTCCTGATCCTTCCTGTCGGCCTTTTCCAAAATCCGGAATAGGCTTCTCCCCACTATACGCGAGGCCTCCTCGCTGCAGCCTTTCAAACGCGTACTTCTTATCTACTTAACAGTCCCCAACGCTAAAGAACTAGCTAATATGTGGGTCTCCAAAGCTCTGGTCTTTGAAAGAGGCCTTACACGGTAAGCCTACTACTTCTGCACCACAAGCCAATACCTTTATTCCGGGCCTGACCCTTTTCTTCCACTCAGTGCCACGAACTGTGATCGCTGCCACCCCCGACTCGCAATAGATTTATCTCCTGCCTTCGGCACGATATCTCTACCCTTTGCCCACAATCATCTTTGTATCCGTACTGGTTCTATCTTTCTCTATTCATCTATCTTGCTTTACTGCGCTTACCCCACCGCAACTCCACACTGCTTATACCAATGCTTATGCAAATGGCTGTTCGCAGCCGCTATTTCCCACCCAGACCTGGGGACCCGCCTCATTAATGAGACCTTGTTTCGCTTTTTATGTACATTTTTCTCTGTAATCCGTCGAGCCCCAGCTGGAGCATACCCAGACTATGTTGCTCTATCTCATTTCACTTTCCAGTTGTCCTCAATGACGGTCAACCACTTTGGGCATCGTAGTACCCACTCCTCTGGAAAATGCTCCACGCGTCTCACATCCTGGATCTTGTGCCGTTATTGTGGCCACGCTGTCCGACTGCGTAAACGTCATCATCCCAACGGTGCGGGGAGCTGCCATATCCACCACTTTGACCGACAAGTCGGGCGAGCAGGCGGTCTGCAACGATGCGCGGGGGCAGCTAGGTTGGTGGATCCAACCCACTGCCACCAAAAATGGTTTCCAGGTTGGGTTTTCCAGAGCCTGACCAGTTCCACCCACCAGCACAGTTAGTAGATTAGAAAGCGTCACTTCGGAGCCCGTTTTACGGCTGCTAACATGTAGCTAGCTCTGTATTCTCCAACAACTCTTTTTCATTCGCCGAGCTTGCCCTTAATACTGTCACGATATGATAATGGTGATAATGGTATATTTCTCGGCCATGGTCGAGACGCACGCACTAGCGCATGATCATGGTGTGATACTTTACTCAATAAGGTGGAATATTCACAAATTCAAAGTATGGAATTCGAGAGTAATAGCGATAGATAGACATAGCCAACAACAGTTTGAATGGATCATTTTAATAATGGTTTGCGCGGCAGTTTCAAACCGGTTTTGAATGCGGGCTAGGCGGTGGAGATATCGAAAAACCGTTAGCGCAGTGTCAAGGACGCAATATGGATGAGAATGATGCAAGCTGGGGAAACGGAGGCCTGCTGATGTTCTACAGATAGAGTAGATTATGAACAAGAAGAAAAGGAAAAAAAATTGTAAAGAAGTGTTCTTGGGAAAGTCGGTGCACGCGTAGAGGATAGCGATCCATGAAGACGATGCAGACCCTGAATGTCGGACTTACCGGAGTTCAATAAATGGATTGAGTGTCGAAACGGTGCCGAGACCAATTTCGTGAAATTGAACACTGGTGGATGTAGGAGAAACAGCAGTCCATAAAAAGGTGAGTTTAGATTCAGGATCAGTAACATGTACCATTCAGAAATGAGAAAGCTCAACTGGAAGGTCCTCGAGAAGTGGAGAGTCAATTTCCAACCGGCTACGGTTCGGAGGGAAGGTGAACTGTGGTAACGGATAATAAAGTGTGAAATCTCCGCATGGACTTGAGAGTTAATATGCTGTTTCACTGAAATATATATATATACATATACATATATATGTTGACGCATTTGCCTTCAGTGATATTCAGCGTCGTTTCTGGTAACGTACGACATCATATGGGTGTGTTTCGTCTAGCAGGGCAAAGTATGTGTCGGTCAATCGGCTGAAAGTGGTAGTATATTAGCAAGATGCGCATGAACTGGAATGTGTGTTGGTTGCTTGAGAAAAAGCTGAATGATCCGATAAGCAATTGGGAGTATTTCCTGTCGGGTGGCTTGATTTCGGTCCCAGTTGCTATGGTAGGTTCTATTTGAGTCTCTGTCCGTACGAGTCAAAGTGGCGTCCTTGGTTATCCGGTTTGGTGACTGCGATAGCGGGAGACAACAGACCTGAAATAAAAGGGGGTTGCAGTCTGGACGTGGTTCCAGCTGTTGGTTATGATGATATATGAAGACAATAGATAATGGGCTGGTTAGGTGTGTGTGAGTGAAGCATGGATGAAATTTCATTTGAGCAGTCAATGGCACCTACTCCACATTCTAAGTAAAAATAGGCTCGCGGTGGATTTGTGCTATACTGCTGCAGGCTAACGGAGTTGCGTACACTAGTTTTGTAACGGTGTATGCATCCCAAAGGATTTATGATTTTGCACGTTGGCACGGCATCGCTCGGATACTAATAAGAGACCTAGGGTCTCACGGTTCAGAGCAGTTAGAAATGATAACCCCCAGTACCGTTTGCTTACGCAGAAAGCAGTTTGGCAACGAGGCGATAAGATAGGTTTGAAATAACAGACTGTGAACGAATGAGACTGGCACACTGTTAGCGTAGCCCTTTGCTGTTACTGTCTCTTCCAGCATAGTGGTTATTCTATACTGGGTAGTTTCTGAGGAGCCCTAAAGTAGATAAAACTATTGGGGTGACAGAGGTGATAAATTAGAGGCAATCGGTCACGTGCCTTGGAACGTTAACGTGAGTTCATCTATGCTCTTACCCGATGATCAGCAAGGTTTGTCACTCCGTCTACTCACTAGAAAGCGCGTAGCTTTCATCCTCATCTACCACCCTCTCTTTTCCTTGGCACTTAATGACTGATTGTATAACTGCTAATCGACCTTGGCATGTACAGCAATGCCTACCATCCCTGCTTTTCAAGTCTGATGATTCTTCTGTCCCTTCCGTAATCTTATTCATTGCTCTTTTCAGAACTCGCTGCCACTACTCATTCACTGGCACGTTTATTGTCGCCTTTCGTTTCCTCACCACAATCAATAAACGACGTTCTTCACCGAAATATATTCCGCGGCCCTCCAGCAGTCAGCAGAGTGGTTACTGACTACTTGCTCTCTCCATCAATCCACCTGTATGTCAACGGTGTCTCTCCGCTGCTTCATCCTGCTCTGGAGGAGCACCAAGTCCCCTTCAGATTTGTATTTATCAGATATATTTATCGCTGCGCTCCGCTGTTGCCACTGTCTCAAGACTCCTGTCAAAAATGTTCATCAAAGGTTACTCACCTACGGTCTACTCACTAAAGCCTCATCTTTGCATGCTATTCGCTCAAAGAATTACTCCCCAACGCATCCCTTATTGACTTACCCCCCCCCCCTCCCCCGCTATCACTCTCATGTTGATGCTTTACTATCCATCTACTTAACAATGAAAAATTTGGCCAAATGCCTACCTGTCCTTTGCCAGCCCTTCCTCCAGTCTCTCTTTCCTCCAAGTTGTGCCCTTCGTTTGGCTCGCTTAGTGTATAAATAACTCCGTAAGTAACCAGCATCTTTATTCTGCCACTATCTCCGAGGCTTGGGCTATTTTGTGCTGCAGCTGTTGTTACACACCTGCCTTCTCAGTCATCTAGCAGAGTAGCTCTCTTTGCCTGTAATTATGGCACGGTACACTCAAGGCAGTGTTAATTAACTTGTGTGCACCTAAATGCCATCCACTCTATCATCTCTTTAGCGAACCGCCCATCTTTTCATTGGCCGCAGCTGGCACACCTCATACTGGCTTATACTCAACTTTCACTTGATGCTTCTCAACCAACCCAACTTGGGGAGACAATCCATCTTACACTCAGGTTTCCTCTGGCCTTCCCTTTATCATCACTTTGGTGGTCTTCTTATACCCCCAGAGATGTCACTCGTTTGCCACACAACTGACTCTACCAGTATTAGACCACCAATTTTTACGTCCGTCTCTGTCGACAGTTTTCTTCTATCCCAAATCTGACGTCCCGTTTCCAATTTTCGCATCAAACTCACTGGTCTCGTAGCTATCTCTTTACCGCTGTAGTTTGATCCGTCTTTCAAAACGGTAATCACTTCGCCATCTTCTCTCCACTCCACTAGAGCTTCTGCAAGCCACTCGCCTCTGCAATCGCCATACGAGGCACCTCGAATTGATTTACTGCCGTAATTCCATGTCTTCACTGATGCTTCGTAAAATACCTTTGGTAACAAATAGTAAATAATGGTCTATTTCCGATGACTCCAAGGCAAGCTGCAACGCAAGATCAAACAGCACAATTGAAAGCCGGATCACAGTTTCCGGAGGATGGTTCAACTATGCGCATGCGGTTGAGTGTAAGAGAAAGCATTCAAGTCCATTGTTGTGATACCGCCAGGCAATTGTAAACTCAAGGTCAGGTGGTCGACCCGGCTTGAGTTAGGGTGCAATTATTCTGCCAAAGTGTGAGTTGGATTAAGGGTAGTAAAGATACACGCAAAGTAAAGTGGAAGGAAGATGTTCCTGCCGGAGAACCTTACTGAACTGAAGGATACCAAGTGGCTCGAGAACGACGAGCCAGGAAAGTTGGTGGGTTTTAAGGCTTGCGACAATATTAATCAAAGAAAGTAAATTTGCCGGGCGAAAGTGGCAGTAAGTTATGATGGCCAATTTGGAAATGAGCACGATGGAGTGTCTATGTTAGGTGGACAAAACATCAGCACATTTGCAGCATTTCGAGCATGTGAATTGCGTTCTATTTGTTTGTTTTTTTGTTTTCAATCCGCAGCCGGTGCCAGTGGGTGAAGCTGACCTTGCGCTGGACACCCAACCCGAAAACCACTTCTGGAGGCAGGAGGTACGATCCAATAACCTAGTTGCACCCGCGCATCGTTGCAGACGTTCTGCAAGCCCGATTTGCACCGGCTAAAGCGGTGGACCTGATCGGGCCCCACACCGGAGGGATTTGCACATGCGACGCTGGTTGAGATCACGTGGCCGTAGAGATGGAGTAGTCTCGGATATTGTGAGGAATCCTGGGGAACAAGGTCAATGACTGAGCGACGGAATGATGAGCGGGTAGCAGGTTTTTAGCCAGAAATGTGGGCCAGGCATCTCACCGGTATTACCTCAGTATCACTTCAAGACATCAAAAAGGAGATGCGCACCGGTTGGTGCCTTGAAACACAAGAATAGAGAGGCGCAGTCCGGGATGCTCCCTGCTGAGGATCAACGGTCAAAGGTAAAAAGAGAAGTCTAGTAAATTAGACACCGATTACTTTGGGGAGAATTAGGGCTATTAGCCACTGGGAGTGGATGAATAATGACCAAAACTAGGAATAAGGATAAGGATTTGGAGGTGAATGGTGGTGGCCGGAACTAAATTTCGTGTTAGAACGCCAGGGCAAGATGAAAAAGGGGAATGGTGTCAGTTCGGGCCGAGTAAATTAAACTGAGTACGGTGGAGATAGATGAGAGAAGTTAGAGCGCGTGAATTAGGGCGAATCTAACAAGAGCAGAGTAAGTGATTTGTTAATCATTCACCAACTTTCGTCTGACCATTTCTTCCCTATCAGCTCTTGGAATCCTTCCCTTCATCCATCGGATTTGTTGCTCTATTTCCTTGGGCCCGAATCCGTCAGCATCCCGCCATCAAAATTTCACCCCCTTACTGGTCGCTGATTCGCAGCATTTTATCTTTGGGTATCCATTCTCTTACGTTGTCCAGTTTTCTATCCATGTATATTTTGCGCCCCGCTGCGTGCCAAAGACTCTCCAAGTTCCTCTTTGCAATCTCCAATTTTAAAAGAGCCCTACACACATCCCTAGTTTTTGCTGAGATTTCTTTTGCCTTGATCTTTTCTGGTACTGTTTACGCATACACTTCCCCCCTAAAAAGGACTTCAACCACCACCGGTTGAATCTACCGTTCGAAGTGACCTTCATATTCGAGGGGATTATTATCGTTTTGTTGCACCTAACATCCTCCCCGTTAATCCGCGCAAACGAGCTGCACCCTTTTGAAAATTGCAATCCTGATTTTACTCGCATCATCTGATCATGCATTTCAGCATGCTTCCGGCTCATCCGAAATATTCCTTCACTATCACTACCAATATCATCAAGCTCTATCAGCGAAGATATACAGAGTTGAAAGGGAGACCGCTTATGGGATGTCCTTCGCCGGATTTAGTTTAGGTAAAAAGTGGTAAGGGAATCTACTGAATGGATATCAGCCGGGAGCCCGTTTCGCAAAGTAGCACATTCAGGGAGGTGGAAGTTCCGTTTTAAGGATTCCCAAGAATCAGAGACTGTTGTACGTCGTCCCTATTGCGCAAATGATGTGTTGAGGATTTAGCTTGTATGTGGGGTAAATTAAAAAAAAACAAGTTTTTGTTTTATTCTTCAAAGCCTCAGAGGGTCATGACGCAGGAGCTTACAGCCCCTTCTGTAGTTAAGGTTTGTAGAAGTCCCAGATTAATTTTTGGTAAATCAAAGCCTAACCTCTTCAATGTCAGTAATATCAAGTTTCAATAAATCTGAAAACACCAGCACAAATTGCTCTAGGTTTGGGTGAATATGAGTTTTATACATCTCTTACTTACTGTTCGTGAGGAGGGAGGTTCTCTGCAGCAAACCAGGAATTTATTGACCGGTGCAGTTACACAGGAAGCACGTTTTCAGAAGATAAATGTGTAAGGGTACTGCAATTCAAGGCCTTGTATGGTTGTGGAATATAAAAGGGGCAAATCGTCGATCTTAGTTTTACCCTAAGGCATATCAAGGTTCAGCTTGAGATAACTACTTTTGTTCACCTGGAATTTCATTCACCAGGGGTCACTCAAGGACAAAAAGGACTGTGTGTCAACCTTTATATTATTCGCCGCTGCAGGTAGGTTTTCCCGTTCGAATTCATGGACTATCCTCGAGTCATCAGCAAACCAGAAAAATTTCGCCATTGATGACCGCACTTTAAATGTCACTTTTAGACGGTAAAATCAATAGTGTTCATAGAGCACGTCCTTGAGTAGCCCCGCTGTTCACTGGGTGGGGAGCTGACATCGTCCCATGGATGCAGGTGACTTGATGATGGTTTTGTAGGCAAGATTGCAACCATATGAATGGGGAGTTCTTAACTCGACAGCCTCTTATCTTGTTCCGCAACTTCAGACTCTAGACTCTGTCGAAGGCTATTGTCATACCAAAGTCGATAACGAAGAATGCGTTGCCCTTGTCAGCGGCTGTTATTACCAGGTTTACAAGGTCAAACTTTCAGACTGAACATGAGCGTGATCTGAGAATCCGTGCTGTCTGGAGCTGATGAGTTTGTGTGCCGAAAGCTAGTCCGTTAAGTTATGTGGTGTCTTGCTGGTCTGGGAGGATGGAGGGGGCGTGGTCATTTTTCGATGCAAAAATGTAAAGGTGATTGACGGAGGTCTACAGCTTACTTTGGGTTTGCTTTTAAGAAAAACTCCTCCCTGTTTTTGGAGAAAATAAGCTTGGGGCTGTGGTTCCATTTGAACTGGCGGGAGGAGGGACGGATACATGGTAAGCTTTTGGTGTGCACCTTAACCTGAAATTTGCAGTTGACTATTCTGCCGTCGCTGACTGTGTAGTTTTCTAGTACGAAGGCAGAAATGTTTTCTAGGCTTAGGGTGAATATCAGGTAAGGAATATCATTCTTTTCAGTAAGCTATTTTATAAGTTGAACCCGTGGGCCCAGGCAGAGACATGAGGTGAATTTCATATACTGGTGGGGAGAGGCAGGGGAGGACCAGCTTAAGCCCGCGGTGCTTAAGTCACCTGCTACCAATATCCCTTCATATGGAGGACCAATGATATAATAGAAAGCGTCAATGATTGGGTTAAATGTCGAAGAGCCATTGCCGGGGGTCAATATATACAGCCTGGAACTACGGTTTTCTGGGACACAGAAATTGTAAACCACAGAGAATTTTCAGTCAGCAAGAGGTTTTCCAGTAGGGCCGCAGATAGGCTGCACCTGACATATCTCAATCAACCTCTACCCAGGCTGTGGGTTTGGTGAGTCTTGAAGGTTCTATAACCGATCAGTGATACTTGGTCAGAAGGTGTGTGCTCAGTGAGCCAAAGTTTAGTGATCGGGATGATATCGAATTTGTGGACGACGGTCAGTCTTTTTATGTCAAAATGTTTGTTCAAGATGGAACGAGAGCTGAATAACGCTACGAAAAGCATTTCTGTGTGAGTCCTCGGGCATTTGGTGACTTTGGTAGCCTAAATGTACCTAGGGGGTGGTGAGCAATAGGCGGGCCACAAGAATGAGAAGACTGGATGTCGGGAGCCGTTTCTAATGAGATGGCCGCTGAACTTTCCCCGCATTGTTTATTGGGCTAGACAATCATGAAGTCTAGCGGATATCAACACTGGGTACCGAGGTGATTGAGTGATGAAATAATAAAGCTTAAGGGGAGCGGCTGATTCGAAATGTCACCTTTGGGGTGAATTGGAAAGAAATCGTGGTGAATTTGTGAGGATGATAAAGGGCCAGTATGGGAGTGCAATTTTTTCGGGGTTACGGTCGGTGACCGTGTAGCTTACGAGTGCAGGGGTGTGAAAGGGGAGAGTATGGGTTTCACTCATCAATAAGCTGGCATTTAGGCGGCGCAAGATAAGTGCAGCTGCATTATCGTTGCTAACATTGCCGGAAGGCTAACTTCAGTAACTGGGCAAAATGTTGGGCCCTTCTTACTCAGAAATGACGGAGACCGAACAGCAACTAGCATTATGGAGTCGATAGTGTGTAGAGAGGGTTGTTGGCAGGTAGGTGAGAATGGGTTTTGGAGGTGACGCCAAGAAACACGTGGTCGTTTGTGGGTGAAATATCCAATCCGGGGACTGCATATTGAGCTAATGGGTACGAACAAGAGAGAGGGTCGAGGCCAGTGGCGGCTGGGATAAACCGGATACATAACGAACGAGTAGTAACCACCCGAGCAGGACCGACAGAGTAACGGTGGACGGTTGGGCTGGCGTATTCAGTGTTCGGAATAGGGCGTAGGGTTGAACAATCGAGAAGGGTGATTTCCACTGGACCGGGTGTTGTTCGCTTTTGCCACTGGAAGAGAATGAAAGTGGTGCAGAGACTGAGTATTGGAGCTGGCACTTGGCCAGATGGTCAGAAAACTGTCTTAGAATACCTGAAAGATATGGCAATTATGATCTCAATGCATGAGATGAGTATGCTTTACTTGGCGGTCTTTTCCGCTCGCATTGCAAGAGGGAGTTGGAAAGACCTTGTCGATTCATAGGGGCACTACTCTGGTGCAGCGAGATGGAGTTGGCTTCTCTGGGAAGGTGCAATGGGCTGTCCTACCCGCTGGATAGCGTGGATTACTTGGGTTATACTTGGAGTGTTTCACGAAAGTTCTAGATGCGGTCGCGAGAAGATCTACGCGGGGGTAAAGGGAGTGGTCAGAGTTCCTCAATGCGGCGGCGGGACAGAATTCTGTCGGCTTAGGGGCTGCTTGGCTGTATATCAAATCATGGCTTCTTTGAACAATTTGAGTCCGCAAGATCTTGAGACAAAAGTTAGGACGGGGCAAGCTTTTAGCACTAGACTTCGCTGGAGTCCTTTCCGGTGTTGAGATAGTTGACTTTTGGCTGGCATAAGCCACAGCAGGCCTGACTGCGGGGGACTTTTGTGGCCCTGAGCTAACTGTGGGTTAGGCATGGATTTCGTTGCCATCTGTTGAGGCAGATGTTGGTGGTAAAGGGTAGAACCGTTTACTAAAAGGATGAGATGAGTGAGGGGCAGAGGGCAGGCCCAGGTCAACTGGTGTAGTGTAGGCAGCCGAGGACTTTTGTGTTGGAAGGATGCACATCGGACCACGAAGAGGCGAGTTGGCCGGTTTCTCACGCGCGGAATGCATCGGAGAAGCTAAGCTACTTCTTAGTGATCGAAATACTTATCTTTGGGGAATGGGGTTTTGTCCAGTTCTATTCTAACCATCTTGCACGGGGCAGCAATAGCAATGGTTTGCTAACTACTTTTGAGTTTTTAGATAATATTCAGTCAGTGAATTTGGACTGTAAAGAACAGTGGGTGATTTGTGGCATTTTCGCAGCCAAGAGCAGTAGCGCCAGAGGAGCACCTTGTCGCAAATATTCAGTGTGGCCAGTTTGGTGACGACAGGGAGAGAATACTATTTCTTCAGTTTGTTGCAGCGCTGAGTGATCCAGGGAGGTCGTGAGGCCAGAACCTGGAGAAAATTGGCACGCCGCCGTCTACGCCCTTTGACCCGATTTGATCATGGGGAACACACCAGCACCGCTGAGGATGGCAGAGATACCCTGAATTTGTGGGATAAGATACCTTTTTAGAATAGCGGCATTCTTCAGGGCCTAACAACTTCCGTATGGCTGCCATTCTTCTGACATTTTTGGGGCCATTTGAAATGGAAAAGCACAAGGACCATTTGATACACGAATAAAACCTAATTGAAACACTTGCTTGAACTCAGTTAGCGCGATACGCACTTGCTGGGTGCGGGCCGGCGTGCCAAAATGACAACCCGTCGACCCGGTCACGGCGAGTAGTATGGAGGGTGAATGCAGCTCTTTTGGACACATCCAGTGCGTTGCCGAACAATTACGAATTATTCGTTTAAGGTAGAACGGTATGGGTTGGGTTGAATCGACCGGAATCCCAGTGGCACAGCAATCGATGGCACTATTCACAAGATTTAAGCTGCAGCAATTTGTTAGGAGGTTAGAGTGATGCAATAAATCAATACGATTTACGGCTTTTGAAAAGTATGCCATCAGGAAAACCCAACGAAACTTGCGACAAGAACCAAAATCTAACATAATTGAGGTTCGTCCATAGGTCTCTATAGGGGTGCAGCTACAGGCAAGCAAGTTAGAGAGGCGCTTATCTGAGGCTTGACCTGAAGGGGAAAGCACACCAAATTCAGCACCTGTGCCTGACAAGTAGGGTGTCCCTGAACTATGATGGGTTACGTAGAATAGGCCACTACCCTGGTCAGTACAGTCCATCGCAGCTACGCACAGGAGTCCTCTTTCCCTGAGTGGCTGGAGTCATAGAACAATATGGGGTGCAATAGCGCAACTCAGAAAGATATCTATGAAGACACCAACAAAAGATGTCAGTGGGTATTGGCTGTACTGCATTTATTGTACCGTTATTACTAGGAGATCTCTTTTGGCGTAAGTGTCTGCTGAGTGAAACCTGGGTTGTGCGTACAAGTGGCGACACTGAGTGCCTCGACCTTTATGAAGAAATCATACAAAGCTGTTGATAAAACGGCGAGGACAGACCCTGTTCAGGAGGAATTTGCCTGGTTGCCCTTCGGCTCTTTGGCCTCCCTAATTGTGTCGACCGTCTCTACACGTTTTCTGAGACTTTCTCCTTTGTATATGCAAGCAGCTTTCTGCGCATCGATGGGAAGTCTTGGAAGTCGTATTACCTTCAGGAGATCGCTAGAGATTTTCGTAGTTCCCGAAGGAGTGTGCTCTTGCTGAAGCCACAACGAAAGTTTTCAATCTCCGGGCTCAGCACCGGCAAAGAAGCTGAAATTTAGCTGTTTTTCGGATATATCGATGCGACTAACTACTGAGACTTTTATGCTTTTATCAAGGTTAGGTTCTTCTGGTTCGAACACAGACGTTGTATCGACGGGTCGTGGAAAATCCCTCCCCCCTAAAAAAACTGCAACTACATTCCTCCCCAACATCACTCACTTATTCTCACTATTGGCTTGTTTTTATGCACTGAATGTTTTCATGAACCGACGTTTGTCTGTTTGCTTACAGCGCTCTGATCTGTCGTATCCTTATTCTGGACCTGCTTGAAGGAAGTGCTCCTTCTTCGCAAGCCGCAGTTTGGTTCTCGTGTTTTGGGTCCCTGTGATCGCATAATTGAGGTGTCATTGCTCATTTAATTATCTAGAATTGTAGAATTTCACGGATAATCACATTCTGATTTCGGGATCCGTTGCGAATTTGGCTACGTATTACTCAAAGGCTTTTTACGAAAGGCACTTCTGGTAGCGGAGCCATGTTTTGTTTGCCCGTTGTGGCATTGCGTCTCCTACATCGCACACAACCTCGGATTACGCGTTTTACAGTCGCTCTCCCTCTCAGCTACCAAAGAAGCTTTTGGATGACGCTCGTCGCGTGACTTTCCCCGGCAAGTCCCTCCACGGAGTGGACGTGTTGGATCATCAGCTCTGCCACGGGTTGTCGAGCCGGCAGCAGTATGGAATACTTTGTGCCAAAGCTCAGGTGAGCGTTGGCCAGCCTACCATCCACTCGCAGCAGTCCATTAATGAGTTTGGGGTTAAATCGCTTCAATTCGCCCCCTGGAGATGATATTTCTTTGTTGATTGGTTCTACTTCTTCTGCCCTCTCGAGCTCTCGGGCGGAAGCTTCGTGTTGTATCATTCCGAAAATATCGTGTTATGCAGCTTGTAGCTCATCGGGCCGACCAGCATCCGGCCTGAAGGAAGTAGCCCTTCCAAGACTAGTAAATTTCTCTTCAACCTTGATAACCTAACTGTAAGCGAAACCCTTTCGACCGTCAACTTTGACCGTTTCGATTGAATTCCACTCAGGTTTGTACGACCTAGCTGCGTTAAGCCTTTCTAGGGTGCTCCTTCTCGGTGTGGCTTACTTCGCGTCTCGAACAAATTTCAAAAGACTTCAACTGATAGACGTATTAATCCGAAACACGGTTCTATAATCAGTACAACGTTAATGAACAATGAATAGACAAAACATGCAGCCAAATTTTGAACCGAGCGAAACACAGATCGTGGATAGTCAAATTTTCTGTTAAACCAGGCGGGAGCGTCATATAATCATTCAAACAAATTCAGGTCAATGTCAGAAAGTGGGAAACGGATAAGACTGTTCAAATCACATGAAAGAGTAAGATCAAATCCATGTGAATAAAATAGAACCATATTGTCACGCTACCGTCAGATTGGATTATGGACCAATCACGAATCGGGACTGAGTTCAGTAAAATGACCAACTTTGTGCCAACAACACAGGAGAATGACTTGGAAGAGATTCACATGTAGAATGTGACTACTAACAAGCTGTTAGTAGCCAGTAAGAAAAACTTTTAGTTTGTACGAAACGTACACTCCCCGCAGGGTTCGAGCTGTTTGCTTGACGAGCCCCCAAATTATTCTTACTCTGAAACATGATTTTCCAATAAACACAGATATCGGACGTCTCTTAAGAGTCGTCCGCTGGCTGTCTGTACCCACACATCGCGGACAACACCGTCTTTGGAAAGTCGAGTTTCTTTGACAATACCCCTTTTCCATTCGCCTCTGGGCAAGTTCTTGTCAACTATAAGCACCAGGTCGCCGGTTTTCAGCTGCTTGCTTCGCAGAAGTGTTAAGTAGGACCTGATCCATTTACGCCAAAAATTTTCAGTGAGATGTTGAGCTTGCCGCCATCGCCGATTCAGCTTGCAAGGTTCCGTTTCACTTTCATTGGAGGATGCATTGTGAAAGCCAAGTAAAAGATGATTCGGGGTCAGTACGGCATATTCTCAAGGGTCACAGCTATTCCTCACCAACGGTCTGTCGTTCATGATTTTCTCCACCTCAGTCATCAATGTGAGGAACGTTTCGTCGGTTACGGATTGCGACCCGACCAATGATCGAAGTATTCTGCGGATGGATCGTATGAGGCGTTCCCACACACCCCCTCGATGACTAGCTGTAGGCGGCGTGAATATCCAGTCGCATTCCCTCTGTGTAAGCGAATTAGTTATGTGAGCTTGATTCCATCCTCGTAGTAATACTTTGACCTCGTTCTCGGCGCCCTTAAAGTTGAGCCCATTATCACTGTAAAGCCTCCGAGGACAGCCTCGTCTAGCGACGAACCTAGCAAACGCGCAGATAAACGAATCGGTGCTGAGGTTTTGAACCACTTCTATGTGAACGGCTCGAATGCTGAGGCATGTGAATAAACAGCAATATCTCCTTTCGAATCTTCGAGCCACTTTAACTTGGAACGGTCCAAAGTAGTCAACCCCCGCGATTGTAAACGGCGGGTTAAAAGGCTCCAAACGATCAGCCGGTAGTGGGGCCATTATTTGTCTACATGGCAGTGAATGCCAGCGTCTGCAATCAAAACAGGACCCGATAACTTGTTTTATTGTGGTGCAAGCACGTACGATCCAGTACTTCTCCCGCAGAATAGCCCCCGTATGTGCTACGCCGACATGGCCATTCGTCTGGTGAGTGTGTTTGATTAGCAATCTACATACAAAGTGACTTTTTGGTAAAATTATGGGATGCTTTGTTTCGTAAGACACCGGCGCGAATTGTAGTCGTCCTCCCACGCGTGTCAGACCTCTGTCCATAAAAGGTGAAAGGCCTTTCAGTGCAATATTCGTGGTCTTTAATCTTTCGTTGCTAACTCCCGTGTAATCGACGTGGAGGGTTTTAATCTCGTTTTCGAAACACTGTTGCTGGACCAGCATGAAAATATTCTGTTTTGCGCATTCTAGCTCAGCGACGGTAAGATAGCTACGTTGGGGCAGTGCATGTCGTAGGTACTTCTCTACCATGTATCTTTTAAACAACATTAGCCATCCCACCCATTTGAGGAGTTTGATCCAACTATGGCAAGTCGAGAACCTAAGGATCCAATGATTATTCTCCCTTACTGAGGTCGTCACAGCCATTGTGGCTACTTCGAGCGAAGGAGGAGCTTTCCCATTGGGTTCCCGTGGCCATTCATCATACTCCTTTGTCAAGAACTCTTGGCCGGAGAACCATATACTCTTGCACAGCTGTCCGATTCTTGACCCTCTTGATGCCAGGTCAGCCGGGTTGCTTTTGGAGTTCACATAACGCCATTGCGAAGGTGTGGATAAATCCCGAATAGTCAATATACGGTTTGCCACGAATATTTCCGGTCTGTTTGAGGTGTTACGGATCAGCTGTAGGACTACCATAGAGTCCGTCCACAGTGTTCTGGAGTCGAGCTCGATTGTCAATTCAAGTTCTGTCTGCCGCAACAGCTTAACGGCTAGAACCGCCGCCGCGAGCTCGAGTCTGGGGATAGTGATAGCTTTGAGAGGGGCAACACGCGACTTCCCCATCAAGAATGCCGTGGTCGAAACGCCATGCCTGTCACTCGTGCGTAAATATACTACGGCTCCATAGCCGTACTGCAATGCGTCTGAAAAGCAGTGCAGTTGGTATTCCCTGGTGGGGTCTAGTGTCGCTGGGATCAAGCAACGGGGAATTTTGATACGGTTAATCTCTTGCAGTTGCTGTACCCAATCTGTCCATCGTTCATTGTGACAACTGTCGAGTTTGTCGTCCCATCCTAATTTCAGTCGGCATAGTTCTTGTAGCAACTGCTTAGCTGGAAGCAAGGCAGGTGCCACAAAGCCTAACGGGTCATACAACGAGGCGACGTATGACAAGATTGATCTTCTGTTGATCAAAGGTTCAGGTGATTTGGTGGTAAAACTGAACGTATCTGACGTCCTGTCCCACTCGACGCCTAGAGTCCTATACGTATTTTTCGGTTTCAAGTCCAGACACAGGTTTTTGTCGGCCTGGTCTTTGGCCGGTACATCGATAAGGGCATCGGCCGAGTTGCTACGCCACTTCGTCAGGTAAAAGCCCGAATCCAGGAGCGCAGACCGTAAATGGCTCGTCACTAGTCGGAGTTCTCTAATCGATTCGCAACTAATAAGGAGATCGTCCACGTAAAAGGACCTTTGCAAATACTTAGGGTCAAACTCTAATGATTGGTTCGCGTTATTGGAAATTGCTCTGTTCAAAGCGAATGTGGCACAACATGGTGAGGAGGTCGCTCCAAAAGGGTGCACAGTCATTTGGTATATTTCTGGCGCACGTTCCAAGTCTCCTTCTGTCCACCACAAGAACCTAAGGCATGAGAGCTGATGTTGAGGTACTTTTACTTGATGAAACATGGCTTCAATATCCGCCACTACGGCGAAAGTGTGTTCTCGAAACCGTGTTAATACCCTGCACAGGTTATTTGTGAGGTCTGGGCCGGAAAATAACTGAAGGTTCAAAGAGGTGTTCTGATGTTTGCTTGCACAGTCGAAAACAACCCTTAGTTTCTCTGGTTTCATGGGGTTGATTACATGGTGATGGGGCAAATACCAAACTTGACCCGGTACGTCCTCTATAACATTTTGACACCTTTCAGCGTAACCCCTGGCTATGTAACTATTCATCACCTCCGCATAGCGTTCTTTAAGTTCAGCGTGTTTCATTAGTCGAGTCTTCAACCACAACAAACGTTTCCATGCTATCGACTGGTTGTTCGGAAGACTTAGGCAACCATCTTTCCAGGGCAACGGGACTTCAAAATGGCCGTTTAAGAACCGAGTAGATGATTCTAGGGTTTTGAGCACTTGCTTATCTTCTGCTGATGTTGATTTACCCAAAACTGTAGATTCGTTGAACTCCGAGGCCCACATAGCCTCTAACCGGTCCATAAGAGAGTCACCCTCATTTATATAATCAACGCGAACCTTTCTTTGGTCATGGCTAAAGGCCGGTCCCACGACGGTCCAACCGAGGGGCGTACGTATAGCGTAAGGATCCGCTTTCCCACCGTATCGATGTTCTAGCGCCCAATGCGCCGCTGGTACATTCATACCTATCAGCATCAACACCCTCCCGCCTTCAATTGTCTGTAGGTTGATGTCGCGCAGATGAGCCCAATCGTTAGTTCGGCCAGGAACAAAACGTTTTAACTCGGGGAGTTGTCGAACTGTCCAAGCTCGATTGATTTCTATAAGCTCTCCTCCTTCTAAGGAACATAGCTGAAACCCAACCACCTCAGAGTTTATCTCAGTTGTCTGCATAATGGTTGAAACTGAGAGCGTGGCTGGTTGTCCGGCTAGCCCCAGTTCATTCGCCGGGTTCTTGTCTATAAGCGTGGAGTCGGAACCTCCGTCTAGGAACGCATAGGTTTTTACTGATCCCAGCGGCCCGAAAACCTTGACTGGTATGATTCCCAAAGAGGTTGTACAATTTCCAGCCGAAGTCGCATGACAACGGGCGTTGTCTTGGATAGTCGCCGGATTCCGCCCCGTACTCACTGGGTCTTGCGGGTGTAGTAAGGGGTGGTGACCCAGCATACAACGTCCTATACCACAAGTCATGCGTGACCTGCAATTGACGGACTCGTGATTCGGTTTTAGGCATAAATGACACAGTTTTTTAAACTCCACAAAGGAAAGCCTCTCCGGTACACTCCACGCTATAAACTTCCCACACTGGTCCGTGTAATGGTCTCCCTCGCACTGCATACAGCACCTGCGTGCTATTGTCGGCTTAACAGATGGCGCTACAGTTGTTTGTGAGTGATGCAGCAACGCTTTGTGCGGTGCGTTCCCATCAGCAGGAGGTCGTGCTTGTAAGTTCGGCCAAGTGACAGAATAGGATTGATGAACCATCTGTACATCGGCCCTCTCATCTACAAATTCCGTCAAATCCGAGAAGGTTGGCTCTCGGCCTAGTCGTATGATAGACGCGGCAACCTCAGACCACTTAAACTGGAGGGCTTGAGGTAGTCTGCGTACTATTTCCGAAAGCGTTCTAGAGGCGTTGAGGTCGGCAACACGATTTAACTGACTCAGAGTGTTTTGGCAGTTCCGCATTTCCCCGGCCAACTTCATCAGCACCATTGGGTCCATGGTTTTAATGATGGGCCCGTCCACGAGACTATCTAGGTGTGCCCTGGCTATCACGTGGGCTTGGCCAAACCTCCTATGGAGAATTTCTAAGGCGCCTTGGTATCCCTCGCTTGGGTCCAGGATAGAACAGCTCTCGATGGCTTCTTTAGCCTCACCCTTACAGTAGTGTATCAAATACGATAGGCGACACTCGTCATCCATGTCTCGTTTCCCAATGGCACTATCAAAACTTCTCATGAACAGCCAATACTTTTTCGGGTTTCCATCAAAATAAATTATTTCTCTTTGTGGTAAAGTGAATGAATGAGATATGGGTGCTTGACTAAACTTCTGACAACCAATGGTCTTATTTGATGGAAATGGAGGTGTATCAAACCCGGAAGCAGGTTTGGCACTGGCCCCAAATACCAATGTAGACAGCGGCCGCAATCGTTCGACCACTGGGGACTCACCACCGGGTTTCTCTTCGACGGTGGTAGCTCTTGCATATTGATCCTCATATTTTCCACTCTTCATGTTGAACTTGCAATCCGACAACCGCAAACGTTCTTTAAATTCCTTGAAGAGATCCATGGTTTCTTCTGACTCAGTCGTGTAATGTTCCAGATCGGGGGCCGATAAAGACTTGTCTGAATTGGTCTGCATTGCTTGGTGAATTGGCTAACTGCAAGCGAAACCCTTTCGACCGTCAACTTTGACCGTTTCGATTGAATTCCACTCAGGTTTGTACGACCTAGCTGCGTTAAGCCTTTCTAGGGTGCTCCTTCTCGGTGTGGCTTACTTCGCGTCTCGAACAAATTTCAAAAGACTTCAACTGATAGACGTATTAATCCGAAACACGGTTCTATAATCAGTACAACGTTAATGAACAATGAATAGACAAAACATGCAGCCAAATTTTGAACCGAGCGAAACACAGATCGTGGATAGTCAAATTTTCTGTTAAACCAGGCGGGAGCGTCATATAATCATTCAAACAAATTCAGGTCAATGTCAGAAAGTGGGAAACGGATAAGACTGTTCAAATCACATGAAAGAGTAAGATCAAATCTATGTGAATAAAATAGAACCATATTGTCACGCTACCGTCAGATTGGATTATGGACCAATCACGAGTCGGGACTGAGTTCAGTAAAATGACCAACTTTGTGCCAACAACACAGGAGAATGACTTCGAAAAGATTCACATGTAGAATGTGACTACTAACAAGCTGTTAGTAGCCAGTAAGAAAAACTTTTAGTTTGTACGAAACGTACACTCCCCGCAGGGTTCGAGCTGTTTGCTTGACGAGCCCCCAAATTATTCTTACTCTGAAACATGATTTTCCAATAAACACAGATATCGGACGTCTCTTAAGAGTCGTCCGCTGGCTGTCTGTACCCACACATCGCGGACAACACCGTCTTTGGAAAGTCGAGTTTCTTTGACAATACCCCTTTTCCATTCGCCTCTGGGCAAGTTCTTGTCAACTATAAGCACCAGGTCGCCGGTTTTCAGCTCCTGCGCTGGTTCTGTCCAACGCTGCTTGCTTCGCAGAAGTGTTAAGTAGGACCTGATCCATTTACGCCAAAAATTTTCAGTGAGATGTTGAGCTTGCCGCCATCGCCGATTCAGCTTGCAAGGTTCCGTTTCACTTTCATTGGAGGATGCATTGTGAAAGCCAAGTAAAAGATGATTCGGGGTCAGTACGGCATATTCTCAAGGGTCACAGCTATTCCTCACCAACGGTCTGTCGTTCATGATTTTCTCCACCTCAGTCATCAATGTGAGGAACGTTTCGTCGGTTACGGATTGCGACCCGACCAATGATCGAAGTATTCTGCGGATGGATCGTATGAGGCGTTCCCACACACCCCCTCGATGACTAGCTGTAGGCGGCGTGAATATCCAGTCGCATTCCCTCTGTGTAAGCGAATTAGTTATGTGAGCTTGATTCCATCC
This sequence comes from Fasciola hepatica, assembly GCA_948099385.1. Classification (NCBI taxonomy): domain Eukaryota; kingdom Metazoa; phylum Platyhelminthes; class Trematoda; order Plagiorchiida; family Fasciolidae; genus Fasciola; species Fasciola hepatica. The sequence continues at coordinate 214,607 of CANUEZ040000170.1, forward strand.
TCGTAGTAATACTTTGACCTCGTTCTCGGCGCCCTTAAAGTTGAGCCCATTATCACTGTAAAGCCTCCGAGGACAGCCTCGTCTAGCGACGAACCTAGCAAACGCGCAGATAAACGAATCGGTGCTGAGGTTTTGAACCACTTCTATGTGAACGGCTCGAATGCTGAGGCATGTGAATAAACAGCAATATCTCCTTTCGAATCTTCGAGCCACTTTAACTTGGAACGGTCCAAAGTAGTCAACCCCCGCGATTGTAAACGGCGGGTTAAAAGGCTCCAAACGATCAGCCGGTAGTGGGGCCATTATTTGTCTACATGGCAGTGAATGCCAGCGTCTGCAATCAAAACAGGACCCGATAACTTGTTTTATTGTGGTGCAAGCACGTACGATCCAGTACTTCTCCCGCAGAATAGCCCCCGTATGTGCTACGCCGACATGGCCATTCGTCTGGTGAGTGTGTTTGATTAGCAATCTACATACAAAGTGACTTTTTGGTAAAATTATGGGATGCTTTGTTTCGTAAGACACCGGCGCGAATTGTAGTCGTCCTCCCACGCGTGTCAGACCTCTGTCCATAAAAGGTGAAAGGCCTTTCAGTGCAATATTCGTGGTCTTTAATCTTTCGTTGCTAACTCCCGTGTAATCGACGTGGAGGGTTTTAATCTCGTTTTCGAAACACTGTTGCTGGACCAGCATGAAAATATTCTGTTTTGCGCATTCTAGCTCAGCGACGGTAAGATAGCTACGTTGGGGCAGTGCATGTCGTAGGTACTTCTCTACCATGTATCTTTTAAACAACATTAGCCATCCCACCCATTTGAGGAGTTTGATCCAACTATGGCAAGTCGAGAACCTAAGGATCCAATGATTATTCTCCCTTACTGAGGTCGTCACAGCCATTGTGGCTACTTCGAGCGAAGGAGGAGCTTTCCCATTGGGTTCCCGTGGCCATTCATCATACTCCTTTGTCAAGAACTCTTGGCCGGAGAACCATATACTCTTGCACAGCTGTCCGATTCTTGACCCTCTTGATGCCAGGTCAGCCGGGTTGCTTTTGGAGTTCACATAACGCCATTGCGAAGGTGTGGATAAATCCCGAATAGTCAATATACGGTTTGCCACGAATATTTCCGGTCTGTTTGAGGTGTTACGGATCAGCTGTAGGACTACCATAGAGTCCGTCCACAGTGTTCTGGAGTCGAGCTCGATTGTCAATTCAAGTTCTGTCTGCCGCAACAGCTTAACGGCTAGAACCGCCGCCGCGAGCTCGAGTCTGGGGATAGTGATAGCTTTGAGAGGGGCAACACGCGACTTCCCCATCAAGAATGCCGTGGTCGAAACGCCATGCCTGTCACTCGTGCGTAAATATACTACGGCTCCATAGCCGTACTGCAATGCGTCTGAAAAGCAGTGCAGTTGGTATTCCCTGGTGGGGTCTAGTGTCGCTGGGATCAAGCAACGGGGAATTTTGATACGGTTAATCTCTTGCAGTTGCTGTACCCAATCTGTCCATCGTTCATTGTGACAACTGTCGAGTTTGTCGTCCCATCCTAATTTCAGTCGGCATAGTTCTTGTAGCAACTGCTTAGCTGGAAGCAAGGCAGGTGCCACAAAGCCTAACGGGTCATACAACGAGGCGACGTATGACAGGATTGATCTTCTGTTGATCAAAGGTTCAGGTGATTTGGTGGTAAAACTGAACGTATCTGACGTCCTGTCCCACTCGACGCCTAGAGTCCTATACGTATTTTTCGGTTTCAAGTCCAGACACAGGTTTTTGTCGGCCTGGTCTTTGGCCGGTACATCGATAAGGGCATCGGCCGAGTTGCTACGCCACTTCGTCAGGTAAAAGCCCGAATCCAGGAGCGCAGACCGTAAATGGCTCGTCACTAGTCGGAGTTCTCTAATCGATTCGCAACTAATAAGGAGATCGTCCACGTAAAAGGACCTTTGCAAATACTTAGGGTCAAACTCTAATGATTGGTTCGCGTTATTGGAAATTGCTCTGTTCAAAGCGAATGTGGCACAACATGGTGAGGAGGTCGCTCCAAAAGGGTGCACAGTCATTTGGTATATTTCTGGCGCACGTTCCAAGTCTCCTTCTGTCCACCACAAGAACCTAAGGCATGAGAGCTGATGTTGAGGTACTTTTACTTGATGAAACATGGCTTCAATATCCGCCACTACGGCGAAAGTGTGTTCTCGAAACCGTGTTAATACCCTGCACAGGTTATTTGTGAGGTCTGGGCCGGAAAATAACTGAAGGTTCAAAGAGGTGTTCTGATGTTTGCTTGCACAGTCGAAAACAACCCTTAGTTTCTCTGGTTTCATGGGGTTGATTACATGGTGATGGGGCAAATACCAAACTTGACCCGGTACGTCCTCTATAACATTTTGACACCTTTCAGCGTAACCCCTGGCTATGTAACTATTCATCACCTCCGCATAGCGTTCTTTAAGTTCAGCGTGTTTCATTAGTCGAGTCTTCAACCACAACAAACGTTTCCATGCTATCGACTGGTTGTTCGGAAGACTTAGGCAACCATCTTTCCAGGGCAACGGGACTTCAAAATGGCCGTTTAAGAACCGAGTAGATGATTCTAGGGTTTTGAGCACTTGCTTATCTTCTGCTGATGTTGATTTACCCAAAACTGTAGATTCGTTGAACTCCGAGGCCCACATAGCCTCTAACCGGTCCATAAGAGAGTCACCCTCATTTATATAATCAACGCGAACCTTTCTTTGGTCATGGCTAAAGGCCGGTCCCACGACGGTCCAACCGAGGGGCGTACGTATAGCGTAAGGATCCGCTTTCCCACCGTATCGATGTTCTAGCGCCCAATGCGCCGCTGGTACATTCATACCTATCAGCATCAACACCCTCCCGCCTTCAATTGTCTGTAGGTTGATGTCGCGCAGATGAGCCCAATCGTTAGTTCGGCCAGGAACAAAACGTTTTAACTCGGGGAGTTGTCGAACTGTCCAAGCTCGATTGATTTCTATAAGCTCTCCTCCTTCTAAGGAACATAGCTGAAACCCAACCACCTCAGAGTTTATCTCAGTTGTCTGCATAATGGTTGAAACTGAGAGCGTGGCTGGTTGTCCGGCTAGCCCCAGTTCATTCGCCGGGTTCTTGTCTATAAGCGTGGAGTCGGAACCTCCGTCTAGGAACGCATAGGTTTTTACTGATCCCAGCGGCCCGAAAACCTTGACTGGTATGATTCCCAAAGAGGTTGTACAATTTCCAGCCGAAGTCGCATGACAACGGGCGTTGTCTTGGATAGTCGCCGGATTCCGCCCCGTACTCACTGGGTCTTGCGGGTGTAGTAAGGGGTGGTGACCCAGCATACAACGTCCTATACCACAAGTCATGCGTGACCTGCAATTGACGGACTCGTGATTCGGTTTTAGGCATAAATGACACAGTTTTTCAAACTCCACAAAGGAAAGCCTCTCCGGTACACTCCACGCTATAAACTTCCCACACTGGTCCGTGTAATGGTCTCCCTCGCACTGCATACAGCACCTGCGTGCTATTGTCGGCTTAACAGATGGCGCTACAGTTGTTTGTGAGTGATGCAGCAACGCTTTGTGCGGTGCGTTCCCATCAGCAGGAGGTCGTGCTTGTAAGTTCGGCCAAGTGACAGAATAGGATTGATGAACCATCTGTACATCGGCCCTCTCATCTACAAATTCCGTCAAATCCGAGAAGGTTGGCTCTCGGCCTAGTCGTATGATAGACGCGGCAACCTCAGACCACTTAAACTGGAGGGCTTGAGGTAGTCTGCGTACTATTTCCGAAAGCGTTCTAGAGGCGTTGAGGTCGGCAACACGATTTAACTGACTCAGAGTGTTTTGGCAGTTCCGCATTTCCCCGGCCAACTTCATCAGCACCATTGGGTCCATGGTTTTAATGATGGGCCCGTCCACGAGACTATCTAGGTGTGCCCTGGCTATCACGTGGGCTTGGCCAAACCTCCTATGGAGAATTTCTAAGGCGCCTTGGTATCCCTCGCTTGGGTCCAGGATAGAACAGCTCTCGATGGCTTCTTTAGCCTCACCCTTACAGTAGTGTATCAAATACGATAGGCGACACTCGTCATCCATGTCTCGTTTCCCAATGGCACTATCAAAACTTCTCATGAACAGCCAATACTTTTTCGGGTTTCCATCAAAATAAATTATTTCTCTTTGTGGTAAAGTGAATGAATGAGATATGGGTGCTTGACTAAACTTCTGACAACCAATGGTCTTATTTGATGGAAATGGAGGTGTATCAAACCCGGAAGCAGGTTTGGCACTGGCCCCAAATACCAATGTAGACAGCGGCCGCAATCGTTCGACCACTGGGGACTCACCACCGGGTTTCTCTTCGACGGTGGTAGCTCTTGCATATTGATCCTCATATATTCCACTCTTCATGTTGAACTTGCAATCCGACAACCGCAAACGTTCTTTAAATTCCTTGAAGAGATCCATGGTTTCTTCTGACTCAGTCGTGTAATGTTCCAGATCGGGGGCCGATAAAGACTTGTCTGAATTGGTCTGCATTGCTTGGTGAATTGGCTAACTGCAAGCGAAACCCTTTCGACCGTCAACTTTGACCGTTTCGATTGAATTCCACTCAGGTTTGTACGACCTAGCTGCGTTAAGCCTTTCTAGGGTGCTCCTTCTCGGTGTGGCTTACTTCGCGTCTCGAACAAATTTCAAAAGACTTCAACTGATAGACGTATTAATCCGAAACACGGTTCTATAATCAGTACAACGTTAATGAACAATGAATAGACAAAACATGCAGCCAAATTTTGAACCGAGCGAAACACAGATCGTGGATAGTCAAATTTTCTGTTAAACCAGGCGGGAGCGTCATATAATCATTCAAACAAATTCAGGTCAATGTCAGAAAGTGGGAAACGGATAAGACTGTTCAAATCACATGAAAGAGTAAGATCAAATCTATGTGAATAAAATAGAACCATATTGTCACGCTACCGTCAGATTGGATTATGGACCAATCACGAGTCGGGACTGAGTTCAGTAAAATGACCAACTTTGTGCCAACAACACAGGAGAATGACTTCGAAAAGATTCACATGTAGAATGTGACTACTAACAAGCTGTTAGTAGCCAGTAAGAAAAACTTTTAGTTTGTACGAAACGTACACTCCCCGCAGGGTTCGAGCTGTTTGCTTGACGAGCCCCCAAATTATTCTTACTCTGAAACATGATTTTCCAATAAACACAGATATCGGACGTCTCTTAAGAGTCGTCCGCTGGCTGTCTGTACCCACACATCGCGGACAACACCGTCTTTGGAAAGTCGAGTTTCTTTGACAATACCCCTTTTCCATTCGCCTCTGGGCAAGTTCTTGTCAACTATAAGCACCAGGTCGCCGGTTTTCAGCTCCTGCGCTGGTTCTGTCCAACGCTGCTTGCTTCGCAGAAGTGTTAAGTAGGACCTGATCCATTTACGCCAAAAATTTTCAGTGAGATGTTGAGCTTGCCGCCATCGCCGATGCAGCTTGCAAGGTTCCGTTTCACTTTCATTGGAGGATGCATTGTGAAAGCCAAGTAAAAGATGATTCGGGGTCAGTACGGCATATTCTCAAGGGTCACAGCTATTCCTCACCAACGGTCTGTCGTTCATGATTTTCTCCACCTCAGTCATCAATGTGAGGAACGTTTCGTCGGTTACGGATTGCGACCCGACCAATGATCGAAGTATTCTGCGGATGGATCGTATGAGGCGTTCCCACACACCCCCTCGATGACTAGCTGTAGGCGGCGTGAATATCCAGTCGCATTCCCTCTGTTTAAGCGAATTAGTTATGTGAGCTTGATTCCATCCTCGTAGTAATACTTTGACCTCGTTCTCGGCGCCCTTAAAGTTGAGCCCATTATCACTGTAAAGCCTCCGAGGACAGCCTCGTCTAGCGACGAACCTAGCAAACGCGCAGATAAACGAATCGGTGCTGAGGTTTTGAACCACTTCTATGTGAACGGCTCGAATGCTGAGGCATGTGAATAAACAGCAATATCTCCTTTCGAATCTTCGAGCCACTTTAACTTGGAACGGTCCAAAGTAGTCAACCCCCGCGATTGTAAACGGCGGGTTAAAAGGCTCCAAACGATCAGCCGGTAGTGGGGCCATTATTTGTCTACATGGCAGTGAATGCCAGCGTCTGCAATCAAAACAGGACCCGATAACTTGTTTTATTGTGGTGCAAGCACGTACGATCCAGTACTTCTCCCGCAGAATAGCCCCCGTATGTGCTACGCCGACATGGCCATTCGTCTGGTGAGTGTGTTTGATTAGCAATCTACATACAAAGTGACTTTTTGGTAAAATTATGGGATGCTTTGTTTCGTAAGACACCGGCGCGAATTGTAGTCGTCCTCCCACGCGTGTCAGACCTCTGTCCATAAAAGGTGAAAGGCCTTTCAGTGCAATATTCGTGGTCTTTAATCTTTCGTTGCTAACTCCCGTGTAATCGACGTGGAGGGTTTTAATCTCGTTTTCGAAACACTGTTGCTGGACCAGCATGAAAATATTCTGTTTTGCGCATTCTAGCTCAGCGACGGTAAGATAGCTACGTTGGGGCAGTGCATGTCGTAGGTACTTCTCTACCATGTATCTTTTAAACAACATTAGCCATCCCACCCATTTGAGGAGTTTGATCTAACTATGGCAAGTCGAGAACCTAAGGATCCAATGATTATTCTCCCTTACTGAGGTCGTCACAGCCATTGTGGCTACTTCGAGCGAAGGAGGAGCTTTCCCATTGGGTTCCCGTGGCCATTCATCATACTCCTTTGTCAAGAACTCTTGGCCGGAGAACCATATACTCTTGCACAGCTGTCCGATTCTTGACCCTCTTGATGCCAGGTCAGCCGGGTTGCTTTTGGAGTTCACATAACGCCATTGCGAAGGTGTGGATAAATCCCGAATAGTCAATATACGGTTTGCCACGAATATTTCCGGTCTGTTTGAGGTGTTACGGATCAGCTGTAGGACTACCATAGAGTCCGTCCACAGTGTTCTGGAGTCGAGCTCGATTGTCAATTCAAGTTCTGTCTGCCGCAACAGCTTAACGGCTAGAACCGCCGCCGCGAGCTCGAGTCTGGGGATAGTGATAGCTTTGAGAGGGGCAACACGCGACTTCCCCATCAAGAATGCCGTGGTCGAAACGCCATGCCTGTCACTCGTGCGTAAATATACTACGGCTCCATAGCCGTACTGCGATGCGTCTGAAAAGCAGTGCAGTTGCTATTCCCTGGTGGGGTCTAGTGTCGCTGGGATCAAGCAACGGGGAATTTTGATACGGTTAATCTCTTGCAGTTGCTGTACCCAATCTGTCCATCGTTCATTGTGACAACTGTCGAGTTTGTCGTCCCATCCTAATTTCAGTCGGCATAGTTCTTGTAGCAACTGCTTAGCTGGAAGCAAGGCAGGTGCCACAAAGCCTAACGGGTCATACAACGAGGCGACGTATGACAAGATTGATCTTCTGTTGATCAAAGGTTCAGGTGATTTGGTGGTAAAACTGAACGTATCTGACGTCCTGTCCCACTCGACGCCTAGAGTCCTATACGTATTTTTCGGTTTCAAGTCCAGACACAGGTTTTTGTCGGCCTGGTCTTTGGCCGGTACATCGATAAGGGCATCGGCCGAGTTGCTACGCCACTTCGTCAGGTAAAAGCCCGAATCCAGGAGCGCAGACCGTAAATGGCTCGTCACTAGTCGGAGTTCTCTAATCGATTCGCAACTAATAAGGAGATCGTCCACGTAAAAGGACCTTTGCAAATACTTAGGGTCAAACTCTAATGATTGGTTCGCGTTATTGGAAATTGCTCTGTTCAAAGCGAATGTGGCACAACATGGTGAGGAGGTCGCTCCAAAAGGGTGCACAGTCATTTGGTATATTTCTGGCGCACGTTCCAAGTCTCCTTCTGTCCACCACAAGAACCTAAGGCATGAGAGCTGATGTTGAGGTACTTTTACTTGATGAAACATGGCTTCAATATCCGCCACTACGGCGAAAGTGTGTTCTCGAAACCGTGTTAATACCCTGCACAGGTTATTTGTGAGGTCTGGGCCGGAAAATAACTGAAGGTTCAAAGAGGTGTTCTGATGTTTGCTTGCACAGTCGAAAACAACCCTTAGTTTCTCTGGTTTCATGGGGTTGATTACATGGTGATGGGGCAAATACCAAACTTGACCCGGTACGTCCTCTATAACATTTTGACACCTTTCAGCGTAACCCCTGGCTATGTAACTATTCATCACCTCCGCATAGCGTTCTTTAAGTTCAGCGTGTTTCATTAGTCGAGTCTTCAACCACAACAAACGTTTCCATGCTATCGACTGGTTGTTCGGAAGACTTAGGCAACCATCTTTCCAGGGCAACGGGACTTCAAAATGGCCGTTTAAGAACCGAGTAGATGATTCTAGGGTTTTGAGCACTTGCTTATCTTCTGCTGATGTTGATTTACCCAAAACTGTAGATTCGTTGAACTCCGAGGCCCACATAGCCTCTAACCGGTCCATAAGAGAGTCACCCTCATTTATATAATCAACGCGAACCTTTCTTTGGTCATGGCTAAAGGCCGGTCCCACGACGGTCCAACCGAGGGGCGTACGTATAGCGTAAGGATCCGCTTTCCCACCGTATCGATGTTCTAGCGCCCAATGCGCCGCTGGTACATTCATACCTATCAGCATCAACACCCTCCCGCCTTCAATTGTCTGTAGGTTGATGTCGCGCAGATGAGCCCAATCGTTAGTTCGGCCAGGAACAAAACGTTTTAACTCGGGGAGTTGTCGAACTGTCCAAGCTCGATTGATTTCTATAAGCTCTCCTCCTTCTAAGGAACATAGCTGAAACCCAACCACCTCAGAGTTTATCTCAGTTGTCTGCATAATGGTTGAAACTGAGAGCGTGGCTGGTTGTCCGGCTAGCCCCAGTTCATTCGCCGGGTTCTTGTCTATAAGCGTGGAGTCGGAACCTCCGTCTAGGAACGCATAGGTTTTTACTGATCCCAGCGGCCCGAAAACCTTGACTGGTATGATTCCCAAAGAGGTTGTACAATTTCCAGCCGAAGTCGCATGACAACGGGCGTTGTCTTGGATAGTCGCCGGATTCCGCCCCGTACTCACTGGGTCTTGCGGGTGTAGTAAGGGGTGGTGACCCAGCATACAACGTCCTATACCACAAGTCATGCGTGACCTGCAATTGACGGACTCGTGATTCGGTTTTAGGCATAAATGACACAGTTTTTTAAACTCCACAAAGGAAAGCCTCTCCGGTACACTCCACGCTATAAACTTCCCACACTGGTCCGTGTAATGGTCTCCCTCGCACTGCATACAGCACCTGCGTGCTATTGTCGGCTTAACAGATGGCGCTACAGTTGTTTGTGAGTGATGCAGCAACGCTTTGTGCGGTGCGTTCCCATCAGCAGGAGGTCGTGCTTGTAAGTTCGGCCAAGTGACAGAATAGGATTGATGAACCATCTGTACATCGGCCCTCTCATCTACAAATTCCGTCAAATCCGAGAAGGTTGGCTCTCGGCCTAGTCGTATGATAGACGCGGCAACCTCAGACCACTTAAACTGGAGGGCTTGAGGTAGTCTGCGTACTATTTCCGAAAGCGTTCTAGAGGCGTTGAGGTCGGCAACACGATTTAACTGACTCAGAGTGTTTTGGCAGTTCCGCATTTCCCCGGCCAACTTCATCAGCACCATTGGGTCCATGGTTTTAATGATGGGCCCGTCCACGAGACTATCTAGGTGTGCCCTGGCTATCACGTGGGCTTGGCCAAACCTCCTATGGAAAATTTCTAAGGCGCCTTGGTATCCCTCGCTTGGGTCCAGGATAGAACAGCTCTCGATGGCTTCTTTAGCCTCACCCTTACAGTAGTGTATCAAATACGATAGGCGACACTCGTCATCCATGTCTCGTTTCCCAATGGCACTATCAAAACTTCTCATGAACAGCCAATACTTTTTCGGGTTTCCATCAAAATAAATTATTTCTCTTTGTGGTAAAGTGAATGAATGAGATATGGGTGCTTGACTAAACTTCTGACAACCAATGGTCTTATTTGATGGAAATGGAGGTGTATCAAACCCGGAAGCAGGTTTGGCACTGGCCCCAAATACCAATGTAGACAGCGGCCGCAATCGTTCGACCACTGGGGACTCACCACCGGGTTTCTCTTCGACGGTGGTAGCTCTTGCATATTGATCCTCATATATTCCACTCTTCATGTTGAACTTGCAATCCGACAACCGCAAACGTTCTTTAAATTCCTTGAAGAGATCCATGGTTTCTTCTGACTCAGTCGTGTAATGTTCCAGATCGGGGGCCGATAAAGACTTGTCTGAATTGGTCTGCATTGCTTGGTGAATTGGCTAACTGCAAGCGAAACCCTTTCGACCGTCAACTTTGACCGTTTCGATTGAATTCCACTCAGGTTTGTACGACCTAGCTGCGTTAAGCCTTTCTAGGGTGCTCCTTCTCGGTGTGGCTTACTTCGCGTCTCGAACAAATTTCAAAAGACTTCAACTGATAGACGTATTAATCCGAAACACGGTTCTATAATCAGTACAACGTTAATGAACAATGAATAGACAAAACATGCAGCCAAATTTTGAACCGAGCGAAACACAGATCGTGGATAGTCGAGAGTGGGGTAAGTTCCGACCTGGCCTAATGTAATGCAGACATCATACAGCTGACAGAAAAGCTTTTGAATTAAAATGGAACAAAAATGTCTTGAAAGTGTGCGTAATGGGAGTGGCTTTTATAAACATATATTCTTTATTTTTGGTGAATCTTGTTTTTCTCAGTCAAATCTCGGTAATTAGCTCTCCAGTCATTGGCTTAGCCGCTGCTGGTTGTTGATTGGGTTAGTGGTCATATATAACCTGCTGCACGAAGTCCAGTCCCCACTTGCCGTTCCCTGCGACGCGGTCACCGGCTATTCGGTGTGCAATGGGAGATCCGGCCCAGTCCCCTGATTTGCGTTCGATTTTCTAGAATTCCAACCAACCAGTTTCTACGTATACGATTGGCGAGCAAGGGGAATGGCTTCACCGGCTCGGGAGGAATGCGTACACTGTCTGGCTCGTTGACGAACGTGGAGGACTACGTGACTGTTAACATGGTCCCTATGGGGCCACCACATTTTGATTACCGTGTTGCTTCTCTGAAGCCGTTTTTTTTGTTGCCTTTTCATTTCTCTTGCATGTGAGTCTCGTTTCACGTGCGCAAGCCTGGGAATACTAGCTTCATGTAGGGGGCGATCATTTGCGAGTTTGGGCGTGGTATATAGAAAACTCCGTGCTTTGTTAAACATTTCGTGAAGATCGACTGACGTTTAACAGCTTCAGAAGATGGAAAGAAATTAGTATTCGATTCAATCCGTTAACCACATCACGTAAGTTACAGTACTGAAAGCATTGGTATCAGGAGCGCAGTTATCTACTATGTTCAGACAAGAGGATCAGTTAGTTAGTTCAGTGAAACTTTGCTGCTAGATACATGGAAGAGAGCTCGTACAGTGGGACATAACTGTATAACTATATATATATATATATATATATTTATATATATATATATATATATATATATATATAGAACTACGGTCGTATATATATATGTATGCGTATAATTATGCATATATATATAATATCCTTCGGTTACGGTGGACGCGAAACACCCATCACTTACGTAACTCATTACGCCAATGGTGAAAACGCAGGTGGAAAAACACAGTTTAGGTATTCTGGCAGTTATTCTTTTAGCCAAACTTCACTGGGTCAGATCACATTGGCCAGTAGTCCTTCGGAAAGCGCACCCCCACCAGTGGCACGTTTTTCACACAAAACAGGGATTTTGGGACAATGACAAGTGAGGACCACTTTCTCAAATAATAGTTAAGAAACAGTCCAACGTTTTCAAAATATTTCACCCTTTTTGCCATTGCCAGATACGAATCGACATCCCACTTCAATTTTAGACTCCACTATACAACAATGATGACCATTTCGTTGATCGAGATGTCTCTACCAAGGAAAAATCGCCCATTTTTTTCTCTTTATAAGTATACCAAGTAAGTCACCTAAAACCCAGCAAGTAACTCGTATTTCAAAATAAGCTTGGCCGATCAATTTCTTGTGTTTCAAAATTGGCGCCCCAGAATTCCAGGATTACGCGCCATTTCAAAAATATCCAGGTCGGAACTTACCCCTCTACCTGGATAGTCAAATTTTCTGTTAAACCAGGCGGGAGCGTCATATAATCATTCAAACAAATTCAGGTCAATGTCAGAAAGTGGGAAACGGATAAGACTGTTCAAATCACATGAAAGAGTAAGATCAAATCCATGTGAATAAAATAGAACCATATTGTCACGCTACCGTCAGATTGGATTATGGACCAATCACGAATCGGGACTGAGTTCAGTAAAATGACCAACTTTGTGCCAACAACACAGGAGAATGACTTGGAAGAGATTCACATGTAGAATGTGACTACTAACAAGCTGTTAGTAGCCAGTAAGAAAAACTTTTAGTTTGTACGAAACGTACACTAACTAACGAACGAAGTGTCTTCATCCAGGAAGAAAAGCTGACCAATCGCAATAAAATGAATGTCGCTTCGACGACGTTGGCCGCTATCACTACGCCTTTGATCTCCAATCCTACTTCCATAGGTGTGTTCAATCCGTACACGGGCCAGTCCTGTTTTGGCACTTGCAGGAAGTTTGGCCCTCTCCTCCACGTGTCTAGCTGCCTTGAGTTGGTAGCATCTCGAGAGCACAGATCGGCTGGATTATCGCCAGACCGGACGTGATTCCACTGGTTCATGACTGATTCATCGTGGATAAACGTGAGTCGGTTAGCAAAGAAAGTACCAAACCGGCTCCGGCAACTGTTAAAGTAGTAAAGTACTGCTGTTGAGTCCGTCCAAAAGCTAACCGACTAAATGTAGAAGTCAAAACATCACTTCACCGCTTGCACCGCCCTGACTGCTAACACGGCTGCACTGAGTTCAGTATTTCCGCCTGGCAAACCATTTCTCGGATATCGGCGGACAAGGCCACTCCACTCACTCTGAAACGGCCTAAAACTTCGATTAGTGGCTTGGTCCATTCAGGTCTTTGTAGTAGACGATCGCTTACCGACTTGCCCTGGAACTTAGCTGCACAATCGGAAACCACCCGCAGCTTTTCGGGTTTCTTGAGGTTGATAACCGGGTGGTGAGGTAGATACCAGATACTCTTTTGGCTGTCGGTGTTGGCAGGCACCTTTTCAACGTCGCCGAGGGCTTCGTTTCGCTTCATTAATTCCGCGTATCGTTTCCACTGACCCTGGTCTCGTATGAAGTTTATTTCAGTCGTAGCGGTCGTTGGAGAACATATTTCCTGCTATCAGCCCACGGGTTAGCAGATGTGCGCCATGAGAGGGGAACCTCGAGCTGTTTTTTAAGGCCTCTAGTGCCTTGCCGCACCATTCGTAAAGCGAAATGATCCTCTTGAGACAACGATGGTCTTTCGTCTCCGATGTCATGAAACTCTGTGCGGTCCATTTCGGCGGATAAACAATTCGCGGAACCACGTACCCCTACTGGACCGTATAACGTTATCCCAGAGCCGTGCTTACGGCATAAGGTGCCTGGCAGTCGCCCAATCTCTGGTCAAGTACCCAATGTGCCTCTCGCACGTCGCATTCGATGAGAAGATCCACTCCGTCGTCTTCCCAGTCTACAACGGTTACGTCCTGCAGGTGGAGCCACCTAGTCAAAATTGCGTTCACCGACCTTGGTGCTCGCATGGGGAGATCAGTTAATGTGAATGCTCCCGTTGGTTCGATTTGCTCGTTAGTGTCTAAAGAGATGAGTTGCAACCTCAACCTGCCGGCAGTCATTACTTGTGTTCCGCCCACCGTGCTCACTGCTAACGACGTCGCACCTTTAGCGAGCCGGTGTTTGTCGGCAAACCGCTCCTTCACTAGGGTAGTGTCAGATCCACTGTCGACGAAAGCCAACGCTTTGACCACCTCAGTTGGGATCACTACTCCCACGGCAACTTCGCTACAACGTACCGGTTTACTGGCAGACCGCGACATTGAACAAATCACACTGGGCTTGGTACTCGCCTTTGGTGTAGTTTCTCTCGCTTGGTGCAACAATCGATGGTGGCCGCCTGTGCAGCCCTCGTGACCACATCTGTTCTTTGTTCTACAAGCTGCCGCTCGGTGCGTGGTGTTGAGATGAATAAAACACGCTCCTGCCATTCTCGCCATTCCCCACCGTTCGTCTATTGTGGCGTTGCCGAACTTAGGGCATTCTGGTAGTCCATGGGTAGCATCACAGGACCTGCAACTTGGTTGCGCTATGGCCTCGCGTGAAAAGGCGTGTGCATTAATCTAAGGCTGAAATCTCGGCTGTTCCCGAGCAGTGGTTTGAGCCTGGCTAGTACTGGGCTTGTTTGCTTGGTTGCTGTCCCGGATAAGTCGACCAAATCTGCTGTCGGCTATCTTGGTTTGCCTGTCCAAGTGTTCGGTCAGGTCTTCGAAGTTAGCCTCCTGGTCACCTCGGCTTATCCGCTCCGCCTCTTCCGTCCACCGACCCCGTAGTTTGGGAGAGGGGTGACAGACCATGCCTTCCAAAGTGCGTATGGTATCTAGGTCAGCCCTGTGACCTAAATAGTCGAGGGTTATTGAGCAGTTCTGCATCTTGATCACCAGGTCGGCCATTGTGCAGACATCGCCCTTGGTTCTCTTTGCCTCTAAAATCAAACCCTCTATTAGGTTACGGGCTTCTTTGAAAGGTTGGCCGAACAGGTCCCTCAGAATCTTCCTTGCTCGGGTGTAGCCTTGTTCCGGGTTGAGCATGGTACACCCGTCGATAGCTTCTCTTGCTCGGCCTCGACAGCAGTGAGTCAGGTGGAGGAGCTTTTGCCCGGGGCCGGTTACTCTATTTTCGACGAACGTCTCGAACTGCTTGACGAACTTGCAGTAGTGTTCAGATCGCTCGTCGATACCGTCAGTTCTACCCTTAGCAAATCGATCGTTGGTGATTTATAGTCGGCGACCGGGGTAGAGTTTCCTATTTTGTGTTGCCCTGATCTATCGAAAGTATCAATGTCGTTGGTCTCATGCTCACGCTCCTTAAGTCTACACTTCTGTTCTGCTTCCTGGGCCTGTTGTCTAGCCGATAACAGTCGTTGTTCTAGGTCTAATATCCTCAGCCTATATATATCGACATCCTTACAATCCATATTGCCATCAGTAACACATGAACTAGCACTGACAGGACTAGGCGACCTAGCATTAACTAAAGGATCAAAGGCACAGAAAACCTCCCCAGTAATTTACTTTTACCTTTACGCGACTATCTCCTTCGAGAGAAAAATTCGGCTCCATGGATATCGCGGACCATTGCTGCCCACACGCAGCGGTCGGAGGCGAGCTCAGTACATATCCTCATCCAGTCCTTTTTCCATCGCCGGGCCTCCTAGACTGACTGAAGGCCTAGAAGCTTTACGTCTTTCTCGGTTGTACTGGTCCACGTTTTGAGCCGCCCACCAGGGCGACCACTCCAACCAGGGCAGGAATTGAGGTAAAGTGTTTGCTTGATTATCTCTGACGCGGGGCGCTGAAGTGTATGGCCGAATCACTGAAGTCGTCCACTTTGGAGGAGGACGGGGAGCGCATCGATATCACAGCATCGTCTCCTTACATCGTCGTTGGACACCCTGTCGCGCCACTAAACTTTGAGGATTTGCCGCATGCACCAGTGGTCGAAAACCTCCAGCCTTCTGGTATCCCCGGCTCGTAGTGGCCAGGTTTCGCAGCCATAGACGAGTAGGGGCCGGATGGCAGCACGGTAAACACAAACTTTGGTTTTTAAACTGATTTCACTGCGAGTCCACAGCGTTCGTCTTAGCTGAAGAAAGGCTCTCCTGGCGCTGTCGATCCGTAATACCACTTCATCTTTTGCCTGGCCGTTCGGAAGCAGAGTTGAACCTAGGTATTTGAATGAAGGGACGTATTTTACTGTTTGGTCATTGGTCGACAGTTTTTGGATTGTCGGGCCTAGATGGGTTGTGAAAGCTTCTGTGTTGGTAGAATTTACTTCAAGTCCGATGGACTTGGCGAAGGAATTGAGTCGGTCGAGGATTGGTTGGGGCATAGCGGGGGAGCCTCCTAGCACGACAATATCATCCGCAAACTCCAGGTCCAAGATGTATATTTCCTGACTAAGCTGAACGCCATGGTAGTCGTATAATGCCCGTTACATTGTCCAATCAATGACGTAGTTGAAAAGCACCGGTGAGAGGGGGCAGCCTTGTCTAACTCCGGTAGTGAGTGTGAACTCGCGGGACTCTTCACTGTACATACGTACCCTAGCACCAGTTGTCGAGTAGTATCCCTTCAACAGCTTTAAAAGCTTATCGGACATCCCATCGGATCGGATTATGGTCCGAGAAGACTCGTGGTTATCCGAATCAAAGGCGGCCCGGAAGTCGATGGAACAATCTACCGTCGGTTGCTGGAACTTATACCGGTGCTCCAATATTCGGCGCACTTTGAAGATTTGATCCACACAGTCTCTGCCACGGCGGAAACTCCCTTGGTTCGGGCGAGTGCGCCGGTCTCTTGCTCCGGAGAAACGGGTTACCAAAAACGCACCAAAAACCTTCGCGGTCACATCGATCGGGCTGATCTCTCGGTAGTTCTCAAATGCCAATTTATCACCTTTCTTCGGAATGGGCAGCAGTATGGACATTCCCCAGCAGGGTGAAAATGCTTCCGCTCTCCAAATGGAACCAAAAGGTGTACACAACCTGTCAATCAATGACGATGAACATGCTTTATACACTTCCGGAGGGATGCCATCTTCCACAGCAGCCTTTCTGTCTTTCAGCTTGCTTATCATTTCCGTGATTTCCGCGGTGTTGGGCGGTTCACAGTTGCTTTTGTACTGGACTGGAAGGGTTGAAATTGGTTGGTCCGTCCCGTGGTCCGTAGGCCAGTTAAGCAGCTGACCAAAGTATTCCACCCATCGGTCCATTTTCTTGCTCTGTTTGGGTATTAAGTTTCCCGCCGTGTCACGAGGAAGGAAATTTTGCTTAAAAAGCTGTCGAAGGCGTTGTGAATAAGGCGGAACAGTTTACCGAAGTCACCAATTCCGGACGCGGTCTTCATTTTTTCAGCTATTTCTATCTAGTATCTTTTGCGATCAGCCTTGGCAGAGCGCGTGGCCTCTCGTTGCAATCTGCTGCTTTCGTTGCTACCTGCCAGTCGCGCTTCGTGTGCTCTTGTTGACAGCTGGAGCGTTCTCTCCGAGATCCAATCTTTTGTCCACCTTTTTGATCTTCCGAGTTCTCTCCAGGAAGCTTTCTTGATTGTCGTCTTCATTCGAGTCCACTGCCTTTCCACAGAAACTTCGTCTGCCTGTGCATTGGTTGCGTTGGTTAGTCAGGTTGTGATTGCTCGTGACGACGCTTCTCGTTCCTCTGGATTTTCTAGGGCGGTAACGTTTATCCGGGAGGGTGCAGGCACTTCAGCACGTGTAGACAGATGAATTTTGAAACACGCGCGTGGAGGATATGGTCGGTGCTGTTTGTGTTTCCCGTTACTGCACCTCGGTATGCTCGGGAATCCTTCGCAGACGAGGCCCAACGGCTCTCACCAGGATGTGATCGATTTGGTGTGCAGTGTAACCATCATTGGAGTACCATGTGAGCAGGTGCTCCTTAGGGCGCTGAAATCAAGTGCTGCAGACAACCATTCTGTTGATGTCGGCTAAACCAGTCAGTCGGCCACCGTTCTCGCAGCGTTGACCAAGACCGAATTTCCCAAGAATATGACCAGTAGATTCGTCGGCCGTACCTGTGCGAGCTTTCCAATGTCCTGAGATGAAAAGTATACCGCGCCTCGAAACCCAGTTGATTACCTCCTGCTAGTTAGTGTAGAAATCGTCTTTAGTTTCGTCATCAGCTGAATTGGTTGGAGCATAGATCGCAATCACCGTCAAGTCGTGAGAGGAGCCTTTAAAACGTGCCAAGGCGAGTCTGGATGAGGCTGGTTCCCAAGAGATCATTGCATCATTAGCTGCTTTGTTCAGAGCAAACGCGACACCGTAGAGACCGGAGTTGTCTTTCGGGCCACTGTGATAGAGCCAATAGGATATATCCACACCCGGGACTTTATTTGCCAGCTACCTGAGTTAGGCAGGCGGACTTCCGAGAGGCAAGCGATATCTACGTCATAGACACGTAGAGTCCACATTGCGAAGCACTGACTGCCGACGTCTAGAAACGTCCTGACATTCCAACAGCTTATGTGTTCTTTTCCTGCAGCGAATAATCCCAGCTTGTCTTATCACCTCGACCGCCGGGACACGAAGCGTGTAGCTTACCGAAGATGCCGTAGCACGATGAACGCTTGAGGTTCCGTGAACAATTGTGGAGTCGCGGGAGTAGGGTACGAAGCGGTGTCCCCGGCACCTTTCGGCCTTTTTGTTCGAGGTTGCACCTCTGGCCCTCGCACACCCAAGTGAAGACTGCAAGGCAGCAGGGTGTTCCCAGAGGAGCCGGTGACCTGCTGTACTGTTCGTTCGCCTCCTCTGGAATACCGAATCAGGCAGTTGAACAGGTCTTCTTTGTGGCCGTTGGATCAGTAGATCTCGTCCGCCCATTCAGAAGGATCTGACTTCACATTCCGAACACCGTCTCGCCGAAGTTTTTAGACCTCGGTAACCCTCAACCTGGTTTAGCCCATCTGTCGAGCGGTTTATCGGGGTGTGGCAGCTGATGCATGCTGCAGCTTCGTGGAGCCACAGGTGAAAGCTGGGTGAGTGATGGAGACCAAAGGGATGGGGGATGTCCCAAGTGACAGGACAGTCAACCAACTCAGAGTTGCTACTTCTCTCAGACACCCCATACACCACAGTGAATGACAATATTACTTCCTGTCCAGATTCCAATGCCTTCGATTCTTTTCTTGGCATTTTGCGTGTTTTCTCGTTCCAAATTGATATACTGAGTATTGTAACACAAGTTTGAGCAGTGCGTAGCCAAATTCACAACGGATCCCGAAATCAAAAGGCGATTATCCGTGATATTCTACGACACTAGATTTTTGAATGAACAATGATACCAAAAAGATACAAACCTGAATAATGAGATCACAGGGACTCAAAAACGAGAAACCGAATTGCGGCGTGCGGGCAAGGAGCACGTGTGTCACGCAGGTCCAGAACAAGGATAAGACAAATTAGCACTCTGGGCGCGAACAAACAACAATTGGTCCATAAAAACGAACAGTTCGTAAAGACACGTCAATAGTATAAGCAAGCGATGTTGAGAAAAACACTGAACCGCAGAGGTTTTGGGGGGATTTTCCACGATCGGTCGTCACGCCTCAGACTTACATCAGAACCACCCGCCACCCATCTTGTGGATGTATGCAAACCTCGCTACAAAGAAATACCTCGTACCACTTACGATCCAGGGCATCCTTGAAGGACTGTGCGGTCTGCAGTTCAATCATTTGACCAGGTAGACTGTTCCAGCTGTTCGCTACCCTGTTGCTAACGAAGTGTGACCTGGCCATCAACCTAGCTCGAAATTTCGTCAGCTTCTTTTCGCTTCCTCTTGTTCTGGAATCCAAATCCACATGGAATAGACCCATAACTCCTTTGAACTTTTCTATGAGATCCCCTCGGCGTCTCCTCCTTTCCAACGCAAAAGATTCAGGTCATAGAGTCTCTGTGTATACGTCTTACCCCTCAGCCCTTCAACCATTGGTGCCGGGACGCTGAACTTTCTATAAGTAGACGGATTTACTTTTGTAGGAGGTTGCTGAAGAGTGTCCTGCGGTCTCTGACCGTAGGTCTTTCCTTGCTGGCCCTCCAACATTCTAGTGGCCAGAAGCCGGACTTTTTCAAGATAGGCCGTATCTTTTCTGAGGAACGTTTCCCAAGCTTGTGAGCAGTATTTGAAGAGAGGCCTCACCATGGTCTTGCACAGGGGTAAGAACAAATCTGCCTGTCCCCGGGAGATGGTTGACTTGGGCCTAAAGAGCTCCTTTCGGGCTTCTTGGAAAGCCAGCTTACACTGCTCCGCCAATTTGAAGTCCGCAGTCATAACAGCACCTAAGTTTTTATCTTTCGCAGCGCGTTAATCTTGTACGGTCCATTTTCGCCCGCTACTGTCCAACCCACTGATGCCCTGGTTAGTAGATGAACTCTGTTTTCGTTTGACGGCAAATCGTGTTTGCCCACTAGAGCACCTCAGTTATACCTGTGGCTGGTGAATCCTGCCGACCTGATATAATAACTCCACGTCGTCTGCAAACATGAAACACAAGGACCTCAGTGACTTGACTAAAGCAGGAGGAAGGGTTTTAGAGCCTCAGTGAAACACCGGGAGTGAAAATGAGGCAAGCGTCCGGCAGACCAAAGTAAGACGTGTTGTCTATGTGGGAACTCTCAAGTGACGGTTGTCTCTCGCCTGGAATGTGAGATGTTTCCATTATTTCTCTCTTAGCATAACTGGATCAAAAGAGGGTTCTATCAGAGGAGTGGTTGGCTTTCTCGGCGAGGCCGCTCGTGGCGAGCGGTTCAAGGGTCTCGCTGTTTGATATTTGACAGAATTCCCATGAAGGAATCTTTCGTGCCACTCGAGCTGAACGGACTGCTGCAAGGCTGAACTTCCTCCCACTGTCCATCAGTATATCTTCTAGATCACCGGCAATTCAAGACGCAAGATGCGGTCTGGAATAGTGTCCTGAACCCCTTCGCATTATCCAGTGGTCTATCTTCCAGTTCGCCGGCAATACCAGAGGCTAGACACTGTCAATATTTGTATTAAAAAACCCTTCTTCTTATCCTATTGCTCTTTTATTCAGTGAATTATCTTCCTGCCCCAGAGAAGACATTCAGACAAACAGAAAATCACAAGATCCGGGACCATTTGGGCTTTAGCCTCATACCCGTGTACTACTTCAAAACCTCAGGACTACAAAAATGAACAGGCAAGGAGAACTCACCAAACTCACTGTGATGGACACTGGTTCAAGTGCAAAAGGCCGAAAGAAATCGGGAAGCCTGATCGGCTACTACCGGTCCTGTGCAAACTGAACAGAATTGAACTGAACTGAACCAAGCGTCTGGACGAAGGGCAATCGATTGCGGTCTGTTACTTGGACTTCAGCAAGGCATTTGATTCCGTGAACCACAGATTTCTGGACGTCAAACTGCAGTCTATGGGAATTGTTGGAAAGGCAAGACAATGGATAAGTAGTTTCTTAGCAGGGCGAACCTTTAGTGTTAAGGTGGGGAGCCATGTTTCAAAACCGGAAGGTGTAACAAGTGGGGTGCCACAGGGCTCGTTGCTCGGCCCTCTGCTCTTCCTCATCTTCATCAACGACCTAGCACGTGGGCTTACAAACCCCACCTTTATGTTTGCCGATGACGTCAAGATAGCTGGAGTAGATATAGAACTTGACGTGTTAGCAGTACAAAACTGGGCACGCAAATGGGACCTTCCACTAAACCTCACCAAGTGTCAATGCTTGACCACAAATACAGGGGCTAGTGAAAATAGTGTGGCTTCGTTGCAAGTGGTCTCGCAGGTCAAAGACTTGGGCGTTATAATGGACAACAGCTTTAAGCCGTCAAAGCAGTGCACCTCAGCAGCCAATACGGCCAGGAGAGAACTCTTTCGAGTTAGATCCATTATGTCGTGTAGAGATCCGGAGATATTCGTTCCGATATATCAGGCCATAGTTAGGCCGCATATGGAGTACTGCGTGCAGGCCTGGGCACCGTACTACCAGAAAGATATCGACTGTCTGGAGAAAGTGCAAGGGCTAGCCACTAGAATGGTGGCTGGGCAAAGGGGGTTTAACTACACAGAGCGTCTCCGTGCCCTAGACCTATTCTCGATGGAAAGACGGCGCATTCGCGGGGATTTGATAGAAACCTTCAAGGTAATGAAAGGACTGTCAGGAATAAGTCGAGAAGACCTTTTTTCTCTGATCCCCGAGAGAGGCACAAGGGGGCATAGCCTTAGATTACAAAGGAAACATTCGAGGCTCCAAATTAAGGCGAAGTACTTCTCAAATAGAGTGGTACCCTATTGGAATAAGCTCCCGGAAGAGGTCATAAATACCACAACAGTGAAGGCTTTTAAGAAAGCAGTAGACCTATGTTGGGTGGTAGTATACCTTGAGTTATGTTAAGCAGCTTTTAGGGTCAGATGCAATTTACTTATTGTTTCAAGACTTCCACCTTACTCTGCCAGGGCTGATACTGCACAAAATTTCCGCCTTTCAGAAAAAGAAAATCACGCAGTGTTGGGAACTATGGAAACGCGCCGACAACACAACTATCTGGACACACGATTGGCTCTAGCCACACCAAGTCCTGTGCAAACTGAACTGAACTGAACTGAACTGAACTGACCTGAGATTTCAAGGACCACCACATTTCGGACGGCGCCTCGCCTAAGGACATGAACTCACGCAAGAGGGTTCAGTTGTCCTTCTTTATGCGCGAGGAATCGGAACCAAAAAATAGATCAGGTGTAAATGCTCTTCAGTATGATAACATCAATGGACGTTTGTTCACTGCCGGGAGGGATTCCATTATCCGGGTTTGGAATACAAACAAATCGAGGGTAAGTACGCTACGTCTTAGTTAATCCACTTATTTAACCCCAGGATCCATTGTTACAGTGTATGGAACATCATGCAGATTGGGTTAACGACATCGTCCTGTGCTGTGATGGAAAAAACCGTAAGTTGTTACATCAAATTCTAGTATGATAGTGGTAGCAGCATTAATCCTACCCTTAATTTCATACACATTGATAGCACATCATTTAGTGAAGGGAGTTGCAGCCATGCCAGGGCTTCTGAGCTCGAACTGACTGGTGATGGGTAGACTTGAACCCTTTGTCTCAAAGTTGGAAATTCGCCAGGATGCGGTCATGACCGTATAACCGCATCCTATGTACCTGAATTCAATCATATTTACAAATATTTGGTTATTCACAGTGACATCTAGATACCGTTAAGGTATTCTTTCTGGAATTACAGTTGAACTAGAATTCATTGATTCTTCTTTAACATACTTGCGCATGAGTGCAGTGGAAGGTGTATATGCCCCATAGCCACGAGAGCCCACTGTAACTTTAGGGATAACCGGCAACCGAACCCTGACACTTGGAGTGGCGAAGAACCACATAAGGTCCTAATAGGTCAGGTGCGATTACGACCCTGACCAGTCACTTTTGCGGCATTTCTTTGCTGCTGTATTTATGCTTCCATTATAGCTTCAGTTTTTTCAGTTCCTTCTATTCATTAGACTTTCATAGGATTTATTTGTTATTTTGCATTTACTAGCAGTTCTTCGAAGTACTAATGTGGGTTGCACTTTTATGTTGAATCGCATTCTTTTCGGTTTGATCTATTTTTCGACCCATCAACCTTTGCCTGGCATGCGTACACTTGTTTTGGGAAGCTCCATCAAAATCGTTTCCCGTTTTCCCCCAGTTATTTCAGCCTCTAACGACACGACAGTAAAGGTTTGGAATGCCACAAAAGGATTTTGCATGTCCACGCTCAGGACCCATAGAGATTACGTGAGGGTACTAGCGTATGCGCGCCATCGCGAAGAAGTGGCTAGTGCTGGCTTGGATCGTTCGATATTCCTGTGGGATGTGCGCACCTTGACTGCGTTAACGCCCACAAATAACACTGTAACAAGTAAGATTCGCTTTGAGCCATGAAGGCATGTTAGCGGTGAAAGATTTCACTGCATGACTTCAATTCTTTTATGCAAATGTTGTGCACTTTTGGTGATTTCACACGGCTTCGGGCCTTATTTTGCGTGAAGTTGTTTTTTCACATTTCCTCAGGCCGACTGCAGTGGTTCTCACGAGATACTATACAGGAAGCATGCATTGTCAAGTCAATGCTGTTCATGTTTTATCGCTTGACCTGACGTTCTTAAAACTATATTTAGTTTTGGGTGACATGCAGATCTTCGGATCTATCATTCCTCTGCTGTGCGTCCAGCAGGTCGAAACGTTTCAACTCAAGTTCAGTGACGCCCTTGTCCACGCGCTTCAGCTTGCTCCTCGTCGGTGGCCGAAGCTTCCGTTTCAGTTTCAGGTTATCAAACCATAAACCTCGCACTTCTGTGCTCCGGTTTCGGTTGCCACCTTCCAGTATCGTCCAGTCAAGGGTGGATAGAATAGAAGCATAGTGATAAAGATCCCAAAAAGGGGACGAGACAATCCAAATGCAACTACGTCACTGGCCGAGACACGTAGCCATACCATCTAATATCTCCAACCATTTGGTAGGCTCATCACGCGGATCTCAACTTGGAAGTCCGACACGTTTTACTTGATCAAGTCCACTGGTCAAGGTTTTTATACCCTCTTGCCATGTCATGGACTGACCGCTTTGACTTACCTTCCAATCACTACCGGCCTCAGAGGACAGTGTACGCTGAGGAAGTCTATTGGTGGGCATGCGTAACACATGTCTCAACCACCTTAACCTGTTTAGATCCAGTACTAGATCAAGAGACTGACCTCTGGTTCTCAACACTTTACGCCTAACCTCAGCATTGCTGATACGGTGTTCCCACCACAATTGGGCAATGCTACGGAGACATCGGTGCTCGAACACCGACAGTCTTTGCCCATTTTTTACACTCAACGGCCATGTTTCTGAACCGCATAAAAGAGAACGAACCTAACCGCCGCATTGTACACTCTACTCCTAATAGACAATCGGATGTCGCCTTCTGTATACGCGATGACACTTCATCCGATATCTGACCACCTGGTGAGATGTAACTGTTCAGGTAACAAAACTTATCTGCTTCATCTGGAGCTTCCCTTGGCAAAACAAAGTTTGGTGTAGGGCCGGCCCAGTGTTGTAGTAGCACTTTGCACTTTGACGGTGCAAAACTCATCCCAAACATTACTACACTGTTGATAAGGCTACCTCAGGGAGCTTGTAGTTTACCTGGACCGTCGGTGGCCGAAGCAATACCAAAGTGAACCGTCCCCCGCAGCTGTTACTGGACGACAGCAAACGATCTGCTTCTTGAACAGAATTTTCCACCAGGTTATCCATGCAGCTAAACGCCCAGAATCCAGAAGAGCGATGTACAGAGATCAAACAGGCTCTACGTGTGGCTGTTGATTCTACCCCAGGTCCAACAACTAGATACATACAGAAACGGTGGATATGTGCATCATCAGCTGCACTGTTAGATGTGCGCAGAACGATTCTTCCGGAATCCAGATACGATGAGGCACGAAGGTGCCCTAAACGCCAACTGATTCGTAGCCCGAGAAATAAACGTGAGCAGTGGTGGACTGCGAAGTGTAGAGAGATGGGAAAAGCTGCGGTGGTTAACAACAGCCGAAATCTTTTCTGTCTGATTAGACAAACCGGTCCACGTAAACCAGGCGTTAGCGAATTGATGGAAGAAGTAAACGGCTCACTGATTCAAACTCATGAGCGATGATACGTGTGTGGTTACGAAATCCGAATGGTTGAGGCAAGCAGAAGACAGAAGCCTAGAATTTAGGCTTTATTTGGCATACAACTGAATGGTGCGATCGGAAAACAATAAGGCAGAAATTTGGTAGAACAACAGTAATAAAACCAAGGTAGGTAGAAAATAGTAGATAAGCATGACAAGCGTCGTCTGATTCGCTGGGCAGAGCATTTTGAGATGCAGTTTGGTTGGTCTTTATCCTCGTCAGTTTTGATCACCAGTGCAGTGCGTACAGTTCCTGTTTTAGGTACCAGTCCTCTGTCAGAAGCGGATGTTCTTCGCGAAATAAGCTATCTTAAACGGCATAAGGCTGGCGGACCGAATGGGTTACCTCCGTCTATTTTTTCAAAGACGGTGGCCAAACACTTTCACTGGAGTTGAAGAAACTCCTTGGTTTGATATGGGAGAAGGAACAAGTCCCAAAGAGTTGGCGTGAGTTGGTGATCGTACTGATTTATAAGGAAAGCGACAAGTCCTCATGTAAAAGCCACAGGGGAATAAGTCTAGCATCGCATCCAAACTGCTCGGTGGTATTATTTCCCCACCGCTTATCTAATGCTTGCGAACAGTGCTCGCGCGAGGATCAATTTGGGTTTAGATCTGGTCGAGGTTTTATTGATCACATCTTCACTCTTCGATAGCTCTTAGAACATGGGCATACCTTCAGTAGGTCCACTATCTCTGTTTTTCTTGATCTTAAAGCGGCCTTCGACTCACGTAACCGCACAATTCTCTGGCATTGCCTCTTGTTGAAGGATGTACCATTGAAATTCATTTCCCTCGTAAAATCCCTTTACAGCAATAGTCGAAGCCGAGTTCGGGCTTACGGTGATCTTTCACCCGAGTTCGCCATGAGAAGTGATGTACGTCAGGGTTGCCCCTCTCTCCGTTTCTCTTTAACTTTGTGGTTTATATGGTCCTAGAGACAGCATTTTTGTCAGGTGAGGATAGCGGCATTGTACTCTCTCTAATTGAAAAAGTATCAGACCTTCAGTACGCTGACGACATAGTTCTTCTAAGTGAAGATCCAGATAAGTTGCAAACCTTTCTAGACAGCCTAACGGATCGCGTAGGAATGTTCGGTGTGTGTTTTTCACTTTCGAAGTTCAAGATGCTGTCGCAGGGCTGAGTTGGTCCAACGCCAAAGCTTTCAGTGTCTGGGGAGACTATAAACGTGGTAGACAAGTTCTGTTACCTGGGGAACTGCTTTTCACCCGGGGGCTGGATATCGGATGAGGTATCTCTGCGCATACAGAAGATACGTCTGGTATTTGCCAACTTGAATCGTCTGTGGCTTCGACATGACAGCTGCTTACAAACCAAAGGCCGAGAGTATTTAGCAGCAGTCAGGCCCGCGCTTCTACTTGGTTCGGAGACATGGATACTGCGATTGGAGGACATAAGAAGATTGTTGGTATATGAACACCGATATCTTCGTGGTATTGCTCGAATCTGGTGGGAACACCGTGTGAGCAATGCAGAGGTTCGGCGGGAACCCTTAGATCCAAGGATAAATTCATTAGATAGAACACTTAAGCCGACCAGGCTAAGATGGTTGAGAAATGTGGTACGCATGTCCCCTGACAGGATTCCTCGGCCTGCTGTGTTTGCCGAGGCGGGTACTGGTTAGATGAGTAAGGGTGGTCAGTCCATAACATGGAAGAAAGGTATGAAAAGCCTCACTGGTGGACTTGGCCATGTAGGGTGTGTCAGACTTCCTGTGTGGGGTCCAAGAGACCCTCCTAATCAATAGTCATATACTTTGGGGGACATGGCTAGATGCCGCGATCATTTGTGCTCTTGCATCCCCAAACTTTCTTCACTGACTTAATTGTAGTTCTCCTCTTACTCTTTTCATACTGTTTTGTTCTTCATTATTTTCTTTTGAGATTGCCTCCAGGAGGTAGCAACGAAAGCCACCGGACCCAGTGCATGGTTAATGGTTTTCTCTACAGAACTGCTTTATGCACCCCGAGGGGTGAATATTCAGCCTTCACATACCATGTACACGTTTTCAAAAAAACGGAGATTATACAATGAAAAATAAAACGAAACGCTGGGATGATGGGGAGTAATCATTAGTGTTATTTCAAATGTTGTGTTAGTTCTGATATTACAGGAGCTTGTGTTGTGTAGATACCTTGCCAAGTAGGGGATAGTGGAACTACTGTGCATCCTGGTGCGTGCATAATGGTGTTTGTATTGAGAACGTGTGGAAGAAGTAGACACACAGTTTACTAGGTCCTTATGGAGAGAATAAACAGAGTCAATAAGAATCCTTGTAGACAGGCTTCGCAAGCTTTGCTATTTTGAGATGTGACAAAGTGAGTGAAATGCCGCCAGGGCATACCATTATATATACATATATATATATATACATATATATATATATATATATATATATATATATATATATAGTTGGTACCACTCGTCATCATCATCATCGTGCAGCGGTAAACAGCAGGCTAAACATCACTGACCACTGTCTTTCTCACCATGTTGACGCTGAATTAGAAAGCATGCATATACATGACGGACAGGGAGTGGACCTACACGAGAGGGAAAAGGAAAGAACGCCCCAATAGCCAACACACGGAATACACAGTTCAACTGTACGAACATACACTGATCAATCTTTCTTATTCAACAGAAAGTGACAACACGATCGCCACTGCTCACGGTTCGCAGCCGTATCCTTCAATGTCTCCAACCAGCTGGTTGAGAGATCTTTTGAACCCCAACTACAAGGACGTGAAGCACCTACTTTTCTTAAGTTTGCTGTACATTTTCTCATTCCTCGTTGCCACGTCATCTGTTGACTTCCACATGGTTTCGTCCACTCCCTAGGAGAAACGGAAAATAGAGCACGGTATGGTAGACGTGTGTTTGTCATACGTAACACGTGCCCCAACCAACGAAGTCTACTAAGCTGGATACGCTGCGATAGAATGTTCTCTGAATTAGTACCCAGTGCTCGCTTTCTGACCTCAGCATTGCTCACTTGGCCATTCCAACCAATGTTAGCGATACTACGCAAATATCGGTGGTCCAAAACCTGGAGACGACGAACATATCCCGCAAGCAAACCCGCTGTTTCGCAAATATACAACAAAGCCGAATGCGTTGCGGCACAGTACACACGACTTTTCAACTTCAGCAAAATATCAGGTCGGTGCCACAAGTGCTTCAGTCCTCCGTACGCAGCTCGAGCCTTGGATGTGCGTGTGCTCACCTCTACTACCGTGCTCTCATGTGTCGTCATGCAGCTGCCGAGATGAGTGAAGCGGTCGACAATTGTTAGTTCCTCCCCATCGAGCATCTAACTCGGAATCCTTAACGTCCAGTCTTGAAACATCACTTAACACTTTGAGGGCGCAAAGTGCATACCGAATGGAACTACAGCTCCTGCGAGTCTATCTAGTGCACGTTGCGCGTGTTCCGTGCATTCGAACAAGCAGACAAGGTCGTCTGCGTAATCTAGGTCACACAGCTTCTCACTGTTTCCTAGTTCGACGTCCACATCCTGAAGATTTTGTAACGCTTTCTCCATTATTTTGTCTATGATGAAGTAGGAAAGGAATGGAGAAATGGGATATCCTTGTCGAACATCGCTGGTCGTTTCGAACGGACCGGATAGTTCACCGTAAACCTCTACGCGGCCAGAAGTATGAGAATACAATGATCTCAGTAGATTCACGAACTTCTAGGGCATATCTTTTCGCTGAAGAACAATGAAATGCGCTGTTCGATCAGCTGAATCGAAGGCACCTCTCAAGTCGAGGAAAGCCATTATTGTCATTCGACGGTGTGTGCGACGCGTGTCAAGTAGTCGGCGAAGAGTGGAAATCTGGTCGATGCATCCTCGACCTGTGGTGTGACTGTAGAACTTGGGTGAGGTTTTGATTATTGCGTGGTCAGAGGAGCCCAGTGGTGAGCGGTTCGAAGTGGAAAAAAGATGTGGGCTCTTTACTAAAAGGAAGTCCAAAAAATGTCCATTCTGGTTGTAAATGCAACAGTGTTCGTCAAACTGAAGGGATAAAGGAAGCTCACTTCAAAACGGTTAAAATCGCCAGCAAATATACACCATGAATTATCTACATAGTTTAGCAGCATCTGTGAAATTGAGTCAACGGATAAGCTGTCTTGGAGCATTTAGGAGAAATGTACGCATTCACTAGCAGAAGTGGGCAAAAAGTGCTCAAAAGTTTGTTTGCATTCCTGTATAGAACAGCTAACGAAAATTGTAGAATGGATGAAAGCGGCTATGACTTGTTTACACCAACGGTTGTTGATATGGGTGATATGTGATATGTACTAGGGTGATCCACGCGATATCCAGTGGAACCATCAAATGCAACAATTTTATCGTCAGTATCACTGTGAAGCCAGCTTTCTTGCAGAAAGATTGCTCCGAGCTGAGAGTATTCCCTTATCCCAACACGATCCGATACCACTGAATAACTGCTCGGTAGAAATCGGACATCGTTGTTGATTACAACTGGTAGGCATATAGGATGAATAGTTTTCTTGCGAAAAGCTACTTCCCAGCTCGCGCGGTGTTTCCTCAGGTGAGCTCTAGATATTCTGGCAATTCTTTTCTATCTATTGCTTACCATGTGTTCAAAAGTGGTCAGTTTTAATGGTGGTTCCTTGTTCTTGAAATTTTTTTTACGGGGAACCATAGGAGTATTTTGACGAATTAAGCATTACTTTATTGGCAGAACTGTTATGGTAATCATGGTGAAAAAACGGTAAACCGGGGAATGTGTGTGATATTTATTCGGATCAAAATAGGACAGCACGGTAAATATCATGTACAGTTCCCGTATATACGTTATCCATGGAGCCAGATGATAGTTTTTGATGTTTTTACTGGTTCGATGCCTTTTGATAATTGTGTTGAGAAATCGTTAGGGCTTATCAACTGCACCGCTAAACATTGGCAATATTGAATTCGATTCCGAATCATATCTAGTAGTATCTAACCAAGGACAGCCCTCGCCTTTCAGACCCCAGCCGTTGAATTACGGCACCAACTTAAGCCGGCGCGGATGCCTGATTCATCAAACTGATGAAATGGGTCATATCTTGACCATTCGATCGCTTCTAGCTATGCCTTAAACGCGTGAATGAATCATGGTATTATAATCGAATGCAAGCAATGCTTCGGATACTTTGGCGGCTAACTTTAAAACTCCGTTGAACGTCCTGGGCGCAAGGCGGTCAGTTGTCGTAACCCTAATGTTAGAGACAGACACAAACAATGTATAATCAAAGAGCTTGGTTGACCTTCAGCCTACTTATCTTAGTCTCATTTCACATGTCATGTGGTCGTGTGTGTGATGCACGCGGCCTAACCATTCGAATGTGCACGGGCTTGAAGTGCGGGCGGTCTTTGTTTTTGCTCTTGCTCTGGACGACCCGGAACATAACTATTAATTACAGTAGAAAACACACGCGTTCATATTTACAAAGAATCATGGCAGGCCAAATAAAAACAATCTGCTAAGGATGAAAATACTGCATAACCGAAAGTTCCTTGTCGGTCACGTATACGAGGATTTAAAATTGGCGATCAAGGCTATGCAAAGGTATCAGAGGACAATGTCAAACATGGACTTCAGCAGTCATAATGGGAAACGGGGATCAGTCATTTATGAGTTGCGTGTCCGAACAGAATAGTTGATCAAGCACGTCAATGAGCTTCGAAGAAAATGCGATTAGGATAAAATTTCTGAAATCACTCCCCATGGTCAGTTTTACGTGTTGTTAGATGATATTCCGGCACACAAAACACGTACAGCCGATGCAACCACATGCTGGGTGCAGTTGCTCCACACAACGATCAGCTACCAATAACTCAATATCCACATCAAAACAGGCGTTTCACAGGGCCATTCCTAGTCAACCCTCGGATAGAATATTCCGAAGCTCAAAATACAAGGGAGGGAGATGTTAGAGACTAACACAGGCAGTGCGTGAACAGTTTGACTGACGTTTGACCTACATACCTTGCTAGTCCCATTTCCCATGTCATGTGGTCACTTACGTGATGTACGCGGCCTAACCATTCGAACATACACGGGTCTAACGTGCAGGCAGTCTTCGTTCTTGCTCTTGCTTTGGACGATCCGGAAACAACAATTAATGCAAAACAACACAAATTGTGACTTGGTACACCTGGCTTTTTAAAATGATCCGTGAGTCGTGGCGGCACGCAAGTGTCGCAAGTTAACGACACCTCCACCAGCCCTGTTGCAGCTTACTAGTAGCTTAAAGCTATCAAATGTGTCTCAGTGGTCGCGCAAACATGATGACCTTTCGCTTTTGCAAAGTACCTTGGAACTCGAAAAACTGTCGGTCAAAAATTTGATTGGTTTATCCACGACCACCACGGAACAGCCTTCTCTCATATCTGCTTTTTACCCTTGTGTCACAATATACGCAGCACGACAGACACATCGTTTGGGCACTGTTGGGCTGATCGTTGGTGTGGTCACAGCAAGAGATTGGTATAACAACTGACTTCTCTATAATGAGCAGAGACTTATGCCACCGCGGCGCGTCTCCGACCTGCAGATGAAATAAACACCAATTTCATGGCCAACCGTGAATAAGACGGGCTTGGGCTCATCAAATAGGCGACTGGGGATCATCAGCACCAGTACTCTAGAGTGTGGCGGGTTTTCTGCTCGGTTGTTTCTGCTGTAAAATGCCATATAAATCTGTGGGCAGCACGGAAACTTGGCGAATGCGGCGTGCAGCTGTATAAGGCCACAGCTCCTTGTCGTTTTCCATTTACCAAACAAGGGATTCCAGGGGAGGTGAATGAATCGTACAGTCGGTTGCCGACTCGTCTGAACTAATGCTACTGCCTTGAAGCGTGCACTGGGCCGCGCCGAAGCTAGAGATCCACCCTCGAACAAAAGAGCCGGAAGAGATCACGTTAGCCTATCTTCTACTCCGGACCGGTTGGCCGAGTAGTGCGACAGCCTACAACAAACCCAACGATGACAGATTTCACCATCGCCATACTGTCTTGCGCGCCAGTAATTTCCATTATCGAAAGCACTTTTACACAGTGCATAACTACCTATTTGCCCAAAGCTTCACATTCTCACCCTTCTTTTCCCACTTTCACATCCAACGATAACTTCAATTTTCTGTAATTACGTTAGTAATTCTGGCGGAAATCCTGTCCTTCCTAAGTTAACGCCCAAGTTTCATCGAACTTGCTACCGCCAGCTAACAAATCTCTTCATCCTCGATGTCCGTTCAAACTAGTCACGTTCAGCGTGTGAACCGTGATGCGTATAGGACAACAGACAGGTTTGGCCTGTATGCTTGAAACCCTTGCCACTGATATGAGTTGCATTCGAGAGACTCGCAATCAAGATTGATGCCCTATCTAATCCTGTGGAGTTTCACTTACTCTTCTCTGGAGAACCTAAGACTGGGGCTTCTGGTCCTAATGGTGTTGGCGTGATCCCTGGTAAGAGGGTTGAAGCTGCGCTATTAGACTGTGTCCCTCTAGACAGTTATGCATAGTAAGACTTGGAGGTTCGTGCAAAAATGACCAATCGCCGTCCCGATAAACGCAATTTGTCTCCTCGACGTACGCAATCACTGACTGCAACCCAGGTGCAATCAAAGGCAAATTCAGCACGACCTTTTTACATAAAGCAAACCGGTCCAATATTTTGATTTTGACAGGGAATATGAATGCTAGAGAAAGCCGGCTTTCTTCCACCGAGACTAAGTAAAGGGACCCTTTTGTACCAGATTCCTGTTGTCGGGAAACCGGGAAATGGCTGAAGGCCCTGTGCCTTAGCCGTTGTTTGTTTTTTGCTAGGATTGACTTCGACCGCTCTAATCGCCGATATACGACCTGGTATCCGCCCCTTTCGAGCAATGGACCCAGATTGATCATGTTGCAGTAGGCGGGGTTGCATACAACTGTCGCTCGCACTAGACCACCACCTCTGACCCCGACCACGCACTAGTGAGCACCTAGTCGCCCATGTGTTTCAGTGAGTGCTCCGAATGCACGCATCAATGATAGTTAGACTTACTTTACTGTGGCTGGCTCCTTGGAGAGGATAAACCGGCTTCATGAATGTCCCTGATCGCGGCTGGTAGCAAGGGCCTTGCAAACGTCGATCCAGTTCAGCTTCCATTGACGAGTGCCGTACACCATATGAAGGTCAAGTTGGTTTATACCTTTGAAAACGGTACCCAGCTAGGTTTTTGGTTGTTCTCGTCGGCGACGCCAGTGTAGGCATGGATACAATGCCAGAACAGTGCAGATTAAGACGTGGTGAAGTTTACAAAGGACGTGCCCAAACCACTACAGTCGGTAGTCGGCGTTAAAAGTTGGGCGATGCGGCAGCGGTTTCTAAAATTTCCACCCGAGATTCTGTCACGCCATCTTACTTTTTAAATAGACCTAAGGCACCGCTGATAGAAAACTCCTGGTCGTCTGATGTCCTCAGCTCTTATTGGCCAGGTTTCGCAACCATACAGTAGTACTGGTCGAGCTGCTGCATAAACACCCTGAGCTTGGTTTTAAGACTAATCATTGTTCCGTCGCGAGAAGGCGTTTCAGAGTTGTAGAAACGTTGTCCGGTGAGACTGCGATTAGGTGTTTCATCCAACTCGAATACAAGCATCCAACAATGTGATATCTGAAACACCCTAAGTAGCCGCACTTCATAACATCTACCAGCACTGGTCGTTTATCAAAAATGCTTTGCGTTCCGCTAGCATAATGAATTGTGACCTGTCTCGTCACATTGCCACGTCATAGATTCCTGTCGAATCTCTGCATCCTCGACGTACGCCCGTCAGTACCGACTAAAAACGGAATCTGGCGGTTGTAATGCGCATTAGAGACGCAGCTTTTTTCCGCCAAGAGAAGCTGCCGTAAACTGTTCCACTTCATCCGAATCACCGGTAGGAAACCACTCGGTGTGACCGAAACGATCTCATCGTTTGCCAATTCATAATCAGCAACGACATCTCCGAGCACCTAAAGGAACGATTTATCTGGCCTACAGCATCAACTTCTCCCAGCGATTCCGTCACACGTCCCACGATCTTTTTCGACAGGCCCTCCAGCTGAGGCGGGAATACATGAAAAAAACTAACCCTTAAAATACCGGAAAAACGCCAGACTTCGACGGCTTTCCTCTATCTTTTTTTACAGACACCAAAGTAATGCTGGCTAGAAAACTTCAAATTCCGTTCTGCAAGGGTTTTGACTCTGAGCGCGTTCTTCGTGAGGGGAATCGTTTGTTGTCTCGAACTTCAAAAAAGTTCGTGCAGTGACTGCTCCAACCACAGTTTATTAGCCTTATTCCAGTAGCGTTGAGGCTGCTAGCGTCTCTTATACTTCACAATTCCTGCCACACGTGTTAAGTGTAAAGTCGCGAAGAGCCGGCTGGGTTTCGCATCGGACGTGGGTGCATCAATGAAATCTTCATCCTCCGATGGTTGCTTGAGCACCGTTATGCCTCACGGTGACTGACAATCACTGCCTTCCTAGACATTCGGTCGGCTCTTGACTACGTCGCTGTGAGTGTATTATAAAACTTTGCAGGGAAATGAAGTACCTGAGGAGTTTGTTTTCATCCTGAAAGAGTTGTATCGCCACACCGTGTCGGATTGAGGCCTACAGAGAACTTTCACCGTCTCTAGTTGAGTACGACAATGTTGCCCTGTATCCCCATTTCTTTTTAACTTTTCTGTAGATGGTGTTCTGCGGACTTTTATGTTTGGTCTCCTAAGCGGTGGAGTTGAATTTCTCCCAGGGAACAGAGTTTCTGACTTAGAATATTCAGATGACCGTTTTGCTGAGCGACTATGCACAGGCAGTGCAACACGCTCGGAACAGCTTGGCAGTCGAGGTATCTACATGTGTCATGCATGTTGCCCATTTAAAGTGCGAAATACGTTTCTGAGACTGACAGGAACCCTTGCTGCAATCCCACTATGCGGTAATCAGCGAGACACAGTCAATAGCTTTGAGGACCTCGATGGTTTGATTGCAGCTGAAATTGCGGTTGAGATAAGATTACATCATGAATGGCGAGAACTAGAACAGCTCTCGCCGGTTTGTAACACCTGTATCGCTGCCGTAATATACGACTTTCCTCAAAGGGACGAGTGTATAACGCTGTAGTTCATAGCGTTCCGCTTTACAGTTGCGAGACCTAGCCCCTACGCATCGAGGATGCTCGACGACTTTCCGTGTTGGATGACGGATGTCCCAAAAGCGTTGCTGGCATATATATATATATATATATATATATATATATATATATATATATATATATATATATCGAGAGCAAGATTTTTCAGCAATTAATTGCTGTACTACATTCGATTCAACCCATCTAGAAATAATACCATTTCCAGAAACCGTTACAACCAGTTCGATTCGCAAGAATGTGTTCTCATGTTTTAGAATATGTTGTTCGTTTTGTGTGTGATTTCTGTAAGATCACATTACCTTTTGTGTGCGCGCGATCTTGTCTTTCTCAGCCTCGTCATTCTCCGAGAAAAAAGATAGCATTTACAGCCTTGCAATGAATCCCTCTGGCACTCTTTTGGTATCTGGTAGCCCGGACAAGATAATCCGCGTATGGGATCCGCGAGCATGTTGCAAACTCTTTCAATTGAGCGGTCACACCGACAACGTCCGAGCGCTTGTTGTTCATCCTAGTGGACAGGAAGTGAGTCTCTTTACCATATTCCAAGTAGTTAGGCGCATATCAGTACACGGCAGTTACGTTTACCGTGGTGTATGAAACGGCAGGACGCATCAAATCTCAACGAGAGCATTGTTACCCGACGTCTGTGTTTTGCTGTTTATTTCTATATCCTTTTTCGTTCCTTTCCAAACCTGGATTCACGATCACCACTGATGAGCCCGAGTTTGATCAGTAGTAGCTTTTTTTAAGTTTGTCTCTGTTATATGTTTGGTGGTTTAAGAGTGTATAATGGATTTTTCTATTCAGAACTCACAGTCTTGACTAATGTGTGAACGGTTTTTGCCCTGAACTCTAACAGCCGGGTGTTTCTTTTACCTGGGAACCGATCATGTTGCCTTCTAGCCATCTCTGATTTTTTTATTACACGCTTGCGCATGAGTGCAGTGGAAGGGGTATGTACCCCATAGCCACGAGAGCGTACTACAAATCATTAAATTACTACGATACAAGCCACACCACACAAGGTAGTGCTATTTACACAGTATTCATATGCACAGCACAAAGGTGCTTCGTGAGTGATCTGAAATGGCCTTGAAAAAGAAACGGACCCCAAAAGTGGTTATCAAAATTTTTTCCAGTAGTGTTGGTCTGGGATAAGCCTTCCTGGCAGTTGTTCGATTGGTCTTGTGCTATTTTACCCGTACATTTCCCTACCCGAGTTCGGATTTTACACAAACCTTCGCGCGTGCACTTTCCTTCATGCTGATAATCTTATAGGATCTCCTAAGGTGTTGGGTATAACGAACAGTCTGTTTCTTCAAACGTATAACAACTTGTTTTCATCTACTGATCGAGACGGTTGTACCATTTGTCTTTTTTATAAAAATTCCCCATCGATGGTTTATTTGCCTCAGTTCAGTTCAGTTCAGTTCATTCAACCACTGACCTCATGCTTCTGTGCACTAGTTGGTTGCTACCCCCCAACCTCGTTGATTCAGGGGGGAAACAAATAAAAGCATAGAGCGAGAAAGCCGAAAACAAAGTAATAAACGGAAATCATGAAGAAAAACGGAAAAGATTGAATGCAACTAAACCACTGGCCACAACAGCTACCCATATTGCCTAATGTTCCCAACCATTTGGTAGGCGGGTCTCGCGAACCTCAACTCAAAATTATAGCACGTCCTACGTGACCAAGTCCACTGGCCAAGGTTTTCACACCCTCTTGCCATGTCATGGACTGACCGCCTTGACTTACCTTCCAATCACTACCGGCCTCAGAGGACAGTGTACGCTGAGGAAGTCTATTGGTGGGCATGCGTAACACACGTCCCAACCACTTTAACCTGTTTAGATTCAGTGCTTGATCCAGAGACTGACTTCTGGCTCCCAACACCTTACGCCTAACCTCGGCATTGTTGTTACGGTGTTCCCACCATTTTTTTAATTACATGCTTCCGCATGAGCGCGGTGGAAGGGGTATATGCCCCATAGCCACGAGAACCCACTGCACTTTCAGGGATAATTGGGTAACCGACCTCTGAGACTTGGAGTGGCGAAGAACCACATAAGGTCTCAATAGGTCAGTTGTGGTAACGATCCGGACGACAGTGGATTACTGTCTACCATGAATGTAGTCGGTGGTGGCAGGGATTCGAACATGGGACCTCCGAGGTGGTGGTCGAACGCTCTAAACCACTCGACCACCACCGTCAATGCTACGGAGACATCGGCGCTCGGACACAAACAGTCTTCGTCTATCTTCTGTCCTTATCGGCCATGTTTCTGAACTGTATGAATGAACGGACCTAACCGCCGCATTGTACACTCTACCCTTAATAGATAATCGGATGTCGCGCCGACGCCACAGATGACAGAGGTTAAAAAAGCCAAACGTGCCTTCTGTATACGCAATGACACCTCATCCGATATTCAACCACCTGGCGAGAGGTAGCCGTTCAGGTAACAAAACTTATCTATTTTCTCTAGAACTTCCCTTGGCAAGACAAAGTTTGGTGTAGGGCCAACCCAGTATTGTAGTAGTATTGTACACTTTGAAGGTGCAAAACTCATCCCAAACATTACTACACTGTTGTTAAGGCTACATAAGAGAGCTTGTAGCTGACCTAGGTCTTCAATCAGAAAAACAATATCGTCCGCTCAATACCGCTATTCTCAAGAACCATTTCAATTACAAAATTGAGGAGAAAGAGGGAAACCCTGACGAACACCATTTTCTGTGGTGAACTCGGAAAAAAGATCGCCGTAAGCACGAACTCGGCTTCGGCTGTTTACTTACAACCACCGGAGAATAAATAAATTTCTCTGGCACACCCTTCATTGATGTATGGTTCCAGAAAATTGTGCAATCGACTGAGTGGTGTGCTGCTTTCAGATCAAAGAAGACATTGTTGGCCTATGAAAGGTATGCCTGTTCTCTAGGATTTCTCGAAGCTTGAAGGTGTCGTCGATACAGCCCCTACGGGGTCTGAAACCGGTCTGGTTCTTCTATCAAACTAACGGGGCTACATGGGCCTCTGAGTTGGATTCGGTTCAAATAAATGGCGAACGTGCTCCGAAGGAGCCACTAGCAGCGATGCATGAACGCGCTGCTGCCTGTGGAAAAGCTAAAGGTGCACCCTCGAAAAAAGCCGTATGACTGTGGGGATGTCTTATACTAAACACCCAGGGAACTTCATGATCATGTCATCGTGAAGCCGGCTTATCCTCTCCAAGGAGCCAGTAAAGTAAATTAAGTAAGTAATCTATCTACCATGGAGTTGAACTCCTCTCAAGAATATAGATTTCGACTTGGAATGTGCTGTTGACATCGTTTTTCTGAATGATATTTCACACCCAATGCAGCTCATTTTCGGACCGCTTGGAGATAAAGGTATCCAGATGTGGTTTGCACTTTACACCTTCCAAGTGCAAGGTAATATTGCAAGACTGACAAGAGCCTGTACATGCACTCACCATTTATGTCGATCAGCTGGAGCTTGAGCACAGCCGGGAGTTGTGTTGAGGAGGAGATCACACCGCGTAGACAGTAATCCACTGTCGTCCGGATCGTTACCACAACTGATCTATTGGGACTTTATGTGGTTCTTCGCCACTCCAAGTCCCAGGGTCTGGCTGCCGATTATCCCCAATAGTATAGTGGGCCTCCACTGCATTTTTGCGTAAGCATGTAATAAAAAAAGAGCCAGAACAGCTTTCGTCAACCTGTGACACCTGTGGTACCGCCATGAAATCCGGATGTCTTAAGGGACGGATATTCGTCGCCGCAGTTCGTAGTTTTAGTATTACCTGGCCACTCCGCTTTGAGGATGCTCGGTAGCTTTTCAGTTTTGACCATTGACTTCTTCGAAGCACTGCTCTTATCTGGTGAGAACATCGAGTGATTATTGACGAGGTGCGTCATCGTTTGTTGGGCGTGAATAGCTGCCCTCTGACGAAAGTGATCGCTCCACACCGCCTTCGATGGCTTGGGCGTGTTTAACGTATACCACCTCTCATTTTCTGTATTTCGTTTGCTCATGCTGGGTCTGGTTTGGAGAAGTGACGCGGCGGTCGGGCCATGACTTAGCATGGATGTGTGAATTTAGTATCAACACTGATTGCGATTAGGACTTCCCGCCTTTCTGGTTGGAGCCCGAGTGATGAGGATTGCCGTTGACTGAAGTCGTTGAGAGGATGTGGTTCAGTATAGAAGTCGGTGTTGAGAATGTTGCGGGTCTCTCTATTAAACTCTCTTGTCTTATATACTGAATATCACTCAAACGAACAGAATTATAAAAACATCAAAAGTGTACAGCGAAAAAGCAAGAAAACGCATCATACGATATTGTTTCACCAACTGCTTATTCCCTTCTGCTGTACCTTTCCCCTCGTTCGATTGCTGTTGTTGCTTTGGAACCGCGCTTGATTCCAAGCAGGTATGCACGTGACTAAACATTTTGTTTCTATCGAATGAGTTTACGTCGAATCAGTTTGTGTGGGCCTGTTTCTCTTTTTCCATACATCAACGTGATACATTATTCCTGATGGACTTTTGATCAAGCACGGACTAAATGGTTCTGGTTTCTTCCCCCGAAGAATTGTTTATCACACTTAAGGGTCTCCTTAAATGTGCATTACCGTGCCGCTTTTTGAGCTGTTTTGTCAATTTACAATGTTTCTCGTTACCAATTTTACAACTGCACTCTCTGTCACTATGCCACAAAATCTACTGTTATCTTCTATCCAAAAGATTCTAAGCGCTAGTTCTGATGGTACCATCCGAATATGGCCACTGAGTATGCGGCGTTGCACGGACACTATTCGCATTCATACCCAGAGCGTGTTCACGTTACAGGTTAGTGAATATTCGGTTTGGTACTGATTCACTGAGTCTTTACTTTCAAATTATTTCTGTCAGAATCACGGCTCGTTATCACAGTTGATCCATTGGAACCTTGGGTGGTTTTCCATTCCAGGTTGCAATGATGTAGTTTCCGGCTACCGTTCATAACGCAGTGGACCTTTGCGTCTCCGGGCCTTTCCACTGCACTTATGCGCAAGCGTGGAAAAGAACACGTTATATTCACATGCAGATTCTCCTTATCGGTTCGCATGAGCCACATCTCAGATAAAGAAACTACCTAATTTGTATAGTGTTATACGCGACATCCAAGTCATCACACGAGAAAACGTCAACAATTGGTCCCCAAATCGGCTGTTCATATACAGCATCCGGAGATGAAACTTCAGTCACGTCCCAAAGACATTTTACAGGCATTTATTTTCTGACTCGCAAGCCATCAAGTGTTTACAGTGCATTAAAGTTAAGTTCGAAAATGCCTTATGTCGTAGAATCGGTCGTATTTTCAAGCAGGTGTATACTGTGATAGCGTTGCTGATACTGCGGATAAATCAAACACGAACTAAATTTCACTTTTTCTAATGAAGTCTGTCATCCAATGTTCCAAACCGCTGAGATGTAATTCCTGATATATTTGCAGCTTGTCAGCATTAATGTTCATGGTAAACATGTATATATACTAATCTGCAATAAAATGGCATGTAGCGCATGGGATCACCTGACTCCTAGAACTATTCGCGAAGTAGTGTTTGCTTACTCTATTCGGCAACTCCGTCCATTTAAAGGAGAACTATTTTCAAAGCTCTTCATAAAATTGAAAAATGTTATACATTCTCTCAGGAACAACAGAATCACCTAGGACTGATATCTAATAAAAGGATCAGTTTGGTTATGTGATCGCTTCATTCTTAGTATACCAGAAACCAATACACTGAGAATGAAACGAGAGACAATAGATACTATCCGATCTGACAGTAAGACTTTGTTGTTAGTTCCCTAGTTTGTGACTGAAAATTCGGCTTTTGCGCGATATCTGGAAAAACTGCACTTCGTTGTTGTCTTGTAACATGATCTTTTGTGTTACTATTAATTCGAGGGTTCAATGCGGAACAGTTTCTAACCTCTGATTACAATGAGGTGGCCGGGTATTGTAATCGCGAATGCTAAACTGTTCGCGAAAGCAGACTATCCTGACCTAATGGATGAATTTTAAGGTGTCACAGATCAGTTTTATGTGATTAAGCTGAGCAGTCTAAGTAATACCTATCAGTAACATTGTTTATTATAGGTGGATGAAGCCTGGACTACTGTGTTCTCTTCTGGGAAGGACGGGAAGATTTGGGCAACTGATCTTAACAACACCTCAAGATCAGTCCTTATTGGTGAAGAGTCGGATCCAGTTCTACGGGTAAAGTAACGTTTTCCGTTGGCTTTCAGATATATCCAACAAACCTCATTCATCAGATATTTTTTTAACGAATTGTGCTATTTTTCTGGATGAGCGTTTAATCATATTACCGACTTGTTATCTGATTAACTATATCTGAAAAATATCTCTAGGAGTATTTGAATGCATAGGCAAATGAGTTCGTGAATCTCTCAGAGAAATGCTGAACCCATAAATGACCATCGGTGTGTTTTCGTTCAGTCTCGTCGTCAGTTAAGATGTCACCAGTTCCTTTTTTATTTTAGGAGAGTAGCTGGTGATCTTTTGAAACTTTTTACTATAAACCGGAAACAAAATGCACGTGATTCAGGTAGCACTCGGTACCATTTATCTCGTGTTTTTTATGTATATAGTACGTGTACATTATTCCACCATTTTAAGTCTGTACGCACTATAATTCGTGTTCACAATGGAGAAAAAAATCATATCCATGTGCTGTTTTATGTGTGGCTCGTTGTGTTCGTTCTAATGTAACCCCTGATTTGTAGTTTTTCACACGGTCTTTCCCGAGTAACAACAAGAAAAACTAAAGTTCCGACATCCCAACGCGGGAATTTTCGAAGATCAATACTAGATGTCCTCGGTAGGGTGTACGCTTTATTCCGTTGCAACCAAGAAATCTGCATTAAATGTTGGCTTAGGAGGAAAAGTTGATTTTTCTTTTGTTATGTTGGAAGTTAGCATCGAAAAGCAGTCCTGATGTTTCTTATGATTTCGTTCAGTTACTTCTTCATGTATGGAGAGACAATAAAAATGCCAAACGCTAAGACTAGAGGAAACCAGTTCCCGTCACTCTTCTTTGCTTGTTAGCTTCAAGAGGCCGGGGTTAGTTACGGGTTTCCCAATAAAATAATTTCCTTTTCTGGTGATAGGCAAGAATCCCCTACCATAGACTTCACCACAAAGTCATACCCCTTAAAACCCTGAACAATTCTTCGCTTCGTTTCACGGTTGTCGGTTTTTCCTGATAATGCAATGGTCTTTTCCGGTTTCGTTCCGTCTAGTTCTTTCAGCCATTAGCTCCGCACATTTTTGCCGTAGTTTCGATTGCCACATCGCAGTGTCGCCGGGTTGAATATGATGCAAATCGAATTATGTGAACAAACGAAAATAGGGTTCTCATTAACCCCTGATCGCTGAGCTTTACGCGCACAAACGCCGCATCTGAACGTCCGACAGCTTATGATAACCATCATCAATTCGATGAGCTGTGCACAACGCCCGAATATTCAAAACCTTTGAGAGGACAGTTATATGTGAGAATCGTGTTGAAAACGAAAATGTTTGAATGCACGCACCCCACTGACAACGACAGCTGTCCACGTCATCTCAAATCTTCAACCATCCTGTATGTGAATCTCGTGAACCTTGATGTCGAGTCCTAACAAGCTCTGATCGGTCAGGAGCACATCTTTCGATTGGATGTACTGTTTTTATTGTACTCACTCGTAATGATTAAACAAAAGAATGTTCAGATCGAGATATGAGTCCAGTTTAGTTGCCCGAACACGAGTTGTGGATAAATGTGTTTCCGGGTGGCTTTATTCTCAAGCTATAACTATCATCTATGTAGAAATAACGTTAGAATAATATTAATACCTCCGTTTCACCTAGGTCCCTATGGAGAAGTAATCCAACATACGATTCAATCATCTAGTCAGCTGATTGTTAGCGTTAAACGAAGCCGTGACGGAAGGGCGCTATATCATGTGCTGATGGTATTAAACTAATTTTTGAGAGTAATCACGGATATCCTGATGGTAAGGTGTTGGATTCAGTGTTTCATCCCGAATTCGAATCCTAGTTAGGGCTCAGTGAATGTGCGTTACTGATGATTCCTAACACGGACAGACCAGATGTGCTGTACTTCCTTGAGTGGGTGTTGATATTACATGACGAACTATATTACATACAAATCGAATATCGATAAAATAATATGAATTCATTATTAGCACGAGGAGCGTAAAACTTATAGACCATGGAAAATCCGCATGAATTCTTCTCATCCAGACGCACATACCGCAAGCTGGAATCGAACCAGTGGCCTTCCGCCTACCGTGCAGTTATTCTATCAGCTAAGCCATCGTGGTATGACCATTCGGATGCGGATTACGCAAGTTAATATTCCATTATTGCGCAACAACTATTCGACTTCGGCTCTCGACGTGCACTCTTGGATGCTGAAGTGCAAGTGCATTTTCCATTTTCTGAAATAACAAGAGTTGAGAAAATGTCCAGCTCATTTCTTAACAAGATACGAAGGTGAATGATTGGGAATGAATCAACTTCAGACGGAAACTATTTGCACCGATGATCAAACTATGCAATGGGCGATAATTAGCTTCCTTTATCGCCACATTTATTCGTAACGTAGTTGACTATTGGTCAGGGAAGTTGGAAGTGATTGGACCAATTTTTCGTCCTATGTTGATCACTTGCTCACTAATTTTTACTTTTCCATCATTCGCTTCCCTCTATAGCTTCAGCTGGTGGAGGGCCACCCAAACGCGTTTATTTGGGCATCTACCTGTAAT
This sequence comes from Fasciola hepatica, assembly GCA_948099385.1. NCBI lineage: Eukaryota > Metazoa > Platyhelminthes > Trematoda > Plagiorchiida > Fasciolidae > Fasciola > Fasciola hepatica. The sequence continues at coordinate 259,267 of CANUEZ040000170.1, forward strand.
TCTGCGGTTAACCGTTGGGTAAGCGTCAAGTGTCATGCGAAATGCCTTCATTTTTGACCTGCGTTTCTTGTTTTCATCATTTTAATGCTATTCGTTACCTTTGTATGTGTCCAACATTGGTTCTGTCTTCGCGTCCTTTCGTTGTATACCCTTCGTGGAGGTGTACATTTCTCTGGTACATGTTTGCACTTATTTGCCCTCACTAAATCTGGATAAAGCATAAGTTCGGTAAATTTATATATATATATATATATATATATATATATATATATATATATATATATATATACCGTAAGCCCAGAGTGAGTGGTTTGTTAGGAACCTTCAGGTAGTGACATTTCTATCCTTCTTTCTGGGAACTAATGTGATCTGTGCGTGTGCATTTTTTCAAATTTATTAACAGCCTATCGGATCTAAACTGCGTTTCCTGCAACAAGGCGAAGGTCGTATCAACAGTGATCATCTTCGGCTTGCCTCTGAAGATCATTCACAGCATGCTTCAAGCGCTGTACCACAGCCACGAGATGCTCGTCCCACGCATTTAAATCGTACCCCTTTTAATCCCATTTCTTCTGTGCATTTACATTGGCCGGAAGCCGAACAGCAAGAACAACACCTGGACGTCACTGAGGTTGCTAAACCTGATTTCATCATTCCAGGTACTTCCCTCACATTAGTAAAGTAGTCTGTTTTCGTTCTGATCGCCTGTTGACGTTCTGCCCTCGCTCACATTGACCGGTTAGTTTCTTTGGAAGACAAAGTGGTGAACGAATTCGTTTTTGGTGGACCATTTGCAAGTCAAATATGGAACTGTTATGGGCTAGTCTATTGATTTTTTTTGCTCAAACCAGTTTGCCTTTATTTCGGACGTATGCTAGAAAAATAACCTAGTGTATGTGTATGCGGTCCTCATAGTTCCGATAACAACCACAAGCGGCCCACTTCGTATAGGTTTCGATGCTATCATTTATGTGTTGGGGAAATACCTTTCCCCACAAATCGATGACGAAAACTTGGAATCAGCGGTCAGTTTTTACCCACCTTGCTTCCTTTTGGAGATATCCGATGTCAACTTTGAATTTGAATGGTACACGGTTGTACGTTATGCAAAACTATACAGTTCACCTTCGCTGAAGCGCGCTATGTCGTTTTAACCTCCAAGGTCACATAAAATTGTATATAAGCCCCGGAATAGCAATGTATAATCGCCTTTGGTCCAGCACCAAATACACGGCTGAGCTAAAGGTCTTGTCTTCTGTGTTCTTCCTTGTTTGTGGGGGCTATCCTGGGATCAATTACCGGTCGTAGTGCGAGAGTCGGGGAATTGCGTTTTATTAGTCGAGCGATATTCCGCCAGCGTTTGTAACAGAGCGTAGTAAAATTTATCCGCTTTCTTGAATTGTTATGACAGTATTCTTCTTTCACTTAATTGCGTGATCTCTTTCGTTCTCCATGTTTCACAGGTGGTCCCTCTGTGATACAGTATCATGTGTGCTCTGAGAAGCGGTTCATTTTAACGAAGGATAGCGATGGGAATGTGGATATCTACGACGTTTTAAAGGTGAGTTTTTTCTGCCCAATCGCAGTCCACTCAAAAATGTTTGCAGTTATAATTAGAAGTATATTCAGTGTCAAGGTAACATGTTTACTGTATTTCAAACAAATAGTTTCTTCAGATCCCCAAATAGCCATGGTTCTCTTTACTTTTAGGTTTTGTTTATTTTAGTGTAGGTGCAGACAGGGCAGATCAAAAGAATTAGCACATCTGACCACGACGATAGAGACGTTTTAGGTGAAAATTGAAACAAGATAGGTGTTTTCTTGTTGTCTAGCGTTTTGCCGCTAAATCTTTTTCCAGTTGGTGCTACACGGGAGACTGTTTCATCAATTTTCAACAACCTAGTTTAGTTGGTTTAAAACTGGTTTTTTGTACTGGATAACAGTTGTTGTGCGTGATGTTCTTTATCTTTTATTCTTTATAATTTAATACTTGCACAATATTGTCCAGCAAGGATGTCTCGGCCAATTAGATCTTGCCAGTTGGACAAAGTGACCGGCGACGGCGGCGGCGATGGCGTCAGGATTCAAACCCGGGACATCAGAGTCTGGTGCCCACTATGATGACCATTTGAGCACCACCACCGCTATTGATGCATGAGCGTGATGTCAGACATCATTGGAGTGCAAATGAAATGACCAGTTTGTTGCTGCTCCGACTAACACAAGTGGCAGTATGCTAAAGTTTGAATTCTGCAGCAACTCCCTTAATTTAATCCAAGATGCTTTATTCTCTTCACCACAGGAGACCGGAATGCTCGCACAAACCCCTGGTATGAATTCACCAGATACGTTTTCGGAAAGTTTAGTCTTGGTCAGCCCTACGTGGACGGCAACCGCCTCATCTCTTTCGCCGATCTCATCAAGCTAGACGTTTACATTCGCAGTTCCAACAGGAGTACTCGCCGACATGTTATTCGAACAAATTTTGTGCCGCTCAGCAGTTGAACTTTATCCTAGTGTAATTACGTTAGGTATAAACGGTCGAAAACTGCCGAGTATATCGTGACACAAAAAACAAATCGCATCGCCGTGTTTTCTTGCTTCAAAACTCACTGTTTTTACTTGGGAACTTTGTCCCACCTACCCGGGTAGATGTCGTCTTCAAAATGCCATTACAGCACGAAGCGCTATCGTGATTCAGTGATAACAGCGAAACAATGGTAGAAAACTATCCAGTTGATTGTTTAAGAAGCCAGTGAGTTGTTGTATGAAGAACTGAACTTTACCAAAAGGATCAAATCTCAGAAAACACTGCCTGCTAACAGAAAGGGCACGAAAATCCCGCCTATCCGAAGTTGGTAAGCACCAAGGGTTATAACATGTTGTCTCACGTTACATCAAGGCTGTGTGTAACATATGCCGTAGAGAAATAGTTATCAAGATGGAGACCCCATCAAGAGCCAACGACCTCCGACTTATTCGAAATGCTTGAAGTAGGCGCTGCAATCCCCATTCCATTTTGTATGACAATAAGAAAGCTCATTCCTAAACAGTAGAATAAGACACAAGGGTGTCTAGAATATCTCAGCCGGTTACCAATTCACCGTCCAAACCACCAGTCTGATCAGCCATCTTCCTCCGGCTGTACCTGACAATGTAACTTGTCTTCCTCCAAGGATAAGATAGACTGTTGTGGTCGTCAACCACCTAAAATATGCAAAACTGCTAGAGTAGATTACATTCCACTAGAAGTCTGCAAAACTTGCCTGCCGCCACCGATAAACTAAATTCACATGCTGTTAACTTTGGTATGGATTAACGAAGCATTCACGTTGATGTGAAAATACGGGTGGATTTTTCACCATGGGAAATTCAAGCTCCTCGTGCCAGTAATACATTCGATGAATATATTCCCGTTAGATTGGGAAAAAACCACCCTGTTGCCAGTCCCAAGGAATGGGGACAAGACATTATGTGAAAACTGCGTGGGCATTGGTCTGATGGATTTGGCTGCACAGATCTGTCGACGGCGTGGTGCTTCCGTCCTGTCAACTCAGAAGCGCATTGGCACCGGAGGCGGACGCGTTCACTGACACACACAATTGGTAAAATAATTGCGACTGAAGTTCTGTGAGATCTGTGCGAAGCATTTGTTCCATGTATACCATTCTGCTGAGGTATATAGTTGGGTGTCTTTCACCTCTGTTTGCTCGTTAAAAAAATTCTTTCTTTCACGCATCCCTCAGTCTGGCTACTGGTGGTGGTTGCACTTCCGATATTCGTTCTAGTTCTTTCTCTTTGGAAATACTATTGTTAATTAAAGCTTCTCCGGTAATTGGTGCTCCAGTAGTCATCTGTTGGACAGGGATGAAGAGTTACCGCTATCTTTTATCTCAAGAACTTGCCGCACGACATTCTGGCAATTTTCACATCTGTTTTGAAGTCAGCTTAACATGTTCAAACTTCTACTCCATCATTTTTATACCCATACAGAACATTTCCCGGTTGAATTTTGTCGAGGAAAGTGCATGATTTCACAAAGATTGTCTCACAAATTTCATGCAGTTTTCCACGAATAAAATCCACCCCAGCACAAAGCATTTATTTGACTTGAAGCGGAGGAGCATACGTGCATATCATCTTTGTTCAGACGGAAATGCACGATAAAAACTGAAGACTTGATCTCCCGATTTTTTCACTCGCGTTCAATTGAGTTCCTCCGGGGGTCGGCCATTATTATAGTTATTGGGTTGCTGATTCTCGCACGTGTCTCAGGCTTGCATCGGAACTGAGACAGATTTTTTTCATTCTTTCACAATACCCATTACCGACAAGCCCTGGAAAGTAACGACATGCATTCCCTTCTGCTTTCTTCTTTGTACCGTCATTTTGCAACAGGCACGCTTGGTTGAACGCCTTGGCCTGGTCGATTTCGAAAGCGTCATTAAAGAGCACGAAAGGTTGATCTACGTGCCGAATTGGTTTTCAGTGGACTTGAAATGTGGTGTGAGTTGGGTGGAAATTTTGGCCGCTTCTGTTCTATTTTGTTTTGTGCCACAGCAGGTCATCCGTTCACAGCGCTGCTAACGCTTAGCTAATTATCACTCTAAACCTAGTAAGACTAAGTGGTTCTGTATCACCCAATTGAGTCTCATGGTTTCCGGTTCCCTCTGAAAGTGTAAGGATTCTTGAGGCGCTTGAGACGGGCCTCTTCCACTGCAGTCGTGTACGGACGTGCTTTGTAGTAGTAGTAGTAATAGTAGTAGTAGTAGTAGTTAACATCTTGGTTAACTAAGTCTTGTTTTATCATTGGCTCTACCTTTACTTTTCGTTAGAGCTTTACACCTCCGGACTAGTTGCTTGTTCGAAAGAAACGGTTAAATCAGCTTGTGCTACAGTTCTAAATAATCGTTCTTTCAACTGTCAATTAATTGTTCTTCGTGTTATTGCCATCAAAGTAGGATGATACGTTGTTTCCACGACTAGTTTGCTCAGTTCACCCGTCCATTGAGCAGCACACTCTTTGTGGTCTGTGCCTGTAATCTAGTCGCATTTATGTTGTGCGACTAGGAACAAGAAAATTATCGGCAGTCGATGCAGTAGAAGTTCTAGTTTGTTTGCCGAATGAATCATCGTCGGAGTTAATCGATATGACGCTTTTGACTTGTGAACGTCCTAAACCAGTAATGGATAGATAGCATATCGTTGTACGTAGAGCAAGCCGTTGACAAGCAGCCCGACTATGAAATGCAGTAAAAACTAACCGAATTTACAGGGATAAAAACCCAGTTGACCGCAGACTGATCGACTCATATGATTGACTACTTCTCTGTAATGCGCCTTACCGAAACAAAGGCATTGCCTTACAGACAAACGCGCTATATCATGTAGTAGTGACGCTAGCAAACAGTTGAGAGCCAGCTCGGATGGCTTCGTGATTAGGTGTACGATAGTAATCCACTGTCGCCCGGATCCTTACCACGCCTGGCCTGTTGGGACCTTATATAGTTCTCCACCCCAAATCTCAGGGTCTGGTTGCCGGTTATCTCTAATAGTGCAGTGGGCCTTTGTGGCAATGACGTACACCCCTTCCAGTGCACTCATGCACGTGTTACGTATGGCAAACACACGTCTACCGTACCGTGTCCTATTCTCCGCCCCTCCTAGGGAGTGGAAGAGACCATGTGGAGGTCAACAGATGACGTGGCAACGAGGAATGAGAAAATGTACAGCAGACTTAGGAAAAGTAGGTGCTTCACGTCTTCGTGGTTGGGGTCCAAAAGATCCGTCTACCAGTTGGCTGGAGACACTGAAGGATATGGCTGCGAACCGCGAACAGTGGCGATCGTGTTGTCACTTTCTATCGAATCAGAATGTTTGATGGTGTACGTTTGTACAGTTAGACTGTGTATTCCGTGTGTTGGCTACTAGGGCATTATTTTCTTTTCCCACCCATGTAGGTCCACTCCCTGTCCATCTTGTATATTCATACTTTTTAATTCAACGTGCAACATGGTGAGAAAGGCAGTGGTCAGTGGGGCTTGCCCTACTGTTTAACGCTGTACGATGATGATGATGATGCACTCATGCACAAGCATTTAATCTAAACAATCTTTTCCCCCGGGTTCGAGTCACAACGAGGACTCAGTGAATGTGCACTGCTAATGACTCCCAACAAGGTTAGAATAACTACAGTGCTTCCATGGATTTCAATGTGAAGTTGAGCGTTGTTACTGCATGGTGAATCATTTCATAATCAATTCGGATCCACTGCTCAGACTAAACAGCTGGTGATGAAAATGCATGGGTGGTCCTTATACGGTCCTCCACTCTAGACCTGAGGGCCTGGTTACCGGCTTGATGATACAGTATGCCCTCGGGGCAGTAAGGTATACTTCTTCCCCTACACCCGTGAGCAAGCATGTAATAATAATTAAAAAAACACGCACAGAGGAGATAAATAGAAAAATTGGAATGGCTGTTTATAGGCCTTGATCACTTTGGAATCCGGTCATACCACTGAAATAGAATCAGAGCACTATTAGCAAAGATGTGAATTAAATACGCGGAATGAAATGCATATATTTGGTCCACCACATTCACCCCCGCTAGGAGCGTTTTGGGGAGTTACATACCACCGAAACCCAAAGAATGCGATACACATAGAAGATAAGATCTAACGACAGAAAAAACAGTTTGAGTTCAGGCTTCTCTGTTTCTGAAGTGGTAAAGGTGCATGCGCTGTTAGAGTCTGCTGATTTCTTCCTGCGAGTCGAACTTTGCCGGTTTTTCAATGGGAGTGGCAAATGAGTTAGGGCCTGTGGTTTTACTGAGACGCTGGGTCTTCGGATCGGGTTGGTCTCGTGGATGTGCGTTTTTTTACTGCTGAGTCAGGGTTGTGTGCAGATGGGGCGATACATCTGAGAGATACAATATCCTCCCGGCCACCCTCACAACGTGCATGTGCGTAGTTAGGACTGCATTCCAAGAGTTCTACTTCTTCAAACAGAGGATTGAACCCGGAAGTACGATTGAGTTTTTGAATAAGTACACGATTAGATGCCAGCAACCAACTTCGGGATGATCTACTCGTGGCAGCTTTCCGGTTGTATTGATTTATAAATTCTTCTCTTCCAATAACATCTGACAGATGGGATTTGACGCTATCCTTCGAATAAATGCTTCGTGAATAAATTTCTCACGATACTTCTCAACAATGCTCAGATTCGAAATCGCAATCGACAGAAAATGTTTTCAGCTTCCGCAGAAACTTGTGCGAGAGATTGGACTTTCTGTTGTCTTGTTGTCGACAATACGTGTCGGGTGGAGATAGCATTTTTGGTAGTATGTATAAACTTCCCAGAGTATTTGCAGCTTTGTCATAACTCTCACAATCCACGAGGTAGATGGATCTAGCTATACAATTGGTAAGATTGACGAGTTTGTCAGCGTTGAGTGGGGCAACAGCTGGGAGAAAGTTATTGAGGGTTTTTTCCAATGAATCTACTAGTCTAATGCCTCTGATCGGTGAGAGTCAACGTCGTAATGATCAGGTCGAGATATGCGACACGTATTCAAACTGACTAAATTATGATGGACGTGTACACATAAACATGCACAGGCCAGATAAATATAAAAATCGAAATGGTCGTTTATAGGCGTTGGTCAGTTTGGAATCCGGTCATACAGCTGAGACGGAATCAGAGAACTATTAGCAAAAATGTGAGTGAAGCGAATATATTTAGTCCACCACACAGCCCGAATAGCATAACAACTAGCGTGTTTGATTAACGATTATGCACGTCGGATTCCAGTTCTGTCTAGTTCTTGGTGAATATACTGTGCTATCAGTTTCCAACAAGGACAAAACAACTGCACAGTGCTTCGGTGTTTTTCTACTGGGAGCTGAACGTTGATACGAACAACAACAGTCTAAAATTCGCATCTAATTGTCTTTCTGGTGCTGAAGTGATCCGGTTCGGTCGTATATCTGGATCTTCCAGGGGAGGGGGGGGGGGGGGGGTGCAAAGCAGATTTTTTATCTCGTGATACTCTACTGAAAGTTTTGATATCTGAATAGACTAATAAATCCCTAATGTGATCTGCCCATGTGATCACAAGCATGTGTTCACCGAATCAGATTTAGTTCCTTTGTTCTGTTTTGTCCTTCTACCCACGTCGGTTAGCACGCGCCACTTTTTGATTATTTGTCAGGTTTGCCATACTTCGGTCTATTTTCAGATGCCAATCATTCATTTGGATGAAGCGGATTGCATGTCAGCAAACATCACTGTCGGCGATGCAATGCTCATGGACGATGTGGAACCGGATGGTTGTTTTACTCCTGAAACTAAAGGTGCGTGCACTCACGCATTCATGCGCTCCTCAAACGAGTATGTGCGAGTTCTCAGAAATTATTTACACGACCAGCGTTGGACCTATAAAACAGTGATTTGTGGCATGACATAGACTTGTCTGCTGTCATTGACAGGGGCAGAACTATATTTGCCTGATAAACAATTCAAAAGTCACGTCCCATGTTCCGCGTGTGTCTCAGCAGCGTTGCGATCCGTGCAAACCAGTATACTTGTACCTTTGAGGTTTCAATCGTTCCCTTGTTTTTGTACATAGTTACGAAATTGTTGGTCTATTCGGTGTTTAACTACTTATCTGTTTCAGTCGGGAAATGGTCAACATTCAACTATTCAGTGCATGAAATTAGGTTGTATGTCTGAAACAAACCATTAAAAACAGCACGGGAAACAAAAAATGGTTTTCTATGTCGCGTTTCTTCACGTTATTTACGAGAAATGCTGAAGGTGAGACAAAATCGTTTTTAAACTCATCTAACGTCTTCGGATTGACTAATGGGGTGGCTTCTAGCACTTTTTTTTGTCTTTTTCATCGTTCGCATCTGCTTACAGTCAAAGCTTTTACCGGGTGTAATACCGCGTAACTGCATTCCATTAAACTGTGCTGCTGCAGTTCCACACTCAGAATAGAGCTAACTGTAGACTCGTTTGCATACAGTTTACATTCTCATATCTTATTCTGGCACTCCTCAGTGCCCTGTTGTTGTGGCCTTTTCCAATTCACTACGTCTTTGGTGATTTGCCCACGAACTTTCCAATTTGGGGTCAAAATTTTACCTTATCGCACTTCAGACAAATAACTGTGCAACTGTTCAAAAAGTCTTCGGTTTATATGGTTTCCAAATCCTGCACCAGTAGTTTAAACGGCCTTCATTATGCCACACGCATTCAAGCATTGTCTTCGTAGGCGAACTGATCAGTCTCCGTTTTTGAGTCTCAGCTGCTCAATCTCAAGATTTCTCATCATTTCTTCCATTTGGTTGTCAAGATCATTTGTGGTTTTAGCTTCTCGTCGAGCAACAAACTGAACCCGAAAAACCTGTATGTAACTTGCGTGGTCATAATTCTCCGTCTGCATTGTCACCTGGTCTGCTAAGTGAACAGGCGTTTGTGACGGTTCTCCAATTGGATAAACCACGTGTACGCTGCGTTTGCGGCTTGTTATCTGTTGTGATATGAAATCTCTGTATAAGAAGCCGTTCGTCGTTAATTTGTGTCTAATTGTTTAGTGTGTTCATTCACATCCAACCTTAATAGATTGTTTTCTATCACGGACTGTTTTCCGCCTAATCCCATCAATGTGTCTTGCCTGCTTTATTTCGTTTTCTTTTATCACAGTAAACTACAGCGTGCTCCTTTTGCAATCATTATTCGCCCGCTGGCCCAAGGCAAATATGTTGGATGCGGACGGCTGTAAGTTTGGTATTGAACCGCTGTTGAATTCTCAGTTGTCTTTCCTTATCGTCTAAAACGGATGGCGTTCCTGAAATACGTATTTTGTTTCGTGGTACCATTGAAAGTTTAACGCATAGCATTTTAATACCGAGGATCACTTGGTTTTCTGTTTCGCTATTTCTCTCTGGAGGTTCTCTGATCATGTCTCACCATTTGACTTTCGCTGGTACGAAATATAGTGATCCCTCATTGGTATTCATTAATGGTAAACAGTCATTTTTTGTCCAGACGGAACTGAATAAAACAACTGAGTTCGTTAGCTTGTTCCTAGTGCCTGCTATGCTTTGGTGTGCCTAGTTCGAGTTCTCCGGAGGTTGGTTTGTGCCGGGTATGTTCTGCTGAGTCATAGCAATTGTGCATCGCCGTAGAATGGGTGGAGAGTTTGTGCTGCACGACAACTCGATCTATGACATAACTGTCCTGTTTTTTTTACGCTTCCATTCCTGTTACCCTCGACTAGACGATACCTCGATGTAGCGACCAAAACCAGAGCACGGAAGTGCGAGGTTGGTGGCTGAACGAATTGAAGTGAACCGATGACAAAATGACATGATCAACCTTGCGATCTCGTTTAGCACTGGACCAGAATGCGTTCAGTGCCCACTTAAAACAGCTATTTTACCGTACCGGCATTTTCGATTACTGCGCAGCTGTATAATAGGAACATCATATAAGACTGTACTATCGAACCAAACCATGTTAAAGTGTTTGGGTGAGAACACTTATCCAGAATGGTCCACTGCACTTAATTACAAGTGGCAGTCGTGACCCTTAGACTTTGACCAGGAATCATAAAGCGATCCAACAGGTCGGTTGCGATAACAGGCCAGATGAGAATGGGTTTATCCAACCAGGATTGTTCTCTTGTGCGAGTTATTTGGCAATAATTTTGTATTGTAAATAGCTCTTCCACTGGTGCCTATCTCAAATATCGACGAGAAAAAAGGTTTGCAATTTTTCGCAGTTTTAATCCACCGTTGTTTCGGCTTATCTTGATCTCAGCTCATAGTGCTAATAAAATTCCCTGGAAGCAACGCCTGCCGCGATTCGTTCAGAGTTGAGTGGACATTTTCATTGAAGCAAGATAGAAACCAACTGTAATGAGAAACCTAATAAGAAACATCTTTCATGTGGGGAATTGAGCGTTCAAATTTTGCTTTGCCCATTTCCATCATTTTTAGTTCACCACCACCTACCTTCTCTGAATCATTACCACCATAGATGAGACAGCAAAAGTAACTTTTATTTGGAACGCGATCCTATACGCTTTCAGAATTCTTGGAAGTACAGCTGGGTAACTTAATTTGTATGCGGTGGCCAGTGTATGCAACTTCAAAGGATCGCTTTTTCACAATGTAATGTGACTCAAAAAACCTGAATGATTGTCTTGGGTCTTCTCAGTTAGGATTCAAATACAGTCGATGTTTGTAAATGACAACAGATCGCATACGAATTGTCTGTCAGATACATTTCATAGTTATTTCACTGTTTATGTAGTCTGGCATGCAACAGGCATGTTTCACTATGTTTTTACCTGGTGATTTGTGACGTGATTCGGTAACGTTTCCAATGTACTTCAATATTCCTTCAGTTATGGCTGGAAATTTTTTAGGGAATGTGAAATTTCTTTTTCAAACTCTGATGACCAGAAAGCAAAAAAGGATAGGCAGCTTTATGCAGATTTCATATGTTGAATAACGCGAGTATCCTTTCTCAAGGCTGATTTACAATCGACTGCACACATGAACTAAAAAGTTATCTCAGCTCATCTAAATTCTCGGGGTTGCAAGCAGGTTCACGGGCAGTGCGCAAGAGGTGCACGGAGTTTCTAAAAATATTGGTTTTGCAATTTACGTTAGGATAAAGTAGTACGGCACGGCAATCGGAAGTGCTGGTTGGAAGCATATGTGCATTCAGTGAAAATATTTCGATGGTTATCTAATTCGGATGGTCCAACGCCATCAAATCAGCATCATCATCATCATCGTACAGCGGTAAACAGCAGGCCAAACCCCACTGATCACTGCCTTTCTCACCATGTTGACGCTGAATTAAAAAGCATGAATATACAAGATGGAGAGGGAGTGTACCTACACGAAGGGGAAAAGGAAAGAACGCCCTAGTAGCCAACGAACGGAATACGCAGTCTAACTGTACAAACGCAGATTGATCAATCTTTCTTATTCGACAAAAAGTGACAAAACGGTCGCCACTGTTCACGGTTCGCAGCCATATCCTTCAGTGTCTCCAACTAACTGGTCGAGGGATCTTTTGGATCCTAACGACGTGGACGTAAGGCACTTACTTCTCCTAAGTTCGCTGGAAATTTTCTCATTCCACTTTGTCACTTCATCTGTTGACTTCCACATGGTTTCGTCCACTCCCTAGGAGAAACGGAGAATAGAGCACGGTATGGTAGACGTGTGTTTGTCTTACGTAACACGTGCCCTAACCAACGAAGTCTACTAAGCTGGATACGCTGTGACAGTACCAATTACTCGATTTTTGACCTCAGTATTGCTCACTCGGTTATTCCGTCCAATCTTGGCGGTACTACGCAAACATCGATGGTGGAAAACCTGAAGACGACGAACATATCCCGCAAGCAGACCCGCTGTTTCGCAAATACACAACAAAACTGAATGCGTTGCGGCACAGTACATACGGCCTTTCAACTTCAGCAAAATATCAGGTCGGTGCCACAAGTGCTTCAGTCCGGCGTACGCAGCTCGAGCCTTAGATATGCGTGTGCTCACCTCTACTACCGTGCTCTCATGGGTCGTCATGCAGCTACCGAGGTGAGTGAAGCGGTCGACAATTGTTAGTTCCTCCCCATCGAGCATCTAACTCGGAATCCTTAACGTCCAGTCTTGAAACATCACTTAGCACTTTGAGGGCGCAAAGTGCATACCGAATGGAACTACAGCTCCTGCGAGTCTATCTAGTGCACGTTGCGCGTGTTCCGTGCATTCGAACAAGCAGACAAGGTCGTCTGCGTAATCTAGATCACACAACTTCTCACTGTTTCCTAGTTCGACGCCCACATCCTGAAGATTTTGCAACACATTCTCCATTATTTCGTCCATGATGAAGTAGAAAAGGAATGGAGAAATGGGATATCCTTGTCGAACATCGCTGGTCTTTTCGAACGGACCGGATAGTTTACCGTAAACCTCTACGCGGCCAGAAGTATGAGAATACAATGATCTCAGTAGATTCACGAATTTCTGGGGCATGCCATCCAGGTGAAGAGCATTGAGTAACACTGTCCGGTCAACTGAATCGAAGGCACCTTTCAAGTCGAGGAAAGCCATTATTGTTGGTCGATGGTGTGTGTGGCGCGCCTGAAGTATTTGACGAAGAGCAAAATTCTGGTCGAGCATCCTCGACCTTGACGGAATCCGACCTGTGGTTCGGTGGGTTCCTCTCGCGAGCCGGTGTCAGCCGGCACAGCAAAATCGAGGATAAAACCTTGGTGACTGTCAGAATTAAGCTAATCCTACGATGACTACTACAGTCGTTGTGTATACCCTTCTTGAAGGTGGGTACAATCAATGACTTGCCCCATAAAAGCGGGGTACCTTCCTGTTTCCAAATGTTCCGGGATCAAGGTGCTAAGTGATATTATCAACGCGTCACTACCGATTTTGAAAAGAACTGGAGGGAGTTCGTCATATTAGCACTTAATTCAAACAAGTGTGCAGAAGTACTCTTTTCGGTTGATCATGATTCCTAATCACAATCAAATGACCCAACCCTCGTGATAGGAGGCTCAAACGTGGGAAGAGCCCAGTGCTGCAAATATCTTGGTACACTTATCTCATTCGTGCTTGAGTGGATCCATCACATAAGATATGCTGTTTTCAAAGTGAACAGACTGACGCTTTACATCTCTCGTCTGGGGTCTCTACGTGCACCTACCCACGTCGTCTTTAAGTTCATTCATTATTGTGTGTTATGTCACTGGTTATACTGCGCGCTTGTCATTTTGCCTGGTTTGCTTGTCTAAGACTTGGTTTCGATCAAGCGCTCTCCTAAATGCGTTTCTAAGTGCAGTAACGTATCCTACTCTAAGTTATTGAGTTTCGTAGAAAAAAACTTTTCTGCACAGTGACGGTTGCGCAGCACTATACTTACCTTTACTTTTATGCGGCTATCTCCTGTGAAAGGATGAACTGACTTCATGCACGTCTTGAATGGCACCTGCCCATGAGCGACGATTGAATGCGGGACGTGGGCACAGGGAAATCCATTTCTGCTTCTAGTTGCGAACGCCGTAGACGAACTGGAGTCCTAATCGCTCAACGTCCGACTTGACAGTACTAACCCATATTTTCAGCTGTCCTCTAAGGCGACAGCGCCTTCCTGAACATGGAACAAAGCAATGTTTTGAGATCTCTTTACCCGAGCGTCGTAAGACATGTCTTAACCGCTACAGTCGTGGGCGTTAGAGGAATGTCGACTGCTCTTCGACATCGAAACATCGTTGTTTTATTGCCCCGTTCAAAAGCATATCGCGCCAAGCCACTTTCAGTATCCGTCGGAGATACCATTGGTCAAACATTTCCAGCTTTCTGATGTCCTCGACAAGCAGTGGCCACGTCTCGCAACCGTAGGCCAGTATAAGACGTATATCGACGTGGGCTTTGGTCCGGAAGCTGGTTTTGTTGCGTGCCTGGAGTGCGTTGCGAAGCTGGAGAAAAGCAATCGTGGCACTGTCACTGAGCAAATTAACTACATCTTTAGCTTGACCGCTTGCGAAAATTGTAGAGCCTACACGGGGCGTGCTCGATTTGTTCACCGTTCATGTATATCGGGAGAATGGATTGTGTAGTGCATGTCGAAAGGATCGTGATCTTCGACGTATTGATCTCTAGTCCCATGGATTTTGCAAACGATTCCACGCGATTGAGAACTGGGTGTAAGGCAGTTGGGCTGTCTCCAAGGATGACGATGTCGTCTGCGAATTCTGGATGGGCGAAAAAAGCATCGGTGCCCATGCCTGAAGCACGTGCTTGCGATGCGATAGTCATGTAGCGTTCGTGCGGTGTTGGCTGGGCTTCCGATGTCAAAGAGTGTTCTCACATTCCAGCAGGCGATTTTGATATGACTTCGCATTTTAAGGCCCCCAGAGAGCTTATTTATCATCCTAGCCGCGGAGAGAACACGAGGCGCGTCGCTTACCGGGGACGCCATAGCATGAGTGATGTGTGTAAAGGAACTTGGCATGAGGAGTTTTGTGACTCTGGTACAAAGTAACCTCCCCATCGTCACTTGTCTGTTTGTTCGAAATAGCAACTCTAGCTTGTGCCCAACAGAAAGTTACCTGCTGGGCAACTAGAAGTTTTTGTGTTGGGAGCGGGTGACCGAACGAGCGGTTCGTACGCCATTTGGATGATGGTCTACCAATCCGGGATGCCCAACGCGTCCAAGTGATCTTTGTGCATGGTTGCTGGTGACTCTGTAGGAGCTCATTCGCCATTCGGTAGTGACCTAGACCCAAGGATCCAGACAACCCTGTCGATTGGATGGATTTCTTTTATAACCGTTAGATCTCAGCAGTTCTCATCCGCCCATGCAGAAGTATCCGTCTTCATATGCTGGGCGCCGTCTCATCGAGGTTCTCAGGTCTTGATTACCCTCAGCCTGGTTTGACCCACCTATCGAGTGGTTTGCCGGGTTGTGGCCGCTGATGCATGTCTCGGCTTTGTGGAGCCACAGGTGAGGGTAAGGTAGGTGATGGAGACCAAAGAGGAGGCACGACAGTCTACCAAGTGCTACCCCTCTCAAATACCCCATACACCCCGTAGCACCATACTTTCTGATGAAACGCGCTCACAAGGTGTTCTTTCGAAACCAGGAACCTTGCTAGATATGGAATAAAGGGGTTATAAAACGTAGTAGTCCAGAATATTATCAACTTAAACTTACTGCATGTAGCAGAGTGGGAATTACCGCGAGTTAAAGATGAATGTAGTGGTTCTGCTAAATCACACCCGGTACGTTCATCTTTAACTCGCAGCAATTCCAACTCTAATAATATCCCTAACGAGTACGTTTCATAACCGTGTTATTCCATGTCTAGCAAGGTTTCTTGTTTCGAAAGTACGACTTGCGAGACCATCTCACTTAACCATGACTGTCCGTTTTCTATCAAGTTCCTCATTGACGAACACGGCGTGATGATCGACACGACCCAATCATCACTTTTTTTTCCTTTATCATGTACTCATTGTCATCCCCAGAGCTTGTTACTGATAGCTTTTCACTGAAAATTTGCTCTTTTCGGATAAATGAAGTGCGTCCTTGACTTGATTTGCCTTTACTTCTAAGTCCATAAAGGCACAAAGATTGATCAAGGCGTAATGAGGCGGTTGCGAAGGCTCTCGATGAACTCCCCGATGTCTTCAGCTTGAGTATCAGCCGCGATACATGTATTAACGAGGGCAGTATGTCAACGGACCTAATAAAAGGTAAATAGTAGCAACCGGTGTTTGCATAGAAAAAGTAGTCCACCGGAACTAATCGTTATCTTATCAGCTCCAACTGACAAAACTTACTATCATTTTCGGATATTCGTTTTACATCTCTGACAGTCAGAAGAGTAAAGAAAACCCAAAGCTGTAGTTAAATTTTCCGTACCCGATGGCACAACGCCGTCGCGTATGCACGCAATCCGAAGAAATTTGAGTTTTCGCGCACAGGTTGCCTCGAGTGGCCCAACTTTATCGCCACAAGCGAGCACAGGACTGTCAAAATGAGTCAGTATATTTGTATAATCACTTCGGGGTGAACGTTTGCACTATTGAACTACTGATTCGTAAATACCGATTTCGTTAGTCTTAATTTAGTCTAGACTATTTGACGCTTTTTCGGCTGACACAGGAATAACGCAATAACTGCTGCCATCCTTATCAGTAACCAAAATACAAATGCGAAACTGAACACGCCGTACAGTGCGATGCCAAGTTAAACAACTAAGAGCGACCAACCATTTTCCAGATCATCTAGTAAAATTCAAATAGAATGAAGTTTGTAAACACGCGAACGAATGTCAAAAGATCCTACCTTCTGAAGACTATTTCGCTATCCTGGAGATCGTGTTGTCACTTTCTATCGAATCAGAATGTTTGATCGGTGTACGTTTGTACAGTTAGACTGTGTATTCCGTGTGTTGGCTACTAGGGCATTCTTTTGTTTTCCCACCCATATAGGTCCACTCCCTGTCCATCTTGTATATTCATACTTTTTAATTCAACGTGCAACATGGTGAGAAAGGCAGTGGTCAGTGGGGCTTGCCCTACTGTTTAACGCTGTACGATGATGATGATGACTGTTTGTTGCATTCCTCAGTCATCTGTCTGCTTTTATTCATCGTTCTTGTCCCACTTAGGTAACAAATAATCTGCATAAGGTGCTCCCTAGGGATACCCTATTGCATATTTTGTGGATAAGGTCGCTTGTCGCGACCATTGCTGTCGCTCGTTTTCACAACTCACGCGACCAGACTAGTGGGGCTGGTAACAGCTCATGAAATTCCGACTACGCAATATATGCCAGGGTTGCAATTTCAGTCTATCATACTCTTGGATTCAGGGTCTCTTCATTTATCCGATGCATTTACTTGCAGTTTGCCACACTATTTTCGCACTCTTAGTAGTTTACTTTACAACCGTTTTTTGCTGGAAAATGGTGATAACTTACTAGCTTGTTGTTCTCATATTTCAGCTCGACACGATCCCCTCATGCATTTGATCCTTGGTGTACCCGACCACACTCCCGTCATTTTGAGGTAAAGTACTAAACGCTTCTTAGTCTTCGTACACGCCTCCCCCCCCCCTCCCAAGAGAAAAAGAACATTTCGTCTTTATCAATCTAGCTTTAACCTTTTTTCCTCCTTAGGAACAGTCTGAGTAACCCGATTATCTAACCTTGCTCTGAGAATCTGATGTCGGCCTCGGTAGTAGGATATTCACATTATCTATGAATTGATTCGTCATTTAGTGGCAACAACACTCAACTCACCATTGCAAATCATGGAAGACTTTATTATGCACTCTGTGCAGTTTCTGTGCCACTGGCTTTGACTCTGTATTAAATCGTACGATATCTCTGATCACTTATAATCCTCGTTTGTTGGACCTCAAACAAGAAGTCTGAATGCGCTGAGGTCAGTGCGGCCACAACTTCCACATGCATATACTTCATTTCATAGACTGGCCATGATGGTGCTTCATCCACATTTAATAGGAGAATGGAAATAGCGCACCTACAAAGAGTATAGTATAGTATAGTATATATAGTAATATAGTATAAGGGGCGTAGGCGGATACTGTGGGATGCAAAATAGCGTGGCGTTTGATAACGTTTGCACTGTCTGGGAATCCGTGTACTCCGTCTTCTCATTATAGCGTCGTCTGAATGTATTTTTTTGAAATCCTGATCTGATTTCATCCCATCCCGTTGAAGGTGCAGCGTCACATGCATCAAAGGGCATTGTTTCACCGAGATACAAAGATGTGAGCTATTTCTGATTTAAGTAGTACCTGGAGGTGAGTGGACAAAGTCCCACCGGTTTCGTGGTTATTACCGCCCACCAGTTGTGCGTATCCGGTATTCATCTGTCTATCCACTTGTCCTAATACTTGTACACTTCGTAGGTGTTTCTTCACAACAATCTAATTTGTGTATCTGGTTCCTCAGTGGACTCTCCGAATAGTAGATTCCAGTCACACTTTCGCACCAATAAACCGAGGTTGTTCAGAAGCAGATAAGTTTTGTTTCTGTAACTAATGGAGCAGCTGATAACGGTACCGATATCTTATTAAGTCTCGCAGACTTTAGACAGGTGTTTCCCCTACTCGACACAATTCAGCTTAACTGTCACAAATGGTCATCAATTAAGGCTGTAATCTCATTTGAGTCCTGAGAGGCACGCATAGACGAAGAGTCCATTTTTGGAACCACAGGGTGATTCTTCCAAATTTATTTCGTCGGTTAAAATAGCTAACGTGGTGAACGGCAGAAACCGCGAAACCGGTCGTGTGCTTCCGGGGGAATTTCGTCCTTTCATCCAGATGCAGTACCATACCACTCACAGCGGTTAGTTGACCCGATGATGGGCACTAAACGGAATGGCTTGTTGTTCGTTACTCTTTTTATTACATGCTTGCGCGTGAGTGCAGTGGGGAGGGCATAGCCGATCGCCTCGAATACCCATTATACTACTAGAGAGAGGCGGCAACCAGACCCTGGGACTAAGAGTGGAGAACCGCATAGGGTCTGAGTAAGTCAGGTGTCGTAGCGAGCCGGACAATGGTACATTATTGTCTGCATTAGTGTTAGTTTGATCGGCTGTAATACGGTGTCAGCAGTCAACCAACTAATGTTATTCATTCGTCTAACCCGTTTTTTTCTCTTTGCATCCATTCGTCGTGCCAAACCACATAGCGAAGGCAGTGGTCGTGCTCTGGTTCGCTTTCTCGTACGAGATGCCACTCCTTTGAATGAACAACTCATGCTGTGTGATTCTATGTCCAACTGGATCCGAGATATTGTGGTGGATGTGAGTCCTGCGACACGACGATAGCGATTTTCGATGGACTCCGCCTCTAAGTTTATTATTTTCTCGTGAAATTGAATGCATTCCTCTTCGTGGATTACGTTTACATTGTTTGACAGATTCACTAAGCTGTCTCATCATGTTTTGACCTCTTGTATGTTTAGACCTCAGACATCTGCAGCGTCGAGGGTTGGGTATACGCGGCGGCAGTTAAGCAATGTTTTCTACCAGTCTCAGAAGCCTTGTTATTGGGTGGAACACAGAGATCACCGGTATTCCAACTGCGATATATTCGAAGTATTGCTAAAATATGACAAGAAGACCGTATCGGTAATGCTGAGGTTAGGCTAGAGCATTGGGTGTGAGGCAGGTCACAAGATCCAGTCCTGAGCTCAATATGCTACACTAGCTGGAACATGTATTGCCCATGTTCCTGTGTGAACTTCCTCGTTTTGCTCACTGAATCGGGTACTGGTTGAAAGATGATCAGGACTGGCTATATTATGATATAATAGAAAAGTATAAAGATTTGTATCAGTGGACATGGCTTTACGGGATGTAGTGGGCTTCCGGGTTGACGTCCAAGAGATCTGTCTACCAAAGCGTTAGAGACATCGGGATATAAGAGGATATGTTTTAATCAACGACTTTCTTCTGTTCGTGAACTTTCATAATCTACTTGGTGCTGTACTTTGTTGTTCAATTTTTCTATCGGAGTTCTTACTGGACGAAAGGAAATACAGCGTTTTCCGTAGTTCAAGACCGTTGCAAAGTTGAAGAGTTGGTGCAAGGCTCTTGAACTACGGAAGGTTCTGTGGTACCTCCCTGTCTATCTGGTGGTAGAATGAGGGTTTTTCAAGCTGAAACTGAGCAAAATGGTCGTTCGGCCGCGTGGATACTCCGGAGGGTTGCTTAGACTAACAACCACTGTTCTTCGCACTTAGTTTAGCAGTTCCCATTTAGTGCTACTCGTGTTGATGTTGTAGTTGACAAACGTATTTTCATTTTGACTGGAGGCTATTCCATCAAACCTGATATGTACGTTAGATCTGCGTTGCGTACTCGTATACATGAGATGCTTAACTATGACTTCAGTAGCTAAGTCGAAAGGCTCAGGTAAGGAGTTGGGTCAAGCTTTAGTGATCGCCGTTCAGAACTGTGTTCCATTAGTAAATTGTACGCTTTCTGAATATTGAACTGTTGTTTTTGTAAGATTGCAGTCACGTGCCCCATGTTCTAGTCGACCGAAATAACGTACCAGTTTGGCTATGTATTCGCGGAGCGGTGGTCAACTTATCGAACCTTGTACCTCGTGGTCCGGGGTCCCGATTCTGCCACCGCTGGTCACTTCCTCATTTGTGCAGCGTCTAGCGGTCTGCGACGGTCCTCGTGAAATATTGTACCATTTCTATGTAATAAACAAAAAGGAAGTACAACATGATTATCAATTGTGATGGACTTTGTCGCATTTAATAGCATCAGCCGGTAGTTTGTGCAGTTCTCCCGGGATTTCCTTTTTGTCCAACGTCCCAGATTGTTTAGTTCAGATTTCAGTTGTCCCAGAATCTTCGTATATATATATATATATATATATATATATATATATATATATATATATATATATATATATATATATATATTTCAGGGACTACTCATTTTTATGTTACTATACTATGCAGTGGTTCACAGCAGTTTTTGTAATCGAAATTTCTTCCGATTTTTGTAAAACTGTTCAGAGTAGTTTCCGCTGTCTCTGTTGTTATATCTTCACTGTCGTTCCCCTCGCTTCTTTGTTTCAAACAGCGGAGGTTCCCGAAATCCGTGCGTATAGAGTTCTTCCTGTTGCCTGGTATTCGCGAATATAACGAAAAAGGCCAGTGGTAAGTCCATTTGGAGTTTCATTCATTCAATTGACTGAAGGGCTCTAGGATTTAAGTGAAACAGTAGTACAAATATGAGTAGTTAATACCCAGGATTGTGTCGGAGTAAATAAATTCACAATCGTATGGTTATTCAGTTTTATCGGTGCCATCGTTCCACTTGTGTTTTTATGGAAATTAGTCCGTCGTGGTTATCGGTCACTGTGCGGGTGGTGTTGTTAATGTCCAATGCTAACGACACTGTTGTTAAGTCGTGTAGTGCTCAATTTGAAGTGGACCGTAAATCGTGTAACTTAGTAACTTTCTCTCTCTCGCACACACGAGACTCAGTCCTTTATGTAGTATTTTAGTTTCAATCTGGGACACGGCGGATTCGTAATGCTTATGATTTATGAGACAGAACAGCTTATTGTCAGTGTTTCATTAGTGCGTCGTGCATTGACTGTATAATAAATCATCTATTTTCTAAACTAGCCAACTAGAATTTCCTAGATGTGTTCATCCATTCATCACGTGTACGGCCTCGACCTCATCCTCAATATTTAATTCTCTACGTAGTCAAATCGTGCCATTGATGTCAATGAAACGAGATTGTCTCTCGGCCAGTGATATCTTGTCCATACGCAAAGTCATGGAGCATGTGTACCAACGATTGCTCAAACTGACCGAATCGTTCACCATGAATAGTGTACCTGCAGCAACTCCACCCACACCACATTCCATGAATGCTCTTGGCACCAGGGCAACGTCACCCTATGCGAATGCGGATCGATTTGGACAAGGTGAGATCGCTGTTCTGGCCATTGCGGTTTCTTCTGATTTACTTGCTCTTCACTTTTAACCACACATCCGCTCGAAAGTTTCCACCGCCAAGAACAGCCTGGTTGGTTGGTTTTTCACTATGCATTTCCCGCCCATGATAAGACTCCATATGTAATAGTTCTGGTCCGTTCGGATAGGTGATTGGTAGCTGCTAAATATCCATCCTCAATGTCCCTGTTTGCGATTATCCCACCGCCTAATTTTTCTCAATGACGATGGGTTTTATTCCCATTTATCAGGTCAATACCACCTTGACGTCGACCAACGCGTATCCAATATTACCATGCAATACTGTGGGGAGGCAACATAGTAGGGAAGGAGTTAGAACCGGTACATGTGCCGTGTGGATGCAAATATACGCAACACTTAGTCCCTCATCAACTGATAAGTGAGTGGCTTCCACCGGCGTCATTCAGTTAGTCTAAGGAGAATTACACGGTGTGGTTAAAGCTTTTAGAGCATGATTGAACTGGCCGGTCTTACATGTACTTAAGCTTTGAAAAACCAAAGCACAACGGGAATATCATGGGTATGTCTTTACTGCTGCCTGTTGATTAAAAAATCAACCCGTTACCCATGGGAGTGGTAACATTTTCAACCGCCTACCGGTAGGTTTCCTCGTTTGTTTCAGTTACATGTACCTAATGACGGCATGAAATAAATTTGCTGGGTATCTACACAAAGCGGTTCATTTGCAATGCTGCAGTTCTTCAATTCATCCCGCACCAAACTTGAGAGCGGTCAATGTAATGTGAACTTCCAGTTTGACTTGTGATTACAATCATGTGGAGAAGTCAGATGGCTCATCGTTACGACAAACGGATGGTGTGTGGGAACGTTGGATCATCGTTGTCTTGCTCGATCTTTGTTGATTGAAACCAGCAGAAAATCAGCTTGAGTCTTCAGGGTTGCTGTCGGATCTAGTAAATGCAAATGGATTCTAGGTGTGTTCTGTAAGTGAACAAGTAACAATGGGAGTCGCTATTAGAAGCGACCTTTTAGATACTCCGGTTTGAATCTGGTGTCATGTACAGTGGGAGGTGGTTAATAGTCTGAACAGAACAGAACAGACAATGAGAGATGAATTCATGGTATGGCACTAATTTTGGTAAATGGTCGAACAACTTCCGTCAGTTGGCAACACGAACATTTTGTAGCATACACTTATTGCATATTAAACTCCAAATAGTTTTTTCTACGCTGCTCATTCCAATGTTGTCTAACCTGTTGATTTTCACAGTCCTTTGTCATTGGTTAATACGTCCCTTCCATCGTACCGTCTTCGGTAGTAAGTCCCATTTCACTCCTCACCCACTGTCTGACACTCCCTTTTCTTCCTTTATCTCCGTCTGTCCCCTAAAACTCACCCACATCTATTCAGTTTCCTTTCTCTGAGTGCTCTTTTTTCTTTTATTCTGATTGGTGCTATCCACTCAGATCCTTGTAACCGTCAACCACGTGACTTTGTGCGGTGCTACGTAAATTTGTCATCCAGGGCCATACGGAAAACGTTTGTCACGCATCAATGCGCAAATTACCTGGCTATATAGTCGAGTACTTCTATCGCTTACCAGAGTGATGAATTGTTCCACCGGCATCTGGTGTACTCCATTCGTCATTCCCTGTTATATTGCCAGGTTTCTAATTCCTTCGTTGGTGATTTGCGCGGTTAGCTGAATTTTTCTGTTTGCTTTGAATATCTTGTCCCAGCGTGATTTGGTACAGGCTTATCGGTCTTCGCCAAACAGATGTTCTCGGTGAATATATATATATATATATATATATATATATATATATATATATATATATAAAGTGTAAGGATTCAAAAGCTATCACAAACGTCCGTATTTGCCTACATGAAACATCGCTGTCTCTCGGCTGAGTGACGCATTTTGGGTACTTCGTGATCATAGGGTTTACTCACGCTTCATTGTTTTGTGGGAGAGAAAGCACCTCTGTGCATATACCCGCTGCGAATCAATACCGGCATGCATTGCAGGTGACAACATGTTGGTTGTGAGTACACATATTTCGGATTTTTCCTCTTGATCAGATCAAAAACACTGACTGTATCACCCAGAATGATGATGAGACGTTTATGTTCTACAGTTGCATGTGCTGGTAAACAACCCAATATCGCATCTTAACGTTTCATTTCTACTTCTGCCAGACAATAAATTTACCATCGGGAGCAATTAATCTTTCCACCCAAACTACTGCATTTTTATAAGTCAGACAGTCCGAAAAATGGAAAGAAAACTTTCAATACCGCTCATTCGTTTACCCAAGTCGACTGATTCCCCCCCCCCCCCCCCCTGGTTCTTTACCTCATGTTCACTCTGGCCTCGCTCATTGTCTGCTCTCCCAAGAGTACGTTTTTATGCCCTGGTGATATATAGCGTGATTCAGTCTGGTCCATCATATAACCATTTCAACCGTGAATTTCGCTTTCATTGATCCGGTTGCTCTCAAAAAGTGTGATTGCTTCTGCTCTTGTTCTTTGCTTCTTGATATTTTCGATTGTACAACCGCTGTTGCACAACGTCCTTTCAGTGGATGGATTTCTTTGCGTTTTATTCCTTTCCTAAATTTCTTTTGATATACTGGTTGTTATCATTTTCTTCTTATTCTTTATAGTGATTCCTCAAATAAGCGAAAGTTTCTTCTCACAACGTGTGGTCGGTGCAACTGAGTGAATTTTCTTTGAAATTCAGTTTTAACAAAGAGTGAACTCATTTGAATGGTAAAATTCTTTGCCAATACATGCGCACCACTCACGCTCTACTTCCGCGTGCACTTTACCGGCCTAGCCACGAGGTTGGATTGGGGGCATTTAGTAAAATAAAGCGTACAGAAGTTGAGCTCCCTGTGAATGAAATGGATTCCTTTGAAAGTATGCTAGTCAGACAGGTCGCAAGGGAGTCTATTGGGCTAGCAGATAACCAGAATGAAATGAGGTCGCATTGGCGAAATTTTGGTCCCAGTCTGACGTGTAACCGTGTTCCGATTGGGCAGTGCATGTCATTGTCACCCAAGCTTGTCTGTTCTAGACCGAACATTTACGAGTTGAGTGTGGAGCCATTCGGAGTTGGATCGTCTTGGAATGATCTAAGATCGTTAAGCTCAAAGCCTTTGCATTTTTCGAATGCGTTGAAGACCTTAAAGCCTACCGTGCGCAGTAACTTCATTTAATTTGATGGTCGCGTGAATGCGACAAACGGTCTAGCAGACCCTTCGCTATTAATCCAACATCCACGTTCTAAGATCGAAGAACTGGTTGTGAAGCACGATCTTGGAATAAAATGTTATCTTGGTACATCCCTAGAATTCTAATCGATGAGACAAATGTATTTAGTTCTGCTGAACACAACAGCTGTGTAATGAATGCTTGTGAGGTGCATTCGTTGCCGAGAGTTATAACCGCGGCCACGTTGGCAGATAATGACACTATTATCCATGAACAGAATTCCGGGAAGATATATGCTCAGGTTTCGTGTGATGGGCCTCCAAATTCCTCAGTTTGGTCGAGGGTGAGTTTCTCAGGCTCCGAGATGGCTACTCGTCCTGAGCGCCTCTCGAAATGCTCCTTAGTGACCGTACGTCTGACACAGCCTCTGCTGAGGAAGTCCTACTCACTGCCTTCTCGTGGCGGAGGTGCTCCCACTAAAGTGAGAGTACGAAAGCGAATGCCCGGCGCTCTCCACGGGGTTGGTTGATTGATAGTCAGTCTAGAGAAGATGCTCAAACCCTGATTGCAAAACAACCACGGGTGGTGTATGAGGTGTACAACGGTATGCTCACCGGCATCTGTGGTGGAGAGGTGCACTGGGCACCCAGGATGTTTCACTTTATCCGAAGGGCGAATGAACCGAGCAATCAGTCACCGGCCTCCAGTGGGTTACGGACCCCACGTTTCGTCCCGCTGCCTTACGAGTTATGCTTTGGATAGCTAAGGGCTCAGGTTGTGGATCCCTAAGAAAGTCACCTGCTTTGGCTTGGGCAACCTGGCAGTATCGCGTCCACGAACAAATGATGGACTCGACTACGTACCCCTTCCCCCCCCCCACCCCACCCCGGTTGTACTATGTTTTATATATATATATATATATATATATATATATATATATATATATATATATATATATAATGGTTGGTCACTCTAGTTCATTCGAGATTAAAATGAGGCCAAGTGTGTATGAGCCTTATGGCTGTTTGCTCACATGTCTGCAGCTGTATACTGCGTATACGGAATACCGACGACTTTTTGATGTCGTTTGTAAGATTTGATTGACTTCCTGTCGTTGGCGCTGCGTCATCATTCAGTTTGATTCTTGGACTGCTTTGTCCTAAGAGAATCTCTGTTGAGGTTTGTTGTTCCATACACTTCTGTATTTACTGTAAATCGTATAGTACCGTGTCATGGGCGATTTCGACTCCCAGTCAAACGATGGTTTTGTATTTCGGCTAAACACTCGGGTCGGACGAAACTGACTACAAATCTTGCATTGCCATGCTGATCGAGAGAGCCTAACGAGTATATTAGATAGTTGAGACGGGCCCACGCGTATCTCATCCCTCAATGGTTCTGCCCAGAAACAACGTCTGATGTAGGGTCCGGTCTTTTTTACTTCCTCCAACCAATGCCGTCGCACCTGCGTACTATGATTTTTGTTGATGTCTGACTCATGAATAAGGCTGAAAACGATTGGGTTTCATCATCTGAAAGGCAAACTGTACAATCACATCTTTTTGCTCTGGATTTCCATGCGTACGAACCTCACTATTCGTCCGTCACTGAGAACCGAACCGAGTTGGACACATTTTCTGAAACTGTATAATGATTTTGAATTCATGCGGTCTTGTACTACCGACTTTCTTCGTAGGTGCCCAGTCGGGTGACTCGCGTTCGCCTCGGTCTAATCAGGGGCATACGGCAGCGACCAGCCAGCCCAATTCCGACGGTACCGGTCCCGGTTCGAACACAAGCTCTACTTGTAACAACGATACACGCGCTCCTCCCATGGCTCCTTTGGACCTGCCGCCGGAGACAATGCATGCCGACCTGACGGCCGTTGCCGCAGCAGCTGCCTCCGGGGACACGAGTCCGGAAGATGTGATTGAGATTTGGTGTGGTGATCAAGTGAGTTTACCCCACATCAACTTTGCCGTATACCATTCTTACCTTAAAGATCGACTGTTCACTGTCAATAATACTAGTTGTAACCATTCATTTGAAATGGTAGATTGTGCACCTATTCGAAACAGGTCTTCGAGCCCATCTGATCAGTCCTCTTCCTGAATGGACAGTAATTTGAAGGCCTTGTTATTGGCAGTCCATTCGTATCGTCACTGCGGGTGTACAGATGTTCTGATATCTAATATAGTCTGTGCGTATCACCTAAGGATCACCTTATCGTGAAAGTAAGACGAAATCCTAAATTTTGAATGTATTTTAGTGCGGATGGGTCGTGAGGGATAATCGCCGTCCTCTAATATGGTTGTGTTAGCAGTCTTATCGATTGGCGCGAGCACAAAATGGTTCAAGTTAACCAAATTGTAACATTTTGAGAACTTCTATACGAGATTTTACACACAAGCTGTATTGGTTTTACTTTCTCGTTGTTTATTGTTCGGTCGGTTCTAATAACTTACACTTTGCCTAACTATTGTATTCCTGTTCGAATCCCCGAAACGCCGGTCTTTTTGTTTTTGTCCGCTGTAAGCACGTAGCCTATTGCAATTGCAAGATGGCTGTTCTTGGGATACGTAGACTGTTGTTGTATTTAGCTCTCTTATTCTATACACGGCGTTCCGTATGGAATGAAAATATCCGATCAACTTAACCTCAACAGAGCTGTTTTTTCGAATAACCTGGTTCTACTTTCCCACGATAAAACTGGTTATGTTAGTAATATACGCCTGCTTCACGGTAATGTGCTGCAAATGTGTTGATAGTGTATTGTGTTATAACTTTTTCCTGAGCTCGTGCGTTTCCCGCCTTCGATATAAACGACCGCAAATGGACTGTGTTATAAGACATTAGCGATTCAAGGTGACACCATCCGTTCTGCGATCAAAGGATGATCCCTAATGTTGTGTTCAGTGGATTCGGGTTGAATGCCTGCTGTCTCGCCTTTCCATCAAAGTATTTTTCTTGAGCGAAAAATAATTCACTAAAATCGCTACACTCATTGGATTATGCTTCTCAGAAACGTAGTTCCAGATATATGCCTAGAACATGGCCTTATGCATTTAGTCGATAGCGGTTGTGTATGTCCATTGATTAGCTTTTTCGTATCCTAAAGTTTGCGCTCCACCCCTGCCGGGGTCAACAACGTTTTACATCTTATTCGTTTAATTTTTTTTGTCTGACTTTTTCAGTGTTTGGATCCGAATATGAATTTACGCAGCGCCAGATATTTCTACTGGAAACAACCCGGTTGCCTGATGCTCTCATACGTGGTCAAGCACACATAGTCCTAGCCAGAATACTTCTCGTGACCAGGCTTTCTTTTGCTCTCAGCGTGCCCCTCATAGTCTCTAAACTTTCGTGCATGTGAAACGCATCTGGTACGATTTCATGGATACCCGTTCTCGCTGGCCGCGGTAATGCCCGGAAACACACTGTGATTTTGTACACAATTTATTATCCCATCATTCTTGCACGCATTTTGACTTTGGTTTTGGTTCCTCTTGTTCTGTAAAATCATCTTTTTGCCTCTCTTCTCTCCAGTGTGCACCCGACAATATAATGTACATTATTTCAAAATCCAGTCGTATATTTCTCTTTTAATTGTGGTAATTCTTTCCATTTGGTGTCTTGGCTGTCCGAAGCGTGATTTTCCAGCAATTCCAGCAGAATGTGAACGGCTATGGCCAAGTTAATGAATCTGTCTGAACTCACCTCGTATTGTCTCATCACTGACTAGTAAGAGACCACAATAGAATCTTGGAACTTGACTCAGATAGAGTAACGTTTTGTAGGTGAAGTCCAGTATCTTTGAAGAAGGGGCTTCTACACGAAATACACGTACATGCCACAAGTAATGAATTCAAAACTACCTGTGTCGCATAACCAGTCCAAAGCCTGAATGATTTCATCCAACAATAATGCATCCAACTTGATTCCGATCACTGAAATCGAGATGGAGAGAAATAGACAGAGAACTAGATTATGAATCGACCGATTTGATTGTCAGTTGTATTAGGTGGTGTCCGTATTAGTGGATAGTATCCTCACTCTGCACTATTTCTGTTTTACTGGTCTAACTTGAATTTTGGAACAGCTTTAGCTGCCCACGTACACTGACTCGTATCTGTTATTTTATCTGCGTGAAGAAGCGCTGCGCCCCCTTGCCCGCTCCAAATATCACGTGAACACGTAAATGAAAGCTAATGTGTGAGGATAACGGAACAGTGGACCTCACCCGGAACTTCCGGACGATGGCAACGGTTGTGTTGTGTACGCCATAGTCTGGATGTGTGATACACTGACAGGTAGATCGGTGATGGCAAGGATTGTGGTACAAATGTCTTCTCGAGTAGAAAAGTGTCAATTCTAATGTAAACGAGTGACTTAGTTCTTCTGAGTAAAGATATAGGTAAGTTGAAAGCTCTTCTGAACAGTTTGAACTATTGCCTAGAAATGTTTGGTGTGTTTTGCACCTTCGAAGTGCAAGATGCCGTTTCTGGACTGGGTTTTTTCAGTATCAAACCCTACGGTATTTAGGAGGACTATTAGCCCACAAGATGAGTTCGGTGACTTAGGCAGCTGTGTTTTGGACGAAGTGCCATCGCGTTTACAGGGGGAACGTATGGCTTTTGCCAGACTGTCGTAAGTGGCATCGATCTAACATTCGCTTACCTATCAAGAGTTGAGTGTACGCGGCAGCAGTTAGGCCAGTTCTTCTGAATGGTTCAGAAACATGACCACCGTGAGTGGTGGATGCAAAAAGATTGGCAATATTTGAACGCTGACGTCTGCAGTATTGATGGAATCTGGTGGGGATGCGGTATCAGCAATATTAAGTTTAAACTCGGGTACTAGACACGAACCAAATCATTAGCTGAAGCACATCACGATAGGGCGGTTGGGGCGTGTGTTGCGCACGTCCCCGGATTGGATTCCTTGACGTGTGATGTTCGCTGAGGCTGGCAGTGGTTGGATGATAAACAAGGGTGACCAGTACGTGGCATGAAAGAAAGCACGAAAACCTCAGACGGTGAACTTGACCATACAGTGTGTGTTAGACTTCATGTTCTTGGTCCAGAAGACCCACCAAATCAGTGGGTAGATACATTGGAGGCTATGGCTAGGTTTCACAACCGGTGACACTTCTGTATTCACACACTTTCTTGATCGACTTGATGCCATAATTTCCAGTTTTTTCTCTCACTCTTTTCATATTTCCAATTGATGCTGTAGCTGAGAAGTAGAAAAAAAGCTAACGAACTCGGTTTTTGGTTGTTTGAACTGGAATGGACTGTTATAAGTACCTAATCACCCACAGAATACGAGTTTCGAAGCTTGTTATCGCCGGTTACATTGGTGTTAGACAGCATTTTGCTGTCACCCGGATCGACCACACCTGACTTACTGGTACCCTGTGTGGTCTTCTGCCTGGAATACCATGGTGATCAGGTATCCTTGGTAGTGCATTGGGCCTTTCGACCGCATGAAATATGTCGCCAACACCGAAGGCATGAGTAAGCGCAAAACAAAGATAGAGCACTCACTGTTCATATGATGAGCCTGCTTTTCCCGTTTAGTGCTTTTGACCTCTATGTACAGTCTATCCAAAAAAACTCGGGATCACCTCATTTTAGTCAAAATCCTGACATGCGGTCAAATTTCGGTTTATGCTACCAAATTTCAAGCCAAAAATGTACGAACACTACCATTTAGCGACAGAAATCGTGTTGGATGCTGTCAGTCAGAGGATTACGAACAGCATTGTTTGAATTTGTTCGACCGAATTGAGGTGATTCCGGATTTTTCGGACAGACTTCATGTTAGATTTTCCAGAACACACGAGAACTCGCCACGCATCCTTGAGGCCCGTTTGGGCTTTCATTAATTTAAGACACCCGTGGCGTCGTCATTACATTAGGCTTTTCGTAGAGGGTAAAGTCTATAACGCCGCAGTGCGTTCAGTACTCCTTTATGTGTACGAAACATGATCAGTTCCGGGAATATTGCGCCGGTTGACCATGTTCGATCACGGGCGTCTAGGATCAGTCGCACGAGTATGATGGCAGCATCGCAGAAGTAATACCGAAGTGCGAAGGAGAGTATTTGTGTATATATATATATATATATATATATATATATATATATATATATATATATATATATATATATATATATATATATATATATATATATTCCAAGCCAGCGTTGTCGGAAATGCTAGTAATCAGCTGACGTTTTGGCTACCGCGGTTGACCCTTCTCAAAGCAAGTTTTTGAGAGTGGGATAAAATAATCTACTTCAGGTTACCTGTTTTTAAAGTAGAGGGTTTAAACGAAGCCCATTCTTAACACAGGCAGTGATTGGCCGGTACTCCATTATTTGATGGGTACGAATAGCGGAACTTGTAACCAGTATAGTAAAACTCCTGACTGATTTTAACCGATCAGGAAAGGAAGCTAAATGTTCAAACGAGACAGATTTGTCAAATGTTATTTGTAAACATAAATCCATCAGCTTACCTGATGGCAAAGCCTCAGATGGTATATCTGAGAAAATTTCCAAAATTGCCTTCCATTTTTCAACCTTCTTCAGTTTGGCTATACTTATCCACCGGGTTTGAAAGACGCTTGGTGTGATTGGTGGTATTTTTCCATCTTGAACTTCTACAACGAAGAATTTCGGTAGAACTGCATTATTTTTTATTTCATAGCTATCGTTGAACTGAATGGGTCGGTGCCGAATTCTTCATGTACTTACGCAGGCGCTGAATGACTGCGTCTCGTAGCGCTTTGTCAACTAGTCTATTTTGAGTATTTGTTTCGTTGACGTGACTTGGATTTGTACATGACTCTCCCACAATGTCCCATTCCGGATCAGGTGAAACGGAGATCGGTTGTTGATCAGCTTCGCGGTCAGTCTGGTCTTCGGCACCTGGCAAATTTACCATCTCGAACTCTGATGCCGTCGGAATCGCATTGTCTAATAGGTTGGGTTGTTTATGGAATGCTTCCTGGTGACGATTTTGAAAAAAATGAAGGCATTAATTGTTGACCGCATTAAACTCGTATAGACTATATTTGTATTATGTGGCGATTTCATATGACTGGTTCACAAAAGTTTGTTGATCTGGAAATTTGACTTCTAAAACAATGACTGATAACCATATTCGCATTCGCCTAGCCAAAATCCGTAATTACAAATGTTTCGGTACTATCATCTCAGAAACTGACCAAGTGGTGTGTTCGCCATGGTTGTGCAATGTTTTCTGTTTGTGACGACGTAGGTTTATTAATTTACCGCAGTACTTGTGCTTAGTTTGAATGGGCAACGTACATTCGTAGGTTGAAATACTTTCCCTCAAATAATTCACAACAGAGAAAACGGTATTACACGATTTATTTGCCGTACAGTTCCGCCGCATCTCAGCACGCTACTTGTTTCACTTCAGCGAGGATATGACTCACCACATAGTTAAAATCAACATATGAACGAAACAAAAGTGGGTGACCATGGGGTAGAGAAGCTATCAAACAATTCGAAGGCTACTCGGTAATCTAGTCAGTCGGTATACGTCGTCGATGTTCAAGGTGCAAGGTGCTGTCGTTGGACTGGGTTGGTCTAACACCAAAACCTTTCGGTATCCAGGGTGACTATAAGCCAGGTAGACATGCTATTTGTTATCCAGGCCGCTACAGTACACTCGGAAGTCGGATATGAGATGGAGTGTTTCCGCGTAGATGAAAGGCTCGTAATCTGTGGTGTTGACATAACTTCCGTTTACTTACCAAGGGTCGAGTGTATGTTGCAGCAGTCAGGCCGGTTTTTCTGGATGTTTTGGAAACAAGGCCATTGTAGGTGGAAGATATACGAAGATTTTCGGTATTCAGACACCGGTGACTTCGCAGCATTGCTCGGATGTGGTGGAACACCGTATCAGCAACGTTAAGGTCACCAAGCTAGGGTGTTTGGGACGTGTTGTAAATGTTCCTGGACAGGATTCCACGACGAGACTGCACCCTGACGTGGTGTGATGGCTTGCGTGCCTCTATGACCCAAAGAGCTATACAGGATGGCTTCCTAAAGCCGGAGATGCAATCATGCCTGACAGATCAATGGGTAGAAGCCAGACGAAATTCAGTTTCTTGGTCCTCCAGGTTGAGGGTCGATTTGAACTGGAAACTCAATCGGTAAAATCAGTGGAAGAATAATTGATCCAGGCAAATGGGCTTCCAATAAGCCATCCCGCTGCCTTGCGGATAGGTTCTTGTTAGAACTAAGGGCTTTGAATGAGAATCCTAACCGTTCTCCTGCTTTGCGGTTGGACATCCTAGCAGTACCTGCCCAACATCTCCCATAAACTGCACAAAAAGAAAGAATTCCATACTGCATCGGTCGTCGCGCAGGATAATCACGACCGCGCTGCCCATTGCATCAAGGGAGGCGGGTAGTGACAAGTGGGCTACTGCTCTGAGTTTCCTCTCTTTTACTCAACTATTGTCCTCTGTCTCCAACCCTCTCTCTTTGCCCCCACCACCCACCAAAAATGCTCCCACTGACAAAATACCCGTTAGTCACAGCGATTCATTGTCAAATAGCGTCGCGAATAATCCGTTAACGTGTAACACTCATTTTCACAAGCCTCGTCAGCCTCTAAATCTCGGCTCAATCAACGTGCGTACTCCCATGCAGGCTTGTCTAGCTTTCATAACGAATTCTCTGAAGATTGATGTCTGCTGCGTAAGTGAAACGCGTATCCAGGATCCGAGCAGTGTAATTCAACTAATTCCTGGTATCTCATCGAGGTATCACCTGCGCATCTCAGGAGGCGAAGCAGCTACAGCCGTGGGTCAGCGTGGTGTAGAAATGGTCCTAACTGACAACGCTGAGGCTACTCTTTTAGACTGGATCCCGGGTAATAGTCGTTTGTGTTCTGTATGACTCCAGGGATCAGTCGGCGTTCGATAGGAAAGTTGTGTTAAACACAATTTGTTTGTGATCTCGGCGTACGCCCCAACGGACTGCAGCTCAGACTTGCAGAAAAAGGAGTTCTATGATGCCCTCGCCACTCTCGTTCGCAGCAGCAAAGGTTCTGACATTGTAGTGCCAGCTGTTGATTTTACTGCACAAGTTGGCAAACTTAGTGCGTCAGAAGATTTTTTAGGTGGCTGTTGTGCTTTACCCGCTGAGCGTACAGATAACGGGGATAGGCTTCTCCAGTTTTGTGCAGACAATCGATTATTCTTGTCTAGCGCCAATTTCCGACACAGCTCACGTCGCACAGCGACATGGCACTCTAACTCTACAGGTACTCTGAGCCAGATTGATCATATTGCCGTAAGCTACCGGCGGCACAGTTCTGTTCAGAACTCCAGATCTTACTGGTCCACGTACGTAGAGTCGGACCATGCATTAGTTTCAATGCGATTATCTTTCTCCAGCTCCAAAATCATCGTCGCAAACCGCAAACCGGGTCAGCCGTACAACGAATGTGTGATCCGGAAGTACGCACCAGTTATGAGCAGCAGTTAATACATGAGCTAGGATCTACGACGAGCAGTAATGTAGATGAGCATTGGGCCCATATCCAGCAGGCAATGCACGTGGCAGCAGGTTTCTCCTGTGGTCTCATATCCGATGTCCATCAAAGACACTGGATTTCCCAAGAGTCGGTTAATCTAATGGAGAAAAAACGTCAGCTCTCGAACTGTAAGGTGATAAATAAAACACAAGGGAATCTACGAAAGCAATTTATGAAAGCATTAAGAAGGATCGCGATTTATGGTGGGTCAAGATAATCAAAGGAATGAAAGTAGCAGCTTCTTCAAGTAAAAGCCATAGATTGTTCAAACTTATTCGCGACACCGGTGGACGGAGCATCTGTGTCAGTGAAACGATATGCGATAAAAATGGGGAGCCTATTCATGGCAAAGAGCAAAGGCTGAACAGTTGGACAGAATACTTCAAGGAGCAGTTTAGCTGGCCGCGCGCTAGTATAGATACTCTTGTTTCAACAACTGCGAGGAGTATGACCTGAGATCCCATCGGAAGGGGAAGTGGAGTCAAGCATCCGATTACTAAAGCGAGGAGAAGCGGCCGGTCCCGATAAACTTCCCCCAGTTCTTTTCAAAATCGGTGGTGGTGCGTTGACGAAATCACTCACCATCTTGATGCGGGACGTTTGGAAACAGGAACGTATTTCGTTACTATGGAGTTAGTGATGGATTGTACCCATCTTCACGAAGCGAACACACAATGACTGCAGTAACCATCGTCGGATTAGCTTAATTTCGATGGTCACCACGGTATTATCCTCGATTCTGCTGCACCGTTTTACACCGGCTCGCGAGAAGAATGCCCGCGAATAACAGGCCCAATTCCGCCCAGGCCAAGAATGCATCGACAGGATTTTTACCTTTCGTCAATTACTTAAGACGCCTCACACACCATCGACCAACAATAATGGCTTTCCTCGACTTGAAAGGCGCCTTCGATTCAGTTGACCGAACGGCGCTATTTCATATTCTTCACCAAAAGAGTATGCCCCAGAAGTTCGTGAATCTACTGAGGTCATTGTGCTCTCGTGCTTCTGTCAGCGTAAGGGTTTACATCGAACTATTCGGTCCGTTTGAAACGACCAATGGTGTTCGACAAGGATATCCCATTTCTCCATTCCTGTTCAACTTCTTCATGAACGAGATAATGGCGAATATCTTGCAAAATCCTCAGGATGTAGGCGTCGGACTAGGAAATGGTGAGAAGTTGTGACCCAGATTACGCAGACGACCTTGTCTCCTTGTTCGAATCCATGGAACACGCGCAAATTGCACTAGATAGATTCACAAAAGCTGCAGTTCCATTTGGCGTGCGTTTTGCACTTTCAAAGTATAAGGTGATGTTCCAAAAATGGACGTTAACGATTCCGAGCTTGATGCTCCATGGGGAGGAAATAACAATTGTCGACCGCTTCACTAAACTCGGTAGTGGCGTGACCATCACAGCGTATCCAGCTTTAGTTTCAGCTTATTCAACCAATAACCTCGCAGTTCTGTGCTCTGGTTTCGGTTGCTTCCTTCCAGCATCGTCCAGTTAAGGGCGGAAAGAACAGGAGCATAGTGATAAAGATTCGAAAAAGTATCAAGCGGAAATCAAGAGGAACATGAAGGTGTCCAAATACACCTAAGCCACTGACCTCGACATCTAGCCATATCACTTACTGTTTCCAACCATTTAGTAGGTGGATCAGGTGGGCCCCAACCTGGAAATCTAACACGTCCTAATAAGCCAAGTTCACTCGTCAAGGTTCTCATATCTTTTTTCCATGTCATGGACTGACCACCTCGATTTACCTTCCAATCAACACTTGTCTCAAAGGAAAGCGTACGCTGAGTATGTCTATCGGTGGGTATGCGTAACACATATCCCAACCACTTAAAACTGTTTAGATTCAGTACTTGATCCGAGGACTGACCTCTGGTCCCTAACGCCTTAAGTTGAACCTCAGCACTGCCGATACGGTGTTCCCACCATACTCGAGCAGTGCTACGGAGATATCGATGCTCGAACACAAACAGTCTTCGTTTAGCTTCTTCTCTCAACGGCCATGTTTCTGAACCGTATAAAAGAACGCATTGTACACTCTACCCTTAACAGACAATCGGATGTCACGCCGACGCCACAGATGACGGAGGTTGACAAAAGCCAAACGCGCCTTCTGTGTACGTGATGACACTTCATCCGATATCTGTCCACCTGGTGAGATGAAACTGTCTAGGTGACAGAATTTATCCACTTTAGCTGGAACTTCTCCGGTCAAAACAAGGTTTGGTGTAGAGCCAACCCAGTCCTGCAACAGCATTTTACATTTTGAAGGTGCAAAACGCATCCCAAACATTGCTGCACTGTTGTTAAGACTGTCTAAAAGAGCTTGCAACTTACCTGGGTCTTCACTTAGAAGAACAATATCGGCCGCCTATTCCAAGTCAGGCAGTTTACTGCCTGAGCGAGGATCGACGCCGCTATTCTCAAAAATCAATTCAGTCGCGAAATTGAAGACGGGGGTGCACGAGGGCAGCCCTGACGAATACCACTTTCTGTGGTGAACTCGGAAGAAAGATCACCGTAAGCACGAACCCGGCTTTGGCTGTTTGAGTAAAAGCACTGAAAAAGAGAAATAAACTTTTCTGGCACACCCTTCAGTGAGAGGCAGTGCCAGAGAACTTAGTGGTCGACTGAGTCAACCGCCGCTTTGAGATCAAGAGAAACAGAGATCGTGGGCCTACCAAAGATGTGTCTGTATTCTAAGGTCTGTCGAAGAGTAAAGATGTGGTCGATACAACCACAAACGGGTCTGAAACCGCCTTAGTTCTCACGCGTACACATTTTTCGGGCGCTGGACTTTTGGTGGGGAATAAAACCGATGAGCAGTTTGGACGTGATACTTAACAAGTTAATTCCTCTGTTGTTTTCACAGGACCTGACAGCTTTCTTGTGAATCGAAACAATCATCGATTCACACCATTCCCTAGGAATCTGCTCGCTATCCCAAATAACACGGAGGAGTTTTGTTAACTCTGAAACCAAAGTTCCGCATCCAGCCTTGAAAAACATGGAGATAAACCATCCGGTACAGCTTCTTTATACCTTTTCAAGTAACTTTCCTCTAGCATAATCTCCATCTCTGTTGGAGGACTGATATCCACCAGCATCGTTTCGCTGGCAAGCATATTTGGAGGGTCCACCGTTGAGGTGGGCCAACTGAATTGTTCCCTTAAATGCTCCGTCCAACGCTCCAGACAACGACCCTGAGAGTAGATCAGTGATCCGTCGGATTCCTTAATTAACTCATTTACACCGGGCTTGCGTGAACCGGTACCTCCAATCAAACGGAAAAGGTTGCGAGCATTGCCAATGGACGCAGCCTTTTCCATTTTCCCACATTTCGCAATCCACCACTGCTCATGGTCATTTTGCAAGCTTCTAGTGAGCAGGCGTCTCATGGATTTACGCACTCTATTGAATATGGCATCCGGAGGGACGGATCTGTGAGCATCCAGCAGAGCAACTGATGTCGAAGATATACAACGTTTGTGAGACCAACTTGAATCAGAGTTCTGGGTGGCATTTGAAGCGGCACATAAAGCTTCCTTGATCTGTTGCCTGCGTTTATCTGGGTCCTGAACATCTGGCTGCATCGATTACTGCGTAGCAAGCTCCATCTGGAAACTGCGCTGCTGGCTATCGACTAAATACAATCGCGCGTGGCATTTACTTTGGTGTGACCACGGACGAGAAGTAAACGGAAGCGGGCACGTAGCAATGCACGATCTGAGTCCACAGGCGTAGACTAAAGTGAACGACAATCTTCAACGGACAATATGGTCAATCTGAGTCCAACGTTGTGAAGACGAAGGAGGAGGCCGTGTGAGTCTATGCCGCTTCTTACAGCAGAAGTTCGTACTTGACAGAAACAATCTATGGTGAGAACGCAGCTGAATGAGACGATCGCCGTTGTCGGCACGATCGGCTGGGATAGCAAACGGGCCTCCGATGTGCCTTTCGGAGTCTCCCAAACGGCCAGCTTGGGCGTTGAAATCCCCAGCAATGACCACCACGTCCGTTGAACATGCATTTCAAAGAAGCTGAGACAAATCCTGATGGAATTTCTCCTTGGTCTCAGAGGAACTGCAGTCAGTGGGCGCATACACAGACACGATGAACAAGCAGCGACATTTCAGTTTGTTGTTGTTGACACGACCAGAACCGTCCAAAAGAACTGCACACAAATGACTGCTGACTGGAACCTAGTCTAGCAGTGCACGCTCAGCTTCCATGCTCAAAGCAATCCCAACGCCAGCCTGATCGCGGGCACTAGACATCGAATCACCCGACACACGAAGAGGGAAGCGAGAGACTGAGGTTGTATCCAGGGTGCGGAGAGTTATCACAGAGTTGGGGCCTTGTATGGGCGTTTCGGAGGCACAACACACATGTTAAAGGTGTTAGGAGTTTTAGCTAGGGCAGCCTGTTGCCCTATCTGACATAGTGTGCGGATGGTAAAAGCAGCCAAGTGAAGTGAACATTTAGGCTTAAGAAGCACATTCGATTTACACCCAACCCCTGAAACACTGCTTTCATCACAGCCGCACTTACCCGTGGCGACCTCATCGATCTGAAATTAAAGGATAGAAAATTGGTAGGGCTCATTACAGGAAAGACACTGGAGGTTCCTGGGCGAATCATACTTCGCGGCTGCCAAAACCGCAGAAGGGATTTTTCTTTGGGAACCCTAACCGGAGTCTATGACTCAAAAGTCTCACTCACAAGACAGTGCGGCGTTAACCCAGCACGGGAACATGACTGAAACACCCGTGAGGGAACTTCTTTTGGTCTGTCATGTGAGACCTGATTGTTGCATACGTTCTCTCTTGTCGTCGCTGATGCTTTGCTATCGATCCACTTTTCGGATTCAGTCCTTAGCCCCATGCACCCAATGAAGCAAGCAGAACCGGGACGGGGCAGCATCCTTTGGGCTGGGGGCTACCCGGCTTAGGCGGGCGATAGCTGCCCAATGAAGTGCGATCACTTCTCCCACCATCGAAAGAAACCCAAGGTACTCCACTCCAACGTCCATCTAGTGGAGGTTTTCTGACCAGTAAACTGTTTCTCTCCGTATTTATTCGCTGGAGTGTCCTCTACAGGGGCATAGTGGTTAGAATCGGATGTTGCCCATCAGCTGGTTATGAGACTGAACTTCGTATGGCCTCTATCCATTGACCTGTCAGGCATGATTGCATCTCCTGCTCAAGGAGGCTATCCTGCATAGTTCTTTGGGCCATGCAGGCACGCAAGCCATCACACCACGCAAAGGTGCAGTCTCGTCGTGATGGATCCAGTTTAGTAGACTTCGCTGGTTGGGGCACGTGTTACGTATGGCAAACACACGTCTATCATACTGTACCCTGTTTTCTGTTCCTTTTAGGGAATGGAAGAAAGTACGTGGAAGTCAACAGATGACGTGACAACGGGGGGTGAGAAAATGTAAGGCGAACTAAGGAAAAGCAGGTGCCTCATGTCTCCGTGGTTAGGATCCGAAAGATCAGTTAACCGGTTGGCTAGAGGAACTGAAGGATATGGCAGCGAACCGTGAACAGTGGCGATCGTTTTGTCACTTTTTGTCGAATAAGAAAGATTGATCAATCTGCGTTTGTACAGTTAGACTGCGTATTCCGTTCGTTCGCTACTAGGGCGTTCTTTCCTTTTCCCACTCTTGTTGGTCCATTCGCTGTGACTCATGTATATTCACTCAGTTTTTCCGTGCCACGTGATGAGAAAGGCAGTGGTCAGCAGGGCTCGCTCTGCTGTTTAACGCTGTACGATAATGAAGATGATGATGATGATTGTTCGCTGAGGCGGGAAATGGTTGGAAAATGGACAAAGGTGGTCAGTCCATGACTTGGATGAAGATGCACAAAGCCTATCCGGTGGACGTGGCCATGTAGAGCATGTTAGGTTTCTTGGGTTGGATCCAATAGATTCTCACACTCAGTAGTTAGATACGCTGGAGACATGGCTTGGTGTCGCGATCACTGACGCTTTTGAACTCCCAAACTTTCTCTGTCGACTTGAAGACCATGTGTGGTTCTCTTACTCTTGTCCTTTTATTGCATATCTTATTTACGATAGAGGTTTTCTGTTTCCCAGTGCATGGCTAACTGGTTGTGTGAACTGAACTGAATGGACAGTGTCAAAATTATGCGCGATGATAATTGTTGAACTAAACCTCAAACAATGACAAAATGCGTGCGATGAAAATGCAAAAAAACAGTTTGCATGTATTCACTTTTTACCCTGGTTACTTGTTACTATATCTGTGGTGTTATTACCATATATATATATATATATATATATATATATATATATATATATATATATATATATATATATATATATATATATATATATATATATATATATAGAAAATCCTAAAACAACACAATTCGATTCGATCACGCAAAGCGATCTACATCATAGTGATCTTCCGAGTAGTGTGCAATCTGTCAATGGGGATACCGACATTGCCGACAGAGGAAATGATTTGCTTGCCTATTCCATAATGGAGTATTTTAGCTGCACCAGTGATATTTGCCCGGATATTGTGCACCTGTATGGCTTGATTTGAAACTTCCAGTATTCTGCGTTAGGCAGGAGTTCGAAATGTGGTGAGGACTTCCCGAACGTGA
Source organism: Fasciola hepatica (assembly GCA_948099385.1). NCBI lineage: Eukaryota > Metazoa > Platyhelminthes > Trematoda > Plagiorchiida > Fasciolidae > Fasciola > Fasciola hepatica. The sequence goes on from CANUEZ040000170.1 coordinate 300,789, forward strand.
AACAGAATATCATAATATCGTTCGGAAATTCGCAGAAGTCTTCCGTGCTGATAGTTGCCCTCTGACTGAGATAACCAGCGTGCATCGTGTCCGATGGCTCAGGCACGTTTTGTGTATGCCTGCCCATCGTTTACACTTTCGTGATCTTTATATATATATATATATATATATATATATATATATATATATATATTATATATATATATATATATGGGAGTACAGCGACTCACAGTAGGTAATTGTCCCCATCTTGTTTCAGTAAAGAAAAAAGGTAAATACATCCGGATTGGCTGATGGAACCGCGATGATACGTTTGTATTCTCGCAACGCTGCTGATTTAACTTTATTTTTCGTTGCCGATTTTGGCAGACCAAACACAAAACAACCCCAATATCTAACGACCTCTTTGATTCTTTTGATCTAAGTGATTGTTTGTGATCGAACTGTTGATGCACACGTAACATGTGTGTAACGTGTGACATTACTGGTTGGTTCAATCTGAATACACTCCGTTAAAATTACAAATCCCTCTTGTTAACTAAATTTCATTGAAAGCGAAAATAAGCGGTGTACAAGCATTTTTGGTGCACGTACGTCATGCTGTGAGTTCGACTGCAACATGCGCCGAGAGGTTTCTAACGCCGTCTTGATATTTACGCTGCTGGGCAACAGCTTATGGGCTTCTTCCAGATCGATCACAGCGCCCATGAGATCACCAAGTTTCTGATGGTAGAAGAAAAAGTATTCAGTAATTAAAAAAGGGGTGGATCATAGAAGTATTTGGTTAAAAGGGACGCAAACCATAATTTTTAGACGATGACGTTGGAAAACGAATTCAAGAATCAAAAGTTGTTTTCGGTTGTTCATTTCGTAACATCTGGGAAGCAAATGGAGACCCGATCTTGCCGGAAATGGGTTATTGACTGTTGGTATTGCATGCCAGGTCTTTGGCCAGCCAGTAAATACATTATATATATATATATATATATATATATATATATATATATTATATATATATATATATATAATGCAGAATATTACTGATGACGAAATGTGTTCCGCAAACAACAAAATTTCCTATTTTGTTTTCATCATACGATTTCTGATGTTTTGCAATATAGCTGAACAGGAATTGTCAGACATGTATGAGATAACCATTGTGTGGTAACCTCGATTTTATCAAATATAACAAGCTTTATTAGTAAGGTCTACAAGACTATCAAACGCTGCGTTCTTATTCTCGTACCTCTTTTTTAGTGCTACCATTGGTTTTAAGCTAATGTTTTTCATTCATGCTAGCAGTGGAAGCCATACATTTCTCAACGGTGATTTTCCTGATTCAAATACCGGAACTGATGGATTACAGTAGATCAGACCTGGTGAGAGCTAAGCAGTCTACCAGCGAATCGGAGGTGTGACAGTAGGTTTCAACCGTTTGTGCTCAGGTTGATTCGTCACAGGGATTGATTTATTTTAGTGACAAGGCGTTTGTACTAACTTTTCTTGACTGTTGTACAAGTCAGGGACTAAGTGATCAGCCAAATTTCAGATGACTGAGTTGATCTATGCCAGTTTCGGAAAAGAAACTTATTTAACGCCACTGTCCCCGCCGATTCCATACCTACGAAGGCTGCAGTGAATGAGAAACATGGATCATAACTTACGCGCCTTCCAAGCGCACGACGATATAACGAAGTAGGATGTCCAGGTTGTAAATTTAGCGCCTCTGTGCAATCGTCCACAACGTACTGGTACCGACCCATATCCAGTGCAACAATTGCCCGATTCCGATAGGCAGCAGCCAAGCGGTCGGATTCGTTGTCAGTCCGCGATACCTCAATGCAGTGTGTATAACACCTGAAAGCCTCTTCAAGATCGCCCTGGGAAAATTGCATGGAAAGTAGTTTTGAGGACATGTGGAACTTCATCTCTTGCATCACATTTTCCCATATTTTTGGCGGTAGTTTTCATATCCTCCGTGTGTTTAGTCTTCATATTTATAAGTAAAATAAAATTCACGTGAACCTTTTATGCTAACAGAGGTGTATCTTATGGTTTCTCAGGGTTAAATCTTTAGTACAGTTTAGTTCATTTTGAACAGCTATCTTCTCTCCTTGGTCGTAGACAACACACGCGCGATTTCAACCAACAAGCATTCGTTTACGTCGGATAGTTTTGAAACATAATTGTTCTTAACGGCAGTAAGAAAAACAAGAGAGAAGTTGGTCGAAGACGATGTGGAAGTGTTCGTATAACTTATTTCATTGCTGACAGAAAAATATATTTCCCATGACAGAATTTCTCATTGGTTTTCCAGTCATCTTTTTCGAAATAACGCAACCTCGATAGGTAGAATGACCAAAATTCACCAGTTAAAAAACTGGGGAAAATTTCCTAGGACAATCGATTTATTCTATTCAACATAGAGAAAACTTTCATGTCAGATGTCTTTTCTGCTTATGTTAGTTTTGAATCAACGAGGCGTTTGTTCCGTTGTATTTGTTAGCAGCTGAACGTGCACGTCATCAGTCCATTATTAGGCATTATCAACATAAATTTGATTTTTTTTCTTGACAATAAACACATACTCTGAAGGTCTCCTCACCTTTGCCCGACTTTCAGCGCCGCACCTCTTCGCATCCTCGTAGTTTAAATTGTTTACCTGCGCGCAAACAAAGGCAAGACACATTATGAAACAGACAAAGTGCACGTCTAGTTCTTTATTCCCTTTTATTTTTTATCATATGAACTCGTCTTCCAAAGCATATCAACAAAATAAATCAATTGTACCCCATACTGCTGTTTGGTTGGGAAACATGACCTCTCCGAGTTCAACATATCCGTAGCTTGGCCATTTTTTGATATCCGCCGCTTACGCAGTATTTCCCGTGTTTGGTGAGAGCAACGAGTCAGTAGTGATCAAGTGCGCAGTCGAATGTTTGGCACAAATTCCAGTTTACACAATCACTAGCCTCGCACTTCTGTACTCTAGTTTCCGATGCTACGTTCCAGCACCGTCCAGTAAAGGGAAAAAGAATATAAGCATAAAGTGAAGAAGGTCCACCCTAAAAACGACCCTATCACAGCACCGTCTCCGCTGGCAGAGACAGGTTTTAAAGATGCCTGTCCACCGCCAGCCGCTTCGCGCACTGTTTCCACTTCCTCGGCCTGGTCGGAAAAAAACCGTGGAGGACAAGTAACGACTTGGCGCAATGGAATAAAAAACGAACGTAATATCGGTTGCCACGTTGGAACGGTAAAGAATACGAGGAACACTGGTTTGTCTCACTGAGGGACACGGATCGAGTTCGAGGTCAGTGGCGGGAGTGTATTCATTTTGTTGCAGTCATCGAAAATGAAGAAAACGCAAAATGTTCACACAGCAAAGAAAAAACTGCATTTTCCCCCTTCTTTCTCACTCTGACTCTATCTACATATTTCTCCTTAGTTGTGCTATGTTTGTTTGGCACACAGCGTGAAATCAGACGAGTGTATATATATATATATATATATATATATATATATATATATATATATATATATATATATATATATATATATATATATATCATTTGGTTCGTTTATAGGTGCCAATTGTTTCACTCGCATTTTTGCGATGCAGACGACAACGGCGCTAACATGTTAGCAACTAGATGGAGACACTGCTGTATCCATTGATATCTAGCTTGAAAATAAGCTTTTCAGTTTTAATAACTATAAGAAACGTATAAAGAGGGCATATGAAAAAGCAAACAGAAATTAGAACGATCTAAACCACCAATTGGAATAAAATAGGAAAACAACACAGACCGTTGACCGCGAAATATGATCATCTTTCCTAGGCTATCTAGTTGTTCGTTCTCACTTTGAAAAATCATTCACCATACACTACATGCAACGGATCGGGCTGTTCTCTCCAGTCAGGAACTTCACACGAAAACCGAAAGAATCAATTTGAAAAATGTAAAGAGAGAACTTCAAACAATTCTAATAAGCAGACAACGAAAGGGTGTGATGACAAGAACGTCACTGCTAGTGACCTATCACCATGACTTCCAATATCTAACCATTTGATAGGTGGAATTCGAGGACCCCACCTAGGATGCTTAATCCGTCCATGACATGGTCATTCTTACGCCTGGTATTTTTTTATACCATGCTTGCTCATAAGTCCAGTGGGAGGAGTATATCGCATAGCGACAAAGGCCCACTGCACTATTAGAGATAACCGACAACCAGACCCTGAGACTTCGAGTGGCGAAGAATCACATAAGACCTTAATGGGTCAGGTGTGGTGTCGAACCGAAAGGCAGTGGATTACTTTCTACCACCAATGTAAACGGTGATGGCAGGGATTCGAACCTCTGACCTCCGGGGTGGTAAGCAAACGCTCCAACCCACTGGACCACCGCCGGCTTCAGTGACCGTCCAGAAAGTGTCCAAAGTTGTTGATTACATTGTAAACAAGGTTGCTTGTTAGAATATATCGATTGCTCAGATGTAAAAAGAGAGCAGAATGGGTGAGGCACGCCTGTATTTGACTAGCCAGACAAGTCGGTAAAACAACCGCTTATATAGTTCCCCATCCAAACAACGATGTGATAACATCGACCCTCCGGCTGCCTGAGCACTTCGACTCCGTTCTGGCCAGGTGCTTTCCGTCATTGAGTGGATTCTCTTACTCGCCACTTCCGTTCGGTTGGTCAGATTGACGTAGCCCCTCACATGGACTATCTTGCTGGCTGCCTGAGATCCCGCTGAGTTCCATCTTCAAGTCCCGATGCCTCTTTCTTGTCTCTTGCGGGATGCTTCTATCATTTTCGTCGTCTCTTCTTTGGACTGTGGCTCCCAATTGGCTGGCCCGAGCAGTTTGCCTCGTTCTGTTGCTACAGCATTCTCCGCTACACGCGAAGCGGTAAATGGCTCAGGGAGAACTGTGATGTTCTAAGGGAATCGTTTTACAAGACACCAGTTCGCTGTTGATTGCATTGCAAAAATATTTCATTGAGTTCATTTCAGGGGAAAGCAATAAGGATGCACTAAGAAAAAATTGATGAGATTTGCTGCCGCATCTCAGCCTATTTGGATTTCTCACAAAACAATCAAGAAAACCGGTCATGTCCAAGTAGACCAAGGCGTCGAAACAGGTGAAAACAGCAATGTTGATGATAGCAACTCTGTACAACCTATGAGCAATCTGGTTCCGTCAAATACAACTAGTGTTTTAAATTGCATCAAGAATAAAGCTATAATAAAAACCTGGTTGATACCGTTTTGATCCTGGGTTTCCTAAGAACGCTCGACAATCCCTTTCATCTATGTATGTAAAATATTTGCCCAACCATGTTATCCGTACTTGTTTCTGGTGAAGAGTTTCGAAGCCATCAAAATCCCTGATGGCTAGAGGTACACAAGAGCCACGGACGCTTAGTTTTGATAATTAAAGTAGGAAAGATGGACTGCATGGAGGATCATGGATCATTTCGCTGCATCTGCGCAAGCTCATAATCAATGTATCATTGCCGTGGTACATTTATTGTGTCCAATCCATGTGTATGTGGGCGTACGTGTGATTTCGCCTTTGTTTCCTAAAAAATTCGTTCATTCTTTCTGCTATAAAATAAATGACTTTCAGTACAATTTTCATTCACTAAGGAGGCAGCGAAATGATCCGGGATACATCGTGCAGTGTGCGTTTCTGAATTCTATTTTTGATTTTTGTAGTGGAGAAAGCTTGTTTTTTTTGTTTCTAAGACTCGCAATTACTGTGAATCAACCAGGCGTGTGCTACGTTTCTCGAGAATGCAACATGTTGTTTCAGGATAAGACGACAACCATCACAAGGTCAAAGTTGGGTAGCGAGGACAGACGTGGCTCAACTCTTGACGTTCCTGAGTAGTTGTGTGAAGAATGGTAGCTACACCTTGTGGAGAGTATATAGTCAAATATTCAACGCCCGATAAACTTACGCTGAACTGAAACAACTTTGTCGTCGGCCTAACTTCCAACTGGACTGATTGTTATATGATAGTCAGATCAGTTGATATGGGGCTTTGAAATTGAATTTGGAAGAATTACGCTGGTTTGAGGTCTTCGACTAGGTGCTATTCATGAAACGAAACCGTCCGCTCTATCGTGTCTTGTTTTTGGATTCCATTCCATCGAGTCAATCTGTTTAGGAATACATGTCCGCATAATTCATCAGATCTCCGGTTCCATGAAAGGTGCGGGGTGGTATTTTCCTTCTCCATTTATAATTCAATACTCTCGATTTAAAACATATTCTTTTATTTGTAACAATGCTAATCAACACATTGTTTACTCTAGCATTTTGCACTGTTCCTCTCTCTTATTACGACTATCACGACACTGAAATAGAGAAATAATTTTCGAAATACACAAGTGCACACAGAGTAGACATTTAAACAAGGTGAAGTCACTACTTTACCTACCTGATCGGATGAAGTAACGTCTCCACTGTTGGTAACAAATTCTGTTTCCTTCTCATCCACTTTGACACCAGCTTGCGTTTTTGCTTTATTCTCATCAGTGGTGATTGTCTCGCTTTCTTGTTGCTTTTCCCGTTCCAATTCTGTATCGCTCAACTCCTCGATCACCATACCTTCCCTGCCCGGACTGGAAGGTGGATAAACCACGCGCCGACGAACCCGATAGTTATGATTTGGTTTGGTGTTATCCAAATCAGTGTTTGGCGGCTCAATCGCAACCACCGGGGCTAACTGACTGTCCGATGTCATGGGTGAAACCAAATCAGCGGTGTGTGTTATTTTTTGATTTGACAGCGGACCTTTTGTTGAAGGTGCAGAGCATTTGATTGGAATCGAAGAAGTCGATAACGGATCGACGGTCTCCAGCTTTGGTAACTCCTCATCGGAGGAGTCAGATGAATCACCCACATCGGTGATAACCAAGCGTCGTCCACCTTGCAGTTTCCTGGTTTGACGTTTGGATTTTTCAACTCGAACGGTACGCAACAGATTCTTCGTGGCGTTTTGTGTGGGATTAGGATGGACATATGCTCTTCGTTAATGTTTCTCGATTGACATGAATACATGAAAGTTAGTTTTAGCATGATTATCAGCATGCTGTTTCTGCCGACAATTTTTAGCATAGAAATAAATGGCCTATGTTGTGTACTTAAGGCAATAGCTTGTTTGATGTGTTGCTGATTTCGAACTGTAACTGACGGAGTAGCTTGCCCCATAACCTCCCATCCATATTGTCCTCATTGATGATCGTGTAACGAAACTACTGTACAGTTTGGTCAGAAATGCTGCGGACAACCTGGGGAAGTCGGAATGCCCAAGTTACCGCTCAAATCCAACTTACAGTTAATATATATATATATATATATATATATATATATATAACTAAACTCTTAAAAGTTATAGGTTATAGGCTTACTTTGGTCAGAAACACTTTCCATATAATTTCGGAACTGATTATGATGAAGTTATAAGCAACGGGTTAGTCGTTGAAAGATACTGGACACCTCGTAAAGCCTTGACCAGAAAGAAATGCAATTGGCTGCAGCGAATAATTAGTTGTTTACAATAATTTAGTAATCTGTCGAAATTTACCGTCTGATTCATTACCATGGACTAAATATCACTCTACCTATTCGCAGTCACTAGACGAATCAACTCGGAATTACAAGAAGTGACAGCATGTTATATACTGACCTTTCGGTCAAACTACTAAGCAGCTCCTGGAGTGAATCACGACTATCAATGAGTAAACGGATGAAAAACAATGTTATCCTAAACTTTGCGGTCAGATCTTCAAACCGTCTGACACTGGCCGTACAAGCTCCGCTCACCTGAGCTTTAGTAAAAGTTGGATCCTGATCCGTTAGTCGCTCGAGTACACGTTCTGCTTCATCCAGATTGTGCAATTCATAGTTGGCCCGGCCACTGCGGAATAGTGCTTGAAAGCAGGAAGGTGAAATTCTGATCACACTCGAGTCTGCTTTTATATTCATTATTCAACTAGAACAACACCGACACCTTGATTATGCGAGGAAAGTTCATACAGCTGAACGGAAAATTACCTACGGTACAAAAAGTCTAGTTTAAAAGTTTGCTTTTTCAAAGCCTATCGGGCAGTTCCTTGTTCTGGTTTATACTGCTGCTTGTCAGTGCAGTTTAGTGGAAAGTTACACATATCGAAGCGCGCAAAGTAAATGCGCAGAAGTAAAGAAAGGCATAATTATAAAATCAAGGCAATGTCCTACTGTAAATGAATAACCGATGGTAATGCTGGGTCATCTCGTCCAGTAGGGTTCAGTTATGACATTCAGCGAGATCCATGTCCCAAAGGTTTTTCCATTACAGTTTTCATGTCATCATATCACTTCATTTCAACTGTGAGCCATATTCTAACCCCTATCAGTATCGGGAACAGAGTTTATCCTGGAGATGCACTAAGTATAGTTCAATACTTCCAAACTGGTTCGTGTAACCAGTGAAATATCAACCTAGAAAGGCGAACTAACCACTAAGAAAGACACCAGCAATACACCGGGAAATCATTATCTGCGAATCTCATGGTTCGCGTGCCATAGATATTACAGTTAGGAATCACAGGTCGAAACCATTCGCTAAGTCCGCGGTTGGTGGCTAATGTCTGAGGCGGTGAAATATGGGCTCCGCACATTTCCCACCAAGCCAATGAGACTGGCCAGAAAAGTAAATTACGTGATTGTTATTCATCTGCTACTGATCGTTTAGTATAACTTTTTGCCCCAGTATGCAACAGACTGACAGTAGAGATTCTCTGTGTGCAACACATAATGATACTACCTCTATCTTATTACTCCACCCATTTCAGTAGAGAAACATGACTCGACAAAGAATAATTCGTCATATACTTCAACCGTCACTCAACATAGGTCTAAATTGTACTTCAGATAGCTTTCTGTGCGTATCCTGCCCTTAATTTTCCACAGTCAATCTGTTCATGAAATATGATATCTCGCAAGCACCTGTATCAGAACATGTAGATATACATATTCAGGAAGTGTTAAACCTCCCGGATGAGATCCAAGTGATCCGCGAAAACAGCGTTTAGGTACGTTGGTGTCGCAATCGGTCGCGCTCTAGTATTCACACACTTTCTTTATCGAAATGATACCACTATCTGGAGTTCCCTTCGTAAATTTTTATACTGTTGATTTTCTTTAAAATTTCCGACTGAGGTTTCTGCTGGGAGGTAGCAACCTAGTGCATGGTTGAGGGTTGTTCGAAGTGAACTGAACTGATTGGTTCCCGGAAGATAAACGAGATCAATTCACTTGTCGTGCGCTCTTTGTGAAAGAAATGGTCGTAAAAGCAATGCACTTCACTGTTGATTTCTAGGAAGGACATCTTACCTTTGCTATTGTCAGGTTCCTCTCTTAGAACACGGGCACAGTCTTTCGCCGCCAAACTCCATTCCTTTCGATGCAAGTCTACATAACGTAGAGATAATGGCTTATTAGTTATTTAAAGTTCAGGTTACAAACAGAAAGTAGCAATTTCATGTAACGCATCAGGTAAATGTTGAATCGCATAACATAATATCACATGGTACGACTTATTTATCATGAATTTAATTAGAAAATCGGTGTTCATAACGTGGAATAAAATAAACGCTACTTTATTCACTGGTGAAAATTGCATTTGGGTAAAACAGTCGACTGGACTCAAATGATGTAACACCAGCTGAAGTATAAGGGTGAAGATTGTTTCATGATTTGTTTCCATGACGGTTAGTTAACCTTCATGCGTTCCAGAACACTCTAAGTAATGCGTTAGATTTTAGCCTTCACAACTAACTTCACAATACCACCAGTACCAACAGTGGACTAAATACGCCACTGAATAAACGAGTACAAATTTCTCTCTGAACCGGATTTTTCGGAGGCCTTGGTGTGATAAATATGCGCCTGAGCCATTGAAGATCAAGAGAACCCATCTGTTTTCCATCGACCTTACGAAGTGAGGCTGCATTGTTTTTCCTTACATTTTACCACCGTAAATAAGGTGAAGAGTACTCTGAAGAGTGTCAAGACATGAAAACCACTGCTCGACCAAGAAAGTGGTTTGTGAAACCTTGTGACAAGTATTTATGCGTCTGATATCACCCCCGTTTCACTGGTTGTGAAACAGTCTGTCACCGATTGCTGTGGAAACAGTGTTGTGACCCATCGAGTTCTTTTCTACGACCTGAGTGGAAACCTGCACACACGACCGCAGCTTGTGACTTCAATCGCTCCAACACGCTACGGAAAACCAGAAGACAACAATTCAGCCCACCAAAACGTGTATGTTTACAGAAATAACTTTGGGGTTTTTATAGCGAAAATCGAACGTTCCCGAAATCGGGCGTCCAATTAGGTTCAAGCGTTGCTAGGCCGATAAGGTTGATAAAAATATTTAACGGATTGATCATGGATCCGATGACCCGATTTGCGTCGGATTATAGATGACTGCTCGATCGGCAAAAGGGGTTCCGTCATGAGTAATCCGATAAATTATCGATTATTCACTCCGGCCTGGCATGCTCGAGTTGGACTAATGGCTGGCTTGAAAAAAAGGTTTTTTTAACTTCCTAACACAATGGAGATCTGTACAATGCATCAATTTTTGTCAAGGATGATTAGCAGTGGCCATTCACTGCGTCGCAATCGGAGCCCGAATACGAGGTTCACATGTGTGAGTAGAAGACAGTATCAATAAATGAGGATATTCAAGACAACCATCATCATGGCCAAATATCATTGCAATATAAAGAGCTCGTCCTTCACTATCGGTTCAACAGTTGTGTTCAGCACTTCAGCGGCTCTATATTGATGAGTAGCAAATTCACTCCACGTAACAAACTATTCCGACGTGTACAGGTCGGTTTGTTTATGGATAACCAAATGTGGCTGGAATCCAGATGGGAGTCTGCGGTGCGTAACACAGTTAAAAGACACAGGATGAATTTGTCATACCGGAGACAATAAACGAAAATCCCAACGCGTTTCCTCATAAGACACCAGATTAGGCATCACCAGTTTTAACGAAATGGGTTCAGCTCGTCATTACCCTTAGAATTTCCCGATGACATATGGTTCATGATAGTCACCTCCTACACAATCACTTATAAATAGCTCAATTTGGTTAACTGACTGGTTTGAAGTAGTATATGCCGTTATGCTTTTGTTACGTTTGCGCCCATAGATCTCCCGCATTCTATGCAGTAGAATTCCCGTTGTCCAAACCACCTCTCAATCGAACATCTCTTCATATACAAGAAAAATCAGAACTTCATAGAATAGGGGGGAAGAATTTAGATGTGAAAAAAGGAATTTCACTCGAAAATATCGCACAAGTAAAGATCTCGTCCACAGAGAATGTGTGGATTTTGTCTGTAAAGTTATCAGTGTATAGAGGACAAACTTCAGGGACGTTCTTTTCTACAATTTACAACATCATCTATGTTAAAACCCATTACTTACGGATCAATGCACGGTTGTTGTAGACAGCTGATGTTGGGAATAAGGTGAGACTGCGTTTGTAGTACAACAAGGCCTCGTTATAGTCACCCGCTCGGAAAGCCTTCGTAAAAATGTTTTCAAAAAAACAGCAAATTATATTAATTTCGAATATACAGCAGAATTCAGAACACAATAATAAAATTCTAAACATTTTCCATCGGTAACGAATAAAGTGTTCTCTGGTAAGTGATTTAGGTTTAAAATGATAATTACTCCTCGGAAATTCTTAGTGGCATAGCATGACCATTGCTGAGCATGAACCTACTCATCGAAAACACCATTCACTTCAAGTGATTTGGTCACTCCGCTATGCAATCACCTAAACGACAGCTCAAATTAGGCCGCCTGTAGACGGCAAATCATTTGTTCACGATCTACGTTGTCATGTCACCTGATCGGACGCACCTGAGGTCAGTACAGTGCCAGAAGGCAGTCAACTTCTTGGTAAAATAGTGTGGTTCTGTAATAAATTCTGCAACAGGAGGAAAAAGGCACGATAGCGAACAAGCTCGTTTTGTCGTGACTTCATCCTCTGGCTAGTACAGTTTATATATTACATATATATATATATATATATATATATATATATATATATATATATATATATATATATATATATATATATATATATATATATATATATATATATATATATATATATATATATATATATATATATATATATATATATATATATATATATATATATATATATATATATAGTGACAGGAATGACCATTTTCGGAAGAAAAGAGTGTCAACAGTACCAACTTAAGATTGGTAAATCAATGTTGTGGGTGTTGTGCGGTTCACAACAGGGTGGGAAGTGACTGGGAAAATCCGGTGTGAATAGTACATCTGTGGTGGGTTGGTTGCTTCCTGTCACGGCTGAAAGGTCGCGGTCGAGGTCGCCATGATTTTGTCTCCCATTTTCCGATCGCGGCCAGGTTAACTGAAGCGATTTGACAAATCGCTTGCGTAAACAGATCGATGGATCTAACAGCCATATCGCTACTGCCTCTGCCGTTCCCAAACAGATTTGGTGAATGGTCTTCGAAGAATTCACAGGTATGTTTTTGGAAAATCCACTTGCATTCTTTACATCGAAAAGTCGGACTCCGCGAGCCGGAATCGAACCGGTACTTTGTAAATTATCCAGAAGGCTTCATTGTCCACCTGGTGCCTTGTGTCGACAAGGTGCTCTACGATTGCACTAGTCACGGTTCTTCTAGATCCTGTCCTCAACCAAGCTAATTGATGTTCCCTGATTCTTTGGCACTGTTGCCATGTCGTTTTGCCAGTACAGCTTGCCGAATATGAGCAAACAAATGAATAGGTTAACACGGAGAAGGAAAGGACAGAAATTTTGTCGTTGAGATTCACATAAATCACTGATCAGCTAGTGAAGTGGGGGTTTAGAGTGACTGCGAGAATACCATCGAACCCAGAAGAAATTTAAAGGCATCGTCAGGAACCACCATAGGGGAGAGTTGAGAACTCTAAGGGCAAATAAAGACATTGTTATTGCCAGATCTGACAAAGGTTACGGAGTTGTGCTAATGAATCGCACAGACTATATTGATAAAATGGATACCATTCTAAGTGACTCGATGAAATTTTCAAATCCAAAGGACAGAAGGATAGAACCAAGAGAGCGTAGGAACAACTTACTGCAGTCCTGAAATATTAAAGGATCAGATTTATATTTCAAATGGCACTTGTGAACAGCTGAGACTTACGGGCACTAGTATTCCTCGTCTATATGGCTTACCAAAGATACGTAAGTCGGTGGTACCACTGGGACCGATACTTGACATCAGCACTTCTCCCTATCACTGGACTGCTCGTTGGCTCATCGATATACTGGAAACAGTGCGTAGAAGCATTGCTCAATGTAGCCTGAACGACATTTCAGTTTGTAGAATTATTGAAGTAATAAGCTGTATGCATCGGTGTTCTTTAGCCGATATATTGTTTTGTCTATTAGAATGCATACCCCAGTTGATTATGTTCTGTAACGGCTGAACAGGAGAAACGAATAAACTATCGTATTCTGATTACATTTTTTGGTTATAGAGTTTTATTACGACATGCTTGAGCGTAAGTGGAAGGGGTTTGTTCCCCATAGCCACGAAGGCCCATTGCCCTATTAGGGATAACCGGGAACCGGACCCAGAGACCTGGAGTGGCGAAGGACCACATAAGACCCCGATGGGTCAGGTGTGGTATCGAACCGAAAGGCAGTGGATTACTTTCTACCGCCAAAGTAACCGGTGGTGGCGTGGTGAGCGAACGCTCCAAACCACCCGACCACCACTGGCAGTGCCAAATTTGGACCCACTTAAATATGCATGGAAGTACTGTACTCCCGTTTCGTATGACTTGCCAGGCGCACATTCACCGACTCTGAGCCGAGAAATCGAGAAAAAAATTCAGTGTACAAGATTGTGCGTCCCACAAACACACGGTCACGTCCAATGGAGGACCTAATTAAAACGAACGTATTTGGACGGACTTTCAGATCTCAGCTACTTGGTCAACGTAAATATACTCGAATTGTTAAGGGATAGTGTTGACTTCACTCAGCTCTTTTTTAACCAGTCTTTATATCCGCTTGAAGCTCCTTTAACTGATCTTTTTTTAAATATTAATAATTAGTGTACACATCCGGAAAACCCCACATGACGCTGAATGTGTGGATTTCGTTGCAATCAGCTCAGCCTTTCTTTCACTGATCGTTGCGAAAACTGCTTCCTTCTTCATCTTCTGCCTGACCGATGTCAATTAAGTAGCTACACTAAGTGACTATCCTCTAACTTCATGAGCACACTCGCCCAGTGCCACTGTTTGTTCAGGTTCAGTGAACGACATGTATTTTTGTGTATGCATCCTGTCATCGTAGATCTTTCACCTGGGATGCAGTTTCAGATGTTCTTTATTCGATAAACCACAGAACCATTAGTTATCAATTATTTATTGAATCTCTATTACCAACAAATAGAATAGAAAAACCTTACAAAGGACGGGGTTCCTAGGCCCAACCTGAGTAGCTCTTAGTTCTTCATGTTAAACGTAAGCTACGTTGTGTTCTTCCAGTCATGTCTGCTTGCAATTAGCATCATTAATATTCTTCCTGCGGTTGCTATGGCTGCTGATGTTCTTGCTGTTGTTGTTGTTTTTGATGCTTCTGTTGTTGCTGTCATTGCTAGCATTTTGAGAAGTTCGTAAAAATGCAAGCAGTTTCGAACTCACCCGGAGTCAGTCAAATTCAACGGCATGAACTCGTGTCATCCTCATCTCTTTACATTTGTTTTCGGAGAGCAAGCAAAGAGAATAAAGAGTGAATATACAAGACCAACTGAATATCAGACGGTAAAGAAGAAGAAAACATTATCTTCATAGCTACTGAAAATTAGCATCCAAGGAATGAATTATTCAGCTGAATGGGAACACATACAGAGTGTAAATGCAGAAAATAACTCTCACTTCGTTTCCCTTCTCCTTTTCTCGGGTGGCTAGCTGACGCCTGGTTTGTTCTGGCATACTTTCGGCTCGTTTGGCCAAATCGGTGCAGCTCAATTTGGATATTCTACGTGTCTCCGATTCGGATAAAGTCATCTGTTCACCTTTCTCGTTCACGTGATCTGTGACTGCGTTTTGTGGTACTGAGGATTCTTCATTCAACTCCTTGTCCCATTCTTTCTCAAGTCTAGACATTAGCGCAAAGTGAATTACTTATTAGGGTCATAGTTATTTTGGATTACCCTATAGGAAAAACAACCTTACCATGAGATAGTCATACAATAGAATGGGACTTTATTTACACTTGGTTCATCCTTCCCGCACAACATGGCCGCCAAAAAACTGACTAACTAGTCCACCTGGAAAGATAATCCACCTGCTTTTAAATCAGTTTCAATAAAATGATTTCACGTCTCGGTATTTAGTGTGCGCATCAATTGACGAAAAGTACATATTGATACTTATCACATGGACCAATGATAAAGCTCTTGTGATTAGAGCACGAAGCTTGATAAACAAGTCAGCTGAGCTGTAATTCAATACGGACATATTCTGGGGAGAAATCCCATTTCCAACGCAGACACCAGGCACTAAGTGTTCGGACGACGAACAGTGGCTCTAGGCGCATCTAGAATGACTGAAAATTGTAATTTGCCACAGTGTATTTCAGTGCCACTCAAGTGTTAAACCAGTATTCTTAACTGCTAGGCGCAACGGTAGAACTAGTGATTTAGCGATTCAGCTTCGAAGTATACATTGCAATTAGAGAAACAATCTACCCTGGGTTATTTTCCAGACACCGGTCGCCAGTTTAGCCAAACGTGAGTTGAAGACTTCAGTACAGATATTATTTTTAAAAAGAAATGCAAATTTCTAAATTATTCTTTATTCTCGGTTTCACCCAATTTGACTTACGCACCAACTGACTCTCGTGCTCATTTCTTATTGGTCGACTCTGTACATTTCTATGATTTTTGCATCAGTTCTCTAAAGCACCTAGACCTACCACGAAAATATACCACAAAACTGGTGAAGCACTCTTGTACAATTGGCATGTTTCCTAGTTCAATACTATACGCATTGTTGTGAGCCGAACTTGGTGTGCTTTCTCTGGCTAGTGATCGGACTAGCTATTGAATTTCGCACCCTGTGCATTCATTGTGTCATAGTTTTATGAAACCACGTGCGTTCGGCGAAAATGGGATTCATAGTAGGCTTGTGCTTTCTATGTTTTGTGCTTCATGTTGTGTTCTGAGTGCGCTACTTGCGTTTGTTAAGTAATCCGAATTAAGACTTTTGCACCCCTGAGGAAGGAGCTCTCTTTTGTGGACATCATAACAACCCGCTGGTAAGCTTATACATTTTAGCTGTGTGACCAACCGATTAATCGACTAAAGCTTATAATATGGCATTATCTTTACCTTTCGCTGTCTCAGTACGACAGGATTCCTATTCGGAGGTCTAACGAGTCCCACATGACGAATTGTACTGCTCAAGTTATGCACACATTTTTGCCATGTATTGGACCGAACGCATCAGACTTCCTTTAAACCTCTGCCTGCATCGGGAAATACAGCACGAAACGGCAATATAACTAACGGCAGGCACAAAACACGTCCCAACCAACGTAGCCTATTCAAATTGAGCAACTGACCCAAAAACCGATCAGTGGTGCCCGACACCATATGCCTGATGTTAGCATTACTGGTAGGGATTTCTCACTAAATTCTGGTTTTGTCAAGGGAATCTTTTTCATTTTATTTCATGTCGGAAAACCGGGTGTGATGTAACTACCAAAATAACCATACATACTTACTTAGACTGATGTTTCTCTAGTAGGGTATCTGCTGACGCATCGATAGATGGCCTAGTTTTGTTAGCAGACAGCATGTCTTTTTGTCTGTCCGAAATCAATGGCGAATGTCAGGTCCGCGCAGCGGATAGATGGCCCAATCAGCTCGTGACAAAACGGAACGAAACCATCCAATCAGCCGCGAACAGTTGCCCTCATCGAACCGAGTGGTATTCACCAATCAGTGGACAGGCCACGTCTTAACTGAACGCTATGGAGTCGGCCGAGCGGCGTTCAAGAGATGTATTACTCATACGGAACAAAAATAAACCAATCGATGACCAACAGTTGTTTTAGCCGACCTCAACGAAATCAGCCAGTCGCGCACGTGACCAAAACAGCCAGTCAGAAGATCCGGTTACGGGAAGAGCTCTGAGCCAATGAGCTTCCTACCATGGTTTTGACTGCGCTCACCCAGCATCCTATATAAACTGTTTAGTTTGGTGTAAGAAACAAAGTGGTTCGAAGGCAGAAGAGTCTTCTTCCTAGGGCTACGAGGATGGATCAGAATACTCCTCTCTTACGATTTGTTATCGAACTTACCCAGTCCCGCAGCAGCACCCTGCTTTTTGAGCAAAAAAGTCCAACTTGAGGTCACCCTTTTCGATGGTTAATGTGTGTACTTGTTTCATGCATGGACTCGCATTGGAACCAAGCACATCAACAGCTTAGTCCATCTGAGTTTCGCGACTGACACAGAACAGGTACTCGGGTTTACTACAAAATATCACGTTACCAACAAACGACGTCTGATAAGAGGAGTAATTTGAACAGTGACCGACAAAAATGCCCGATGCAGCAATAAATGTTTGAATGTTTAGTATTCGGGAACAGAGCACTTTTGGAATAGCTTAGAGTCAGCCGACGTTTCGGCTATCACAGACCACCTTTCTCAAGACCGGCTAACGATCGAATACCAATCACATATCACATTGCTCATTGGTATTCCCATATACTCTGCGAAGAACTCGGCTTCGATGCACCGACTGTGGTAATGAGCGTTTGCCCAAAAATATCACAGACACGTTGAAAGTACAAAAAACACCTGTTTTTATGTTAGCAAAACATGAGCAAGATAACGATGTGACCCCATCGTTTGGTGAATTATGATTCCAAAGTACAAATTTGCTATCGAACTAAGAAATGAACTCACTTATCCCATTCTCTAAAGTCTCTTGGTTTGATCACTCGTTTCCCTGCGAAACCGTCCGCTGCACAAGAGCTGCTCTGCGAGTTACAAATTGTCAAGTTAGAAGACAGAATATCAAAATTCTGCGCGAAGAATGATAGTATTTAGTAGGATTTTGATAGAATAGCTGAAGCAATCGAGCGTAAATCATAACCGCTTTTTATCCGACATAGAACTTTATGAACCGAGAATAAACAGTTACGACTTAATCTTGTAACCAGGTTTGCAACTAGAACAATTCAGTATCAACTACCAGGAATACAAACTGTGTGCACGAATCTATAAGGGGTTGGAAGGCTCAAAAACGGCAAAAATCTGAACTGAAGTACTATATCACTAGAGGCATTCAAAAAATAAATTACATACATAGACATTTTCGCAGTAAACGCTAAAACATCACCTATTGGGACAGTTTAAACTGCCATTAGGTTTGACATAATGGATTGCTCATAAAGATCCAGCTGCATATCAAGCGCACAAACAGTTAATTTGTTGTCATTTTGTTATTTTTGTTCGTTTCATTGTGTTTACAAGCTATCTGTATTTTATACCTTTGTGGAAGTTTGAACTTTCAAAACTATATTTGTACTTCCACTCATATTTGCTATTTCAAATCTGTGCCACTGATCTGTCTAGACAAAGACCAGCTTATACACACCTTGCTTCCCACCCATTCGCCTCAATGCGATCTATTTTTGGCGATGGCTTATCTACTCAGCGGGATTAAAGCAATAGATTGCAGGTTTGAATTTAATTAGGCACATGCGGTCGAATGAAAGCTGTTTGTGCTGTAAGTGTTATTAGTCCTAGCAAGACAAAGTAAGAGAAAAAGATAATTCATTCTGGTTTCACATTTCATGTTTTCACCGTTTGCTGACGAGTGCACCAGGAAATTTACAGAAAGCGAACGTCTCGTGTGAAGAAAGTGCGTACGAATGTTGTCATATCTTTACTTTAGGTTAACTTACAGAAAGTTTCATTCCAAGTTTGAGAATAGTTATGTGGGGTTCATTCTGTGACTACTCATCAGAAGAAATTGGAGGCTCATTTTATTAACCAAATAAAATTTCATTTGCTTTCCTTTGGGTCAGGTAAGTTCTCTCTCCTCTTCATTTATGTTGTTTTTGTTTACTTCGAAAGAAGTATGAGATAGAAAATTACGGGTGCGCCTCACTGTTACACCATCACGACGAGACGGCACCTTGACGTGGTGTGATGGCTTGCGTGCCTCTATGACCCAAAGAGCTATACAGGATGGCTTCCTAAAGCCGGAGATGCAATCATGCCAGACAGATCAATGGGTAGAGGCCAGACGAAATTCAGTTTCTTGGTCCTCCAGGTTGAGGGTCGATTTGAGCTGGAAACTCAATCGGTAAAATCAGTGGAAGAATAATTGATCCAAGCAAATGAGCTTCCACTAAGCCATCCCGCTGCCTTGCGGATAGGTTCTTGTTAGAACTAAGGGCTTTGAATGAGAATCCTAACCGTTCTCCTGCTTTGCGGTTGGACACCCTAGCAGTACCTGCCCAACATCTCCCATAAACTGCACAAAAAGAAAGAATTCCATACTGCATCGGTCGTCGCGCAGGATAATCACGACCGCGCTGCCCACTGGATCAAGGGAAGCGGGTAGTGATAAGTGGGCTACTGCTCTGAGTTCCTTCTCTTTCATTCAACTTTTGTCTTGTCCCCAACCACGTCTCTTTGCACCCGCTATCCACCCAGAATGCTCCCACTGACAACACGCACGATACTCGCAACGGTTCATTGTCAAATAGTGTCGCAAATAACCCTGTTTTTGGTAAACCACAACTTCTCAAGCCTCGTCAGCCTCTGAATCTCGACTCCTCCGACGGGCGTGCACTCATGCAGGCTGGTCAGCAAACGTGCCTAGTCTTCATAATGAACTCTCTGAAGATTGATGTCTGCTGCGTAAGTGAAACGCGTATCCAGGATCCAAGCAGTGTAATTCAACTAACTCCTGGTATCTCATCGAGGTATCACCTGCGCATCTCAGGAGGCGAAGCAGCTACAGCCGTGGGTCAGCGTGGTGTAGAAATGGTCCTAACTGACAACGCTGAGGCTACTCTTTTAGACTGGATCCCGGGTAATAGTCGTTTGTGTTCTGTATGACTCCAGGGATCAGTCGGCGTTCGATAGGAAAGTTGTGTTAAACACAATTTGTTTGTGATCTCGGCGTACGCCCCAACGGACTGCAGCTCAGACTTGCAGAAAAATGAGTTCTATGATGCCCTCGCCACTCTCGTTCGCAGCAGCAAAGGTTCTGACATTGTAGTGCCAGCTGTTGATTTTACTGCACAAGTTGGCAAACTTAGTGCGTCAGAAGATTTTTTAGGTGGCTGTTGTGCTTTACCCGCTGAGCGTACAGATAACGGGGATAGGCTTCTCCAGTTTTGTGCAGACAATCGGTTATTCTTGTCTAGCACAAATTTCCGACACAGCTCACGTCGCACAGCGACATGGCGCTGTAACTCTACAGGTACTCTGAGCCAGATTGATCATATTGCCGTAAGCTACCGGCGGCACAGTTCTGTTCAGAACTCCAGATCTTACTGGTCCACGTACGTAGAGTCGGACCGTGCATTAGTTTCAATGCGATTATCTTTCTCCAGCTCCAAAATCATCGTCGCAAACCGCAAACCGGGTTAGCCGTACAACGGATGTGTGATCCAGAAGTACGCACCAGTTATGAGCAGAAGTTAACACATGAGCTAGGATCTCCGACGAACAGTAATGTAGATGAGCATTGGGTTCATATCAAACAGGCGATGCACTTTCCAGCAGGTTTCGTGTATGATCCTAGATCCGATGTCCATGAGAAACACTGGATTTCTCAAGAGTCTCTGAGTATTATGGAGCAAAAACATCAGCTTCCGACCGGTAAGAAGATGAATAAGATACGAAGATATCTACAGAAGCAAGTTACGAAAAGCCTTAAGAATGATCGCAAAATTTGGTGGGTCAGTGTAGCCGAAGAAATGGGAATAGCAGCTGCTTCAGGTAACAGTCAAAGCCTGTTCAAACTTATCTGGGATACCGGGTGGACGGCTCGCCCATGTCAGTGAAACGGTATGCGACAGAAACGGAGAACCCATTCATGGCAAACAGCAAAGGCTCGACCGTAGAGCCCAATACTTCAAGGAACAGCTGAGCTGGCCACGCGCTAGTGTAGTTACTCGTATATCAACAAATGCGATTCTTTGGGTATTATCACTTGAGCCCCCATCGGAAGTGGAAGTGGGGTCGAGCATTCCATTACTAAAGCGAGGGAAAGCGGCTGGTCCCGATGAACTTCCCCCAATTCTTTTCAAACTGAGTGGAGATGCTTTGATAAAAATCCCTTACCGTTTTTCTCTGTGGCATTTGAAACGAGAAGCGTTTTCCGTTATTATGGAACCAGTCAATTATTTCAAGAAGGGAAAACGCAATGACTGCAGATTAGCTTAATTCCGATAATCATCAAAGTATTAGCATCAATTCTGCTGCATCGTTTTACATCCGCTAGCGAGAAGAACACCCGCGAACAGCAGGCTGGATTCCGCCCCGGCCGAGGATGCATCGGCCAGATTTCTACACTTCTCCGACTACTTGAAACGCGTCACATGCACCACCAACCGACAATGATGGTTTTCTTAGATCTGAAAGGCGCCTTTGATTTAGGTGATCGAACGGCGCTTTTGAGTGTTCTTCAGCGAAAAGGTATGCCCCAGAAGTTCGTGAACCTACTGAGATTTTTGTATTCTCATACTTCTGGCCGCGTGAGAGTTTACGGTGAACTATCCGGTCCGTTTGAAATGACCAGTGGTGTTCGACAAGGATGTTCCATTTCACTGTTCCTTTTCTACTTCATCATGGACGAAATAATGGAGAATGTGTTGCAAAATCTTCAGGAAGTAGGCGTCGGACTAGGAAACCATGAGGAGCTGTGTCACCTAGATTACGCGGACGACCTTGCCTGCCTATTCGAATCGACGGGACAATCTCAACGTGCTCTAGATAGACTCGCAAGAGCCGTAGCTCCATTCGGCATGCGCTTTGCACCTTCAATGTGTGGAGTAATGTTACAAGACTGGACGTTAACGATTCCGAGCTTGATGCTCGATGGAGAGAAACTAACAATTGTCGACCGCTTCACCTATCTCGGCAGCAGCCTGACGACCCATGGGAGCACGGTAGTGGAAATGATCACGCGTTTATCAAGGCTCGAGCGGCGTACGCTGGACTGAAGCACTTGTGGCACCGACCGGATATTTCGCTGAAGTTAAAGGGTCGTGTATACCGTGCCGCGGTGCATTCAGTTTTGTTGTATCGTTGCGAGACTTGGGATCTGCGTGCGGAAGATATTCGCAATCTTGAGGATTTTAACCACCGATGTTTGCGTAGTATCGCTAGGATTGGGTGGAATAGCCAAGTGAGTAATTCTGAGGTCAGAAAGCGAGCATTGGGTACTAGTTCAGAGCACATTCTGGCACAGCGTATCCAGGTTGGTACACTTCGTTGGTTGGGGCATGTGTTACCTATGGCAAACACACGTCTACCATACCGAGTCCTATTATCCGTTTCTCCTAGGGAGTGGAAGAGACCACGTGGAGGTCAACAGATGACTTGGCAACGAGGAATGAGAAGATGTACAGCAAACTAAGGAAAAGTAGGTGCCTCATGTCTTCGTTGTTGGGGTCCAAAAGATCCGTCTGCCAGCTGGCTGGAGACACTGAAGGATATGACAGCGAACCGTGAATAGTGATGATCGTGTTGTCACTTTCTGTCGAGTCAGAATGGTTGGTCGATGTGTGTTTATACAGTAAGAATGTGTATTCCGTGTGTTGGCTACTAGGGCATTCTTTCCTTTTCCCACCCCCATAGGTCCACTCCCTATCCATCTTGTATATTCATACGTTCTAATTCAACGTGCAACATGGTGAGAAAGGCAGTGGTCAGTGGGGCTTGGCCTGCTGTGTAACGCCTTACGATGATTTACCGTTACAACTGACCTTAGAAACTGAAAGGAAACAAATTTAATTGACACTTCTAAATGGATGAATGGTGACTAGCTTAATTCAGTCACTACCAGTGGGTACTTCAAGAGAAGAGTGTACAACGGTCTTACAGCACAACCGAAAACGGACATGTTTAATTTTATACGATAGATTAATACAAGTTATGGTAATTCACCAAAGACAAATCAATTACCCTTGTTGCAGATTGACTATTTGCTTTAAAACACAATTCACGCCTGACAGGAGGGAGAGATCCGTCGTATTCTATAACTTTCGCTTCTTCCTCCTCTATTTCGTGTTTATCCTTCAGACCCATGCGTTCTTTGACTCGGGACACCATTTCCTCGACCCCCGGATATTTCATTCCGCATGCTTCATTTTCTTCCTGCCGCATTTCGGACAGCCATTCCTGTTGCGTAGCGGACAAAAGTTGGACAAAGTAAAATCGAATATCCTTATTTCAGCACCCACGAATAGAAAACTATCCGATAAATATGCCGGTTCTTTCGAGCAATTAACTCCAAGCTGGATAGTCTTAGTTGGGCGTGAATTCTAAGCGGTCGAAAATTACCTACCAAACTTTCCATAATGATTTTCAAGTGAAGTTCAGCAGATTCAAGAAAGGTTGGAATGATCATATTTTCAAAAGCAGTTAATACCGGTGGGATTCGAACCCACACACGGTTGCTGCCCACGCTTTAGTACCGCGCGCATTCTACCAACTAAACTACGAGGCCAGGGCTTCGAACTTTTCGTTCATGGATCATATGGATATTCCACTGGTGCGCACTGATTTATCCATAAAGAAATTCTGCTGTAAGAAGTCAAACTACAAGTTGATTTGTTGTGACGGATGTCATGTGCGACTCTATTTTGCGCAGATAAACTGTATAATCCATTTACAAAATGTTCAAAGCGCTTCGATGTGCTTCCTTCCATCCCCAGAGTTGGTTTGACTGTAACTCGAAATCCACATCGGCAAAGACTTATATTTAAATTTTACATTTTACATCCCTTGGTTATGTTAGGCACTCGAGAATAGACCCACCCAATGAGCTTCACTTCTCTCAGGCAGCCTATGTGAAAGGAATTTTACATGGCTCCATGTACATTTTGCTGAAATTTCTGACTTCTGTTCATGCAGTCGAAATTAAAAGTTATATTCTTTTTAACTGAATGACTTTTACAAAATTGTAAACAGTACTGCCTCTAAAATACTACTGTAGTAGTGTGGAACAGGCCTAACTTTCATTGTTAGAAATAAGACAGGAATCCAAGCTACAACTTTCAAGGGCAAACGGAAAATTTCCGGTACTGCAATATTGTTCACTTTTCTCTCTATAGAAACAACAGTCTAATTATTAATATTCACTTCATGGTGAATCCAGGAAGTTGAGTTAAATGTATATATGAAAATATTTATATGTATGTACGCAACGATGTACACCACTGATCTCACTTTAAACTATACAGCGCACCGTATAAACAGCTGATAATCACTTAAAACTCACACAAGGAATACATTTCCAAACAAATGGTGGGCAAGCAGTATAGAAATACCATCCCAAATGTACGAAAAATCCCACATAACGTATTGAGAACAATACAACGTGGCGAACAAGCTCGTTTTCAGTTATTCGTACTCATACCAATACATAACATTAAATATGACTCAAACCAACAAAGGGGATTATCATCTAAATCTGTCTGTACACGTGTGTGCGTGAGTGTGAAATTGATCACAGTTAAGAATGTTTGAGTGGTTGCACACGTGTTCGGGAACAAGAAGTGGGCCATAGAATTTTAAGTGCTTGCACAAATTGTTTCTGATCACACAGTGGAGGATTGTAGAGTCGAATACTCACGGCTTCGGCCGTGGCTAAGATGCGACTCTTGGCAAGTCTTGATTGCTTGCCCCGGACTTTGTAAATGGTGCGAAAAGCATTTATCACCTCTACCGAATGGTTTGACTCAACAAGGTATGAAGACACTGCAATCGTAATTGTCTTAGTTGCTCTAATGTTCAACCAAGGCGGGGGGTGTTCACAAACACATTCGGATAAGCGCCTGGTCGTGCGACCAACGTACCTGGTTCCACAGGAACAAATGAATAAATACACACAAAAAGATGCTACAGAATCCGGCACTCTATCCTTCAGTCGAACAAGAATCGGAAAACAGTTTGCCGTACTTAGATGTTTAAGCCGTCGAAGCGATGGTTCCGTTCAGTTATCGGTGCATAGTAAGCAACCTGGAACGGTCAGTACAGTTCTCAAATACCATTCTATTTATCAAATAGAGTAGACACTAATCGTGTTTGCACGCATTAGTCCTGAGACAATTTGCAATGACAAAACAGATGAAGATCGTCAATGTTCACGGCATGCTGGACTTTAGTATGATCCATTAATCAGTTATCTAGCAATCCATTCTGCAACGAGGAATGAAATATAAAGATGTTCTCCACAGTCTCTCTAAAGACCTGTTCATTCTTGGCCCGTAAGTCGTTATTTAATGAACACGTTGTTTAATCTACCCTGATGTAAAGATAACACATGACGATCTACAATTATGCGTAGCACGTCCCCAATTTAGGACGGTATGCTGGGGTTAATTCTTTGGGAACATTGCTTAATTGGAGTTGAGCTAGAACGATAGTTAAATCACCTCACTGCTGCTAACAACATTAAAGCTCCATTTATTTATTGATGGTTTTCACAGACTTCTATAATCGAAAACCACTAGCCGCTGGGCATCTTCCACTTCCGCTCTTCACATTTAACTGATGCAAAACAAAAATCTATTAGACCCAACAGTTGTTCCGGTTCAACGTCAGTCGGATGCTAAAAGTATCTTTATCTATAATGCACTACTCAAGCCTTGAGTACATAAGTGTACATCCCTCGCAGACTTCCAGGTGACGTGGTTAACTATGTACCGGTTCTTGCAGTTTATCACCAGCCCATAAACAACCGGCATTGAATTCTGAAGTCGATTTTTACACTGTAATATGTGAAGCGCATGCTAAATTGAGTCTCCGACTTTCCGGAGCCTATTCTGCGCACACTGTGCGTCCTCTGCAGAACCAAACTGCAAACTATCTCGCCTGTGTACTGAGATACAAACTTTGCTGCCGCTTTCCCTAGGAAACAAAAATCCTTCACCAGGACACTTAATATCGTATCAGTGAGGGAACTGAAGAAAAAATGGCCCGATGTGTCATCTTTGTCAATCACCACTGCTGATGTCGAATGAGCTAAAGTATTTACCACGGACCTCCATCTAATGAAAAAAACGAGTGAGTAAAATTGGTCATCTTTCCAGTGTGGACGACTGTCTTATATAAGAACTGAATACCGCTGATCATCAACAGAACCAAACGATTCCTGATGTTGAAGGATAAAGCCCTCGTAGAACAACAGTGTGCCAAATGTGAGCACCGAAATGTAATTAATTTATTTGGTTTTACATATCTGTTGGTTTACAAAAATCTGAATAACGGTGGTCTACATAGCACAGTCTGATGGTTTTCATGTGCAAATTACCACCAAACGCGGCGTAGACATATCAGCTCAACTAGATAGGACGTACCTTGCATGGTAGATATATATATTTTGCGGACATTTTGGTTGACGTTTTTATGATTATTAATTTTGTCATCATGATCAATGGCAGACTACAATATCTCTAACGTTCTTTATCTTACTTGCAGCTCAGTCAATACATCTTCTCTGTCTTGATCGTTCAACTGGTACAGTGTCCCCAACGGGATTGCTTTTCTTAGAAGTCGGCTAAAATAAAACAGTCATGAAAGAAAACAGTTAACCTCTAACTAAAAACATATGATACTACTGTCACCATGCGCTATATATAAAGTTGTATCCTAGGTCGAAAAAGATTTTGAACCATGGGGCGACAGGAACTTGATGCCGTCACACGGACATAACTCAGAGAGATGAAGCAAGGTGCAAAAAACATGTAACGGTACCTTCAGACCGAACGCGTAATGGATTACCGTGGATTGCGCACCTTTGATGTAAACGAGGGATTCAGTTGTTGTCTCGAAGCACGTTTCTAAATAATCCAGTGGACTAGGAAATTATCACCTCCTCGGGTATATATTATATGCATTGATACTTACTCACCATGATGAAAGTTTCGCGCACGTTCGCAAATACATAAATAAATAATCCACTACTATCCTTACTGTTACTATCATTATTATTATTATTACAAATAACTATAAAAATTTTCATAGAATTTATTGTTCGCACGAGGAGCCTGGATCTTATGTAATGGAAAATCCACTTGCACTTTTCACATTAAAAAGTCGGACGCTCCTGATTTCTCTAGACTCACTTATCTCAAAACTTGCATGAATGAGCTTGCATAACCGTAATTATCCATAATTTAAAGAGCAATTTTATATTAAATTGGGGTGAGACTGTACTACTAGACTGACTTTTACAACCTCGTGTATTTATTTATTTCTGCAGAGCTATTGCTGCGCACTACCGATGTACAAAACTTTTATCTTTGTTTGGAAACATCATGGTGTTTCTGTAACCTAAAACGCACCGGTTCTGTACACATATACGTGCACACATGTTTGTGTTCGAATGTCTATGTTGGCACGTGCATGCATGCATGTACATACAAGCATGCGGATTTTATTTTGACAATAACTTATCTGTTTATATACCTACAAATAATTGTTCTACAAAACTGTATTCAAACATTATATATATATATATATATATATATATATATATATATTTCGCGGCAGAGGAGTACCGGGTACGCATACCTGATGAGCGGCAACAACCGCGAAACCGGTCGTGTGCTTCCGGGGAAATTTTGTCCACACGTTAACATACTACTTACTGTCAATATGAGCGCTTTCACATGCAGCCTTGTTGTTCGTTGGGTTAGCAGTGACCCAGATACGAATAACTATGAGAAATCACAGTTGTGATTCATTTGTGGGCTCTTCAATGAAGAGTACCCATTCACACTCCAGACGATTCAAATTAGGTTCTAGTGAATATATATATATATATATATAAATACTCTCTCTCTGTGCTGACTGTTACATGTATTCTGTCTTATCGTCGCTGGTGCTCTGTTATCGATCCACTTTTCGGACTCAGTCCTTAGCCCCATGCAATCAATGGAGCAAGCGGAACGTGGACGGAGCAACATCCTTTGGGCTGGGGGCTGCCCAGCTTAGGTGGGTGATAGCTGCCCAACAAAGTGCGATCACTTCTCCCACCGTCGAGAGAAACCCAAGGTACTCCATTTCTACGTCCATCTAATGGAGATTTTTCGACCGGCAAACTGTTTCTCTCCTCTTTTATTTTCTGAAGTGTTCTCTCCGGGGGCACAGTGGTTAGAACCAGATGTTGCGCATCAACTGGTTCACAGACTGGACTTTGGCCTCTACTCATTGACCTGTCAGGCATGATTGCATCTCCGGCTTAAGGAAGCCATCCTGCATAGCTCTTTAGGTCATGGAGGGACGCAAAACATCACACCACGCCTTGCTACGTGCTCGCTTCCGTTTACTTCTCGTCCGTGGTCACACCAAAGTAAATGTCACTTGTCCCGTGCAGTTGCATCCAGACGATAACCAGCGGAACAATTTCCAGACGGAGCTGTCTACGCAGTAATCGATGCAGCCAGATGTTCAGGACCCCAATGAACGTCGGCAACAGATCAAACAACCGTGTATGCCGCTTCGAATGGCACCCAGAACTCTGGTTCAAGTTGGTCTCACAAAAGTTGAATATCTTTGACATCAGCTGCTCTGCTGGATGCTCACAGATCCGTCCCTCCGGATGTCACATTCAACAAAGTGCGTGAATCCATGAGACGCCAGCTCACTAGGAGTATGAGAAGTGACCGTGAGCAGTGGTGGATTGCGGAATGTAGGGAAATGGAAAAGGCTGCGTCCATTGGCAATGTTCGCAACCTTTTCCGTTTGATTAGAGGTGTAAGTGAGTTAGTTAAGGAATCCGACGGATCACTGATCTACTCTCAGGGTCGTCGTCTAAAGCGTTGGGCGGAGCATTTAAGGGAACAATTCAGTTGGCCCACCTCAACGGTAGACCCTCCAAATATGCTTGCCAGCGAAACGATGCTGGTGGATATCAGTCCTCCAACAGAGATGGAGATTATGCTGGAGGAAGGTTACTTGAAAAGGTATAAATCCGCTGTACCGGATGGTTTATCTCCATGTTTTTCAAGGATGGAGGCAGAACTTTGGTTTCAGAGTTAACAAAACTCCTCCGTGTTATTTGGGATAGCGAGCAGATTCCTAGGGAATGGTGTGAATCGGCGATTGTTCCGATTTATAAAAAAGCTGTCATGTCTTCTTGTGAAAACCACAGATGATTTAGCTTGTTAAGTATCACGTCCAAACTGCTCATCGGCCTTATGCCCCACCAAAAATCCAGCGCCCGAAACATATGTACGCGTGAGAACTAAGGCGGTTTCAGACCCGTTCGTGGTTGTATCGACCACATTTTTACTCTTCGACAGACCTTAGAATACAGACACATCTTTGGTAGGCCCACGATCTCTGTCTCTTGATCTGAAAGCGGCGGTTGACTCAGTCGACCACTCAGTTCTCTGGCACTGCCTCTCACTGAAGCGTGTGCCAGAAAAGTTTATTTCTCTTTTTCAGTGCTTTTACTCAAACAGCCAAAGCCGAGTTCGTGCTTACGGTGATCTTTCTTCCGAGTTCACCACAGAAAGTGGTATTCGTCAGGGCTGCCCTCGTGCACCCCCGTCTTCAATTTCGCGACTGAATTGATTTCTGAGAATAGCGGCGTCGATCCTCGCTCAGGCAGTAAACTGTCTGACTTGGAATAGGCGGCCGATATTGTTCTTCTAAGTGAATACCCAGGTAAGTTGCAAGCTCTTTTAGGCAGTCTTAACAACAGTGCAGCAATGTTTGGGATGCGTTTTGCACCTTCAAAATGTAAAACGCTGCTGCAGGACTGGGTTGGCTCTACACCAAACCTTGTTTCGACTGGAGAAGTTTCAGCTAAAGTGGATAAATTCTGTCACCTAGAAAGTTTCATCTCACCAGGTGGACAGATATCGGATGAAGTGTCATCACGTACACAGAAGGCGCGTTTGGCTTTTACCAAACTCCATCATCTGTGGCGTCGGCGTGACATCCGATTGTCTGTTAATGGTAGAGTGTACAATGCAGTGGTTAGAACCGTTCTTTCATACGGTTAAGAAACATCGCCGATCAGGGCAGGAGATAGGCGAAGGCTATCGGTGTGGGAGCACCGATGTCCTCGTAGCATCGTCCGAGTATGGTGGGAACACCGTATCAGCAATGCTGACTTTAGGCGCAAGTGGTTGGGAACCAGAAGTCAGTCTCTGGATCAAGTACTGAACCTAAGCAGGTTAAAGTGATTGGAAAATGTGTTACGCATGCCCATCAATAGACTTCTTCAGCGTACGCTGTTCTCTGAGGCCGGTAGTGATTGGAAGGTAAATCAAGATGGTCAGTCCATGACATGGCAAAAAAGTATGAAAACCTTGACCAGTGGACTTGGTCACGTAGGAGGTTCTATACTTTCGAGTTGATGTTTACGGGACACGCCTACCAAATGGTTGAAGACATCAAGTTATATGTCTAGGTGTCGCGTCCAGTGGCGTAGTCGCATTCGGACTCTTTCTATGTCGTCTTCATTCCCTCTTGATAATTTGACTTTTTGGATCTTTATCACTATGATTCTATTATTTTCGCTCTTGATGGACGCCCAAGTAGCACATTGCCCAACTCTGTTGGGCACTGCCCAACGAAGCGTTGGGGTGGCGCACATTACCATCATTTCTCATAATGATCAACACAGACTTTCGTGAAACACGAAAAGCAACTGTTATATGTATGTTTTTTACCAAGTCGTCAGATATGATTTCGTTACATTTAGGTTTCATTTTGTTTTACTGACTGCACTCGTGACCGGGCAGTGCCATATTGGTTCGCCGTATTCCCTCGTGGTAGGTGGTTTCATCCCTTGAAAGGAGTACTTGAGGCCTTCATTGTCAACGTTTATGTTATAAGTGTGCTATGTTTCGACTATTTTAAGTAGTTTTGTCTTTATTTTTTCGTGTCAGGATTTTGAAGGTCTGTTTTAGCTTGATTTATTACTGAAATATTGGTACATTTTTTACGTTTCTCAGTCCAAGGTAAACCCATTACAGTGGCTTTAACAGATGTTAAAGCACTATATTGCTTCAGTGGTATTCGTATTTATTTGTAGGGTGTGTATTGTCGAAATTATCGGTCAAATATATATATATATAAACTAATATATTAGCTTATCACACTGTGGATTCATTCCTAGGACATACGTAATTATGCCGAAAGAGAGCAAGTACCAGAGGTACCGAAACAGGAAGAAGCAGCTCAGTGCCCAACAGTGTCCCGTTTGTCACGACGCCACGTTGTGGGAGCACAGAGTTTCGTGCCCAAAAGTGAAGACTCAGGGTAAGTTAATTCAGTAGAAATGTACTATTTAGCTTCCTGAAGCATCGGCGTTAGCTAGAGCTTGTACGTCTGGTGCATCCGTTGAAGCGGTCTCAGAATTCCCACGGATAGCAGTTGAGGAGGTCTGTGGTAACCTAATCGGAAACGCCATGCGGCCCGTTGCTTCCACATCCCTCGCTGTTACCTCATCAGGTTTGTTCGTTTATAAAGTTGTAACATATTAGTATTTTGTTAACAGGCCAGCAAGTGGAACTTGGAGAAAGAATATCAGTAACCGCGGTTACTTGTTTCCGCGTAAACAAGGACGCCATGCTGCAATCTATGTCTGACTTGTTTGTAAACTACAATTTGACTTTGAAACAGCGACGCGGCGTGCTGTCATTCATAAGTCGGCATATTCCTGGCATCCCATGCGATCCACGTACAATTTGTCACACTCCACGTTTATGTCAAAAGATCCAGTTTGACGGCGGTGTGTACATCCATCTTGGATTGAAAGACGGCTTGAATATCTGCATAAAAAGCATGGCTGCCGTACCGGATTCTGTGGATATTCAGCTAAATGTAGACGGAATGTCCATTTATCGGTCATCTACTATCCAGCTGTGGCCAATTTTGGCACGGGTAGTGCGGCCGGCAAGTACGCCCATCGTGACTGTGGGGGTTTATAGCGGCTCGAAAAAACCGCAAAACCTGTATGAGTACATGCATCGTACTGTGGAAGAGTTGAAGGACATATTACAAAATGGCCTCAGCTATCGTAATGCTCTTATACGATGTCACTTGCTAGCCATTGTCTGTGATACACCTGCTAGAGCTCTTGTTCGTCAAGTCAAAGGCCCTGCTGGTTATTTTGGCTGTGATACATGTAACCAACGCGGAGTGTACATTGATGGAAGGATGACGTTTCCAATCATTGAAGCTAGAGCACGTACGGATGGAAACTTTCGCGCTCGAAAGTATCGTCGCCATCACATCGGTGACAGTCCATTTCTGTCCGTGTCCATAGATATGGTACATACTTTCCCGTTGGACTACATGCATTTAGTATGTCTCGGGGTCACCCAACGACTGCTTACCGCCTGGCTAAAGGGTAGCCGTTCATCAAGCTACCGTCTAAGTCGCGCGGCCGCGGAGGAACTAGGCGATCGAATCCTACGAACACACACTTCTCTTTCGTGTGACTTTCAGCGTAAATGCCGTCACACAAGTGACATTGAGCGCTGGAAGGCAACGGAATTCCGCCAGTTCCTCTTATATCTTGGCCCCGTATGTCTGCGTGATTTATTACCTTCTGATTTGTATAGTCATTTTTTACTTTTATTCATTTCAGTACATATCTTTTTGCATCCCGTCTTACATAACCGCATGCTGGATTTTGCCCAAGGTGTTTACGTGTTTTTGTACAAGAAATGGCGACATTGTATGGCCCCGAGCATATTGTTTACAACGTGCATTGCTTGACCCACATAGCTGAGGATGTTAGGATACACGGAACGCTGGACAACTTCTCCAGCTTCCCATATGAATTTCATTTGGGCAAGCTTAAGCACTTGACAAAGGGGCCTGCAAAACCAGCAGAACAGTTGTACAAGCGCGATGCCGAAAGGTAGCAACCGAAACCAGAGCACAGAAGTGCGAGACTATTGGCTAAATAAACTGATAAACTCTTTGTGCTGGTCGGGCTGGTAAACCATAGTGTTTTTCAACGAAGTAAATTCTTTTCATGTTTTAAACCTGTTCGAATAGAATGACATGGCAAAAGCTTTCCTCGAACTATATATTGAAAAATAGCCCCTCGTGGGACCATTTCGGAGCTAGAATGAGCGCATTTTAGTCCCAAAGAGTTTTGTGTGAGCACCTGTGCTGACTAGGAAGAATAAGAACCTGAACTCACTTTTCTGGATCAAGCTGTCCCAGTTTATCCTCACAAAACTCTTCCAATTCCTTGAATCTTCCCACTTCGCCCGATCTATTTAAATAATTTCAGTATGAGAAGCAGAGCTTAATCGGCTACCGTAAAGTTTTCAAAATTTTCTCCAGTTCTGGGACATTATTGCATTCTCTAATATACTTGAAATCGAGATTCCTGAGAGGTATTTCATAGGTCTTTGTTGTTTCGTGAAAGTAGACACTGTCGGACATTCACAGTTGAATTACCGGTACGAACCCAACGCGGTGACAACTGGAAGGAATAGCAGACTTAAACAAACATAAATGCCCTGAGGCAGGGCCGGAGCGAAAAGTGCATCAGCTGGGGAATTTGCATACTCCTCACCCAGCTCGATTTACTCCGATCCAGGTTCGATCAGGTCGGAGCACAGGACAGGAGGCCTGTGTCAACGATAGTCCAGCTTCTTGCTCAAGCGAGCCCTCGAGATTCGCCATGCTTCCACTTCTTGGAGCCCGTTGTCTACGGTATGCACCTTCCAAGAGAATTTGAAGGAGCAGCATTTCAACAGGGAAATGCCTCGGGAACCAATTGGTTCTCCCGCCGTTGAAAAGTCAAGTACTCCGGCCTCTAGCCCTCGTGAAATTGTAAGAAACCCAGGGAGACCAGTAGTTATTAAGTGAAGGTACTTGGGTGGACTGGAAAGGCCAAAGTACAAGAAGAGAAAGAGACCGAAGAAACACAACTAGACCCAAGATGGCGATTCATGGGCATTACGGAATAGCGTGTGTTCAGTTTAGATCCAGCTTCCTCTTGAAAACTGCCACCGTGTTGGCTTCCACCACTGCCTCAGGTTCGTTTTGGTTGGTATTTACCCTGCAAACGAGGGGCCTGGACCTGATGGTCCTGTTGGCTTCTGCTTGATTAGGTTCACGTTCTGCCCAGTGAGGGCATATTTTCCTTCGCGGGTACACCACGGCTTGTTCGTGGCCTACTTGTCCTTCCACTGTTCCCTTGATTCAGTCAACTCCCCCTTGCCCTCCAGAAAGAACAACTCTGTCCGCCTCTCCTCTTAAACGGACACCTTTACCCTACGGCCTTTCGCGTGAGCCTTCGGTTGGCCTTCCTTGGGGAAAGGGTGGCCCTAACAAACTGCGGGGCCCGGGCCTGGGCCATGGGCTTGAAAGGTGGCAGCACCTTTAGGTCCCTTCCCTTTACTTCCTGCACAGCTGGTACATAGATCCATAAGCCTTGTTAGAAGCCTGAAGACACTGTGCAGAGATTTGATGTTGCTTCCAATGGTCGTGCACAGACCGCTGACTTTGCATTACTGAACTACTGGTCCCCAGTCATCCTGATTCAAATGAGGGGCTCTCACCAAACCCCTCCGTTATTGGAAGATGTCATTTTCCCTGTCTCAGGGGCAAGCTTCATGTTACATACCACCGGTAGACAGTGCTTGGGTCCAGTTGAGCTCAGTTAGATTCTGGGCACGCCAGAAACGACACATCACCCGGAAGGTTTAAGTAAGACTATCCCATAATCTGCGGTAAGTCAGCCTTAAATAAGGAACAGTGTCGTAGCATGTAGTAGTCCCTGAGGGACTCTAATGCTTGTCTTCGCCACGGGCTACTTGGTATCTTTACACTCGACGTAGAAATGGTGGTCAACTAAGCTAATTTTTAGCCATCCAATAGACCCTGCAGCCAAACTCACACTCAGTAGCTTGTGTGGAAGCAGGCAGGGATCCAAACCATCAAAAGCCTTGTGGAGTTTCAGGTCCCAAACATTCACCTTCTCTCCTTGATCGATCCTCTCTGCCGTCTTATCTAGATGCTTGGTAGGTTGCAGAGGCCGTACCCACACCTTCCAAATCCATGCCCTCTTTCGGCACTCAGGTTGTCCTCTGCCCCCGAGCGACTTACCGAGGACCCTCGGACGATTTCTCCCCTTATCTTTGGCACTATTGATAGAAGTCCAGCAGGCCAGTAGGTCGCGATATGGTCCCTTACTCCTTCCTTGCAAACTGCTGTAACTTTCGAAATTCGCAATCTACTCGGAGGCACTGCCTTTCTGAGAGATATACTTCGTGTATTATCATGGCGGGTTGAGGAGCCATGAAAAGGTCCACAATGGGCTCAACCACCCTTTTGTGAAAAAATTATGGGAAAAGAACATACCAGTCTGAAAAACCTTCTCGACGCGGGCAGTAGAGGAAATGAGGGCCTCTAACCTTCAGCCTGAACTTTGCCGTGCGAACTGGGAAATTCCACAACAATACCTACTATTTGTTCACCAGCAAGTATGTTCATTCTTCTGCTTGTGCCCAAGTGGGATGATAGCGTAATGTGCTTCTCACGTATTCATGCCGAATAGGCCCTTTCCTCTCTCACTTATCATATCTCACGTAAGCAACGTTTGACCTGCATGCTGGAGCCGTCTGAAAATGCCAAAGTACTCTCGCGGTAGATTTCGCCTGGCACCATGGCTCAACACCCAATGGTATACTGGAAACATACAATGTAAAAGCCCACCAAAGCTGTTCTTATCTTTCCCCTCACGGGCTTCCAACCAATTTCTGTTACTGACTGACTTTCTCTGGTCTCTAAAGTCTGCTGTGTACTGGAGCCATGATCTATGGTTTTGATACATAAATTTGTATTCCTCTGACGAATATATTCGCACTGCTAACCACTCAACTCGCAACAACTGCTGCCCAAGTTATTGGTAAAGTCCAAATTTCCGGTGTCATAGGGGGTATTGGAAACACAACTTTCCCAATACAAATTTGAAACACAGAAGTAAAAAGCATTAGGCTGCACGACGTATTTCAGACTATTTCGCTGCATCCTCACTAGTGTCTACTGCAGTCAGTGTTATCATTTTCGAATGGAAAATTGAACGTTCTCATGAGACCAGAGGCAAAAGTGCAAATACACAAAACTAGTGATAGCAAATAAAAGCACGTTACCAAGGCAAGGCTGACGTAACTATTCATTCTCGCTGGTTGGACAGTTGAGGGTGACGTTGGGTAATTGCTAGTGCCCCCGCGTATCTCAGTAGTCGTTGACTGTTTGTGACTTAAGTGGCGGTGAACGCCGTGCTCAGAATAACACTGATTTGTCCCTCATAAGTGTTGCGTAATGGATGATTTGAGCGTTCTGCTTGCGCTCGATGATGTCACTGATTGCGTCTGTCCGCTCATTGTTCTTTGCAACCAAACCGGATGTGTTCAACCATTCTATTACGCAGTTGTATCTCCGTCCTTCCAATGTAGGTGGCTGAGCACCCACACTTAAACTGGTAAATGCAATTTGACTTGGCGTGGAGAGGCAGCGGTTCTTTTATCGACGGTAGTTTCAGTCGGTAGGTCGTATAGAGAATGGTAATCTTTGTGGCATAATAAGTACGATAAAAGGCACGGTTGGGGCACCTACTGAGTAAGGTGTTAACGTCAGCATCTTTGTAAGCTAACCGTATGGAGTCTGTCAGTTTTGGGACTGTGGTAACTTTTGTTTTTTGCCGAGTTTTCTGTGAGTGTTTGCGTACACCCAGCGAACGAGGATGCCATGGGAGGGTTCAAAGTAAAACTGGTGGACTTGGAGCACTAGTACCGAAAAAGCATCAAAAAAGATAATTGCCTTTTCGCAAAGTTACCACAGTCCCAAAACTGACAGACTCCATACGGTTAGCTTACAAAGATGCTGACGTTAACACCTTACTCAGTAGGTGCCCCAACCGTGCCTTTTATCGTACTTATTATGCCACAAAGATTACCATTCTCTATACGACCTACCGACTGAAACTACCGTCGATAAAAGAACCGCTGCCTCTCCACGCCAAGTCAAATTGCATTTACCAGTTTAAGTGTGGGTGCTCAGCCACCTACATTGGAAGGACGGAGATACAACTGCGTAATAGAATGGTTGAACACATCCGGTTTGGTTGCAAAGAACAATGAGCGGACAGACGCAATCAGTGACATCATCGAGCGCAAGCAGAACGCTCAAATCATCCATTACGCAACACTTATGAGGGACAAATCAGTGTTATTCTGAGCACGGCGTTCACCGCCACTTAAGTCACAAACAGTCAACGACTACTGAGATACGCGGGGGCACTAGCAATTACCCAACGTCACCCTCAACTGTCCAACCAGCGAGAATGAATAGTTACGTCAGCCTTGCCTTGGTAACGTGCTTTTATTTGCTATCACTAGTTTTGTGTATTTGCACTTTTGCCTCTGGTCTCATGAGAACGTTCAATTTTCCATTCGAAAATGATAACACTGACTGCAGTAGACACTAGTGAGGATGCAGCGAAATAGTCTGAAATACGTCGTGCAGCCTAATGCTTTTTACTTCTGTGTTTCAAATTTGTATTGGGAAAGTTGTGTTTCCAATACCCCCTATGACACCGGAAATTTGGACTTTACCAATAACTTGGGCAGCAGTTGTTGCGAGTTGAGTGGTTAGCAGTGCGAATATATTCGTCAGAGGAATACAAATTTATGTATCAAAACCATAGATCATGGCTCCAGTACACAGCAGACTTTAGAGACCAGAGAAAGTCAGTCATCTTTGGAAGACAGTGAATGTTTACAGAAATAAATGGTTCCACGATGCTAAGTTTGTTCCTTTTTACGGAAGCTTATTACGGATGGATAGATAAAACATTTCATAAGAAGTAGTATTATTCAGGGTTATATTAGCTTGCTTACGACCGAGGTGATTATGATTGTAATTTCCACGTTGGTTGAAAAATTCCTCTTCTGCTCACCTTCCTATACTCTGTGACCAATTTTGGACCGCCTTCTCTAACCTAATCCATGCTGACACTGTTCTGTGGTCGACAATTATTCTAAGCTTGGTGCACTCACTTTTTCTTTTTATGGTTGTGCTTTCTTACTGAGATTACTTTGAGGACAGTTGGCACGGTAGTGAGAAGCACTGATTCGACAGTTTTGTTTTATCACTCCTCGGTTTCACTTTCTCGCTCACGTCGACTGACCGTAGACATTCAGCTCGTTCACGCTGATTTTTGGCTGCCACGCTCAGGAAATTGTTCTTTGGGCCTGATTAAGCGTGGAGAACTTGATCTATTTGTTTGGACTTCAGGACAGGTATCTATCATTTACACTTTTCGGCCAACTATTCCCCTTTTTACAGAATTTGTCCTATTTTTGACTATGTTTTTGGCTGGATAGTGAATGAGGCTCACTGTCATAGGTATGATCGTGTTTGTACTTATATTTTTGCTCGCTAATAGTACCGTAGAATTTGCAGAGCAATCGTGTTCTTGCTTTGGGTTCTGCATTGATTTGGGCTACGCGTTGCTTTGAGGCTCCAAGGTGCTATCCAGAACGAGTGAAGCGTACTAGTCGGTGAATCGATAATTGAATCATTGGTCAGGCTTCACCCGGACCAGGACTTGAGCGTTTTGGTCGTTACAATGAATATGATGTTGAGTAAAATGCTGTCATCAGGCTAGGCTGTGGCAATACAGAGTAACCCAGATAGTAACAGAAATTGGTTGGAAGCCCGTGAGGGGAAAGATAAGAACAGCTTTGGTGGGCTTTTACATTGTATGTTTCCAGTATACCATTGGGTGTTGAGCCATGGTGCCAGGCGAAATCTACCGCGAGAGTACTTTGGCATTTTCAGACGGCTCCAGCATGCAGGTCAAACGTTGCTTACGTGAGATATGATAAGTGAGAGAGGAAAGGGCCTATTCGGCATGAATACGTGAGAAGCACATTACGCTATCATCCCACTTGGGCACAAGCAGAAGAATGAACATACTTGCTGGTGAACAAATAGTAGGTATTGTTGTGGAATTTCCCAGTTCGCACGGCAAAGTTCAGGCTGAAGGTTAGAGGCCCTCATTTCCTCTACTGCCCGCGTCGAGAAGGTTTTTCAGACTGGTATGTTCTTTTCCCATAATTTTTTCACAAAAGGGTGGTTGAGCCCATTGTGGACCTTTTCATGGCTCCTCAACCCGCCATGATAATACACGATGTATATCTCTCAGAAAGGCAGTGCCTCCGAGTAGATTGCGAATTTCGAAAGTTACAGCAGTTTGCAAGGAAGGAGTAAGGGACCATATCGCGACCTACTGGCCTGCTGGACTTCTATCAATAGTGCCAAAGATAAGGGGAGAAATCGTCCGAGGGTCCTCGGTAAGTCGCTCGGGGGCAGAGGACAACCTGAGTGCCGAAAGAGGGCATGGATTTGGAAGGTGTGGGTACGGCCTCTGCAACCTACCAAGCATCTAGATAAGACGGCAGAGAGGATCGATCAAGGAGAGAAGGTGAATGTTTGGGACCTGAAACTCTACAAGGCTTTTGATGGTGTGGATCACTGGCACATAGATGCTGTCCTTGGAAGGGCCGTCCTTTTCTGGCTCAATTTTTTGCGTGAGTGTTTGTGTGTATATGATTTAATCGCCGCTACCTCCATATATGAAAAAGCCACTTCTGTAACTTCAACAAAAGCAAATTGCGGACACCATCACAGGTTTGTTAGGGGGTGCTTGACATAGCATGGATCGGGTATGTGTGTATGTGTCTGGATGTATAATGGAATCACAGGTATCAACACACATCAAAAGAGGACTTTCTGCAACGTCCACGAAAGACTATGAGCACTGTAACGTGTTAGGCGCGGACTGTGTGCCACAGACGAGTAAAATGTAGGCATCTGTGCGCGACCTAAGCTTCGCAACTTCCATATATGCAAAAGGCATTCGGTAACGTCAATAAACAAACGACGAACACTCTCACACGTTTGATAAGGGTTGGGGGGTGTAGGCTGCATCGGGCAAGTGTATGTGTCTGGATGTGCAACGGAATCGCATTTATCACCACATGTCGGAAAAAACCTCCTGTTATATGAACGAAAGACTGTCAGCACTGTAACGTGTTTGACGGAGACCGTGTTGTATAACAAGTAGGTGAGTGTGCGTCGGAGTGTACGATGGTTCGATATGTCAGTGT
Source organism: Fasciola hepatica (assembly GCA_948099385.1). NCBI lineage: Eukaryota > Metazoa > Platyhelminthes > Trematoda > Plagiorchiida > Fasciolidae > Fasciola > Fasciola hepatica. Next base: position 341,309 of record CANUEZ040000170.1, read on the forward strand.
GTCGGGATTGCTTCAATATATGGGGTTTCTTTACTTACCTCGATGACTAGTGCGAAACAGTCTACTGGGCCTCAGCGTTATGAGCTCCTCCGCCTTCGCTCTCGAGTAGGTTGATGCTGCGTATGTCACTAATGAGCACTCCATTAGTTGCCTTCACCTTTACCGTTCTTATCTTTCCGTCAGTGCTCGTTCGTCTGCGATCATCACCACATCCCCAACCTTGAATGGCCTTGTTTTCACCAGCCACTTCTGTCGAGTCTGCAAAGCCGGTAGGTACTCCTGCAGCCAGCGCCTCCAGAAAACCTTGGCAAGATTGTTTGCCTGCTTCCATCCATGGAGGTAGCTCCCACTAAGGTTTACCGGCCCTTGGAAACCCTCGTTCGACCTTAACGACAATAAGTCGTTCAGGGTGAGCGCCAGGTGGGTGAGGTCGCCGTTCATTACAGGAACCAAGGGATGGTTGTTCAGAATTCTCTCTACCTTAGTCATGACGGTGTTCAGCGTCTCGTCCTCGGGCGGCTGTTGCCCCATGATCGACAGCAATATCCATCTGGCGGACCGGACCATGTGTTCCCATATGCCGCCGCAGTCGCTGGCCTGTGGGGGTTGAAATGCCATCGTATGCCGTAGGCCACAGTTCGATCCTGCAGTTGAACCTGGCTAACCACACTAATGCGCGAAGTGTCTTCATCCAGGAAGAAAACCTGTCCAATCGCGATAAAATGGATGTCGCTTCAACGACGTTGGCCGCTATCACTACGCCTTTGATCTCCAGTTCTACTTCCGTAGGGGTTTTAGTTCGAACACGGGCCAGTCCTGTTTGGGCAAGTGCAGGAAGTTTGGCCCTCTCGTCCACGTGTCTAGTTGCCTGAAGTTGGTCGCACCTCGAGAGCACAGGTCGGCTGGATTATCGCCAGACCTGACATGATTTCACTGCTTCATGGCCGATTCATCGTGGATAATCGGGAGTCAGTTAGCAACGAAAGTACTAAACCGGCTCCGGACGTTGTTAATGTGGTAAAGTACTATCGTTGATTCCGTCCAAAAGCTAACCGACCAAATGTAGAGGTAAAAACATCTCTTCACAGCTTGCACCGCCCTAACCGCCAGCACGGCTTCTCAGACCTTTGGCCTGTCTCTGTCTAGTTGACCGACTTCCTGCTACCTTTTTACCTCCGTCATATATTTCTACTTATCATGCTATCCCGGCCCCCAACCAGTACTCGGAAAATCCGTATCGCTAAAGCTGGCAAATCCAAACGCACCCAACCCCTCCCAAAATCCAGGCCGTGCTCTGTCACCCTCGTTAACGTCGGCGGTGAAGCTTCTAATAGTCCTAATGGCCTAAAGCAGAGTTTCGTCGAACTTAGTAACAAGGTCGAGCTGATTGGTGAAATCCTTTCAAAGGTTTCACCCCTGGCTACTCTCCTTGACCCTGTAGCCGCTACATCGCCCAAGAACTTGGTTTCGGTGGGACACCTCCTCGACTCCGTGTCTACTGAAATAAACCACCGCATTGCCAACTCCAAGAACGCAGTGGTTTTCAATGTTCCAGACCGCTTACCACTTTCCTTGGCGAAACACAACATACTAAGTTCGTGCAACATGGCTCACTATAGATGCCATTGCAGGAGGCTACGTAAAAAGTCCCAGCGACATAGTTGCCCCCTGCTATTCCAATTCACGGACGATCTAACAGCTACAGAGTTCATAAGCAACAAGTCGACAATTGCTGCCCTTTCGCCGTATAAGGACATCAAGATATTCTCTGATAAAACCCCCCTCCAACGGGAAAAATACTTCGTTCGTTGAGAAATAACTCCGCCTTGCCCATGCAGACTGACCCCACTGTAACCGACATGAAGGTTACCCAATGCCTCTCTGTCAAGATGTCAAAGGCGAGCCCAGCGCCTCGCCCTGTCTGCCTGCAAACTGTCGACTTAGATATGTCTAACTCCCCACCCCCGGTTCCGCTTTCACTCAAACGCCTTTTTTTACCATCTCCCCCAGTAACCTCTACTAGCAGTAGCTCTCGCTCCCCGTCCACAGGCCCCAAGCGGCACTCCACTTCAGTATTAAAGCCGCGCTCCCCCGCCATAGTCTCTGAGCCAAAACAAGACCCTGGTACAACCAACAGCCCCCGCCGTACTACTTCCAATCCGTCCTCCGAGCCGTTGACAAGTGTTGTCACCCACCTCTCTCGCTCTAACGACTCTACAAACTACCCACCAGCTGCTAGCTCAGCCGCGACACTTCGTTTCTATCCTCATAAGTGCCGCTCTAATCCCCCATAAGCGTACCTGGTACTCCTACCAGGTCCGCACTTGCCCAACTAATCACCTCACCTATTACCCCCCACTCTCAATCGGCTCCTGCCTATAGCGTACTCTCGGATCCTCCAGGTGATAACCAACTGGGCCACCATCCGGATCCGTCTAACGCCATCGTCCCTTTGAGTAGGAGTGACCCTCAGGGCCTTGCCAGTGCCACTCACCCTTCCACTGCCTCGCACCCCCTTCCACTGTCTTTCCCTCTCTCTGATCGCATGGGTTACACCAACCCTCCATCTCCGTTGCTACCGTATATCCCTCCCTGCCCCCCAGACACCAACCCTCCATACTATAGCCCCAGCATGCCTCCGCTGTTCCCCCTGTTCACCTCCACCAACCCTCATCTAACCCTGAAGTACCACGTACATACCCTAGCAGATACTCTAGGTTCGTACCTGTATCCCGCCTCCTCGCCCCACCCCCCCCCACTTACCGGCTCCCCTGCCCCTCTTGAGCCTCCAAACCTTTCCAAATTTCGCCATTCCCCTCCCGCCCCCCCACCTCACACTACGTCCCAGTTACTCTCCCACATGCCTCCACCCCCATACCGACCTACCGGCCTTATACTGACTCTGCCCAACAGGCAGGTTACCTGCAGCCAAGATCTCATTTTTTTCCTGACCGGTGCCTTCCGCACCCGTGGCCATATGGCTAGTCGCCCTACGGACCATATCCATAAACTTTCACAGGCTCATATCACTGTTCGCTCTCCACTCGAGGCCATGCCACTGGGCACCTTACACCACGCACTCCCCCCTGTCCACCCCGCTTCGACAGATATTCTCAACCTCTCACTTTGCCATATGGTGCCCCCTCCCTCTGCACCGTGTGACACCCCTCCGGCCCACATCAGCGGTGTGCTGCACACCCACCGTATTGATCACCCACAGCGATCGGCTGCGCCTAATGCTAACGCTTCTCCTACCTTCCGTCCCACACCCAACACTGCCTGCCCTCCCCCTTCTACTGACGCTCTATCCCCACTGAGACCCAACTCCTATCGCCACAGCGATCCCAATAGTCTTGCACCTGGCATCCATGCTTTGCGCACACCGACACCGAACTCATTCCTACTAGTTCTTATTAACGCTCGCTCAATAATTAGAAAAATATCGCATCTGCGATCTTTGGCATTAACGTCAAACGCTGACATTATACTAATAACTGAATTCTGGCTGTCTGATGATGCTTCGCTTGACCTTGTTCGCATAGCTGGGTATCAATGCTTCTCGGACACCCGCCAGTCCAGGCGTGGAGGGGGCTGTTTAGCCTTTGTCAAATGCACTATCCACGCTAGTGTTATCGACCACCCCCCTCTTCTCCTTACTGAGGATTCGTTATGGCTATCCACTCACGCCTCCGGCCAGAACCTCCTCCTTGGCTGCGTCTACGTCCCCCCGGGTCTGGAGCCTGCAAAAATTGACTCTCCCGTGGATGTCTTCAATGCTGCGCTTGACTACCCTGCCAGTGCAAAAATTATTGCGGGTGACTTTAACTTTCCTTCAATTTGCTGGTCCTCCCATACTAGCCCTCCCGCCCTCTCCACCTTCCTTTCTTGTGTCCGTCTTGGTGGATGGACCCAACATGTCTCCTGCTCTACTAGGGGGAACAACATCTTGGGCCTAGTATTCTCCATTGATGTTCCTGATATGATCACCCAGATTACTGATCACTTCCCGAGTAGTGACCACCGTATTGTCAGGTGCAACTTCAGCAGTTCTCATCCGATGCAATCCTCTCCCCCTGTTCTGACTTCCTACCGTTCCTGTAACTGGCCCCTAGTGCCAATGATAATCCGCTCCCTTAACTGGGACACATTTTTTCTTTCATCCGATCCCCTCACTGTCGTGAACTCTCTACTCCAACCTCCTACACTGCCTAAATATCGCCAACCCATGTGTCGACCCACGCCCCAATTCCAGCACCTCACGCCTGTCACTTTTAGGGCGTAAGCTGTCTAAGCTGCAACTTACCTTCGCTAGATCACACGACTTTACAATTCTCCTGCGCATAAACCAGCTGCAACTGAGGCTGCGTTGCATGGTCGATTCGCATCTGAGAAGGCAAGAGGCCAACGCCCTAGCACACCCAAACAAAACTGGCTACCTGTCCAACCTGCTTAGTAAAAGGTCCAATCAATCCAATCATATCTCGCCCAAGTTCCTCATCTGCGGCTCATCTACCGCTAATACTCCAGCATCTATTTCTGAGGCCTTCAATGGGCATTTTTTCCCCCTCCCTTATAAGCTGTCCTGGTTTTCCCCCTCCTATAATCCAGCCCTGCACCTCTGCCTCTCTTTCATCGATTTCCTTCACCCATCTAGAAATTGAAAAATCAGTTTCGTCTATTAAACCTTCCTCGAAACCGGGACCAGATGATCTCCCACCGAACCTCCTCCGTTTCGGTGGTCCTGACCTCCCTTTATTGTTATTTAATATGTATACCACCTCCATGATTCACAGTTTCGTCCCCCCTCGATGGAAATCCTCTGTTATAGTTCCGCGCTTCAAAAAGGGCGTATTACACGACCCAGATAACTATCGACCCATTTATCACACCCCAGTAGTCTGCAAAATTATGAAGAGAATTATCAAAAGACACATTGTCCAGTACCTCTTATCCAACAACTTGCTGAACCCTGGTCAGCATGGTTTCTTAAACTCCCGTTCCTGCTCTTCCTGCCAGCTTGACTTTCTCAATGTCTTATCGTCTGCTGCCGACGCCGGCCACTCTGTAATTGTCCTGTACCTCGACATGTCTAAGGCTTTTGACCGTGTTCCACATATTCATCTGCTGGCCAAAATCCGATCTCTCGGTATTACTGACCCTCTCCTCTCCTGGCTATCCTCCTATCTCTCTAACAGATCACAAGCCGTGCTCGTCGACGGCCACCTATCTTCCGCCAGACCAATTACTAACGGCGTCATCCAAGGCAGTGTCCTAGGCCCATTACTATTCCTTATTTATATCAATGACATTTCTCTTCTATTAGACACGGCACTCCTTTCCCCTTTGCCGACGATATAAAAATAGTGTACTCTTTCCTCCCTAGTGACCTATCCGTGACTCTATGCAACATATCGCATGACTTACTCGTTCTCCAAACTTGGTGCATCTCGTGGTTCATGAAATTCTCTGCGGAGAAAAGCTTCCTCCTACCGTACAAGTGCACGGTACCACCCGGCCAAATTTGTCTGGACGGCCTGCCCATCCCCATACACCCCATGGTTACCGATCTTGGCGTACGCTACTCTTGTTCCTTTAACTTCTCAGAACAGGCATCATTCCAAATCGCTAAGGCTAAGAGAACCCCAGGCCTGATCAATCGGTGTTTCCTAATACCGGCCAGTCGTCTCTCCATGTATCTCTCACACGTGAGACCGTTCCTAGAATATTGTCCCATTACCCCCAGCCTCTGGCCACGTTCCTCCATTGTATCTCTTGAGAACGTTCAGCGTACTTTCACCAAAAGGCTGTTGGGCGTATCCCCAGCCCTAACATACCGCCAGCGGTGTGAGCTCCTTCAAATTGAGCCTCTATGGATTCGTCGCATGAGGCTCAACCTGATTTTCCTCTTTAAGCTAATCAATAATTTGGCGTACACCTCTTATCCCATCTCATTCGCTGCGCCCTGCTCCTACCCCATCCGGCACCGTGCCTTCTCTCTCACTGACCCTCATTCTAATCTCTGTCTGGAGTCCCGATTCTTTCTGTCAGCCTATTCAAAAATCTGGAATAACCTGCCCCTTAGCTTACGCAGTGCCTCCTCAATGTTCGCTTTTAGGCGCGCACTTTTGTCATACTTAACAGTCCCCAATGCTATATTGCTCACCAATGAGCTCGTCTCCGCCGACCTGGCCTTTGAAAAAGGCCTCACACTGTAACTCTACTACCTCTGCGTCACAAGCCACTAGGTACACCCCGCGAACTAAGGCCATTGCCTTCACTGATCCACAGCGAACCTACCGCCTGTCATCCTAAGGTAACCCAATTGCTCACCTACGTTCATCTCTTATCCATCATATTCACTTTTTTTCTCCTCAGTATCCGTTGATTCTCAGCTGGGGCACACCCAGACTGCGCTTCTCTATCCTTTTTCCCTCTCCAGTGATCCCCGCTGACGGCCAACCTCTTCGGGCACTGTACTTACCAGCTCCCTGGCAGGTGTACCTGGATAATATTGCTACACGGTCGTCTATCACTCGCTGTTTCCGTTGGCTCTCCTGTCCATGGTCTCACGGCTTGGTCAATTGTTCCTGGTTCACGCACCCCCATCGCGGTCGTTTTGTCCCCTGTACAATTATCCATGATCACTCGTGCCACTCCCAACAGTGCAGGACGCGGTCAGATCCACCGCTATGGCCGGCGAACATCGGGCGAGCAGGCCGTCTGCAACGATGTGCGAGCGCAATTTGGTTGGTGGATCACACCTCCTGCGTTCACTTCACGAAGTGTTTTTCAGGTTGGGTGCCCAGCGCACGGCCAGTCCCACCCACTAGCACCGGTTGCGGATTGCACGTTCTAAATTTTCTTGAACTACCGAATCCAATGCTGTCGGTTGAAAATTGCATGCTCCTCATCGTTTTTCCGCCACAGCTTGTTCACCTTTAGCTCTTATCATCTGTTTCCACTTCCCGTTTTTGTCGCCCTACCACGGTATGCACACCTTCCCGTTTTGTCCTCCCTCCTATTGCCTCTCTCTACATCAACTTTCACTGCTTTGAGTCACTATCGTCCTAACCACTCTTCTCTGTCGACGCTCGCCAATAACTCTTTTCCCACCTGCCGTCATTGCTGGCTTCTATCATCTATGCGCTTGGTGTTACCCTCTGCTCAGAACGCCCATTGATAGCTTCCTTAAACCCGTCGCCCTGTTAATCCCTCCTCGTGCCCCATGCCATGATGCACCAACCGCACCCGCACTCGTGACCAATCCGCATGTAAGAACTTGCCGCTCCAAACTTCGCATCTTTTACAGTCGTATCTATTATCTAATCACCACCACCATATCTTCCTCACTTGGCTCCGCGATTCCTCTGCGGTTCTTTCCAGTGTCCTGATTAGTATCCACCTGTTCAATTGTCTGCCGGCACACAGCTCTCCAGCTCCATTGCCCCAACTCCTATGTGCATTCATTTTTTGTGGCCTTTTTGCTCTATTACTGGTCCACTTATCTCGGGGCTTCCCGCTTCCTTGTCCGTCTCCTTCGTGTTTCATCTGCAGTAAAATGATATGATTGGTGATTTCTTACCTGTGTCTCCTCGGTCATTGCTTTCATCCCTTGATCCGTTTATTGCTCGCTACAGGCATTTCTCTGTACCTTCCAGTGTGGTCCGCTTTTCCATGTTCCACCATTGTAATGACAACGTTACGTCGTGACGTACTTTTACGGTTCCAAATTGTTTGACCTGTCACTACCCGATTCCTCTGGTCCGTCACTACATCTCGCACCTGCATTGATCAAATAATTAGACCCATTCTTGCCTGTTTTCCTTGATCCTGTCTTTCATCTTCACTCTTCCATGAACTGCTCCTAACAGTCTTCATCACTTCTGTGCTTCCACGTTCTATTTTTCTCTCCTTTGGGATGCCACGTGCACTTGCCATGAAGTTAATCCACCACGAAATTCCAAAGTTAATCCTACAACCAATTGAACTAACATTACCTACTCCTCCTATTGACTGATAATTTCTTTCTAGGATCCCATTGTTATTGCTCCTGCTTCTCTTAAACCTATATATATATATATAATAAATCTATATATATATATATATATATATATAAACTTACGCATATATCTATGTGCACGCGCTCTGCATCTTGCAGTTCCCCACCTGCCATTTCTCTTGCTATCATCCCAACGACAGTCATCATAGGCATCCATCAACTCTACATCTGTGCCTCACATCCACCGTATCCAATCCTTCTAAATTGTTTTTGTCATTTGATCATCCCTCTACGTCTTGCATTGCTCGCTGCCTGTTTTACGGTGAGTTTTGTGTCCTGTCCGCCGACAATTCGCTGCAAAGTACCAGTGCTTCATTGTCATCTAATCCACTGCAGTGCACCTCACCATTTTCTCCATCGTTCCTCGCTACTGCAGTTCTTTATACCGATTTCCAGCCTTTCTCATGTTTACCGGTCTGCCTCCATATGTAATTGCCCGGGACCAGCCATTCAGTCCACCTGACCTTGAATTTCAAACTCACCGGGCGTCCATCCAAATCCGCTCTTGAGCTCATTTAAACTCCACGCAATCTCTATGGTGTGCATACGTTTATACTACTTTCATCCTACCTTATTCCCCCTTCTGAGCCTTTTAACCCAATACTTCCATGAGAGTCTCCATATTTCCATGAATTATATCTGTCCATTCCATCACCTGTATCTACATGATCATGCACATGGCATGCTTCGGGCGCTTCCGAAATAAACCATCATTATTAAGGCGTGGGATCGAGACCGACTTCAGTAAAGCAACGCGGGCTTTGGCGAACAGGATCCTCGTGGTATATTTTCCATCTCCTGTGCACCATCGTCCGTAAACCACAGCTCCATAACCGACTTCGGATGCATCGGAACAGGCATGCAGTCCTCCCGTCCACGTCGTATGTCTAGGAGTCAAACATCGTGGAATCCTTATGTCTCCTAATTTCTTCAAGGTGTTCAAAATTTCTTCCCAGTCCAACCGGTTCTCTCGGTCCAATGACTGGTCCCAATCAACTTTCGTACGGCACAGCCGCTGCAGCAGGATCTTTCCGGGTAGCAGCCATGGTGAGACGAAACCGAGCGGGTCGAACAAACTAGAGACAGCAGATAGTATGCCACGACGGGTTATTGGCAGCTCGGGAACGTTTAGCTGGAAAACAAATTCGTCCCTTTCCGCTTCCCATTGTACTCCTAAAGTTACTTCGGTGGGGAGTGGAGAGCCGTCCAAATCTCTTACCCCATCGGCCTTTTCGTGCTACTGAATGACCTTTAGCACTTCTGAAGCGTTCGAAATCTATTTAGTTAGATGGAAGCCGCCCTCTTTCAGCAACCTCGTCAGACCCCTGAACTGCTCTAGAGCTGGTTCCACATCATCGAATGACCCAAGGTAGTCGTCGACGTAGAATTTCCTGTTGACGCTATCTACCACCGTCCGATGGACTAAATCGCCATGTTAGTTCGCACAAAATGGTGACGATAAGGCTCCGAAGGGGTGGACGGTCATCCTATAATTCATCACTGCGTTGTCCCGGTCGCTCTCTTCCCACAACAGGAAACGCAGCGCATCTTGTTCTCCTACCGGAATTTTCACCTGATAAAATATATCCTTAATGTCGGCAGACAAGGCCGCTTTACTTACTCTGAAACGGCACAAAACGTCGATCCGTGGTGTGGTCCAGTCAGGCCCCTGTAGTAGGCGATCGTTTAACGACTTGCCCTGGAACTTGGCCGCACAGTCGAAAACCACGCGCAGTTTATTGGGTTTCTTGGGGTTGATAACCGGATGGTGAGGCAGATACCAGATACCCCTTTTGCTGTCGGTGTTTCCAGGCACCTTTTCATCGTAACCGAGGGCCTCGTTTCGCTTCATCAAATCCGCGTATCGTTTCCACAGATTCTGGTCTCGAATGAAGCGTTCTTTTAGTCGTAGTAATCGTTGGAGAACATAATTTCTGTTGTCAGTCCACGGGTCGACCGGTGTGCGCCATGGCAGGGGAACCTCGAACTGTTTTTTAAGGCCTCTAGAGCCTTGCCGCACCGTTCGTAGAGCGAAGTGATCCTCTTGAGACAACGTCGGTCTTTCGTCTCCAATGTCATGAAACTCCTTTTCATACAGCCGTTGCAGATGATACTCTATGCGGTCCGTTTCGGCGGATAAGTAATTCACGAAACCAAGTCCCCCTACCGGACCGTATAACATTCATTTCAGAGCAGCGCGTACGGCATAAGGTGCCTGGCGGTCGCTCGCTCCCTGGTCAAGCATCCAATGCGCCTCTGGCACGTCGCAGCCGATGAGGAGATCCAATTCATTCTATTCCCAGTTTACAACGGTGATGTACTGCAGGTGGGGCCACCTAGTCAAAATTGCGTTCACCGACCTTGGTGCTCGCATGGGGAGATCCGCTCACGTGGATGCCTCCGTTGGTTCAATTTCCTCGTTAGTGTCTAGAGAGATGAGTTGCGGCCTCAACCTGCCGGCAGTCATTACCTGTGTTCCGCCCACCGTGCTCACTGCCATCGACGTGGCACACTTAGCCAGTTGGTGTTTGTCGGCAAACCGCTCATTCACTAGAGTAGTGTCGGGTCCACTATCGACGAAAGCCAACGCTTTGACCACCCCAGCCGGGTCACTACTCCCACGGCCACTACGCCTAAACGAACAGGCTTACTGGCAGATCGTGACGTTGAAAAAATAACCCTGAGTTTCATAGGGCGCTTGCGGCTTCCTATCCTTTGATCCAGGGCTCAATGCTCTTCCGGTATATCACAACCGATCAGCAGATCAATTTCGTTACTCTGCCACTCCTCGATCGTAACCCGGTCGAGATGCGGCCCCTGAGTCAGAATCGATTGCACTGACTGAGGTGCTCTCATCGGCAGGTCCTTTATAGTGAATGCTTCTAGGGTTTCTGCCCTATCGTTGCCGACCAAGGAAGCGAGTTGTAAGTGCAGTTTGGTCGACTTGATGACTTCGGTGCCACTCACTGTGCTTACTGCTAATGAGGATTGATTCCCTCTAATCCCATGTCTCTCTGCAAACTCCTTCCTTACTAGCGTGGTATCCGAGCCACTATCTATGAAGGCCATCGCTTTGGCCACTCATGTTGGGGTCACTACTCCCACGGCCACTACGCCCAAACGTACCGGTTTACTGGCAGATCGTGACGTTGAACAAATAACGCTGGGTTTGGTACTCGTCTCGGGTAAGGTTACTCTCACCTGGTGCAGCAACCGATGGTGCCTGCCCGTGCAGCCCTCGTAACCACATCGGTTCCTTGTCCTACAGGCTGCCGCCTGGTATGCGGTGGTGAGACAAGTAAAACACGCTCCTGCAATCCTCACCATTCCCCACCGTTCGTCTATCGTGGCGTTGCCGAACTTGGGGCATTATGGTAATCCATGGCTAGCACCACAGGATCTGCAATTTGGTTGCGCAGTAGCATAGCGTGAAATAGCATGTGTATTGGTCCAAGGTTGGTATTTTGGATGTTCCCGTGCAGGGGTTGGAGCCCGGCTAGTACTGGGCTTGTTTGCCCGGTTGCTGCCCCGGATAAGTCGGCCGAACCTGCTGTCAGCTATCCTGGTATGCCCGTCCAAGTATTCGGTCAGGTCTTCGAAGTTAGCCTCCTCGTCATTTCGGCTTATCGGTTCCGCTTCTTCCGCCCACCGACCCTGTAGTTCGGGGGAGAGGTGACGGACTATGTGTTCCAAAGTGTGCGTGGCATCCAGGTCAGCCCTGTAACCTAAACTGTCGAGGGCTATTGAGCAGTTTTGCATCTTAATCACCAGGTCGGCCATTGTGAAGACATAACCCTTGGTTCTCTTTGCCTCTACCATCACGCCCTCTATTAGGTTACGGGCTACTTTGAACGGTTGGCCAAACAAGTCCCTTAGAATTTTCCTTGCTCTTGTGTAGCCTTGTTCCGGGTCGAGCATGGTACACCCGTCGATAGCTTCTCTTGCTCGGCGTCGACAGCAGTGAGTCAGGTAGAGAAGCCTTTGCCCAGGGTCGGTTACCTTATTTTCAACGAACGTCTCGAACTGCTTGACAAGCTTGCAGTATTGTTCAGCTCGCCCGTCGAAAACCGTTGGTTCCACTCTGGGCAAATCGATCGATGGTGGTTTGTAGTCGGCGACCGGCGTGGTGTTCCCTATCTTGTTGCCCCCTGATTTATCGGAAGTGTCGAATTCGCTGGTCTAATGCTCTCGCTCTTTCTGTGTACACTTCTTTTCTGCTTCCTGGGCCTGTTGTCTAGCCGACAGTAACTGTTGCTCTAGGTCTAGTATTCTCAGCCTATATAAATCAACATCCTTACGATCAATACTACTCTCATTAACACATGAACTAGCACTGAGAGGACTAAGCGATCTAGCACTAACTAAAGGATCAAATGTACCCAAAACCTCCCCAGTGACATGCCGTGTTACTTCCTGTCCGGATTCCAATAATTTCGATCCTTTTCTTGGCATTTCGCGTGTTTTCTCTCGTTCCAAATTGATTTATTGAGTATTGCAACGGACGTTTTGAGCAATGTGTAGCCAAATTCACAACGGATCCTGAAATCGAAAGACGATTATCCTCGATATTCTACGATACTAGATTATTACATGAACATTGATACCAAGAAGAACACAAACCTCAAAAATACGATCACAAGGACTCAACAACGAGAAACCGAATAGAAGCGTGTGAGCAGACAGCACGTGCGTCACGCAGGTCCTGAACAAGGATGTGCCAAAGTAGCGCTCTGGGCGTGAACAAACAGCAATTGGTCCATGAAAACAACCAATTCGTAAAGACAAATCAGCAGTGTAGGCAAATGAGTGATGTTTGGAAAAACACTGAATCGCGAGGGTTAAAGAAGGATTTTCCACGACCGGTTCTTACAAGCCAAACCTGACGCCAATTTTACGTAGTCTAATCGGTAGCTTCTGCTTTAGACGGTAAACATTTCTGGATTACGGAAACGCACTCTGCTGCCTTGATCGACCTGTGTTGTTCAGTGGGCCCCCAGTAAGTGGTTTTGACTGAAACTGCAGCAGGCTGGTTTCAGATTATTCCACTGGTCGAAGACGTTTCACCAATTTCGGCGCCCAAAGCCCTCTCCAGGTTGACTCCGGAGTAATATAAGATGCAACTGTTTTCTTTCATATTTTCACTTTGCACTTAAGACAATTTCCGGCCCTATTGAAATACATTGGCTGCAAATACTCCGACGATGCAGTTTTAGGATGCCAGTTAACGACACCCGAAGAAACTTCGCAAATTCAGGTCAAAAGCAACGAAGATGTTGGCCGCTCTCCATCCTGGTTCTGCCAGGAAGTATTATCTTCCTCTCTTTCCATTAGCTGCAAACCACACAGAGCTCTTACCGAAAGGTTTCTCCTCCCATCTGCAAACAGTGAACCCATACCTATAACACCTAAGATTATATACCTTAGCTTTACACTGGCCCATAATCTATAGCCTTCGAGCCACGTTCAGCAGGCTTTTGCCATTCTTTTTCCTTCGTCTAATACTACTTTCTTTCGCAAAAGAGTAAATTTTTTAAATTTTTGACAATGTGCATTCTCCACACTGTTTATACTGCTCTCCAGTCATCTTTCCCGGCCTACATAAGAATGAATTCAACCTGATAGTATGACCTATAAAACATACTTATGAGCTCACTGGCATAATCAGAGACACAGTTGTTTGTACTGTCAGCGACCAACCCTTCTATGCTTGTGGCCAGTTTACTTCCAAAATACTTTCAGACATACACCTACCTCTACACAACGAAATTTTGAAAGCTGAGTCTTCAACATGTACTCGATTAAAGCCCGAATTTTTAGCTGCCCGCACTTTTCCTTATCGAATCTTTTTTGCCATATCGTACCGGTCTCTTAAGTGATCCAATGAAAGTCCCCAAAGGCCTAAGATACTGCCTAACTAGATAAAAGTTACCAAAATTTGTACGTAGTTCCCCTTTCCGTGTTCTTTTATCGGTAGGTATGATGTGAATGCAGAAAATCCACCCGATCGAGTATAGAAGGCTACTGCTGACTTGATTCGATTTGGTTTATTACTAAGGAAGTACTACTGAATGATATTTTATCACGGGCCGTTTGAATAATCCTTCTATTTGTTTAAAAAGGACCGGAGGGGAAAGACTAGAAGTCCGATTTCACTGATGTATCCATAAACGAACTTATGCCAAGCCAAATATCATCGATGCCTTTTAGTAGCCAGTGATTACCGCTACTACCAATTGGTTCCCGCTGTCAGAGGAAATATTACTTTTGGCAACATGGCAGTCATCTACTCAGAGACCGTTTGAAACAAAAATCACTGGTGTGATTTGTTTGGCAAATACTTGCTGGATTAATGTTGAACACGTTCTCCTGCTAATTTTTGATGTGATTTGAATAAAATGTTTAAATACAATGTGGAAATTAGTTTTCTGAAAATTCACTTATATGTTCCTTAAATGTATCAAGAATAGCCACTAGCTCCTGCTGGTGAGTGCACATTCCATAAAAAAGCATCACTGGCATTGGACGAGATTCTTTAGCTGCCTGTTATACCCACCCTTTCTTTTCGTTATTGCCTGGTTCTTTTAAGTTTCCAAAGATTAGGTAAAGCTAAACACATATTAGGTAAAACTTTTCCTTGAGTCTATTTGATCTGTTTTGGCTGATCTTCGACTTCAAGTCTTGGCGAAAGCCCCCAAACCACCAGTACTGGGTGTTATCAGTCACATTCGTCCATCAGCTGTTCTTATTGGGGAGGAGCCGCAAATTTCTTGCCTAATGTTGACTGTAAGATAAGTCCTTCAGTTTAACTTGCGATGAAGATCAATGACCTAAAAACCCTGAATCATTGTGGATGATTTTCCATGGTTCCATTTGGAAAGCTAGCAACAGGTTTGCACTTACATTTATCCCAGTTATTATTCTTCCGCCGTATTACCAGGCTTTATTCCCTGCAATATCACCTGGCCCTTAAACAGGAGTTTGAATGGAACGGCCATCATGGAGGGAAGGCCTCCAAAGCTGATAACTTCTAATCACGTCCGTTTTGCTCGATTGCATTTGCAGTCTGATGCTAAACAGAAAACGAAATATGAGCCCACTCCTTGAATTATGACATCTTTTTTACTTAACGAGCGGCTGCTTTTGCTTTTGTGGCACAATATTTCGTCAACGAGGATCATCCATCATGGTTGGCATCTGGTTAGCAATTTGCCATTCTAGTCTAAGGCCAACGGCAAGTTGTCCCAGTAGCCAGTGTAATGACCGGTCGTGGAAAATCCCCCCAAAACCGTAGCAGTTCCATGTTTCCTTAACATCACTCACTTATTCACACCATTGACTTGTTTTATGCACTGCGTGTTTTTACAAACCAGCGTTCGTTTGTTCACGTCCAGCGCGCTACTCTGTCATATCCTTGTCCTTGACCTGCGTAACGCGCGTGCTCCTTTCTCGCACGCCGCAATTCGGTTCTCGTTTTATGAGCCCTTGAGATCGCATAGCTGAGGCTTGTATCTGTTTAGTATCATAGTTAATTTGATAATCTAGTATCGTAGGAATTCACGGATAACCGTCCTCTGATTTCGGGATCCGATGCGAACTTGGCTACGCATTGCTCAAAGTATCTTACAATGCTCAGTTAATCAATTTGGAACGGGAAAATACGCAACATGCTAGGAAAAGGATTGGAACAGTTGGAATCTGGACAGGAAGTAGCACGGCTAGTCACTTGGGAGGTTTTGGACACTTTTGGTTCTTTAGTTAGTGCTAGGTCGGCTAGTCCTGTCAGCTCCAGCTCATATATAACTTAGGGTATATGGATTGCAAGAGTGTCGATCTATTTAACCTGAGTATATTAGACCTAGAATAACAACTGTTGTCGGCTAGGCAACAGACCCAGGAAGCAGAACAGAAGTGCAGAAAGAACGAGTGTGGGCAGAAGGCCTACGACTATGACCTGCCTGACGGATCGGGACAAATGAAAATAGGAGATCCCTTGCCGGTCGCCGAATATAAAACATCAACGCCACCGACTATCGACCTGACAAGTGTAGGACTAACAGTTTTTGACGGACGATCTGAACATTACTGCAAGTTCATCAGGCAGTTCGAAATTTTCTTCAAAAACAAGCTAGCCGACCCCGGGCAAAGGCTTCTCTACCTGTCTTATTACTGTCGAGGCCGAGCAACAGGAGCTATCAGTGGGTGTTCCATGTTCGACCCGGCACAAGGCTACACAAGAGGAGGGAGAACTTTGAGGGACCTGCTCTGCCAGCCATTCAAGGTAGCCCGTAACCTAATAGAGAGCATGATGGTAGAGGCCACAAGAACCAAGGGTGACGCCTACACAATGGACGACTTAGTGATCAAAGTGCAGAACTGTTCAATAGTCCCCAACCATTTGGGTTACAGAGCTGGCCACGACGCAATGCACACCTTGGAAGGCATAGTCCGTCACCTCTCTCCCGAACTACAGGGTTGGTGGATGGAGGAGGCGGAACGTATAAGCCGGGGCAACCGTGAGGCTAACTTCGAAGACTTGGCCGAATACTTGGACAGGCGAACCAAGATAGCCGACAGTAGATTTGGTCGACTCATCCGGGACAGTAACCGAGTAAACAAATCTAGTATTAGCCAGGCTCAAACCACTACTCGGGAACACCAGAGATGCCAGCCTTGGGTCAATCCACATGCCATTTCATACGGGGCTATAGTGCATCCAGGTTGCAGGTCCTGTGACGCTAGCAGTGGGATACTAGAATGCCCGAAGTTCAACAACGCCACGATAGACGAAAGTTTAGGGAATTGCGAGGACGGCAGGAGCGTGCTTTGCATGCCTCAACACCACGCACTGGGCGGCAGCTTGTCAAACAAGGACCAGATGTGGCCACGAGGGTTGCACGGGCACACACTTATGATTGTTACACCAGGCGAGAGAAACTACACCAGAGAAGAACACCAAGCCCAGTGTGATTTGTTCAACGTCGCGGTCTGCCAGTAAACCAGTACGCTCAGGAGTAGTTGCCATGGGAGTGGCGAGCCTAACTGAGGTGGTCAAGGCGTTGGCTTTCGTCGGCAGTGGATCGAACACTACAGCAGTGAAGGATCGGTTTGCCGACAAGCACCGGCCCGCTAAAAGTACGACGTCGTTAGCAGTGAGCATGGTGGGAGGAACACAAGTAATGACTGCCGACCGGTTGAGTTTACAGCTCATCTCCCTAGACACTGACGAGCAGATCGAATCAATGGAGTCATTTATATCAGCTGATCTCCTCATGCGAGCACCAAGGTCGGTGAACGCAATTTTGACTAGGTGGCCCCATCTGCAGGATGTAACCATTGCAGACTGGGAAGACAACGAAGTGGACTTCCTCATGGGCTGCGACGTGCCAGAGGCGCATTGGGTGCTTGACCGGGGAGTGGGCAATCACCAGGCACATACCGTAGGCACAGCTGTGGGATGGATATTATATGGTCCAGTGGGGGGAAGTGGGGACGTATCAGCCGAAACGTACCGTACAGAGTATTTATTGCCGCGGCGGTATGGGAAGGAGTTCCGCGATATCGGAAAAGCAGGACTGTCGTGTTCTCAAGAGGACCATTCCGTTTTGAAAACTGTGCTGCAAGGAACTAAGGGCCTTAAAAAACTGTTCGGTTGATAACAGAAACTATGCTCTGCAAAGACTACTACGACTGAAAGAATGCATAGTTCGAGACCAAGATCTGTGGGAACGATAAGCAGAATTAACGAAGCCATACGAAGCTCTCTGCTACGGTGAAAAGTTGCCTGCTACCACCGACGGCCGGAATGGGGTCTGTTGTCTACCTCATCACCCGGTTATCACCCCTAATAAACCCGCAAAGTGCGGGTGGCTTCCGACTGCGCAGCCTGGGCCTGACTGGAACACGCCCCTCAGCGAAGTTTTGTGCCGTCTCAGAGTGAGTACAGTGGCCTTGTCCGCCCATCTCAGGAAAATGTTTCACAGGGTGGAAGCATCGGTGGAAAACGAGATGCGATGCGCTTCCTATGGTGGGAACAGAACAACAGGGACAAAGTAGTGATAAATTATAAGATGACCGTTCTTCACTTCAGGACGGTATCATCACCGTTTTGTACGAACTACGCTCTTCGAGAATCAGCGAACAAACATGGAGGTTTGGTGCATCAGTCGGTGGTAGATAGCGTCAGCAGAAACCCCTAATTCGACAACCATCTTTGGTCATTCAATGATGTAGACTCGGCACCAGCGCTGTTCAGATGTTTAACAAGATTGCTAGAAGATGGCAGCTTCCATCTAACGAAATGGGCGTCAAACGCTTCAGAAGTGCTCGAACTCATTCCGTACCGCGAGAGGACCAAAAGGGTTAGAGATTTGGACGGCTCTCCGCTCCGTACCGAAAGCACGCTAGGGATACAGTGGAATGCGGAAATGGACGGCTTCGTTTTCGAGCCAAACGTTCCCGAGCTGCCAGTCACTCGTCGTGGTACACTATCTTCTGCCACTGGTTCGTTTGATCCGCTCGGTTTCGTCTATCCCTAGCTGCTACCTGGAAAGATCCTGCTGCAGCTGCTCTGCCACAAGAAAGTCGATTGGGACCAGCCACTGGACCAAGAAGACCGGTTGGACTGGGAGGGGCTTCTGAGCACCTCAAAGAAACTAGGAGACATACGGATTCCACGATGTTTGCCCCCTGGTCATACAACACGAACGGGAGAACTACCTGCCTTTTCTGAAGCATCAAAAGTCGGTTACGGTGCCGTAGTGTATGGACGATGGTGGGCGGCGATGAACAATATGCTACGAGGATCCTGTGCGCCAAAGTCCGTGCTTCCTTACTGAAATCGGTTTCGATCCCGCCCTTGGACTCAGCGCAGCCGTGTTAGCGGTCAGGGAGGTACAAGCGGCAAAGATACGTTTGGACCTCTACATTTGGTCAGCTAGTTTCTGGACGGACTCGACGTTAGTACTGTGCTACATTCACAGCGTCAGGGGCCGGTTTTGTACTTTCGTTGCTAACCGACTCACGATCATCCACGAGGAAACGACCATGAAACAGTGTAAACGTGTCAAGTCTGGCGATAACCCAACCGATCTGTGCTCCCGAGGTGCGACCAACTTCCGGCACCCAGACGCGTGGAGGAGAGGACCGAAATTCCTGCAAATGCCTAGACAGGACTGGCCCGTGTAGGAACCGAAAACCTTTCTGGAATTGGAGCTGGGGTCCAAGAGCGTAGTGTTGACGGCCACAGTCGTCGGATCGACATTCATTTTGTCACGATTGGTCAGGTTTTCCTCCTAGATGAACACGTTTTGGCAATTAGTTTGGTTGGCCAGACTCAAGCGACATTTGTTAGTCATGGAGGGGATCCGCCCCGCCAGCCGGGTGTGAGTGGGTCCGGCAAGCCCGATGAATTACGTGCCGCAGGACACGCTCTATTCAAGATGAAACAACGGGAGGCTTTAACTCGAGAACTTGAAAGGGCGGAAGAAGAGGTACCAACCGACAAAAGAATATCATCTCAGAGAGGCGACTTGAAGCATTCGAACCCCAAACTCAATATTGGATTACTACGGGCAGATGGTAGGCTGACCAACTCCCACCTGAGCTTTGACACGAAATGCCCCATATTGCTGCCGGCTCGATAACCTGTGATAGAGCTAATGATCTAACACGTCCACGCCGTAGAGGAAGATGCCGTGGTAAGTCAAGTGACGAGCGTCATCCGAAAGCGCCTTTGGTTGCCGAGAGGGAGAGCGTAACCCGATGCTGCGTACATTGTGGGAGAAGCCACGCCGCAGCGGGCAAACAACACATGGTCACGCTGCCAGAATTCAGGGTGACTCCGGGCTGGTGGCTGTTTAGCTACACCGGGCTGGACAACTTGTGGGGCAAGTGTGGGAAGGGTTTGGAAGAACGATACGGGTGTATCATGACGATCATGAAGTCACGCGTATTGCACTTAGAAGTTGCACACTCGACGGCAACCGACTTTCCTATGAGCCTTGCAACACTTTATCAACCGAAGAGGCGAATCGGCAGAGACATACTCCGACAATGGGTCAAACTTCGTGGGCGCTTGCCGGAAGCTGCAGCGTTAGCACGAAAACATGAACAGGGACGAACTGCAGTATCAAACCGTTGCCTATGATATACGATGGCATTTCAACCCCTCACAGGCCAGTCATCACGGTGGGGTATGGGAACGTCTGATCAGGTCTACCAGGCGAATATTGCTGCCGATCATTCAGCGACATCCGCCCAACGACGAAACGTTGAGCACCGTCATGACTGAGGTCAAGAGAATTCCGGAGAACCGCCCACCGGTTCCAGTAACCTACGGCGACCCTACCCATCTGGCATTCACTCCGAATGACTTATTGGAGTTAAGGTCGAACGAAAGTCTTCGAGGACCGATAAACCTCCGTGAGAGCTACCTCCTTGGGCGGAAGCAGGCGAACTACCTTGCCAAGGATTTTTGGAGGCGATGGCTGCGGGAGTACCTATCGGCTCTGAAAGCTTGACAGAAGTGACTGATCAGAGCAAGACCATTCAAGGTTGGTGATGTAATGATAATCGCCGACGAACACGCGCACTTCAGCCCCTGGCCTTTGGGCGTGTTTGTGGAAACCATCGAAAGCTCTGACGAAACGATAAGAATTCCGACGGCGAAGACCACCAACGGAATGCTAATGCGCCATGTAGGCAGTATCAGCTTCCTCGAGAGTGAAGACGGAGAAGCCGATAACACGGAACCCAGTAGATCATTTCACATTCCTCTTCGAAGTGTTTGGAGGAAGCTCCCATTCATGGGGGTATTTATGACATACTGACGTGTTGAACTATCCTACACCCTGACACATACACACTTACATGATACACGTTTATTCTTCTTGACCTCCATCAAACATGTTGCAATGTTCACATTTTTCGTTGACGTTAGGGAAGGCCTTTCGCATATGTGGTAGTAGTTGTGATTCCACCATACACCCGGACACACAACGATCCAACTTAAATAATACTCGTTCACACTCAATGATTTCTATCAAAACACTTCGCAGGGATGATTGTTTCTCGTTTATCAATGACATTATGGAAGATATCTCCAGTAAGTTACGGTTGTTAGTATTTTCCCATACACCGGAGCGCCACCTCACCCATGACACCCACACATATTGGCTCACACTAGCACACACTGCCGAGGCAAAACGGCTATCCCGAGAACAGCGCCCAAGTTTATTCTTCGCGCCCGCAATCGATCAGCCGTTTTCATGGACGATGCAGAGTAACCTCACTTCGGTGTGGCCACCGTATCAAGTGTGATCGTGAGTAGAACGTTGATGACAGGGTATCAGACATGCGAACTGACAGCAGGGCCTGGGTAGGTAGCAAGAATCAGTATACATATTCCGGACCTTTGACTCTGCAAAGATTCTGGAGGATTTTGGTGGGTGGTGTAACGGCGGGTAGCGGAAAATTCCCATAAAAACACTGTAGTGCCATGTTTCCTTAACATCACTCACTTATTCACACCATTGACTTGTTTTATGCACTGCGTGTTTTTACAAACCAGCGTTCGTTTGTTCACGTCCAGCGCGCTACTCTGTCATATCCTTGTCCTTGACCTGCGTAACGCGCGTGCTCTTTTCTCGCACGCCGCAATTCGGTTCTCGTTTTATGAGCCCTTGAGATCGCATAGCTGAGGCTTGTATCTGTTTAGTATCATAGTTAATTTGATAATCTAGTATCGTAGGAATTCACGGATAACCGTCCTCTGATTTCGGGATCCGATGCGAACTTGGCTACGCATCGCTCAAATGTTTCCTGCAGCAGAACCCAAGAATTTGATGGGAAGAAAAGAGTTAGAGCTTCAGATACAGAACAAAACAAATCAACCGGCGAGAAGATGATATGGATCGGCGGTCTGTTGCTGGCAAACACGCGACACACCTGGAAATCTGGTGGGGGTGTACTGCCGGAGTGATAAAAAAAGTCCGGGGGGGGGGGAGTAACTGGTAGATGGTCAGAAAAATGTTCACTTTAAATTAGATGGGTGATGATACGTCGGCATGCAAACTGTCACGGAGAAAAAAAACGACATATGGCGTGCAGATATGGCCATTGCAATTTTGACTAGCATACGAAGGTGGTGGTGGAGAGTATGGGGGGTGGAGTGTGCATTTACTATTGATTATTTTGATGAATATCTTACAAGAGCAACAGAGAGGTGGATTTACGGTATGGGTATACTTGAGTTAGTGAGAAATGTAGAGTATTTGGAGCTCAGCAAAATCAGAATAAAGCGATGGAAGAGCACTGTATTGGGAACAGGTAGACTAGGGAGGATTGCGAATAATCACCAGATATATCGCTGACCGCTAAAGAGTTATGGAAAGATGGCCAAGCTAGGAACGTCAGTTGGTTATTGTGATTAAAAAACTGACAGCTATATTAACTGTGCCTTCGTGAAATTTCTGATCGCCGGAAGCCAACGGACTGCGGTCTTGTCAACGCAAGTTTATACTTTTCTCTCAGAGCCCCTGCTGATTTATCGGGCTGCTCAGATTGCGATCCACGTATAATCAGCTGGTAACTGCCCCTGGCACTGTGCATTATCTGGTAATTACGGACCTCTGTCAGAGTGAGGGATATGATTTCAGGGTAGCAGAAGCATCAGTCAATCGGCGAGAAATTCGACGGAATACGGCAAACCGTTTCGAATGAAAGTTACAGGAAATGGGAGCTGGGGCGGTGATCAATTGTGCATGGTTTGTTGTTGCTTAAGCCTGGACAGTGACATCAGCGGGGGCACTACTTGTAACGACCGGTCGTGGAAAATCTCCATAAACCTTTGCGATTCAGTGTTCTTCTTAACGTTGCTCACTTGCTTACACTATTGACTTGTCTTTACATACTGTTTATTCTTATGGACCAATTGCTTTTTGTTCGCGCCCAGAGCGCTACTTTGTCATATCCTTGTTCTAGACCTGTGTGACGCACGTGCTCCTTGCTAGCGCGCTGCAATTCGGTTTCTCGTTTGTTGAGTCCTTGTAAACTCATTATTGAGGTTTGCGTTCTTCTTGGTGTCATGGGTCACTCAATAATCTAGCATCGTAGAATATCGAGGATAATCGTCTTTCGATTTCAGGATCCGTTGTGAATTTGGCTACACATTGCTCAAAACGTCCGTTGCAATACTCAATAAATCAATTTGGAACGAGAGAAAACACGCGAAATGCCAAGAAAAGGATCGAAATTATTGGAATCCGGACAGGAAGTAACACGGCATGTCACTGGGGAGGTTTTGGGTACATTTGATCCTTTAGTTAGTGCTAGATCGCTTAGTCCTCTCAGTGCTAGTTCATGTGTTAATGAGAGTAGTATTGATCGTAAGGATGTTGATTTATATAGGCTGAGAATACTAGACCTAGAGCAACAGTTACTGTCGGCTAGACAACAGGCCCAGGAAGCAGAAAAGAAGTGTACACAGAAAGAGCGAGAGCATTAGACCAGCGAATTCGACACTTCCGATAGATCAGGGGGCAACAAGATAGGGAACACCACGCCGGTCGCCGACTACAAACCACCATCGATCGATTTGCCCAGAGTGGAACCAACGGTTTTCGACGGGCGAGCTGAACAATACTGCAAGCTTGTCAAGCAGTTCGAGACGTTCGTTGAAAATAAGGTAACCGACCCTGGGCAAAGGCTTCTCTACCTGACTCACTGCTGTCGACGCCGAGCAAGAGAAGCTATCGACGGGTGTACCATGCTCGACCCGGAACAAGGCTACACAAGAGCAAGGAAAATTCTAAGGGACTTGTTTGGCCAACCGTTCAAAGTAGCCCGTAACCTAATAGAGGGCGTGATGGTAGAGGCAAAGAGAACCAAGGGTTATGTCTTCACAATGGCCGACCTGGTGATTAAGATGCAAAACTGCTCAATAGCCCTCGACAGTTTAGGTTACAGGGCTGACCTGGATGCCACGCACACTTTGGAACACATAGTCCGTCACCTCTCCCCCGAACTACAGGGTCGGTGGGCGGAAGAAGCGGAACCGATAAGCCGAAATGACGAGGAGGCTAACTTCGAAGACCTGACCGAATACTTGGACGGGCATACCAGGATAGCTGACAGCAGGTTCGGCCGACTTATCCGGGGCAGCAACCGGGCAAACAAGCCCAGTACTAGCCGGGCTCCAACCCCTGCACGGGAACATCCAAAATACCAACCTTGGACCAATACACATGCTATTTCACGCTATGCTACTGCGCAACCAAATTGCAGATCCTGTGGTGCTAGCCATGGATTACCATAATGCCCCAAGTTCGGCAACGCCACGATAGACGAACGGTGGGGAATGGTGAGGATTGCAGGAGCGTGTTTTACTTGTCTCACCACCGCATACCAGGCGGCAGCCTGTAGGACAAGGAACCGATGTGGTTACGAGGGCTGCACGGGCAGGCACCATCGGTTGCTGCACCAGGTGAGAGTAACCTTACCCGAGACGAGTACCAAACCCAGCGTTATTTGTTCAACGTCACGATCTGCCAGTAAACCGGTACGTTTGGGCGTAGTGGCCGTGGGAGTAGTGACCCCAACATGAGTGGCCAAAGCGATGGCCTTCATAGATAGTGGCTCGGATACCACGCTAGTAAGGAAGGAGTTTGCAGAGAGACATGGGATTAGAGGGAATCAATCCTCATTAGCAGTAAGCACAGTGAGTGGCACCGAAGTCATCAAGTCGACCAAACTGCACTTACAACTCGCTTCCTTGGTCGGCAACGATAGGGCAGAAACCCTAGAAGCATTCACTATAAAGGACCTGCCGATGAGAGCACCTCAGTCAGTGCAATCGATTCTGACTCAGTGGCCGCATCTCGACCGGGTTACGATCGAGGAGTGGCAGAGTAACGAAATTGATCTGCTGATCGGTTGTGATATACCGGAAGAGCATTGGGCCCTGGATCAAAGGATAGGAAGCCGCGATGCACGTTATGCAGTACGCACCATATTCGGTTGGACTTTATATGGTAGTACAGACGGCAGATAAAGCAAACAAATCAACAGCATTTCGATGGAAACGACGAACATCGAACGGGCATTCCAGCAATTGTATAACACCGAATTTGCCGACTTGGCCATGGACAGAGATGCTCCATCACGAGAAGATAGGTTGGCTTTGGAAATGGTGGCCGAGAACGTCAAGTACGCAAAAGGTCGTTTCGAGGTTCCTATCGCGTGGAGACCCAACATGAAACCCATGCCAAACAGCCGAGAAATGGCTGTGAAAGGAGTAGGCTTCCTCAAAGCCAGGCTGCTCCGGGAACCACAATTAGAGATAGAATACACGCGAGCCATGCAACATAACATCGACTTGAGTTACATGGAAACAGTAGATACAGCGGTTACCAGGGCAAATTTGAGGTGGTACCTACCTCATTACCCGGTCGTGAACCCAAAGAAACCGAGGAAGGTCAGAGTGGATTTCGACTGTGCCGCGAATAGTCAGGGTGTGTCACTGAACGACCATATATTTTAGGGCCCAGACTGGACAACACAGCTTGTCGAGGTTTTATGTCGTTTTCGGCTGGGAAAAGCAGCCGACTCCGCGGACATACGCGAAATGTTTCTACAACTGAAGATGCCCGTTAAAGATAGGGACGCCTTCCGTCTCCTCTGGTGGCCTGATAACGACACAAATCGCGCACCCGACGAGTACAGGCTGACCGTGCACCCCTTTGGGACGGTTTAATAATAATGGTTTATTTCGGAGACGCCCAAGGCAAGCCTGGAGCATGATCAACTGTTTACAAGTGATGCAATAAACAGACAAAACCCTTGAAAAAGTAGAAATTTTTCATGACAGGAGTTGAAAAAACGGACTCAGAATGGGGAATAACGTGGGATGAAAGTAGGCAAGAGTATGCATACCAAAAGAAATGTACAAGGTTTAAATGGACCCACGGACGGATTCAAAAGGACGCCCGGTTAGTTCGAAAAGTCAAGGTCAAGTGGGGGATTTGGCTGGTCAGTATAGGGACATCTGAAGGCTGACTGATGTGCATGAGAAGGGCTAGAAATCAGAACAAGAAACTGTAATAGCGGGAGACGATGGAGAAAAAGTGACATTCACTGCAGGGATTAGATAGCAACGAAGCATTGGTACTCTGCAATAGATGGTCGGCGAGCCGGGCACAAAACTCATTGTAAAACATAGAGCGAGCAAAGTAAGACGTAAAAAGTGAATCAGGTAAAAAATGGTTCATAGGAATTGGACACAGTAGATGTGAGTTATAGATGTAGAAGGAATGGTTGCATATCATGGCGGTCAGCGGAATGATAGCAAGAAAAATGGCCTGTGAAGAACTACAGGATACAAGGCGAATGCATACACACATATGTGCGGTTGTTTATATATATATATATATATATATATATATATATATATATAAGAAAAGCCGGATCAATAACAATGGAGTCCTAGAAAGAAATTATCAGTTATTAGGAAGGGCGGGTTAGGTTAAGTCGAATGGTTGTAGAATTAACTTTGGAATATCGTGGTGAATTATCTTCATGACAGGTAAACTCGGTGGATCAACAGAGAGAGCGGAGAATGCGGAAGCACAGAAAAGACGACAACTGAGAAGCAGTTCAAAAAAGGGGAGATGAATGAAAGTACGGAAGAGAACAGGTAAGAATGGATCAAATAACCTGATTTGTGCAGCTGAGACATGTGGCGTCGGTCAAGAATGGGAGAAGCATTATTAAATGGGCTTACATTATTCAACAGGAAGATAGTGGCGATGGAGATGGCTAAGCAGCGCAGAGCGATTTTGCATACAAAGTGGAGAAAGTTACCTGGGAGGTGAAACTGCCTGTGGTGCAAGATGCAGCAGCTGTGACGGCAAACAGCGCGGGAGAGGAATGAGCAAAAGGGGTACCAGGGGGTAATGGCAGATCAAACGGACTGAAGCCGTGAATGAGAACCATGACGAAACAGTGAGTTTACATTAGGCGGCAAGTGGAAAAGCAGAACGGTCCAAAAGACACACATAAAATGCCTGTGGCAAACAGTAGACGAAACAGGAGATGGGAGTGTAACAGCCGGTCGTGGAAAATCCCCCTTTTTCCCTCGCGATTCAGTGTTTTTTCCCAACATCACTCATTTCCATACACTATTGACTTGTCTTTACGAACTGGTTGTTTTTCTGGACCAATTGTTGTTTGTTCGCGCCCAGAGCGCTACTTTGGCACATCCTTGTTCGGGACCTGCGTGACGCTGTCTGCTCACACGCTGCTATTCGGTTTCTCGTTGTTGAGTCCTTGTGATCGTATTATTGAGGTTTGTATATTGTTTATGTCACTGTTTATTGTAATAATCCAGTATCGTAGAATATCACGGATAATCGTCTTTTGATTTCGGGATCCGTTGCGAATTTGGCTACGCATTGCTCAAACGTTCGTTACAGGGAGCACGGGCCGAAAAAGACAGGTGAGACACAACCAGCAAGATCATTTCATTGCAGATGGAACACGAAAAAAGCAGAGCGGAAAGAAGTACCGGGACAGGTAAACCGGTGGACGAACATATCGCATGAACAATGGATGTGCGTCGGAGTCGGGGACATAGGAATTGGGAGCTGCTTGCATGCAGGCAACTGTACAAGTGGATGTAAATGGAAGATAATAATCGCAGCACTGCCAAGTGGAAGGATCCACAGAGGAGTTGCGGAGCCAGGCAAGGAAAATAGAGTGTTAGTGACTGGATAATAAATGTGGCTGTGAGAGATGCAGAGTTTGGAACGGCAGTTCTAATATGAGAATTGGTCATGGGTGCGGGTGGGGCTGGTGTGTAATGGTATTAGGCGTAAGAAGAGAGAACGAGGGAGGGTTTGACAGAACGGTAGGCAGTGAAGCGTGAGCATGCGATCAATGAGCTTTATAGGCCTAGGGTGATACCAAATTAATAGGTACAACAAACCGGCAACGCCGACATTGGTGAAGAAATAAAATATTAGCGGTCGTCGGCAGAGTAAAGTGGGCAGGACGATAGTGATGTGCAATGAGAGGTAATACAGTGAGAGTCGATAGGAGCAAGGACAGGATGGGTAAGTGTGCATACCACAGAAGAACGAAAAAGTGGATTCGATAAGAGTTCTAGCAAGAGTGATAGGTGGGCGTACAGTGGCGAACAAGGATGGTTGGAGCATGCGGTCAGCAGTTAACAGCATTAGAGCGTGCGATGCGCAACCGGTGCTAGTGGGTGGGACTGGACGTTCGCTGGACACCCAACCTGAAAAACACTTCGAGGTGAACACAGGGGGTGTGATCCACCAACCAAATTGCGTTCGCACATTGTCGCAGACGACCTGCACGCCCGATTTGCGCCAGCCAAAGCGGTGGATTTGACCGCGCCCCGCACCGTTGGGAATGGCACCAATGTTTATTGGTGGTTATGCATGTGGGGCGTAGTTCAACTGTGAAAGTATGAGATATAAGTTCGGCGATCGGATGGTCAGGTTGCAGGGGGTTCCAGAGGACGGAGCCAGCTGCTAATAATCGACCAAACAGCGGCGTTATCCAGGCGCGTATACCAACATTGAGGGTGAAATTCACGTAAGGAGATAATTGGAAAGGGAGAGCAGATAAAAAAGAGCAGTCAGGGCTTGCCTCTGCTGTGGATCAACGGTTAATGGAGGCATATAAAGCCAGTAAAGGACGAGGCATAAGAGTGACAGAAACTACGGGGGTAGGTAGAAGCAAAGTGGTTGAACCTAGTGGCATTTCAATTTGCTTGATTCATTAAGGAAATGGACATAGGTAGTTTAACGTTGAGAACTCAGTCAGATAGATGAAACTGTCTATCGTTGATTGTGTCCCTAAGTGGAAGGAGCAGGGCCGGCGAAGGAGTAGGTCTTAGAATTCGAGGCCCCTCTCGTAAGCCATATCTTCTGCCATGCTCATATTAGATAACTGGAGTGCACGGATGAAGCTGAGATATGGGATGAGTGCCGACAGAAATTGGGATTTGATTTGTGAGGCTCGAAGGGTGATGGGCAACTTGTTCCAGACCTTGGAGTAGACAAGAAGGAAAAACGTAAACGTATTGCCGACTGAGCTATACTGGAAGGGACAGTAAAAGGCCTGTGACGAAGTGAGTAGGGGGTTTCACGGGAGAAGCTTACTGGGTCAAAGGAAAAAGACCGGTTATGGAGCAGGTTATACAAGAAGACTAAGTTTAGTCTTATGCGGCGGAGCCAGAGTGGGTCAAGATTCAGATTTTGGCATCGTTCTCTATAGTTTAAAGAGGTGGACGATCAGAGTAGTTGTTTAGTGGAACGCCTTTGTATGCTTTGAATCGCAATTCTGTCGAATTTCGTGATGTTAGAAAATATCATTGGACAGTATTCAAGCAAAGGCCTGATGTGGGATTTGTAGATGCTGAGGATACTGTCCCGGAGACCAAAGGAGCGGAAGAGAAGGGCCACACTTCTTCTAGCCTTGGCCGCTTGGATGGCGGCGTGCTCAGAAAAGTTGAGGGAGCAGGAACAGCTGAGGCCCAAATCGCGGATAGTAGATCAACTGGCTATTGGGAACCCACCAAGAGTCAAGGATCCAGGGGGCAATTGGAATTTGTAGGTGAGGACATCGCACTTATCAGTGGAAAAGCTCATCCCCCAGGTATGGCACCGGCGGTCAAGTGCTGCGAGGTCAGCGGAAATGTTGCAGTGTCGTGGAATGGTGACTGAACGCTTCCAGTTCGACGGTACCAAACTAAATTTGGGTGACAAGGTGAATAGGTTCAGTAGAAGAAGTGGAAGGTCCGATCCACCGTTAATGATTGCAGCTTGGGGCAACCCGTCTGGTCCAGGATGGGCAGATGATTTATAGAGTGAAATGAGCCTGGAAATAACGTTTACTTCAAATATTAGGGTAGAAAGGGAGGAGCTGGTAACAGCCAGAGGATTTGTAGGTGCTGTATATAAGGCGGAGGCCATGGAATTGGTGAAGTAATGGTTGAAGGCCTCAGCGATATCAGGAGGGGAGGCGGCCGAACTTTTATTCGGCAACACAACGTATTGGATCATAGTATCTGTTGCCGAATTCCTAGATTTGTGTAGGAGTGAGAGTTTCAATGTTTTATTGGGATGCCTTATGGCTTTGGCTTCTTCGTAGCGGAGCTGTTTTTCCTTTAGGTCCCGGATAATATCAGTAAGACGCGTTAGTCTCACGAGAAAAGAGAAGTCGTGGTTTTGGAGGTAAAATCCTTGCATCCTAAGATCATGCAATCGAGCATGCTTCGGGTGTCCCCGAAATAAACCATTATCATTATTATTATTATTACTTTCGTTGGAGGGAGGCAAGTTTGGACTTCCCAAGGGAGTAGTTTTGGGATATTGGGCTGAGTCTCAGGAGGCAGTTTCCCATGTTAAGGTAAAAGTGATCAGCCGCTTGTTGGGGGTCAGCCGTTAGAAAAAAACTGCTCCAATCTTGGTTACAGATGAGATTGAGCAGAGAGTTCCAATTTAAACGGACGGAATTATTGACTGGGATCAGGTAGTCTGATGAATAAGGATGGAATGAAAGATTACCAGCCACTATCTTGTGGTCGCTACCCGGAAGTTTATTCAGAACGGAAACCCAAAAGTGGGAAACATCATGGGTGAATATAAGATCTAGGATGTTGGCGTTCCTAGTAAGGGTTTTAACGTGTTGCAGTCAGCCCCCAATGTGAGTAAGGGACACAAAGTCTATTAAGTTGGGAGGTGCCGTGAGGTTTCGCAAGGATATTTTAGGCCAGTTAAAATTACCGGCTATGATTTTCGCTGCCGAAGGTAGTAGTGAAAGGCAACCGAAGGCTTCAATTAAGGGAGTTAAGTCTGCAATAGTAGATGAGGGCGGGCGATAGACACAACCAATGTGCATGACTGCAGTTGAGAACCGAATGGTGAGCTATAGATAATCCGGAATTGAGTCGAGTGTGGTATGTCTGATGGCGACTACTGCAAGGGCATGCTGTACGTACACTATGCACCCACCCCCGCGTCTGTCAACCCTATTTACCCCAAAAACCTTGTGCCCTTCAAGCATAATTTCGCTTGTGCTGGTGTGTTCGGTGAGCCAGGTTTTAGTAATAAAGATGATGTCAGGACTGGAGGTTATGACATAATTTTTTAAGTAATGAAGCTTATTTAAGATGTACCGCGAGTTAAATAAGATGAATGATAACCCACTCATGTGGAAGTGAGTGTCAGGGTTAGGTAACGTATGGTAGTTGTTGGTCGGAGGAAGTGCACGGTGAAGGGCATGAGTTGGAGCTATTACCCAAGAGAAGGAAAAGCAAGCTTTGGATGCCTCCTCAATGGTTTCTGAATAATCAGCCGCGGATGAACCGGAAATAATCAATTTTGGGTTATTACGAGGTGAAAGAGAAGACCTTAGACGAAGTAGTCCTGCTACTTGTCCTGATTCGTTGGAACCGTTCGATGCTCCAATGCAGTGGCAGAATACGGGGTTATAGAAGGTGCTGGCTTTCCCACGTGACAAACTTGGTATTGGTTGGTGTTGTGTGGTAAGAGCAGGCCTCAGAGGGTAAGTACTAAAGGAGTTTGAGGCGGCTTTGCCGCCCATCGATGCGGCTTGCCCGGGTGCGGAAAGATATGGATCGGCGGTTGGTAGAGGGGGTATATGGAGGTTATTTTGGAAGATGGTAGTGGTAATACGCAGTGTTGCGTGGTTGGCCTGCGGAGTTCGGTGTGCTACCGAAAGTATGAACGACTGGTAAGGAGCCGGCATTGGAAAGTGGTTCATTAGGGTTCGAAGAGATGAAAGAGTGCGGGATTGTATGCCACAGGGTGGGGAACATTTACTCGGAGGGGGTTTGTGGATGTATCCTGCGCGTAAAACGTCTGTAGTGGGGCAGAACGAAAATTTTGGTAGGGTGAAGGAACTAACGGGATGAACGGTGGAGGCACGGAAAAGTTAATAAATGATGAGCTAGGCAGGTGCAGCTTTGAATAATAGCTGTGAGGTGCTTTGCGAGCTGGGGTTTCGCTGGGAGGAATTACGGTTTGAGAAACTATCTTTTTGGGAACAGAAAACGTAGGTCCCGGCATTAGTGACATCTTACTAGGGTATCTGTTCGCTTCTAATCTATGCACGACCTTCGGGGGGTAGCCTGGTGATATAAGGCGGTGGTTGCCTAATGAGCTAAATGTTGAGCCCTTCAGTAGGTATGGAGTGTGGGTTGCCGAATTCTGGATTTGCAGCCATGTGTTGCCGTTGGTATCGACACGGCACTGGGGGCTGAGTGTAGATCGTTACTGACTTTCGGCCCGTGTGTTATAAGTTAGATTGCAACAGTGAGGTTGTGCCTTTAGGTAGGCTACTTCTTGGAAGCTTGTTTACGGGAGTATGCCCTGAAGGCTGACGGGTTAGATTCGAGAAAGAACGACCTGGCAATGGTATGGTGCGGTCCTGCGAATGGGTTTTAGTCGTGGCTATGTGGTGTGGACAAGAAAGACCATACGTTGATTTATGTGTCGCCTTGGGAGAGTGATGCATAGTTGTTAAGTCAGGGAGGCTACGCGACTTAGGTGGCTGCTTCTGATGCACAGAGCTAATCTGTCTAGCAGGACTCGGTGGTTTCCAGTCCCAGGCATCTGTGACGCTATTGACGAGCCTAGGGCGCTTGGAGACTGGTGGATTTGGAGAAGGCCCAGGCGCCGCTTCAAGGTCTACATCAGACGGCTGTTGGCTGATAGACGTTGGTCGCATAAAATAGGTTGGGGGAATGACGGGGTTAGGTGTCTTTTGGGCGGATTCCTGCCTTGGATGTTTGCAAAAAATCAACTTTCTCAGCACTTCTCGGTGTAGTGGTGTTTTGTCGGATGCTATTCGAATGTTTTTGTGTGGCGAGTTATTAGCAATAACTGTTTGCTAATGAATAAACTCACTGGCTGTCAGGCAGTTCGGAAATTGAAAAAGTAGGGGGCATTGTTGTCGTTGTGTTTGTTTGCGTAGTCTGCTGACACGGCATATCACACATTCCATGTTAGCGGCCTTCAGCAAGGCACTGCTGACTATGTTGCGTGGGGCCCTATCGGGAATGTTAAATACAATGGCGTGATTCGAGTTTCATACTCGTTCTGAAACCTCCGCAGATATGCTGTCAATAAAGTTACACTTGGCAACTAAGTTACAGTCCGTAGTTACCACAGAGGGCTCGAAGAGTTGAGCCAGTGGTGTCAGAATTCTGGTGGCTCTGTCAAGAGCTTCAACCCGCGGTTCGAGTTTCTTCCCCCTTTTGTGCTAACTTTGCCCTCCGTGAAACCCCCAGGCTTTTCGACGGCACCAGCAGCTTGTTAGGAAGAGCAATGGGCCACTTCTACGTGGACGATTTTCTGTGCTCCATTGACGATCCAAATGGTGCTATTCTTTATATGACCTAACTGATCGCCACTCTAAATGCCAGAGGATTCAACCTCGCTAAATGGACTTCGAACAACCAAGAGGTGCTCAATGTTATCCCGAAGTGCGAGAAAATGGAGTGTAAGAAAGAGCTTTTGGGATCCTCTTCACGAACGGAGCGCAAGCTTGGGCTTCAGTGGAAACCCAGAGGGGACGAATTCATTTTCACCCTGGACCTACCCAAACGACCAGTCACACGGCGAGGAATCCTATCAGCAGTCTCAAGCTTCTATGACCCCCCAGGTTTTGTTTCGCCGTAGTTGTTACCGGGAAAGTGCTTGCTGCAATCGCTGTGCCAAAGAGGGACGGGCTGGGACGAACCTCTCCAGGATGACGATGATAAGCGATGGCGCGACTGGCTGCACAGCCAGGAGCAACTTGGGGAGATAAAAGTACAAAGAAGCTCAACAAGTATCAAGTGCACAAACGATGCCCGACTCCGCTTATTCTCCGATGCATCGGAAATAGGCTACGGGAGAGCAGCTTACGGCTGCTGGGTGGACGCAAATGGTGGGCGGCGAAGCGAGATACTACTCGCAAAGGCGAGAGTAGCTCCACTGAAAAACGGTGTCCATTCCAAGGCTGGAACTGACCGCATCAGCACTGGCCGTAAAAGCCGCGGGGCTGATTAAGAGATGCTTCGACCGGATAGGCTGGGAAACAAACTTTTGGCCGGATTCAGCCACGGTACCTCATTACATAAACAACACTACCACTCGTTTTAACACTTTCGTGGCCAACAGACTCACTTTAATCCACGAGTCGACTAAAACCAATCAACGGCACTGGGTAAAATCCGCCAGTAACCCAGCCGACTTCTGCTCAAGGGGCCTATAAACACTAGAGAGGTTGCCGACGTGGAAAGTTGGACCGGATTCCTCAAGGCAACTAAAGAGATGTGGCCAACACTATAAACACCCAAGGCTGATGATGGTGATATCGAGATTAAAGACTGGTACTGGGTATAAACTTCACGGGAAGCGTAGACCTGATAGAGAAACTGTGCCAATTCCCCAAATGGACAAAAATGTAAAGAGCCGCGGTCTGGTGGACACGGCACAAGGCACTCTTATTGACTATGAAAGGCGCAAGACCACAAAACATTGAACGTGGGGACGATACTACCGGGCGAGCTGAATCAAGCCAAACTGGATGTTCTACACCTACTGCAACTAGACGCTTTCCCGTCCGAGGCCAGCGAGCTAGCCAGGACAGATGATAACACCAAAGGAAGCAGCCTGTTACACAGTAGTATCCGAGCACTAGACCCCATGCGAATCGACGGACTACTGAGAGTTGGAGGGCGGCTGACGAATTCAAGCCTAGAGTACGAAACAAAACACCCCATAATAATCCCCGGTGACCGCCATATAACGAGATGCCTGATAGATCATGTACATCGGGAAGAGGGACACGCAGGCCTGAATCACTTATTGAACAATATACGCCGACGATTTTGGGTGACAAAGGGACCAGCGACAGCCAAGCGAGTCATAGGCAACTGCATCACTTTTCGTCGCCAGAGGGCAGCAGCTGGTCAACAAATGATGGCTCACCTTCCATCCGCGACAGTTCAACCGGGATGGTGCTCGTTCGTGGAAA
Organism: Fasciola hepatica; assembly: GCA_948099385.1. NCBI lineage: Eukaryota > Metazoa > Platyhelminthes > Trematoda > Plagiorchiida > Fasciolidae > Fasciola > Fasciola hepatica. Next base: position 376,437 of record CANUEZ040000170.1, read on the forward strand.
TCGGCGTGGACTGCTTTGGCCCGTTACTTGTACGACAGCAAAGGAGCACCCAGAAGAGGTACGGCTGCCTGATAACATGTTTACAATCCAGAGCAGTCCACCTCGAAGTAGTGCAAAACATGACAACCGATTCATTCCTAATGGCTCCTCAAAGGTTCGTTGCGAGGCGGGGCGTCCCAAGAAGGTTTACTCAGACGATGGCTCGAACTTCGTTGGGGCTCACAAAGAGTTAGAGAAATGATGGAACCCCCTAGACCACGCAAAAATACAAAAAAAAGACCGTAGAAAAAAGGATAGAATGGCACTTCAACCCACCTTATGCCAGTCATTGTGGGCGCGTTTGGGAAAGGCTGATACGATTGACTAGGAAAATACTCACCGCCATGACCTCACAACAAACCCTCGATGACGAGAAGCTGACCATTCTAGTAACAGAAGTAGAACGCATATTGAACAACAGACCCCTGGTGCCGATCTTCCCAGACCCGGAAGGCGAACCGGCTGTCACCCCCAACGACCTGTCAATACTGCGGTCAAACGCAGGAGCAACCACACCGAAAACTCTGCGTGGAACGTATATCATTGGATGGAAACAAGTGAACCACCTAGCACAGGCTTTCTGGAAACGATGGACGAGGGAGTATCTACCGACACTGCAGCTTCGGCAAAAGTGGATCTCCAAACAGAGGTCGTCCAGACGTAGCGACGTGGTCATCCTCGTGGAGAGCCACCTGTACAAAGACTATTGGCCGGTTGGAGTGATCAAGGGCTCCCGTACAGAAATCGATAGCCTCGTGCGCACGGTGGTGGTGAGGACGAACAAAGGAGGCGTATTGCGAGATATACATAAAATATGTCTATTTGAAGGTGACAGCGACGCGGGCGAGGCCGACGCTACCGAACAAGCTATACCCACGTCCGCAGATACCACATGAAGACAAATTCATTTATTTATCCTTCATGTATTCCCCTGCAGGACCAGACCCCCACAACATCTTTGAAGTACATTGTGTTTAATTTTATACAGCATTTACGAAGTACTCTGAGGCTAATTGTCCAAACCTTAGCTCACCACACGACACGACACTGCATGTAAAAGTAGCGGGGCTTAGGTCACACACACATGCCTACATTTTACTCGTTTTTGCCACACAGCCCTTTTTTGACATAGCGGAAAGTCCTCCTTTGATGTGTAGTCATACCTGTGATTTCATTGTACACACCGGCACACACACTCACACACACTCAATCAAGCACATACATCCAGGATACGACGCCCTTAACAAGGACAGCATCTATGTGCCCCTTTCACGCCCGCCATCGGTCATTTGGTCTTGTGGAAGATGTAGACTAGCCTCACGCCTATGTAGCCAATAGGTTAGGTGCGACCAGTAGTATAACTTTGACGACGAGCATTAGGCGCGGGCACTGACGGCAGGGCCTTAGGCAGGTAGAAAGAATCAGTACCTTTATACCGAACCTTTGACTCTGCTAAGGATCCAGGAGGATTTTGGTGGGCGGTGTAACAGCCGGTCGTGGAAAATCCTTCTTTAACCCTCGCGATTCAGTGTTTTTCCTAACATCACTCATTTGCCTACACTGCTGACTTGTCTTTACGAATTGGTTGTTTTCATGGACCAATTGCTGTTTGTTCACGCCCAGAGCACTATTTTGGCACATCCTTGGTCAGGACCTGCGTGACGCACGTGCTGTCTGCTCACACGCTGCTATTCGGTTTCTCGTTGTTGAGTCTTTGTGATCGTATTATTGAGGTTTGTGTTCTTCTTGGTGTCATTGTTCATGTAATAATCTAGTATCGTAGAATATCGAGGATAATCGTCTTTTGATTTCGGGATCCGTTGCGAATTTGGCTACGCATTGCTCAAAACGTTCGTTGCAATACTCAATAAATCAATTTGGAACGAGAGAAAACACGCGAAATGCCAAGAAAAGGATCGAAATTATTGGAATCCGGACAGAAAGTAACACGGTATTTCACTGGGGAGGTTTTGGGTACATTTGATCCTTTAGTTAGTGCTAGATCGCCTAGTCCTCTCAGTGCTAGTTCATGTGGTAATGAGAGCAATATGGATCGTAAGGATGTTGATATATATTGACTGGGAATATTAGACCTAGGAAGACAGTTGTTATCGGCCGGACAACAGGCCCAGGAAGCAGAAAAGAAGTGTACACAGAAAGAGCGAGAGCATTAGACCAGCGAATTCGACACTTCCGATAGATCAGGGGGCAACAAGATAGGGAACACCACGCCGGTCGCCGACTACAAACCACCATCGATCGATTTGCCCAGAGTGGAACCAACGGTTTTCGACGGGCGAGCTGAACAATACTGCAAGCTTGTCAAGCAGTTCGAGACGTTCGTTGAAAATAAGGTAACCGACCCTGGGCAAAGGCTTCTCTACCTGACTCACTGCTGTCGACGCCGAGCAAGAGAAGCTATCGACGGGTGTACCATGCTCGACCCGGAAAAAGGCTGCACAAGAGCAAGGAAAATTCTAAGGGACTTGTTTGGCCAACCGTTCAAAGTAGCCCGTAACCTAATAGAGGGCGTGATGGTAGAGGCAAAGAGAACCAAGGGTTATGTCTTCACAATGGCCGACCTGGTGATTAAGATGCAAAACTGCTCAATAGCCCTCGACAGTTTAGGTTACAGGGCTGACCTGGATGCCACGCACACTTTGGAACACATAGTCCGTCACCTCTCCCCCGAACTACAGGGTCGGTGGGCGGAAGAAGCGGAACCGATAAGCCGAAATGACGAGGAGGCTAACTTCGAAGACCTGACCGAATACTTGGACGGGCATACCAGGATAGCTGACAGCAGGTTCGGCCGACTTATCCGGGGCAGCAACCGGGCAAACAAGCCCAGTACTAGCCGGGCTCCAACCCCTGCACGGGAACATCCAAAATACCAACCTTGGACCAATACACATGCTATTTCACGCTATGCTACTGCGCAACCAAATTGCAGATCCTGTGGTGCTAGCCATGGATTACCATAATGCCCCAAGTTCGGCAACGCCACGATAGACGAACGGTGGGGAATGGTGAGGATTGCAGGAGCGTGTTTCACTTGTCTCACCACCGCACACCAGGCAGCAGCCTGTAGGACAAGGATCCGATGTGGTTACGAGGGCTGCACGGGCAGACACCATCGGTTGCTGCACCAGGTGAGAGTAACCTTACCCGAGACGAGTACCAAACCCAGCGTTGTTTGTTCAACTTCACGATCTGCCAGTAAACCGGTTCGTTTTGGCGTAGTGGCCGTGGGAGTAGTGGCCCCGACTGGGGTGGTCAAAGCGTTGGCTTTCGTCGATAATGGATCCGACACTACTCTAGTGAAAGAGCGGTTTGCCGACAAACACCAACTGGCTAAAGGTTCGAAGTCGATAGCAGTGAGCACGGTGGGCGGAACACAGGTAATGACTGCCGGCAGGTGAATATTTCACCATATTGAGTAACATATTACACCATGATCATGCGTTAGCGCGTGCCTCTCGACCATGGCCGAGAAATATACCAATATCATTATTATTATTATCCGAAGTCGGTTATGGAGCTGTGGTGTACGGACGATGGTGCGCAGGAGATGGACAATATACCACGAGGATCCTGTTCGCCAAAGCCCGCGTTGCCCCACTGAAGTCGGTCTCAATCCCACGCCTTGAACTCAGCGCAGCCGTGTTGGCAGTCAGGGTGGTGCAAGCTGTGAAGAGATGTTTCGATCTCTACATTTGGTCGGTGAGCTTCTGGACGGATTCAACGATAGTACTTTACTACATTAACAACGTACGGAGCCGGTTTAGTACTTTCGTTGCTAAACGGCTCACGATTATCCACGATGAATCAGCCACGCACCAGTGGAGTCATGTCAGGTCTGGCGATAATCCGGCCGACCTGTGCTCCCGAGGTGCGAACAACTTCAGGCAACTGGACACGTGGACGAGAGGGCCAAACTTCCTGCACTTGCCCAAACAGGACTGGCCCGTGTTCGAACCAAAACCCCTACGTTAGTAGAACTGGAGATCAAAGGCGTAGTGATAGCGGCCAACGTCGTCGAAGCGACATCCATTCTATCGTGACTGGTCAGGTTTTCTTCCTGGATGGAGACGCTTCGTTCGCTAGTTTGGATAACCAGGTTCAAGAGAAATTTACTAGTCATGAAAGGGCTACGGCCCTCAGGCCGGATACGGGTCGGCCCGTTAAGTCCCGATGAGCTACTAGTGGCAGAATACTATATTTTCCGAATGATACAACGAAAGGCTTACGCCCGAGAACTCAAGACGGCGGAAGAAGTGGGACCGACCAAAAAAGCCGTACCATCTGTTACGAACGTTTGAGCAATGCGTAGCCAAATTCGCAACGGATCCCGAAATCAGAAGGCGATTATCCGTGATAATTCTACGATACTAGATTATTAAAATAAACAATGACATAAACAATATACAAACCTCAATAATACGATCACAAAGACTCAACAACGAGAAACCGAATAGCAGCGTGTGAGCAGACAGCACGTGCGTCACGCAGGTCCTGAGCAAGGATGTGCCAAAATAGCGCTCTGGGCGCGAACAAACAACAATTGGTCCAGAAAAACAACCAGTTCGTAAAGACAAGTCAATAGTGTATGGAAATGAGTGATGTTGGGAAAAAACACTGAATCGCGAGGGAAAAGGGGGGATTTTCCACGACCGGCTGTTACACCGCCCACCAAAATCCTCCTGGATCCTTAGCAGAGTCAAAGGTTCGGTATAAAGGTACTGATTCTTCCACAAGACCAAATGACCGATGGCGGGCGTGAATGGTCACATAGATGCTGTCCTTGTAAAGGCCGTCCTGTCCGGGATGTACGTGCTTGAGTGTGTGCGTGTGTGTTTGCGTGTGTGTGTGTGTGACGGGGTTACAATGAAATCACAGGTATGACTACACATCAAAGGAGGACTTTCTGCAATGTCAACAAAAGACCGGGTGGCAAGAAAACGAGTAAATGTAGCATGTATGTGTGACCTGAGCTCCGCTACTTCCACGTATGCAAGGGGCATTCGGTAGCGTCAACGAAAGGCAAACAAAGAACACTGTCACATGTTTGATCGGTTTACGGGATGTAGAGTGCGTCGTGCCTGCGTGTATGTATCGGGATGTATAATGGAATCGCACTCATCACCACATATCGGAAAGAATCTTCTGTAATGTCAACGAAAGGACCGCGAGCACCTTAACGTGTTTGACGGAGATTGTGTGGTATATATGGTGTTTCTTTATCCACCTCGATTACTGGTGTGAAAAAGGTTTACTAGGCCTCAGGGTTATCAGCTCCTCCGTCTTCGCTCTCGAGTAGGTTAATACTGCGTATGTCACGAATGAGCACTCCGTTAGCTGTCTTCACCTTCACCGTTCTTATCATTTCGTCAGTGCTTTCGATGGTTTCCGTAACTACTCCCAAAGACCAAGCGCTGAAATGTGCGCGTTCGTCGGCGATCATCACCACATCCCCAACTTTGAATGGTCTTGTTTTGGCCAGCCACTTCTGTCGAGTCTGCAAAGCCGGTAGGTACTCCCGTAGCCATCGCCTCCAGAAGACCTTGGCCAGATAGTTCGCTTGCTTCCATCCGTGGAGGTAGCTCCCACGAAGGTTTACCGGCCCTTGGAAACCCTCGTTCGACCTTAACGTCAATAAGTCGTTTGGGGTGAGCGCCAGGTGGGTGGGGTCGCCGTTCAATACTGGAACCAGGGGGCGCTTGTTCAGGATTCTCTCCACCTCAGTCATGACGGTGTTCAGCGTCTCGTCGTCGGGCGGCTGCTGCTCCATGATTGACAGCAATATCCGTCTGGCGGACCGGATCATGCGTTCCCATATGCCGCCTCGGTGGCTGGCCTGTGGGGGTTGAAATGCCATCGTATGCCGTAGGCCACAGTTCGATTCTGCAGTTCGTCCCTGTTTATGTTCTTGTGTCAACGCTGCAATTCCCGTTGAGCGCCCACAAAGTTCGATCCATTATCTGAGTATATATCGGCCGGTACGCCTCTTTGGTTGATAAATCTTTGCAAGGCCCGTAGAAACGAATCGGTCGTCATCGAATGTGCCACTTCTAGGTGTACCGCACGTGATTTCATGCACGTCATGATACATCCATATCGCTTTTCTAACCTTTTCCCGCACTTGATCCACAAGGGCCCGAAATAGTCCAATCCGGTGTCACTGAACGGCCACCAGCCCGTAGTCACCCTGCATTCTGGTAGTGGGGCCATGAGTTGTTTGCCTGCTGTGGCATTGCGTCTCCTGCATTGCACACACCGTCGGATTACGCGTTTCACAGTCTCTGGTCCTCTCAACAACCAAAGACGCTTTCGGATGACGCTCGTCACGTGACTTTCCCCGGCATGTCCCTCCATGGCGTGGACGTGTTGAATCATTAGCTCTACTACAGGTTGTCTCGCAGGCAGCAGTATAGGATACTTTGTGTCGAAGTTCAGGTGGGCGTTGGTCAGCCTACCATCCACCCGCAGCAGTCCGTTGATGAGTTTTGGGTTTAAACGCCTCAGCTCGCCTCTTGGAGATGGCATGTCTTCATTGGTCGGCCCCACTTCTTCCGCCCTCTTGAGTTCTTTGGCGAAAGCCTCGCGTTGTATCATTCTGAAAATATCGTACTCTGCCGCTTGTAGCTCATCGCGACTTAACGGGCCGACCCGTATCCGGCCTGAGGGCCGTAGCCCTTTCATGACTAGTAAATTTCTCTTGAACCTGGTTATCCAAACTAGCGAACGAAGCGTCTTCATCCAGGAAGAAAACCTGACCAGTCGCGATGGAATGGACGACGCTTCGACGACGTTGGTTGCTATCACTACGCCTTTGATCTCCAGTTCTACTAACGTAGGGGTTTTGGTTCGAACACGGGCCAGTCCTGTTTGGGCAAGTGCAGGAAGTTTGGCCCTCTCGTCCACGTGTCCAGTTGCCTGAAGTTGTTCGCACCTCGGGAGCACAGGTCGGCCGGATTATCGCCAGACCTGACATGACTCCACTGGTGCGTGGCTGATTCATCGTGGATAATCGTGAGCCGTTTAGCAACGAAAGTACTAAACCGGCTCCGTACGTTGTTAATGTAGTAAAGTACTATCGTTGAATCCGTCCAGAAGCTCACCGACCAAATGTAGAGATCGAAACATCTCTTCACAGCTTGCACCACCCTGACTGCCAACACGGCTGCGCTGAGTTCAAGGCGTGGGATTGAGACCGACTTCAGTGGGGCAACGCGGGCTTTGGCGAACAGGATCCTCGTGGTATATTGTCCATCTCCTGCGCACCATCGTCCGTACACCACAGCTCCATAACCGACTTCGGATGCATCGGAAAAGGCATGTAGTTCTCCAGTCCGTGTCGTATGGCCAGGGGTCAAACATCGTGGGATTCTTTTGTCCCCTAATTTCTTCAAGGTGTTCAGAAATTCTTCCCAGTCCAGCCGGTCCCCTCGGTCCAGTGCCTGGTCCCAATCAACTTTCTTACGGCACAGCCGCTGCAGCAAGATCTTCCCGGGTAGCAGCCACGGTGAGATTAAACCGAGCGGGTCGAACAAACTTGAGACGGCAGATAGTATGCCACGACGGGTTATTGGCAGCTCGGGAACGTTCATTTCGAAAACAAAATCGTCCGTTTCCGCGTCCCATTGTATCCCTAAAGTGCGCTCGATAGGAAGTGGAGAGCCGTCCAAATCTCTTACCCTTTCGGCCTTTTCGTGATACGGGATGACCTCCAGCACTTCTGAAGCGTTCGACATCCATTTAGTTAGATGGAAGCCGCCCTCTTCCAGCAATCTCGTCAGACCCCTGAACTGCTCTAGAGCTGATTCCACATCATCGAATGACCCAAGGTAGTCGTCGACGTAGAAGTTCCTGGTGACGCTATCTACTACCGTCCGATGTACTAGATCGCCATGTTTGTTCGCTGATTCTCGGAGGGCGTAGTTGGCACAAAATGGTGACGATATGGCTCCGAAGGGGTGGACGGTCATCCTATAATTCACCACTGCGTTCTCCCGGTCGCTCCCTTCCCACCACAGGAAACGCAAAGCATCTCGTTCTCCTACCGGAATCTTCACCTGATGGAACATTTCCCTAATGTCAGCAGACAAAGCCACTTTACCCACTCTGAAACGGCACAGAACATCGATCAGTGGTGTGGTCCAGTCAGGCCCCTGTAGTAGGCGATCGTTTAACGACTTGCCCTGGAACTTGGCCGCACAGTCGAAAACCACCCGCAGTTTATTGGGTTTCTTGGGGTTGATAACCGGATGGTGAGGCAGATACCAGATACCCCTTCTGCTGTCGGTGTTAAAAGGCACCTTTTCAACGTAACCGAGGGCCTCGTTTCGCTTCATTAAATCCGCGTATCGTTCCCACAGATTCTGGTCTCGAATAAAGCGTTCTTTTAGTCGTAGTAATCGTTGGAGAACATAATTTCTGTTGTCAGTCCACAGGTCGACCGGTGTGCGCCATGGCAGGGGAACCTCGAACTGTTTTTTGAGGCCTCTAGTGCCTTGCCGCACCGTTTGTAGAGCGAAGTGATCCTCTCGAGACAACGTCGGTCTTTCGTCTCCAATGTCATGAAACTCCTTTTCATACAGCCGTTGCAGATGATACTCTATGCGGTCCGTTTCGGCGGATAAGTAATTCACGGAACCGCGTACCCCTACTGGACCGTATAACATCCATCCCAGAGCCGTGCGTACGGCATAAGGTGCCTGGCGGTCGCCCACTCTTTGGTCAAGCACCCAATGCGCCTCTGGCACGTCGCATCCGATGAGGAGATCCACCTCATCATCTTCCCAGTCTATGACGGTTACATCCTGCAGGTGGGGCCACCGAGTCAAGATTGCGTTCACCGACCTTGGTGCTCGCATGGGGAGATCCATTAACGTGAATGCCTCCGTTGGTTCAATTTCCTCGTTAGTGTCTAGAGAGATGAGTTGCAGCCTTAATCTACCGGCAGTCATTACCTGTGTTCCGCCCACCGTGCTCACTGCTAACGACGTCGCACCTTTAGCCAGTTGGTGTTTGTCGGCAAACCGCTCTTTCACTAAAGTGGTGTCGGATCCACTATCAACGAAAGCCAACGCCTTGACTGTCCCAGTCGGAGTCACTACTCCCACGGCCACCACGCCTTAACGTACCGGTTTACTGGCAGATCGTGAAGTTGAACAAATCACGCTGGGCTTGGCAATCGCCTCGGATATGGTTATTCTCGCCTGATGCAGCAGCCGATGGTGTCTGCCCGTGCAGCCCTCGTAACCACATCGATTCCTTGTTCTACAGGCTGCTGCCCGGTGCGTGGTGTTGAGACAGATGAAACATGCTCCTGCCATCCTCGCCATTCCCCACCGTTCGTCTATTGTGGCGTTGCCGAACTTGGGGCATTCTGGTAGGCCATGGCTAGTACCACAGGATCTGCAATTTGGATTCGCCGTAGCATCTCGTGAAATGACGTGTGTGTTGGTCCAAGGCTGGTACTTTGGATATTCCCGTACAGGGGTTTGGGCTTGGCTAGTACCGGGCTTGTTTGCTCTGTTGCTGTCCCGGATGAGTCGGCCGAATCTGCTGTCAGCTATCTTCGTTTGCCTGTCTAAGTATTCAGTCAGGTCTTCGAAGTTGGCTTCTCTGTCGCCTCGGCTTATCCGTTCAGCTTCTTCCACCCACCGACCCTGTAGTTCGGGAGAGAGGTGACGGACTATGCCTTCCAAAGTGTGCATGGCGTCTAGGTCAGCCCTGTAACCTAAATGGTCGAGGGCTATTGAGCAGTTCTGCATCTTGATCACCAGGTCGGCCATGGTGTAGACGTCGCCCTTTGTTCTCTTTGCCTCTGCCATCACGCCCTCTATTAGGTTACGGGCTACTTTGAAAGGTTGGCCAAACAAGTCCCTCAGAATCTTTCTTGCCGTTGTGTAGTTTTGTTCTGGATCGGGCATGGTGCACCCGTCGATAGCTTCTCGCGCTCGGCCTCGGCAGTAGTGAGTAAGGTAAAGAAGCCTTTGCCCAGGGTCGGTCACCTTGTTTTCAACGAACATCTCGAACTGTTTGACAAACTTGCAGTATTGCTCAGCTCGCCCGTCGAAAACCGTTAACTCCACTCTAGGCAGATCGATCGATGGTGGTTTGTAGTCGGCGACCGGCGTGGGGTTCCCTACCTTATTGCACTCTAACCTATCGGAAGTGTCGAAGTCACTGGTCTAATGCTCTCGCTGGTTCTGTGTACACTTCTTCTCTGCTTCCTGCGCCTGTAGTCTAGCCGAAAGTAACTGTTGCTCTAGTTCTAGTATTCTCGGCTTATATAAATCGACATCCTTACGATCAATATAACTTTCAATAACACATGAGCTAGCACTGACAGGACTAGGCGATCTAGCATTAACTAAAGAATAATATGTACCCAAAACCTCCCCAGAGACTTGCCGTATTACTTCCTGTCCGGATTCGATTGCTTTTGATCCTTTTCATGGCATTTTGCGTGATTTTTCCTCGTTCCAAATAGATCTATTGAGTATTGTTACGAACGTTTGAGCAATGCGTAGCCAAATTCGCAACGGATCCCGAAATCAGAAGGCGATTATCCGTGATAATTCTACGATACTAGATTATTAAAATAAACAATGACATAAACAATATACAAACCTCAATAATACGATCACAAAGACTCAACAACGAGAAACCGAATAGCAGCGTGTGAGCAGACAGCACGTGCGTCACGCAGGTCCTGAGCAAGGATGTGCCAAAATAGCGCTCTGGGCGCGAACAAACAATAATTGGTCCAGAAAAACAACCAGTTCGTAAAGACAAGTCAATAGTGTATGGAAATGAGTGATGTTGGGAAAAAACACTGAATCGCGAGGGAAAAGGGGGGATTTTCCACGACCGGCTGTTACACCATCTCCAAGAGGCAAGCTGAAGCGTTTAAACCCCAAACTCATCGACGGACTGCTGCGGGTGGATGGTAGGCTGACCAACGCCCACCTGAACTTCGACACAAAGTATCCTATACTGCTGCCTGCGAGACAACCTGTAGTAGAGATAATGATTCAACACGTCCACGCCATGGAGGGACATGCCGGGGAAAGTCACGTGACGAGCGTCATCCGAAAGCGTCTTTGGTTGTTGAGAGGACCAGAGACTGTGAAACGCGTAATCTGACGGTGTGTGCAATGTAGGAGACGCTATGCCACGGCGGGCAAACAACTCGCGGCCCCACTACCAGAATGCAGGGTGACTACGGGCTGGTGGCCGTTCATTGACACCGGATTGGACTATTTCGGGCCCTTGTGGATCAAGTGCGGGAAAAGGTTAGAAAAGCGATATGGATGTATCATGGCATGCGTGAAGTCACGTGCGGTACACCTAGAAGTGGCACATTCGATGACGACCGATTCGTTTCTACGGGCCTCACAGAGATTTATCAACCGAACAGTCGTACCGGCCGGTATATACTAAGATAACGGATCGAACTTTGTGGGCGCTCACCGGGAATTGCAGCGTTGACACAAGAACATAAACAGGGACGAACTGCAAGATCGAACTGTGGCCTACGGCATACGATGGCATTTCAACCCCCACAGGCCAGCCACCGAGGCGGCATATGGGAACGCATGATCCGGTCCGCCAGACGGATATTGCTGTCAATCATGGAGCAGCAGCCGCCCGACGACGAGACGCTGAGCACCGTCATGTCTGAAGTGGAGAGAATCTTGAAAAACCGCCCCTTGGTTCCAGTATTGAACGGCGACCCCACCCACCTGGCGCTCACCCCGAACGACTTATTGACGTTAAGGTCGAACGAGGGTTTCCAAGGGCCGGTAAACCTTCGTGGGAGCTACCTCCACGGATGGAAGCAGGCGAACTATCTGGCCAAGGTCTTCTGGAGGCGATGGCTACGGGAGTACCTACCGGCTTTGCAGACTCGACAGAAGTGGCTGGTGAAAACGAGGCCATTCAAGGTTGGGGATGTGGTGATGATCGCAGACGAACGCGCACATTTCAGCGCTTGGTCTTTGGGAGTAGTTACGGAAACCATCGAAAGCACTGACGGAGTGATGAGAACGGTGAAGGTGAAGACAGCTAACGGTGTGCTCATTAGTGACATACGCAGTATCAACCTACTCGAGAGCGAAGACGGAGGAGCTGATAACCCCGAGGCCCAGTAGACCTGTTCACACTAGTAATCGAGGTGGATAAAACAACACCAGATGTACCACACGGTCTCAGTCAAACACGTTACAGTGCTCACGGTCTTTCGTTGACATTACAGAAGGTTTTCTCCGGTACATGGTGATAAATGCGATCCCATTGTACATCCCGACACATAAATACATGCCCGAAGCACTCTACACCCAGTAACCCCATCAAACATGTGACAGTGTTCGTTGTTTGCTTTTTGTTGACGTTACCGAATGCCCCTTGCATATGTAGAAGTAGTGGGGCTTAGGTCACACACACATGCCTACATTTTACTCGTTTTTGCCACACAGCCCTTTTTTGACATAGCGGAAAGTCCTCCTTTGATGTGTAGTCATACCTGTGATTTCATTGTACACACCGGCACACACACTCACACACACTCAATCAAGCACATACATCCAGGATACGACGCCCTTAACAAGGACAGCATCTATGTGCCCCTTCACGCCCGCCATCGGTCATTTGGTCTTGTGGAAGATGTAGACAAGCCTCACGCCTGTGTAGCCAATAGGTTAGGTGCGACCAGTAGTATAACTTTGACGACGAGCATTAGGCGCGGGCACTGACGGCAGGGCCTTAGGCAGGTAGAAAGAATCAGTACCTTTATACCGAACCTTTGACTCTGCTAAGGATCCAGGAGGATTTTGGTGGGCGGTGTAACAGCCGGTCGTGGAAAATCCTTCTTTAACCCTCGCGATTCAGTGTTTTTCCTAACATCACTCATTTGCCTACACTGCTGACTTGTCTTTACGAATTGGTTGTTTTCATGGACCAATTGCTGTTTGTTCACGCCCAGAGCACTATTTTGGCACATCCTTGGTCAGGACCTGCGTGACGCACGTGCTGTCTGCTCACACGCTGCTATTCGGTTTCTCGTTGTTGAGTCTTTGTGATCGTATTATTGAGGTTTGTGTTCTTCTTGGTGTCATTGTTCATGTAATAATCTAGTATCGTAGAATATCGAGGATAATCGTCTTTTGATTTCGGGATCCGTTGCGAATTTGGCTACGCATTGCTCAAACTCTCGTTACGTGGCTCCCGAAGACCGACAACCAACCTGGTGTGTGTATTCTCAAGCGAACCCCAGGTGAACCCACGGTAATAAAGTCCTCTCAAACAATCTGATAGTCACGGAAATGCACGCCACGGACTGATACTTCCCCTGACTTTTCCCCGTGGACAGGAGTAATCTTGGCTGGCCCCCCAATGTCGGGAGTTGTTCAGCTAGCTGGTCTATTATCGACAATATTAGACATCAGGACCAAAAGAAGGTCCACACACTCCGCCAGTACAACAGGTGACAGCCGAATTGGGCCAGAGACTTCATTTTCGCTACGTAGCTGTTGAAAGACCGGAGAGGTACCGGCAGTTGGTGGATGAGGTGAGTTGCTGAGGATGGACACGGAAGTGGACTAAGACACGGAGCTGAAATCAGATTTTAGTTTTAAACACTAGTGTAGTTTATTTCCTAAGTTACGGCCACATAGATGCTTTACCGTTCTCTATGCACCACGACAACTGTCGTTTCCTGAGTTGGTATCCGTATACAACTTATTTCCTCTTTTAAGTTTAGAATGTTGCCCCGAAACGGTAACTGCCGATGGTGGTGCGAAATTCGAACCAAACTCGCTTGGAGATTCACTGCATATATTTGGCCTTCATCGCTCCCGTAGGAAGGCATATCACCCTGCGGCCAACAACAAGGTCCATAGTTTTCGTCACCGACTCAAGCATCGCTCACCGCCTCCTCTCGTCCTCTTAGGTTTGTGTTCCGCCTACAAGCTCGATACTACCGCGTCGGCCGTTGAATTGGCATTTGGCCAGGCTCTCCGGTCACCCGGGCATTTCTTTGCTATAGGCAGCGTGAGCGACGGCGGTCATGCCTCATATACTCAACAATAGGCTACACTGGTGAACGGTCTACAAAAGTATTCGCCGCGATCGTGCTCCTGATTGGACTACGTTCTGCCATAGCTGCCCATCTGCACCCAGGCCTTTGTACGCGTGGACAGCGTTATGACATCCATAAAGCGGCCTCGCGAAGGTCTGTGTAGAGTTCCCGGGTGACCCCCTATATTTCCTTTACCCCGTTATCCAGTGAACTATCTTCCAGCTCACCGGTAACACTGAACTGAAGTGAACCTCAAGACCTCCGGCGAGTGCCGCGCGGCTTGAATTCGTAGTGCTCTTGCCCTTAAAGTGATTCTTTGAATAGTCTCGCCACGCGAATGGTTGAAGGGCAGAGGGGTAAGAAGTGATCTGGATCTATTCTCGTTGGAAAGGAGGGGAAGTCGAGTGGATCTCATAGAAACGTTCAAGGTAAAGAAGGGCTTTTCTGGCCTTAGACCAGATGGTCTGTTCCAGGTGACTTTAGATTCCAGAACAAGGGGACATGAAAAGAAGCTGACAAAAGCCCGAGCTAGATCTTACTTGTTCAGCAACAGGGTAGTGAACAGTCTGCCTGGTGGAATGACAGATTTTCAGACCGTTCAATCCTTAAAAGGTGCCCTGGATCGTAGGTGGTCCGAGATTTTTCCTTGTAGTGAGCCCTGAGTATAGCAACTAGACGGATGACGGGTAGCACTGTGGTCATTTCGGAGTATGATTTATTAAACTTTTCGCTCATTGCATACTGTCTCAGTGAAAGCTCACGATGCATAATGTCTTTTGCAGTTGATGTGCGATGAGGTTTTCCGTTTCCCTCTCATTTTTAGCGGGGATTCGACGGACTACACTCGGAGGTGGTGGGTGCATAACTGGTGTGCATACCATCGAAGGAATTCTGGACCGTTGATTGACCGTGGCCATTATATGTCTCATAGAAACGTTCAGGGGATCTCATAGAAAAGTTCAAGGTAATAAAGGGCTTTTCTGGCCTTAGACCAGATAGTCTATTCCAAGTGGACGTAGACTCCAGAACAAGGGGACATGAAAAGAAGTTGATAAAAGCCCGAACCAGGTTGATGGCCAGATCACACTTCTTCAGCAACAGGGTTGTGATTAGTTGGAACGGACTGCCTGGTGAAATGGTAGATCTGCAGACAGTCCAATCCTTCAAATGTGCCCTTGATCGCAAGTGGTACGAGGTCTTTCCTTGTAGTGAGCCTTGAGAATATCAACTAGATGGATGACGGGTAGCACTGTGGTCCTTCTGGAGTATATTTTGGCAGACTTTTTCACTTATAGCATACTGTCTCAGTGAACGCTCATGATGCATAATGTCTCTCGCAGTTGATGTGCGATGAAGTTTTCCGTTTCCCTCTCAGTTTTAGCGGGGATTCGATCAAATACACTCGGCAGTGGTGGGTGCATAACTGGTGTGCATACCATCGAAGGAATTCTGGACGCTCGATTGGCCGTGGCCATTACCTGTCATGTGGAGACTGAACTGAACTGAACTTGTGCAAACTGAACTGAACTGAACTGTACTTCCTCTCGTTGTGCGACTAAGAGCTACCCGCGAGCCCACGCGTTTGCGTTGCGTTGCGTTGCGTTGCGGAAAGTAATTTAGGTTGTGCGTAGGCCTATCTCCTGCCGGGAACTTCCTTCTGGATTTTGGACGCGATAACAAAATCCATTCCTCAGCACTCGTGGGATTCTGCGGTGTCAAGATTCTCAGTTGCAAATGGTTCCTCACCTACTTCTGTAATCTCTTCGTTCAGTTCAATTCAGTTCACTTTGCACAGGAGTTGGTGTGGCCAGAGTCAGTCGTGTGTCCAAATAGTCGTGTTGTCGGCGCGTTTCCGTAGCTCCCAACACTGCGTGAATTCCTTTTTCTGAAAGGCAGAAATTTTGTGTTGTACCGGCCTTGGTGGAAATTGTGCACATTGCGTGTGACCCTAAAAACTACTTACCATAATTCGGGGTATACTGCCACCCAACAGTGATCTACTGCTTTCTTAAAAGCCTTCACTGTTGTGGTATTTATGACCTCCTTCGGGAGCTTATTCCAATTGGGGTACACTCTATTTGAGGAGTAATTCGCCCTCATTTGGAGCCTCGAGTGCTTTCTTTGTAATCTAAGGCTGTGCCCCCTTGTGCCTCTCTCTGGGATCAGAGAGGGTAGGTCTCTTCGATTTATACATGACAGTCTTCCCATTACCTTGAAGGTTTCAATCAAATCCCTGCTAACGCGCCGCCTTTTCATCAAGAACAGATCCAGGGCACGTTGATGAAGATGAGGAAGAACAGAAGGCCGAGCACCGAGCCCTGTGGCACCTCACTTGTTACACCTGGTTTTGAGACATTACCCACCTTAACACTAAAAGTTCGCCCTGCTAAAAAACTATTTGCCTTGCCCTTCCAACAATTCCCATAGACTGCAGTTTGACGTCCAGAAATCTGTGGTTCACAGAATCAAACGCATTGCTGAAGTTCAAGTAACACAACAACCGACTGTCCTTCGTCCAGGCGCTTGGTTACCTCATCGAGGAACAGCAGGAGATTCGTCAGATCGTCCTGACACAAAGCCATGCTGAGCATTCGATATCATCATCATCATCATCATCATCATCGTACAGCGTTAAACAGTAGGGCAAGCCCCACTGACCACTGCCTTTCTCACCATGTTGCACGTTGAATTAAAAAGTATGAATATACAAGATGGACAGGGAGTGGACCTATATGGGTGGGAAAAGAAAAGAATGCCCTAGTAGCCAACACACGGAATACACAGTCTAACTGTACAAACGTACACCGATCAAACATTCTGATTCGATAGAAAGTGACAACACGATCTCCACTGTTCGCGGTTCGCAGCCATATCCTTCAGTGTCTCCAGCCAACTGGTGGACGGATCTTTTGGACCCCAACCACGAAGACGTGAAGCACCTACTTTTCCTAAGTCTGCTGTACATTTTTTCATTCCTCGCTGCCACGTCATCTGTTGACCTCCACGTGGTCTCTTCCACTCCCTAGGAGGGGCGGAGAATAGGACACGGTACGGTAGACGTGTGTTTACCATACGTAACACGTGTCCCAACCAACGAAGTCTACTAAGTTGGATACGCTGTGACAAAACGTTCTTCGAATTAGTACCCAATACTCGCTTTCTTACCTCATCGTTGCTTACTCGGCTATTCCACCCAATCCTAGCGATACTACGTAAACATCGATGGTCGAAAACCTCAAGACGACGAATATCTTCTGCACGCAGACTCCAAGTTTCGCAACCATACAACAAAACTGAACGCACAGTGGCACAGTATACACGACCTTTCAACTTCAGTGAAATATCGGATCGGCGCCACAAGTGCTTCAGTCCAGCGTACGCCGCTCGAGCTTTGGATATCCGCGTACTCACCTCTACTACAGTGCTCCCGTCCGTCGTCACGCAGCTACCGAGGTAGGTGAAGTGATCGACAACTGCCAGCACCTCCCCGTCGAGCATCAAGCTCGGAATCGTTGACGTCCAGTCTTGTAACATCATCTTGCACTTTGAAGGTGCAAAACGCATGCCGAATGGAGCTACAGCTCTTGCGAGATTATCTAGTGCACGCTGAGCACGTTCCGTGGATTCGAACAAGCAGACAACGTCGTCTGCGTAATCCAGGTCACATAGCTTTTCACTATCTCCTAGTTCGACGCCTACATCCTGAAGATTTTGCAGCGCACTCTCCATTATTTCGTCCATGACGAAGTTAAAAAGGAATGGAGACAAAGGGCATCCCTGCCGAACACCACTGGTCGTTTCGAACCGACCGGATAGTTCACCGTAAACCCTTACGCGGCCAGAAGTATGAGAATACAATGATCTCATTAGGTTCACGAACTTCTGGGGCATACCTTTTCGATGAAGAGTACTGAAAAGCGATGTTCGATCAACTGAATCGAAGGCGCCTTTCAGGTCTAAGAAAATCATTATTGTTGGTCGGCGGTGCGTGTGACGCGTTTCGAGTAGTCGGCGAAGAGTAAAAATCTGGTCGATGCATCCTTGACCTGGGCGGAATCCAGCCTGCTGTTCGCGGACATTCCTCTCACGAGCTGGTGTAAGACGGTGCAGCAAAATCGAAACTAATACTTTGGTGACTATCGGGATTAAGCTAATCCCACGATGATTACTGCAGTCATTGCGTATTCCCTTCTTGAAGATGGGAACAATCAATGACTCGTTCCATATTAACGGAATACGCTCCGCGTTCCAAATGTCACGGAGCAAGGCGGTAAGTGATTTTATCAACGCCTCACCACCCAGTTTGAAAAGAACTGGAGGAAGTTCGTCGGGACCTGCCGCTTTCCCCCGCCTTAGTAATCGAATACATGACTCTACTTCTACTTCTGATGGGGGCTCAAGTGATACCACCCAAGAAGTCACAGTTGTTGACACGGGAGTAACTACACTAGCGTGCGGCCAGCTAAACTGTTCCTTGAAGTACTCGGCCCATCGGTCAAGCCTTTGCTGTTTGTTATGGATGGGTTCTCCATTCCTACTGCAAATCGCTTCACTGACCTGAGTTCACCGTCCACTGGTGTCACGAATAAGTTTGAACAGTCTTTGACTGTTACCTGAAGCAGCTGCCACTTCCATTTCTTCGGCTACATTGACCCACCAATTTTCGCGATCCTTCTTAAGGCTTCGCGTAACTTGTCTTTGCAGCTTTCTCCGCATCTTATTCATCTCCTTACGGTTCGAAAGCTGACGCTTTTGCTCCATTATACTCAGCGACTCTTGCGAGATCCAGTGTCTTTGATGGACAACGGATCCAGGACCACAGGCAAAACCTGCTGCAACGTGCATCGCCTGTTTGATATGAGACCAATGCTCATCTACATTACTGTTCTCCGTGGATCCTAGCTCATGTGCTAACTTCTGCTCATAACGGGTGCAAACGTCTGGATCACACAAACGTTGCACGGCTAATCGGGTTTGCGGTTTGCGACGATGGCCATGGAGCTGGAGAGATAATCGCATTAAAACTAAGGCATGGTCCGACTCTACGTACGTGGACCAGTAAGATCTACAGTTCTGAACAGAACTGCGCCACCGGTAGCTTACGGCGATATGGTCAATTTGACTAAAAGTACCTGTAGAGTTAGAGCGCCATGTCGCTGTGCGGCGAGAGCTGTGTCGGAAATTTGTGCTAGACAAGAACAATCGATTGTCTGCACAAAATTGGAGAAGCCTATCCCCGTTATCTGTGCGCTCAGCGGGTAAAGCACCACGCCCACCTAAACAGGCTTCTGACACACTGAGTTTGCCAACTTGTGCATTGAAGTCACCAGCTAGCACTACAATGTCGGAACCTTTGCTGCTGCGAACGAGAGTGGCGAGGGCATCATAGAACTCATCTTTCTGCAAGTCTGAGCTGCAGTCCGTTGGGGCGTACGCCGAGATCACGAACAAATTGCGTTTAACACAACTATCCTTTCGAACGCCGACTGACCCTTGGAGTCTCACAGCACATAAACGACTGTTAACAGGGATCCAGTCTAATAGGGCAGCCTCAGCCTTGTCAGTCAAGACAATTCCTACACCACGTTGACCCACAGCTCTAGCTGCTTCGTCTCCTGAGGTGCGCAGAATATACCTCGATGAGATACCAGGAGCAGTTAGCTGAATTACATTGCTCGAATCCTGGATACGCGTTTCGCTTAAGCAGCAAACATCAATCTTCAGAGAGTTCATTGTGAGGGCTAGGCACGCCTGCTGACCGGCCTGCATGAGTGTACGCACGTTGAAGGAGCCGAGATTCAGAGGCTGACGGGGCTTGAGAAAATGTGAGTTACCAGACAGAGGATTATTTCCGACACTATTTGACAGTGAATCGTTGCGAGTATCGTCCGTGTTATCAGTGGGAGCATTAAGGGTGGATAGATGGGGCAAAGAGGGATGGTTAGGGACAGAAGACAAAGGTTGAATAACAGAGAGGGAACTCTGAGCAGTAGCACACTTATCACTACCCACCCCGCTCGATGCAATGGGCAGCGCGGTCCTGATTAGCCTGCGCGACGACCGATGCAGTATAGAATTCTTTGTAGTCGTGCAGTTCATGGGAGATGTTGGACGGGTACTGCTAGGGTGTCCAGCCACAAAGCAGGAGAACGATTAGGGTCCTCATCCAAAGCCTTTAGTTCTGACAAGAACCTATCCGCAAGGCAGCGGGATGGCTTAGTGGAAGCCCATTTGCTTGGATCAATTATTCTTCCACTGGTTTTTCCGACTGAGTTGCTAGCTCAAATCAACCCCCAACCTGGAGGACCAGGAGACTGGACTTCGTCTGACCTCTACCCATTGACCTGTCAGGTATGATTGCATCTCCGGCTTAAGGAAGCCATCCTGTATAGCTCTTTGGGTCATAGAGGCGCGCAAGCCATCACACCACGTCAAGGTGCAGTCTCGTCGTGATGAGGTTATGTTGAACCAAATGCCTGTAGGTTTGTTTCCTGACCATTCGCTCCAGGCTCTCACACAGTACTGAAGTTAAGCCAACCGGCCTGTAATTTTCGGCTCTTTGCCGGGGTCCGCTCTAGTAAATTCCTATCACTGTTGCCCTCCAGTCTCCCGGAACAATTCCTCCTCTAAGTGACGTTTTATACAGCTTCGTCATCGTAGCCTTCAGGACCTCGGCCAGAGTTTGAACGATTGCTGGATGAATCCCATCTGGTCTTGTAGCTTTATTTCTATTCAAGGTTTGCAGCTCCGCGTACACCTCTTCTCTTACAGTAGGTTCGGGTATTGGAGGCGCATGTGGTCCCTCCATTCTTTCTTCTAAATTATTTGCTGGTCGATATATGCTCTTGAAGAACGCCCAGAGAATGTCTACCTTGTCTCCGTCGCCTAGAGCTAGTCGTCCATGTGCTCCTTCCAAAGTTGCTACACTTTCATACGTTTGTGGAATTGCACGTAAGCGTAGAACCGCTTTGGTTTTGTGCGGACCGACGCTCGAAGGTATATTTCTGTACTCCTTGGGTCTCTTGAGCTCTAGCCATCTTATAGCTGTTCCATGCCACCTGAGTTTCGTACAGATTGTACGCCCCCCCCCCATCGTTGCCTACAAATGACTATAGCCTTGCGGACTTTTGACTTCCACCATGGGGGTTGATTTCAACTGCTAACCACCCTCAGAGGTGCAAACTCCTCTATGAGTTCAAGTAGCCCCATCTTGATGGCCTCCCAACGTCCCTCTACGGAGGCGTTTGTGTGACTCGGTGTCCACTGAACTTCCTTCACTGCCCTCTTTAGTTCACCTACACTGATTCTCCCATAGCGCCGACGTAACACGATTCCCTTCAGCGCCTTGCTAAGTCTTAGTGTGACCCTAAGGACCACATGATTACTTTTGCCCAGTGGCTCTTCCCACTTAATTTCCTTAACGTCCTGATGGTGCCGCAATACGATTGAATCAAGGAGAAGCGGGTGCTGTCCACCTGTGTCTAGTAGCCTGCGGCACATATTGCGTAAGTGTATGTAACCGGACCCAATGCAGAAACTTGTCGCCCGTTGATTCCCTCGGTGCAATCCCGCTTTCCCAGTTAATTTGCGATAGGTTGAGATCCCCTAATAAGACGAACTCCTTTGTCTGTGCCAGCACTGCGTCCAGCATTTGCAAAAGCTCAACGTCCTCCTCATTTGTCGCTAGCGGTACCCTGTAGATACAGATAATGCATACTGTTCGCACCTCGATCCTGATAAAGCAGGATCCGGCCTGTACATCATCAGAGACCAAGTTGAACGGAGCCTATCAATGGCCTATGTCGGTCCGTATTAGTAGTGCTACTCCGCCACCTGCCTTCCATCTGTTCTATCCTGTCTGGGCAGCGTATCCCTGAAAGAGCATGTCAATATCTGGCTTTATCCAAGTTTCCGTGAATACAACGACGTCAGACTCTGCGATCCTAGTCGTCATCTCCCCGCTTTTTCCCGGGAGGCTGCAGGTGTTTGTGTACCATATTGACGGTTCCCTGGTCCTCGCTACTGACTTTATTGCGAATTTTACGGCTGGGGTATTCTCGGACGCAATCTCCGAGGTGGACCAAGTCAGACGCATTCTTGCTCAGCAGTAAAAGCAGAGTGTATCGGCAGCGGCCGGATATCATTGGAAACAGTCCGACAGAGTCGATTCAGAAAAGACCTAAGTCATTTGAATACTAAGCTAGTTGAGAGTTTTTTTACTAATTAGTTACTGACTAGTGTAGGATTCTCTCAAGTTAAGTC
The DNA here is from genome assembly GCA_948099385.1 of Fasciola hepatica. Lineage (NCBI taxonomy): Eukaryota > Metazoa > Platyhelminthes > Trematoda > Plagiorchiida > Fasciolidae > Fasciola > Fasciola hepatica. Next base: position 398,827 of record CANUEZ040000170.1, read on the forward strand.
AGGACCTGCTCCCGTATAGAGTTTATATCCCCTGGTCCTCGGTTCGTGACACGTTAGCGAGTATACTCGGCAGCGCGCAAAAGAGCAGAACTGAAAACGCTGGAGCGGGACAACGTGTATATTGGAGGAACGCAACGGCGTGCAGACGGTATACACAAGTGGAGCAAATGGCACCACCGAATTCGGTAATTGTTCAAATAAACAAATTTGTTAGTCATTGTAATCGTTTGTCGTTTCGGTAGCACTACATTAGCTCAGTGCGATCGGTTCTGGCATGTATTCCCCCATGTAGCACAAGAGTTCCTTTGACCATACCAATGAATTACCCCCTGATGAAACACGGGAAGGAATGATCAGCGAGGAACCCGGAGAACGTCCATGAAACGTATTCTGGTTACATTCTTACCTAATAAATAATAATTAGATTGCTTTTAAACGATATTCCATCGTTATTTCAATAAAAGTACGCCCACTACCGCTGTTACGCCTGAACTTATGTGTGGGCCTTATCCCAGTGACTTATAGTGAAGTCTTGGTCACATTTCTCCGGATATAAGCGCAGACGTACAATAAATCAAAAGTGAGAAGTGTATGTTCAAATGAGACAATTTTATTGGTCGTATATACGTTTGCATATCCTCATTTCAAGAAACATCCAGCTGGTTTTCATCGTTTTCATCTGAAATAAAAACAAACAGTTGTACAGGTGTTTCAGATATTATTTACATTGTCGAGAACTATGGTGATAATAGGAATGATGTTGATAATAGTATTGATAATAATAATGATAATAATAATAATATTAATATTAATAAAAATAATAATAATAATAATGTTCCCAGTGCACACCTTGAATCACGTGGCTCATATTTATGTGATTTTGAGGTCTAGAATTATAATTAACTCAATAGTAACGCAGTGTTTAAGACAGTGAATGTTGTTCTAAGTATAAGGATGTTGATTTACGTGCCTTAGAAGCAAAACGACTTTGATTTTTAGACGGTCAGGACAGGTCGAGCTGCAAGTTCTCCTGCGATACCTATGGGTTATCGACTGGCGTTAACACGCATTTGCTGCATTAAATAGCAATGAAAATTAGATTCTAATAAAATTATGATACGATCTCGAACTTTTCAGGGTTCATCGCTGACCGTCCTCTGGGTGTACCTTCTGGGACACACTCAGAAGACATTTAGCACATTCATAGCATGCCGGTTTATATCTCAAATACGTAAGCGGCCTCTCCAGGATCTCGACCATAATTGCGGTAATCATTGGGCATCCAGTGCTACAAAGCCGCAGTTGAATGTCCTTTTTATTGTTGGATTTCGGTGGATCATTAGTAAAAACAGTTATAGTTTGATAAATCTCTTGAATTTGCGCAATTAGATAACTTGGAACTCTGATAATACTACAAATAGGTTTGTCTCCGTTTGGTTTCACTTTTGAACAAGCAGCATTTGAGATTGTCACCACTTTTTGTGAATTACAGCATGGGAGGTAAACCCCATAATCAGAGGACATACTGTGAAGGTGGGTTGAGGGGGAAAATTCACATTAGAACCAGTTTATTGATCTTGCTTTTGAAGAGAAAAAGGTTGTAAGTGGGTGGTGTTTTGTTTCGTCCCACTAGCTCCAGTGAGAAAACTCCTCTGCCTTCGAACCATCTCGTTTTTCGTGCAAAAACCAACCGTTTTTATAGATCACTGGGTGATCAAAATCAAAGTCATGGTACGAAGCTCATTGGTACAGAGCTCTTCCCCCAACCAAGTTTTCTGCTTGGCTATGTAGTTTAGGTCTCCCATTGACTGGGGGTTTCGCGCATGGTTCGGCTTACGCCAATATTATCGATCACGCAGCCTACTCAATAGACGCACGGACAAGTCGCTCGTTATCCGGGCACAGATCCCTGACCCGGTTCGTTTGTGTATACATTGACCACTGTCCTTTCATCAGACTTAAAAACACAGATTCGTGTTTGACTAAGACCAGTTCGTGTGGGTCCTGATCTCCTTCACTGATTGGTTCTCTTTTTTATCCCCTGGATACGGGAATCAGGCTCATCTTGGATACTGCTTCGTCATGTCTGCACACCCAACTCTCCTTCTGATTGGTTGGTTCCTATGGACAGTTAACCTTATTGTGCTAACGTCTGTACAGCTAAAATGTAAAGGGATAAATGGTAAAATTTTATTGCTTAAGAACACAGCGTAGTCGAAATCGTTGGTAGATTGTCGACGTTTCGGTCACCACGGGTAACCTTCGTCAGGACCGGTTTTACAACCGGATGAAACTGGAATGATAGCTTAGAGCAATCTGCTGTGACTAACATTCAATTGCTCTAAGCTATCATTCCAGTTTCATCCGGTTGTAGAACCAGTCCTGAAGAAGGTTACCCGTGGTGACCGAAACGTCGACAATCTACCAACGATTTTGACTATGCCGTGTTATTAAACAATAAAATTTTACCATGACCTTTTACATGGCGCATCGACTTTTCAATACACTCCAAATCGATCTCGGTTTTGACACAATAAAGGGAGAAATGATTATGAAAAGGAGTGTAGATAACAGGCAGAAAAGCATATCACATTTACCACCGCCAAAATGTTTTGCAGAAAATTGCAAACGAGCAGCAAACAAAGAGTACAACATGGAACGTTGGCCGGAGAGTGGAAACAAGCTTGTAATTTGGGCCTATATTTCTCAAACAATAGGGGCGTGCTCGCTGTTGGAGCCTCCGCGGGGTTTACCGATTCCGTTTGTGATCTATTAGGACAGTGACCTTCTTCCTCGATAAAGAGGAGATGTTCGTCCTCAGGCCCTATAGGCGCGGAGGAGGGTATTGATTGATATTCCGTAATATTCTGGAATAGAGGTATGCTTGATTTGGGTTAGAACCAATGAATTCTGCTTCAGTCAATGGGTCGAATTTCGATGTACGGTTGAATTTCCGGGGGAAAATTCGATTCGATTTAAGCAACCAGGCGGTTAGCTACGACGAGACTGCACCTTGACGTGGTGTGATGGCTTGCGCGCCTCTATGACCCAAAGAGCTATACAGGATGGCTTCCTTAAGCCGGAGATGCAATCATACCTGACAGGTCAATGGGTAGAGGTCAGACGAAGTCCAGTCTCCTGGTCCTCCAGGTTGGGGGTTGATTTGAGCTAGCAACTCAGTCGGAAAAACCAGTGGAAGAATAATTGATCCAAGCAAATGGGCTTCCACTAAGCCATCCCGCTGCCTTGCGGATAGGTTCTTGTCAGAACTAAAGGCTTTGGATGAGGACCCTAATCGTTCTCCTGCTTTGTGGCTGGACACCCTAGCAGTACCCGTCCAACATCTCCCATGAACTGCACGACTACAAAGAATTCCATACTGCATCGGTCGTCGCGCAGGCTAATCAGGACCGCGCTGCCCATTGCATCGAGCGGGGTGGGTAGTGATAAGTGTGCTACTGCTCAGAGTTCCCTCTCTGTTATTCAACCTTTGTCTTCTGTCCCTAACCATCCCTCTTTGCCCCATCTATCCACCCATAATGCTCCCATTGATAACACGGTCGATACTAGCAACGATTCACTGTCAAATAGTCTCGGAAATAATCCTCTGACTGGTAACTCACATTTTCTCAAGCCCCGTCAGCCTCTGAATCTCGGCTCCTTCAACGTGCGTACACTCATGCAGGCCGGTCAGCAGGCGTGCCTAGCCCTCACAATGAACTCTCTGAAGATTGATGTTTGCTGCTTAAGCGAAACGCGTATCCAGGATTCGAGCAATGTAATTCAGCTAACTGCTCCTGGTATCTCATCGAGGTATATTCTGCGCACCTCAGGAGACGAAGCAGCTAGAGCTGTGGGTCAACGTGGTGTAGGAATTGTCTTGACTGACAAGGCTGAGGCTGCCCTATTAGACTGGATCCCTGTTAACAGTCGTTTATGTGCTGTGAGACTCCAAGGGTCAGTCGGCGTTCGAAAGGATAGTTGTGTTAAACGCAATTTGTTCGTGATCTCGGCGTACGCCCCAACGGACTGCAGCTCAGACTTGCAGAAAGATGAGTTCTATGATGCCCTCGCCACTCTCGTTCGCAGCAGCAAAGGTTCCGACATTGTAGTGCTAGCTGGTGACTTCAATGCACAAGTTGGCAAACTCAGTGTGTCAGAAGCCTGTTTAGGTGGGCGTGGTGCTTTACCCGCTGAGCGCACAGATAACAAAGACACTGGATCTCGCAAGAGTCGCTGAGTATAATGGTGCAAAAGCGTCAGCTTTCGAACCGTAAGGAGATGAATAAGATGCGAAGAAAGCTGCAAAGACAAGTTACGCGAAGCCTTAAGAAGGATCGCGAAGATTGGTGGGTCAATGTAGCCGAAGAAATGGAAGTGGCAGCTGCTTCAGGTAACAGTCAAAGACTGTTCAAACTTATTCGTGACACCAGTGGACGGCGAACTCAGGTCAGTGAAGCGATTTGCAGTAGGAATGGAGAACCCATCCATAACAAACAGCAAAGGCTTGACCGATGGGCCGAGTACTTCAAGGAACAGTTTAGCTGGCCGCACGCTAGTGTAGTTACTCCCGTGTCAACAACTGCGACTCCTTGGGTGGTATCACTTGAGCCCCCATCGGAAATAGAAGTAGAGTCATGTATTCGATTACTAAGGCAAGGGAAAGCGGCAGGTCCCGACGAACTTCCCCCAGTTCTTTTCAAACTGGGTGGTGAGGCGTTGATAAAATCACTAACCGCCTTGCTCCGTGACATTTGGAAGGAGGAGCGTATTCCGTTAATATGGAGCGAGTCATTGATTGTTCCCATCTTCAAGAAGGGAATACGCAATGACTGCAGTAATCATCGTGGGATTAGCTTAATCCCGATAGTCACCAAAGTGTTAGCTTCGATTTTGCTGCACCGTCTTACACCGGCTCGCGAGAGGAATGTCCGCGAACAGCAGGCTGGATTCCGCCCAGGTCGAGGATGCATCGACCAGATTTTTACTCTTCGCCGACTTCTTGAAACGCGTCACACGCACCGCCGACCAACAATAATGCTTTTCTTAGACCTGAAAGGCGCCTTCGATTCAGTTGATCGAACATCGCTTTTCAGTACTCTTCATCGAAAAGGTATGCCCCAGAAGTTGGTGAACCTAATGAGATCATTGTATTCTCATACTTCTGGCCGCGTAAGGGTTTACGGCGAACTATCCGGTCGGTTCGAAACGACCAGTGGTGTTCGGCAGGGATGCCCTTTGTCTCCATTCCTTTTTAACTTCGTCATGGACGAAATAATGGAGAGTGCTTTGCAAAATCTTCAGGATGTAGGGGTCGAACTAGGAGATAGTGGAAAGCTATGTGACTTAGATTACGCAGACGACGTTGTCTGCTTGTTCGAATCCACGGAACGTGCTCAGCGTGCACTAGATAATCTCGCAAGAGCTGTAGCTCCATTCGGCATGCGCTTTGCACCTTCAAAGTGCATGGTGATGTTACAAGACTGGACGTCAACAATTCCGAGCTTGATGCTCGATGGGGAGGTGCTGTCAGTTGTCGACCACTTCACCTACCTCGGTAGCTGCGTGACGACGGACGGGAGCACTGTAGTAGAGGTGAGTACGCGGATATCCAAAGCTCGAGCGGCGTACGCTGGACTGAAGCACTTGTGGCGCCGATCCGATATTTCACTGAAGTTGAAAGGTCGTGTATACTGTGCCACTGTGCGTTCAGTTTTGTTGTACGGTTGCGAAACTTGGAGTCTGCGTGCTGAAGATATTCGTCGTCTTGAGGTTTTCGACCATCGATGTTTACGTAGTATCGCTAGGATTGGGTGGAATAGCCGAGTAAGCAACGATGAGGTAAGAAAGCGAGTATTGGGTACTAATTCAGAGAACGTTTTGTCACAGCGTATCCAACTTAGCAGACTTCGTTGGTTGGGACACGTGTTACGTATGGCAAACACACGTCTACCGTACCGTGTCCTATTCTCCGCCCCTCCCAGGCAGTGGAAGAGACCACGTGGAGGTCAACAGATGACGTGGCAACGAGGAATGAGAAAATGTACAGCAGACTTAGGAAAAGTAGGTGCTTCACGTCTTCGTGGTTGGAGTCCAAAAGATCCGTCTACCAGTTGGCTGGAGACACTGAAGGATATGGCTGCGAACCGCGAACAGTGGCGATCGTGTTGTCACTTTCTATCGAATCAGAATGTTTGATGGTGTACGTTTGTACAGTTAGACTGTGTATTCCGTGTGTTGGCTACTAGGGCATTCGTTTCTTTTCCCACCCATATAGGTCCACTCCCTGTCCATCTTGTATATTCATACTTTTTAATTCAACGTGCAACATGGTGAGAAAGGCAGTGGTCAGTGGGGCTTGCCCTACTGTTTAACGCTGTACGATGATGATGATGATGACACTCAGCAGTACGGCTAGAGGGACGATAAGCGGCTTCTACTACAAACTTGTGAACTTTTTCTGGTAGTTTAGGTACAGCGACAGTCTTTCACGTATCTTGGAGACAAATCCAACATCATTTAAGAATAGAATTAAATGTCCCCTTTCGTGACACTGGGGACGGTCGAGTGTCCCCTTGTGCCGCCTGAGCCGGTACGACCTGCAAAGCTTAAATTTAAAGCTGTCGTCCATCGCTGTCCAAGAATGATGAATAGATAGTGAACGCGATGACCGTGCTTTGTTAGCTATGCCACAAATCTGCACCTAAATGAAAAAATGACTGGTTGCTTAGGAATGTAACGTACAGCGGGTGTTATCCGTACACGGAGAGCCTGGGCTGTTTTGGCCGCCGACCACTTACTTGTCAGGGCCTAGTCGACCAACTTGAGCATGAAGGTTCCCAAGGAAGCATTTAGAATACTCCTAAACTAAGTCGGGATCTGGCCCCGTATAGAGTCTATAGCCCTTGATCCTCGGTTCGTTACGCGATAAAAATGATATTGAGCGGCGCGCAAAGGAGGAGAACTCGAAACGCTGGAGTAGGACAACATGTGTATTGGAGGAAGGCAAGAGCATGCTGACAGTGTACACAAGCGGAGCAAGTGGCGCTACCGAGTCCGTTAATCGTTCGTTAGTGTGTAAATGTCTGTCACGTTGGTAGCACTACAGGGGTGTCCCCCTAGAAAGCCGATGCAGTTGGGCTTCAATCCGTGATTGGTCAGTAGGCTTTGGTGGCGAGAGACGTTCTACATGTGTGCCGCTGCGATCGAGCGCAACAACGAAGCCAGCACAAACCGCTCTCTGTAACTCATACGGGTCGCTGTTCGTCGATCGCAAAGTTGCGTCCTCAACAGTAAATCTGACGTGGGTGGATCCTGCTGTGACTTTGCAAAGTGGTGATTGTGTTGTTCGATTAGTCGTTGTCGACATACCCCAAAGTTCCGTTTGTCCGTAATGGTTATCGATGCGTTATGACCCTCGAGAAACCTGCGCACTCGATCTCAGCTTGCGACTCCGATCGGCCCAGCCAAATATAGTAAATCAGGAGACAGCAACTTAACTTGCCAAAGTGTGTCTTTCATAGAAATACAGTGCGGGATATAAAGCGAAAGTCGGAAATTCCCGAACTCGGGCGTGCAGTTAGGTTCAAGCCCTGTTGGGCCAATAAAGGTTGATAAAAATGTTTTGCCGAATTGATTATTGATCCACTGACCCAATTTGCGTCGGACTGTAGATAACTGCTCGATCAGCAAAAGGGGTTGTATCATGAGTGATCCGACAATCTATTAACTATTGATTATTCAGTCCGGCCTGGCACGCTCGAGCTGGTTAAAGGCTTGCCTGAAAAGGTTTTTTCGTTTCAACTTCCTAACAGTTATTGCTTTGTTGAACAAGCTAGGGTCCGGCGTCAAATGAGTCCAGCCACGATCCAACGAGCGTTGTGTTCGAGCCATGCAACGGGACGAGCTGAAAGGCAAGAAACACAAGAAACCCGCGCCTCGGGGCGCGGACGGATATTCGGCTGAGAGGGACGTCGGCGTAATGTAAGCTATCATTACTCCTGTCTTGGTGAATTACACGGTCTCGCAGTTATGTACTACTAAACTATGTGCATGTTGAATATGAAAAGTAAAGTTAAATATACACAACTGTTAAAAATTATGCAAACCTCGTTGGCTGTCGCAGCTGGCGACCGCGTCGATTTCTGTTGACGAGTGCGGCTGTATCTTCCGTAGAGTTTGGTGTTGCAACCAGTAATGGGGACTCGTTGGTGGGAGTAACAGGTACCGACTCAGGACGACTAACCGCAGGTTGTGAGCAGGTGAGAATATTGGACGGGACGTCTATGGCATGTTCTACCTCGACGAAAGCTGGTTTAAGGCAGTCTGTACTAATGCTCTCTTTCCTGCCTTCGATGTTTACTACGTATTTCTGCTTTTTTTTCGCTGGACAACGCGGAACGAGCCCGAGTGAGCCGCTTGTATTGGTGATCGCATTGCATCTACTCGAAGGAACACATGGCTGGCAGTCGCTAGAGTGGTGGGTATGTAGATGCTGAGGGTTTGTTCCCGTAGCTTTGTACCCTTGTAACATAGCTCAGTTCGAACCTTGAACAGATCTCCTCTTAAGGCTGTCAAAATCGTGTTCTCGTCAATGCTTCTAAGACATCTCTCAGTTCCTGACAAGCACCATTACTTTTCTCCCCATCTAAACTTTGATTCCGTTCGTTTCGTTCCTCGATGCCTTTCTTGGGTCTTTCGATGATTTCCACTCTATCTTGGTCTACATGCGTATGTTTGCTTGCTTTTTGTGATACGCGCAAGATTGGTTTTCTGTTCCGCGCCGGACGTTTCTTCAAACCACCCTACCTCCTGTTGCTGTGCAGAGCTCAAATTCGTTCCACACTTGAATACTGCTGTCTCGTATGGAGTGGAGCTTCGTCTTCTCTCTCTCTTCTCGACCGGATCCAACGTAAAGCGAATCGTCTTTTAGATGACTCAGTTTTAACATCCAATTCGCAGTCACTTACCCACCGCCGGGCAGTTGCTTTGTTGTCCCTATTCTATCGCTATTAGTTCGGGTTTCGTTCCTCCGAGATTTTTCCGGCTGTTTCTGTTCCCATTACCTTTCAACACCAAACCCGAGCGCAGGCAGCTAGTCATGCTCATCAGGTTTCTGTCGCTCGATCTCGGACCTCGACCTTTCGGTTTTCTTTCGGACGGTGAAGTCATGAACACTTTTCCCTTCTCTGTCTTCCCACCCACCTACAACCTTCCCCTTTTAAGAAGCAGAATCAGACTCCTCTTGCAATGTTTTCGAACTGCGGGCTTTACAACTTATACTGTGGTTCACTTCATGTGTAATAATAAACGATATATATATATATATATATATATATATATATATATATATATGTATATATATATATGCATATATATATTATATATATGCATATATATATATTATATGCATATATATATATATATATATATATATATATATATATAATATTCACACCCGCCTGATTTCAGGCTGTGCCAAACAAAACAGTACAACGGGGGGAGAAGAGGTACGTGGAGTCACATTCCATGTTTTGTTTGTGGATGCAATACTACCACGTTTCCCGGGCCAAATCAGATGGTTTTCTTAGGGATCCACATCCAGAGCCTTTGGTTATCCAAAGCCTAACCCGCAAGGCAGCGGAACAGATCATGGGTTTCGCAAGCCACCGGGGGCCAGTGACTGATTTCTCAGTTCATACACCCTTCGGACGAGGCCAAACATCCTGAATGCCCAGTACACCCGCCAAATATACCGGTGATCAAAGTACTCTGTGCTCTATTTGCTCTCCAGGGTTGATTTGGAATCAAGGTTTAGCCATCTCCGCTTCACTGAATATCGGTAAACCCGATGAAGACCGCCGGGCGTTCTCCTTCGTCTTCACACTGTGGTAAGAACAGCTCTGCCACGAGCGGGCAGTTTGTAAGACTTCTACAGCAGAGGCTGTTTGGGACGCGCGTTCATTTAGGAGCGTTTCAAGAGGCGTTCAGGATGAGTAGCCATCTCGGAGCCTGAGACACCCACCCTCGACCATATGGAGGCTCAATGTGATGGCAAACGAAATGAAGCGCGGAAGAGCCACCATTTTGAATGGCAGATGTAAAAGCGGTAGCATTTCCGAATAAACGTAGATAGTGCCTGCCTCGAAGGTGAGTTTTATCGTGGTTAGCTGGTGAGATTCTGAATGCTAGTTCCAGGAAAACTGCTTATGTGTAACTTGAGTCTCAAGGGTGCATGTTAAAGTCCCCAGATGACCTATTTGCATCAGACTAGGGAGGTCGTGGATGGCGAACCTCGGTGGCAAGTGCGGTTTCATTAGATGATTTGCTGAACTATATACTTTTCTAAAAAGAAACCGCGATCGTTATCTCTGTCAATGGCTACCCAAGAAACATAGAGGAGAACCATCAACGAAGTCATATGAAAGTGTGTACTATTGCTTGACACTCCACACCTTGATGGTTTGGATTGACAATTGACCACTGCACCTAAAAGCATGCCAATTGATCCTCATTAGCATGCCTTTCAACGAAACGTCTCGCCAGGAGACGTGGTCTCCACTCGAGCCTACGTGCCGATTGCAAAATGCAGTGGTCGAGATGTTCATTGGAGCGAGCATTTCTGCCAGAGGGCGACAATCCTCACGTAACACATGATGACGAACTTCGTCATAGTTCACTCAATGTTCCCACTAAACTTGAGCAATGCTTTGAAGACATTGATGATTGAACAAAGCCTCCGAGCATCCTCAACGTGGAATGGCCAGGTCTGACAACCCTAGAATAGAACACTGCAAACTCCGGCGACGTACATCCGTCCCTTAAGAAACAGCCGGATATTACGGTGACGTCAGAGGCGTCGCAGGTTTGCGAAAGCTGCTGTAGCTCGCGCTATGCGTGGATTGATCTCCTCCCCAACACCACGTCCAGCTGTTATCAAGCTCCCGAGGTATCAAAGGTTATCGACTGCCTCTAACTAAGAACGAGTACTGGCACTGGCTCCTGCGATTTTGCGAAAGTACTTTGCAGTTGGAGGGCGCAAAGAATATGCGTTATCTGAACACAACCGCCGTCTGTGCATTGTTACCCAGTAAGGTGATATCATCAGCATATATTTAAATCGGTGTCGTTGCAGCGTCTTTGGAATGCCCGCCGAAGCGCATGGAAAACTTAGTGCAAACTGGTGGTGGTCGAGTGGTTTAGGGCGTTTGCTTACCACTTTAGAGGTCGGAGATTCGAATCCCCCCATCACCAGTTATTTTCAAGATTGACAATAATCCACTGTCGTCCGAATCGTTACCACACCTGACCTATTGGCACCTTATTCTGTTCTCCTTCCCTAATCCTAAGGTCTGGTTGCCGATTGTCCCTAGTAGTGCAGTGGGCCTTCGACTCTACTCATGCTTAAGCGTGTAATAAAGAACAAAATAAACAGTTACTCCAGTGCAGTCAGCCGTCTTGCATACAATCGCGCCATTTTTGGCTTGTTCGGATGTCGCGGATCGTGGTCTGGTGCTGACTCGAAGAGGACGGACACCACGTGGCGTTTAGGGTGTCTGAAGTTCTCACCGGTGGGGATCAGGCAATGGTCAGAGCATATGGTCAAAACCGTTCCTCATTTTCTGAACGACAGAAATCTAACCCTAAATACCCTCCTAAATGAGCTTGGTTCGATGGCACACAATTTACTCCAACATTCCTGCCAAAGTTACAAAATCAACCCAGCTCGCCCCACGTAAGAAGTCGTGTGTTTTGTGGTAGTACTTATCTTTGACTGCATGTGGACTGCAATCGATGGATGCGTACGGCGAAGCGACAAATAGATTGCGTCTCTCGGGAGGAGGATTGCTTACTTTGCACTAACCCCTGAGTCTCACTGCACACAGCCGACTGTTGTTTTGGATCCATTCTAATGGCGCCGCTTCAGCACTTCACTGAAAACTATGCCGATGTCTGCAGCCTGAGGGTCACAGGAAAACGTAAGTGAAATTTCACCGAAGGCTTGGATGGGAGCATCAATCGAATGATGGAACTGAAGTGTTAGATGTAACACAGATCGATGGCAAGGGTTTCAAGTGTACGATCTAAGCCTGTCTGTTTTCCCAGGGGCATCATGGTTCGCACCTTTAATGTGACTAGTTTGAGTAGACATCAAGGGTGAATGAGGGCATTAGACGGCTCGCGTCTAACTATGGAGATATTTGGTTAGAAGCTTGCGCAGAGACCGAGGGAATGGGTGGTCCGGACGCGCAGACGAAATTGAACAAGCTGCTGCCACGGGCAGTGCTCGGAGACTTTTCCAACTCATCCGATCCACAGGGACCAGGGAGCCTAGAATGAGCGAAATGATCTGCGAGCTAAACGGCCAACGGATCCACCAGCTTTCACGGCGCATGGATCGATAGGCAGAGCAATTTGAGGAGCAGTTTAAATAACCTTCAGCATCAGCGCCCCCACTCAGTAGTCCCTTTGAGCCAGTTTATGCCCCATGGACGCTCTGTACTGTCCCACCCATCGAAGAAGTCGATCATGGGCTCCATCTCTAAAGCGAAATGAGGCCCCCGGCCCTGACGAACTCCCTTCGGCTCCTTTCAAAGATGGTGGTATACCCGTTTCCAAAGTGCTCATCAGCCTCTTTACCAAGATTTGGCTACACGATTGCGGTACACAATGTTGTAACTGTGCATCCGTCATCTATATATACTTCATAAACATCTGTTCCAATCATCGAGGGATAAGTTTTATCTCGATCGCATCAAAGCTGTTAGCGCCAATAATACCCCATAGATTTCCCCTAACTGGCGAACAACAGGTCTGTGAAGAGCCTTCCAGTTTTCGACCCAACGGCGGGTGCATAGACCAGATTTTCACCACTCGTCAGGTGGAGCTTCGCCACACACGTATAGACTGATGATAATCATATTCTTGGATATCCGAGCAACCTTTGTTTCCGTCAATAGGACATCCCTCTGGGATTGTCTCATCAGACAAGGAGTACCTGATAAGTATATCACCATCATCATCATGATCATCATGAACATCGTACAGCATTAAACACTAAGACAAGCCCCACTAACCACTGCCTTTCTCACCATCTTGCACTCAGAATTAGAAAGTATGAATGTATAAGATGGATAGGGAGTGGACCTAAAAGGGAGGTAAAAGGAAAAAACGCCCTAATAATTAACAAAGCGAATACAAAGTCTAACTGCACAAACACATTGATCAATCATCCTCATTTGACAGAAAGTGACAACACGACCACCACTGTTGGCGGTTCGCAGCCATATCCTTCAGTGTCTCCAGCCAACTGGTTGAGGGATCTTTTGGACCCCAAGCACAAAGAAGTGAAACACCTGCTTTTCCTAGTTCTGTTGTGCATTTTCTCATTCCTCGTTGCCAAGTCATCTGTTAACCTCCACGTGGTTTTTTCCACTCCCGAGGAAGAACGAAGAATGGGGCACGGTATGGTAAACGTGTTTGCCATACGTAACACGCGACCCAAGCAACTAGGCCCACTAAGCTAGATACGCTGTGATAGAGAAGTGTACGTTACTGTTCGTCGTAGATCCTTGCTCATGTGCTGATTTCTGTTCATCACTGGTACGAACTTCTGGATCACACAAACGTTGTACGGCCAACCGAGTTTGCGGTTTGCGTTGATGACCATAGCGCTGGAGCGAAAATCGCATTGAAACTAATGCATGGCCCAACTCTACGTATGCAGACCAGTAAGATCTACAGTTTTGGATGGAACTGCGCCGCCGGTACATTACTGCGATATGATCGATCTGGCTTAGAGTACCTATTGAGTTAGACCGCCATGTCGCCGTGCGACGCGAGCTGTGTCGGAAATTTGTACTAAACAGGAATAACCGATTGTCTGCACAAAGCTGGAGAAGCCTATCCCCGTTGTCTGTACGCTCAGCGGGTACAGCACAACGTTCACCTGAACAAGCTTCTGACGCACTAGGTTTCCTAACTTGTGGGCTAAAATCACCAGCTAGCACTACAATGTCAGAGCCTTTGCTCCCGTTCATCATAGAACTCATTTTTCTGCATGTCAGAGCTGCAGTACGTTGGAGCGTATGGCGAGATCACAAACAAGTTGCGCTTAACACAACTATCCTATCGAACGCCGACTGACCCTTGGAGTCTTACAGCACGTAAACGACCTTTAACCGAGATCCAATCCAAAAGGGCAGCTTCAGCCTTGTCAGTCAAGACTATTCCTACATCACGTTGACCCACGGCTCTAGCTACTTCGTCTCCTGAGGTGCGCAGGAAACACCTTGATGAGATACCAGGAGCAGTTGGTTGAATCACACTGTTTGAATTTCGGATACGCGTTTCACTTACGCAGCATACATCAATCTTTAGAGAGTCTATTGTGAGGGCTAGGCACGCCTGCTGACCCAGCCTGCATGAGTGTACGCACGTTGATGGAGCCGGGATTCAGAAACTGTTGGGGCTTAAGAAAATGTGGGTTACGGTACTGAGGATTATCAACAACACCATTTGATAATGAACCGTTGCAAGTATCGAGCGTGTTATCAGTGGGAGCATTATGGGTGGATAGAGGGGGCAAAGAGAGGTGGTTGGGGACAAAGGTTGAATAAAGGAAAGGAATATGTGAACAGTAGCCCACTTTTCACTACTTATCCCGCTCGATGCAATGAGTAGCGCGGTCGTGATTATCCTGCGCGACGACCGATGCGGCATGGAATTCTTTCTATTCGTGCAGTTCATGAGAGATGTTGGAAGGGTACTGCTAGGGTGTCCAACCGCAAACCAGGAGAACGATTACGGCTCTCAACCAAAGCCTATAGTTCTTATGAGGACCTGTCCGCAAGGCAGTGGAGTGGCTAAGTGGAAGCCCATTTGCTTGGATCAGTTATTCTCCCACTGATTTTACCGACTGAGTTGCCAGCTCAGATCGACCCCCAACCTGGAGGACCAGGAGACTGGACTTTGTCTGGTCTCTATCCATTGACCTGTCAGGCGTGACTGCATCTCCAGCTTAAAGAAGCCATCGCGCATAGCTCTTTAGGTCATAGAGGCATGCAAGCCATCACACCATGTCAAGGTGCAGTCTCACCGTGATAGAAGTTTCGTCGGTATAGGTATGTCAAAACCATCCAAGCGCATTACCGTCAGACTTCAGGCCGAGTGCGAGCATATGGCTCATCACTTAACTTTCCATTTGGAAGCGGCATGCGTCGAGGTTGCCCACTCTCATGCTTCCACTTCAATTTTGCGATCACTGGCACAAGGAAATCAAACGAATGAAGGCGTTGAGCTACTACCTGGTAACAGACTTGTGGACTTAAACTATGCAGATGACATCACATTGGTTTGCTACGATACTAATGGGACACAGTGCGTTCTAGAGAACCTTGCGTAGTCTCTGTTGCCGTGCGATATGTGTTTTCCATCCTCCAAGTGTAAATTACTTTCACAAGACTGGTAGGAGTCCATCCCCGCACTTACTCCCGATGTTGAAGGGTTATTTGTTGAAAAGTTTGTCTACTTGGGAAGCTGTATAACTACTGATGGGCGGGTCGGAAACGATGTGAACAAGCGAATGGCGAAGGCTCAAACGGCGTTCTGCTATTTAGGTCACCTGTGGAGACGGCGTGATGTCTCTCTCCGATTGAAAGGTAGGGCGATATAGGGTGGGGTGAAAAACGCTACAGTGCGTAGTGTGCTCGGGGACACCTGGCCTATTCGAGCAATCGATGGTAACCAGTTTTCCGTGTTCGATCATCGATGCCTGAGAAGTATCTCGCGAGTTTGATGGCAACAGCGAATAACCAGTTCCGCAGTCCGAACACGCACTTATGGACCCGTGCGTGCCGCGTACCCCCAAATAAAGCTGCCACATCGGCTTCGTTGGCTAGAATATGTGCTACTTACGCCACCATATCGACTTTCCCTTCGCGCTCTATTCGCTGAGCCTAAGATTGGCTAGAAACGGCAACATGGAGGCCAAGCCAGGAAATGGCAGCAACCTATCAAATTGTGGACATCAAGACTTGCCTCTGTCACTTTCTCACGCTTGCGTGACCGAGGACCTCAAGCACTATTACACATCTGGCTGAAAACTTTGTCGTATATGGCTCAAAGTCATGCTCATTGGCAATTATGTTGTGGCAACTTTTGTTTGAACTCCTGAGAAATTTTCCCTTCGGTTTTTCACGTTTATTTTTCTGTTCTATTTTTTTTACATGGCACTACGCCCCTGTACTTTGTAACGAGTTATCGGTTATATATATATATATATATATATATATATATATATAGACGGTGGTAATGGGTTCGGTGAAACTTGGGAATTATTCGACCAAAGACGAGAGAAAATATGGTCATTATTCCCACCCATGGTACTTTAGCTGGTGCGGTCAACCGAAGTTCCCGTTGGGTGTGATAAAGAAAACGAATTTTGGAAGGAAGTGGATTTAGGAAGTCAAGTCGTATGCGCTGTAGTTAAGTGCTCAGGCGTGCGCATGAGAAAACAGTCATTTTATCAGTAATATCCTCCGTAGCTCTACACTTTTCCCTCAAAACAATGCAGAAATCACATCAGCATGGTGTTTTGTTTCCCTGTTCTCAAGAGTCAAAAATGGGCACTGCTCAAAACGGAATCAGCTTTTGTACGGGCGATTCTGACCGTGGATATGATTTTACAGTCATATGGGGTAGCTTTGGTCCGTGGGTTTTAAGACTGGTCTTTTTAAGCAATGTTCCACCAATCCGCCATCGGTTACATTCTCATGTTAGCGTAATTCTTGCCTTTTGAGGTTCACCTTTAACTCATTTTTTGCAGCAATGAGTTCGAAGACATTGGAGGCCGAGGACTTGATTTCGAAAGCGGAGAAATGGTAATCCACTCACTAGATGCTTCATTGTTTTCAGCTTGAAAACCTCCCTTTTCAAGCGAACTCCAGACTATGACAGTGCAATAGAGTATTACACCAAAGCTGCTGTCATCTATCGAAATTGCAGAAGTTTCCCCCAAGCAGCCGACCTCTACGCGAAGGTGAGACATTTACAAAATGTCAAGTAACGTTTACAGATTGCCGAATTACAGATGAAAGTGGGATCCGCTTTTCATTGCGCGAAGAATTACGAAAATGCTGCCTTTGTTTATAAAGATATGAAGGATTTCAATAAAATGGCTGAGCTCGTGGACAAAGGTGGCGAGCTGCTTCGGAAAGCTGGTACCCCTGATTCCGCCTCGTACTTATACGAGAGAGCAGCTAAGTGGGTGTTTCCTATTTCCGAATTTTATTGATTTAGAGCAATTGAACAAGCGATCCCGGAAAAGGCCGCTGAATTTTATGAACTGTCCTCGGATGCATGTGAAGTGAGTGAACAAAAGAGCAGAGCAGCTGTCTAACTTCTTAGACTTCTGAGGCTAATTTTGCTTCTACTCGTCAGGAAATGCTTTTGGTAAGGGTGATATTCAAAAACTTGGATGAGTTGTCGTAAACAAAACCAAATCCAGAACACAAGAGTACTAGGCTAACGGCTGAAAGACTTAGCGGAGGTACTAGAGATAACCCCCATATTCAGAGGACAGTCTTTACCAGTTATTTTGTTGGGGTGGTGGTAGTCACCACAACCAGCTTATAGATCCTGATTTTTAATGACCGTGGGTGGATGAGGATAGGAACTCTCGAGGCAGGCTCGGGGGGAAGCCAAAACAATGGCGATGTATGAGAGACACCGAACCGACTACCTGATGATGGGATAACTGCTAAAAGCTGGATTCTGAAGCTAGGTCGTCTGTCAGGCGGATAGCTCCACATTGGATCTGCCATGGAGGATGTAAGGAAAAAAACGAGGTTGCACTCACACGTGAATGTGGTGTGTATGTATAGGAAGAATTTGAGATTCACTAAGAGAACAAAGGTGGATAGGACTGAAGGAGTCTCTGGCACGTAATAGGAAATCATTTGCTTGTAGCAAATGAAGCAAGAGTAGATGCGTATAAAGATCAGCAGATGGAATAATAATCAAGGCGACCCGGTGAAGATAAGGAGTTTGTGAAGTGATGTGGGACCAAATCAAATAGGACGAAAGAAAATTGTTTGAGAGAAATTGAGAAAAGAGGAGTTTTCGAAGCCTTGAAAAGAGCATTTTTTTATGGAGCTACTAGTGGAAATATACCTAGGATCAAAATCAACTGATGCAGCAAGAACACAGCGGTCACGGTCGATATTGGGGGTAACATGTGGGGAGGTGGAGCAAGAAAGTGAACAAAGTAGGAAGGCGTCATCATCAAAGGTATGAATGACATTGGAAGTAGACAATAAAAAGTCGTCGGTGGAAAGCTTAAAGAGAGTAGGCAAAAGTATGGAACTCTGTGTAACAAAGTCATTCACAGAGAAAGACTGGAAATGTACTCCGTCGAATAAGGAGTTCCTCTCAGATCGACCGCAAAATCCTATTTGTTTTCTTTGTCCTTAGATTTCTATCTGTCAGTCATCAATGATATAGTGTTTCCGAAATGAAAAGGCAGTAAGTTCAAGACTTCCGAAAGAAAAACCAACTGTAGGCTGCGGGATTCATACTAGAGTTCAAAATATGATCCACTTTCTATCATAAGTTATGACATTCATTTTTCTTTGAACAGAAGTGCTCCTACTCTCCTGACATTGTTTTTTCACGAATTCAAATATGCCGATGAGTAAGTTCTAACTAAAATAACTCAGCTTTCCTAAATGATAACCGACACGTCCGTTGGTCACAAGATGAATATGTAGATACCAGTTACTGAGTATTCTTATTCCATGCTTATGTGTGCGTGCAGTGGTGGTGGTAGACCAACGGCCACCAGGACTCAAGGGGTCACGGAGAAGAGCCAAAACTCATGACCATAAAAATTGAAATAAAGTGCCAAACGATGCCCCTATTAGCGTTGTATTGTACCTAACGGCTTTTAATTAGGTGCCCATATTTCGGCCAATAATTCTTGCTCTGACTATGAGAATGATTTATTTTAAGATATGAGAAAAAAAACAGTCAAATAAACCAACGAGCATTTCTGTTCATGAAGAGTTCGGTTGCAACCCTTTCTTTATCTATAAGTATGTTGTTGGGGTAAGTTGAACGAAGAGTGACCACACAAATCAGTTATTGTAGGAATAAATCAAAAATCTAATCAAGTGGACTAATGAGGGCGACCTGAGAATTAGTCAATGAATAAGGGGTGTGCAGGGTCTGCAGGAATCTTATGTAAAATTTTCAGCTGAAGATGAAAAAGACGGTAATACTCGACATTGTTTTTTTGTCACACACCTGCGCATACATGGAGGGAGTATACCCTATACCCTCAAAGGTTCATTGCACTATCAAGTATAAACGGCAACCGAATCCTGAAGCTTAGAATGATGGGTAATGACACGAGGTCCCAAAGGGTCAAGTGTAGCATCGAGCCGGACGAGTGGACTGTTGTCTACTGCCAAAGTGACCGACTGTGGTGGGATTCGAACCTCTTACCTCCGAAGTATATGCGCGGATTTAAAAGGACAGATGTCTTAGTTTACCGATACAGGACAAATTACCAAAGGATCAGTAAAGGTTAGTGTCGATGTCGTCTCCTAGTACTTGATGGATTTCGTTCTGGTAAAACGGTTGGTTCTGGCCGCTGACAGATCACAAGCGAAGCGGAATAGTTTAAAGCGGCAACAGAACGCATTGTAGGTCGACACACATCTAACCACCAGGCTATCAAGTCCGAGTGGGGACTCGTTGGATGTGTACTGCTGACGGTTCGTAACAAGGGTGAAACAGCTGCACGTCGCATCCATGTTTTTCAATCGTGTATTGAGCGTTGACTCCTACTAATTACACTGATAAAATACATTGTGTCAAATCAGGTTCGAAAGCAGTTCTTAATCTTTTCTATCAAGTCCCGTTAGTGGAGAAAAACAACAGATCGTTTATTCCAGCATTAGAACAACCATGTGCAAGCGCATTTCGTCGCGCGTGTCAATGTTATCAGGCAGCCGCTGGCGAATAGGCGAGCGACAAACGTGATAGCTTCTGACTATGTGCGCGCACTTGCGAGTGTGTGTATGTGTATGTGCTTAGTGAAGGAATGGATTACCTCGTCCTATTTCTCAACAAGCAATTCCACAGTGCACTCTTATCGACATCTTAGTGTACCAAGGATCATGACTGTTGTCAGCCTTTGAACACTATACTGCTGGTAAATTAGCTGTCTGCAGTGAAGATTTAGTTGCACATATGACGGGCACAAAATACAGCCCGTCCTTCACGGGTTTTCTTTCCACGTGATGCAAACTGATCGGTACAGTAACTACGGACAACTTAATTGCCGTTGGGTTCAGACTTACAAACAAGCGGTTGGTGCAGTATTGCGCAACAACAACAGTTGATCTACTCACTGCCACTATTATTGCTCTGCTTAGTCAGTTCGAGTTGGTTGACTCTGGTGTCCCTTGGGGTATTCTCCGTCTTCTTGGTCTCCATCATTCACCCATCCCTCACCTGTGTCTCCACGAAGCTGAAGCATGCATCAGCGACCACACCCCGGCAAACCGCTCGACAGGCGGGCTAAACCTGGTCGAGGGTTACCGAGGTCTAAAAAACTTCGGTGAGTCGGTGTTCGGCATGTGAAGACAGATTCTTATGAATGGGCGGACGGGATCTACTGATTCAGCGGCTACAAAGAAGAACTGTTCCACTGCCTGATCCGGTATTCCAGGGGAGGCGAACGAACCGTACAACAGACCACTGGCTCTTCTGGAAACACCCTGCTGCCTTGCAGTCTGCACTTGGGTTTGCAGGGGCTAGAGGAGCAACCTCGAACAAAAAGGCCGGACGGTGTTGGGGACACCGTTTCGTACCCTACTCCCGCGACTCTATGATTATTCACGGAACCTCAAGCGCTCATCATGCTACGGCGTCCCCGGTAAGCGACGCGCTTCGTGTCCCGGCGGTCGAGGTGATAGGACAAGCTGGGATTATTCGCTGCAGGAAAAGAACACAACCTGTTGGAATGTCGGGACGTTTCTAGACGTCGGCAGTCAGTGAATCACAATGCGAACCCTACATGACTATGACGAAGACTTTACTTGCCTCTCGGAAGTCCGCCTGCCTAACTCAGGTAGCTGGCAAATAAAGGCCCCGGGAGTGGAAACATCTTATTGGCTCTATCACAGTGGCCCGAAAGATAACTCCGGTCTCTACGGTGTCGCGTTTTCTCTGAACAAAGCAGCTAATGATGCAATGATCTCTTGGGAATCATTCTCATCCAGACTCGCCTTGGCACGTTTTAAAGGCTCCCCGCACAACTTGACGGTGATTGCGATCTATGCTCCAACCAATTTAGCTGATGACAACCAAAGACGAATTCTACACTAACTAGCAGGAGGTAATCAACCGGGTTCCGAGGCGCGGTATACTTTTCATCTCAGGAGATTGGAACGCTCGCACAGGTACGGCCGATGAATCCACTCGTCATATTCTTGGGCAATTCGGTCTCGGTCAACGCTGCGAGAACGGTGGCCGACTGATTGGTTCAGCCGACATCAACAGAATGGTTGTCTACAGCGCTCGATTTCAGCGCCCTAAGGAGCACCTACTCACATGGTACTCCAGTGGCGGTCACACTGCACACCAACCCGACCACATCCTGGTGAGAGCCCGTTGAGCTTCATATGTGTAGGATTGCCGAGCGTACCGAGACGCAAAAGCGGGCAATACAAACGGTACCGACCACGTCCTCCTGCGCGCGTGTTTCGAAATTCATCTGTCTACACGTGCTGAAGTGTCTGCACCCTCCCGGATAAACGTTGCTGCCCTAGGAAATCCAGAGAAGCGAGAAGTGTTGTCACGAGCAATCACAACTCGACTTACCAACGCAACCAACGCACAATCAGACGAAGTTTCTGTGGAAGGGCAGTGGACTCGAATGAAGACGATAATCAAGGAAGCTACTTGGACAGTACTCGGGAGAACAAAAAGGCGGACAAAAGATCGGATCTCCGAGAACACGCTCCAGTTGTCAACCAAAGTACACGAAGCCTGACTGGCAGGTAGTGACGAACGCCGCAGACTGCAACGAAAGGCCACACGCTCTGCCAAGGCTGATCGCAAAAGATACTGGATAGAAATAGCTGAAAAAATGGAAACCGCGTCCGGACCTAGTGACTTCGGCAACCTGTTCCGCCTTATTCGTAACGCCTCTAATAGGTTTTGTAAACAAGATTTTCTTCTTCGTGACGCGGCAGGAAACCTAATACCCGAACAGAGTAGGAAAATGGAATGATGGGTGGAACACTTGGGTCAGCTACTCAACTAGCCGACGGACCAATCAATATCAGCCTCTCCAGTCCAGTACGAAAGCAACTGTGACCCGCTCAACACCGCGGAAATCACGGAAAGGATAAACAAACTGAAGGATAGAAAGGCTGCTGGGGAAGATGGCATCCCTTCAGAAGTGTATAAAAAATGTTCATCATCGTTAATTGACAAGCTGTGTACACTTTTTGGCTCCATTTAGCAAGAGGAAACATTTCCACTGGACTGAGGAATGTCCATTCTGCTGCCCATTCCGAAGAAAGGCGATAAATCGGCATGTGAGAACTATCGAGAGGCCAGCTTGATCAATGTCACCGGAAAGATCTTTGGTGCGTTGTTACTGACCTGTTTCTCCGAGGCAAAAGACCGGCGCACTCGCCCGAACCAAGGGGGTTTCCACCGTGGCAGAGGCTGCGTGGATCAAATCTTCACACTACGCCGAATACTGGAGCACCACTATATGTCAGCAGCCGACGGTAGCTTGTTTCATTGACTACCGGGCCGCTTTTGATTCGGTTAACCACGAGTCTTTTTGGACCATAATCCCATCCGATGGGATGTCCGATAAGCTTTTAAGGCTGTTGAAGGGATACTAATCGACAACTGGTGCTGGGGTTCGTATGTACGGTGAAAAGTCCCGCGAGTTCGCATTCACTACCGGAGTTTGACAAGGCTGCCCCCTCTCACCGGTGCTGTTCAACTACGTCATTGATTGGACAATGTGACAGGCATTATACGACTACCATGGCGTTCAGCTTAGTCAGGAAATATACATCTCGGACCTGGAGTTCGCGGATGATATTGTCGTGCTAGGAGGCTCTCCCGCTATGCCCCAACCAATCCTCGACCGAATCAATTCCTTCGCGAAGTCCATCGGACTTGAAGTAAATTCTACTAAAACAGAAGCTTTCACAACCCATCTAGGCCCGACAATCCAAAAACTGTCGACCAATGACCAACCAGTAAAATACGTCCCTTCATTCAAATACCTAGGTTCAACTCTGCTTCCGAACGGCCAGGCAAAAGATGAAGTGGTATTACGGATCGACAGCGCCAGGAGAGCCTTTCTTCAGCTAAGACGAACACTGTGGACTCGTAGTGAAATCAGCCCAAGAACCAAAGTTTGTGTTTACCGTGCCGCCATCCGGCCCGTACTCATCTTTGGCTGCAAAACCTGGCCATTACGAGCTGAGGATACCAGAAGACTGGAGGTTTTCGACCACTGGTGCATGCGGCAAATTCTCAAAGTCAAGTGGCACGACAGGGTGTCTGACGAAGAGGTAAGCAGACGGTGCTCTGATATCGATGCGCTCTCTGTCCTCCTCGAACGTCGACGACTTCAGTGATTCGGCCATACGCTTCAGCGACCCGGGTCAGAGATAACCAAACAAAAACTCTACCCCACTCCTTGCCCTGGTTGGCATTGTCACCTTGGTGGGCAACTCAAAATGTGGGCCAGTATAATAGAGAAAGACGTAGAGCTTCTAGGCCTTCGGTCGGTCTATGGAGCTCGGCGATGGAAAAAGGACTGGATCAGGATCTGAACGGAGCTCGCCTCCGACCGCCGCGTGTGGACAGCAATGGTCCGTGATATCCACGGAGCCGAATTTTTCTCTCGCAGGAGATAGTCGCCTAAAACTTAAGGTAAAAGTAAGTAAGTATTCAACCCAAAACATCACACTTTAGTGCTCTAATTTTTCTCGATCATTCACAGTATCATCCGGTCGAAAGTTGAATAATGCTTTTCTGATTTCCCCTCCTTCAATTAAAGGTCAATGATTAATTGTAACTCAGGGGCATGTTTGAAGGTACTAATAGTTCGGACGTGAGATAAATTAAATGTATTCCTGAATCCCAGATGTTCATTCCACTTGAATGCCTTCAGCATTCGAACACAGAGAAACAGGGTGAAGGACTGTTCTGACTAGAACGCCTGAAAATTTCAATTCAAGCGCATTATTTCTTCGAAACGTGTTTACAAAACCCCATATCCGTGATCAACCACACTTCGGACCCCAGATACAATCTCAGTTTCTCGCCTCACTCTGCGTGCCGTGTTTGATTTGGTGTCTAGTTCTTGTGACTGTTTTGGCGCCGGAATCGTACTAAGCCCGATGGATAAGAATACATTGTTGCACTGGTCTCCAGTAGACAGTCGTTCGGTTGGGCGGTTCTGTGCACGCTAATACCAATAGCATACGTAAAATGGAAATTTTAGTCATTGTAAAGGTTGGTTGTTTGGTAGAGGGAAGAAGGGAAGTAGGAAACTTGTCTGTCATACCAGCCGATCGAACCGACAACGGCAATCGTCTGAATGAGTTGTGTTCTGACTACAGACTCATTCTGGAAAAATGAACTATCGCAAAAGTCGGTTTTGGATCACTTACACAGCATCTGAAGTGAAATTGCCATCGGTGGCTGTTGGCATGGTTCAATCGTTCAATGTGGTCCGCTGCTGTAAACAGATCTTGGCTTGGTACCTCCACGCTGCTGTTAAGCTTTCGCCTGTAGTCGCACCAACACTAAAGCCGCCCATCCCGCAGATTCTTCTCAGGGGATAACCAGTAGTCTGCCTTTCTGCTAGATTTTTAAGCTTGGTCAGTGATGCAACCAGGTGTCCAGGGTCCAAGTGAAAAATGGAAGCAGCGGAAGGTAAAAGTAGTCTGCTTCTAGCGCCACACAGGACTCTAATATCAGTGGACCTCAAAAATCATGGATATCTTCAGCAACAGTTGCTCTTTTTAGTCTCATGTAGTGAAAAACTTTCAAACAAACTTAAGGAAGGGTGACCGGAGTATAGCTTAGATTTGTTTTTTTCCTTTTTTGAATTTCCACCTTATGTAATTCTTGTGGGATGGACCACGGAGCACGCTTTATATTTACATTATATATATATATATATATATATATATATATATATATATATATATATATATAAACATCAGGATTACAAGCAAATCAAAGTTTTTAAAAATACTTCCACCGTAAACGTTTTGTAAGTTTTTTTGTCTGGTTTCCAATTGATAATGGGGAACGGGGAGTCAAAAAACAGGTCATACAGCATTCGCGCCGGTGGATTCGGTTCCGTGCCATATCTCAACATGTGTTGGTGGTTAGCAAGTAACTGACTAAATTCCACCCAGCTCTCGAAAGCTACTGTTGATTGATAATGAATATGCGATGAACGTCGCAGAAAATTTTACATGTACATATTTCCTCTGTGTGACTTAGATAAGATGGAACAACTTGTGGAAATTTCCCCTGTTTCACGAATTCACCTCTGTTGATTAATGGTTGATCAGTTTTGGTCAGTATAAAACGACCCGTTAACTGTATTATGCCATCAGTTTGTTCACAGACGGCCAAGGTAGATCTAGGGCTCTGACTAACTATTTTAGAGTGCAGAAAGTGGGGTTATTTCACCGATTCGCTGTCGCCTGGGCGATGTATAATAAGTTATGCTTGACCTCTTTCAGTCGTAATCTATCCTGACATATCAATCGATATTGGTGAACTTATGTGCCCTTTATTTCCCCTCCCACCTTCAAGCACATCCAAACCCGATATACTGTTATCTCCTTTTCGTTTTATCTGGCCTATATAAATGTGCTGTATTTGACCAGTTAATGGAGCACTGAAAAGGAGCTTGTTTGCTACTCCTGTCTTCTAACTCAGTACTCAGCTTTCGGTCGCTGTGCGGCCAGCGGCCACCTGTCATAAGCCAGAGACGGAATAACACAAAATCATGCAGCGTTGATGTTAAACCAGCCGTTGCAAGACAGCCCGAATAGCCTGGTGGTAAGATGTTCGACTCACAATAGTTTGTCGGCGAAAATGTGTCATAACAAGCAGGTAAATGGTTAGTACGAGTCTAAACTACTTTCAAGGCGAGCAAGCGGCATTTCTAGACCGGCACTTGGCGATCTGAATAAAAAAAGTGTCCGCATTCAAGATGGCCATTCGAGACAAATCACAGTTAGACCGACTGATTGCATTACAGACAGCATAAGGGTCCAGTATAAAGTTCTGCTGCTGGATAGTGGTCGGTAGGAAAACGTGGTAAATAGACTAACGTAAGCAGTGTAACGATAGTTTTCAGTAGAAATGGTTGACAGATAGCGCCGTCACTCTGCTCATTGCTAAAACTGAGTTATCTGAAATTCGTCTCAGCATCGTGGTTTTCAATACCCAATGATTTTGCTGTGAGCCTTTACGATTATCGGTTATGACCTTTGTATTGCATTCGTGCTTATGCATGAAACGACCACCCGTAATGGTCGAGTAGTTTAGAGCGTTTGCTTACTACCTCGGGGGTCAGAATTTCGGATCCCCGTCATCAGCGGTTACTTCGTTGGCAGACACTGTCGTCCGGATCGTCAACATCCCTGGCCTATTGGGATCTTATGTTGTTGTCCGCTTCGAGTCTCAGGGTCTGGCTGCCGGTTATCTCTAATGGTGTAGTGGGTCTTCGTGGCAATTGCACTCACACTCGAGCATGTAATAGAAAAGGATCATAGTGGAGGTAATTTGATAATAGGTTCAAAGGTCCTGGATACAAAAATGCGATCTATCATACATACCTGCATACATTCACTGACATTGGCATATGAGAGTATCCTGTGATCGGTTGCCCGAGAGGTGTGTACCCGTCCAGTTCCAAGCATTTCTGATCTCTTAACGGGAATCAGTTATATCAAACACGAAAGTGGATTCCTGTAAGTGTTATGTAGACTTTTTTGGTTCGCAGTGTGAGTCTGTTGGGAGATGTTACATTTCTCGATGACTTTTAACAAACAGGTTTAATTGTTCTTTACTGTTCAGGTTGAAGATAAATATCACGAAGCCGCAGATCAGTGCAATAATGCTGCAAGAATTTGGGTTCGATTACGCCGATTCGCTGAAGCAGAGCGTTTGTTACGGAAGTATATTGAGTTCTCGTGCAAAGCCAACCCCGCCTCTACTGCAGCCACGTTGTGTGGTACAGCCGATAGTAGTGCTGTTCCAAAACTGTGTTCCCGTGCAGTAGTTGTCATGATACTGATGAAGTTACATCAAGAGGATGAGGTTGCCGCTAACAAAATCTTTACCGAGGCTATGCAGTGAGTCTATCTTTACGCACCCCATTCTCAGTGTTAGGAGAGTGTTACGTGCCGGTTTGTTTCCTTACGTCCTTTCCGTTCGTTTTGTTTCTCTCTGTCTGTAGACGATGGCGTTTCGGCGAGTCCGATGATTATAATGCAGTTCAACGATTGTTAAACGCAGTCGAGCAGACGGATGGAGAAGCAGCAGCACAAGCTCTGAAAGCCTCTTGTTTTCGAACGCTGGATCTGGATGTAAGTGTTTGTTGATGTTATTCTCATGTTTGATTTCGCTTCGTGCAGAAGCATTGATTAGATTATGGTTGCTTTGGCATAAAACACTTGTTATTCTGGCTTTTACTAATGAATAATTACTCACTCTATCGGCTGATATTTTGCATTTATGGGGATTGCTCCTGTGAGGAGATAAGCCGGCTTCATGGATGTCCAGAATGATTCTTGTCCATGTGTGTCCATGAAAAGTCTTGGAAATCAGGTACGAAATGACATCACTCGTCTTATATCTGTCCTAATAAACGAAATAAATTTCCCTGACCGAACCTTAGCTCCTTACAATAATAGCGTTTCAAATTCCTAGCTCAGGTGCACCAAGGTGTGGTGCCATTCAAAAGCCATGGATTACTGAATTCTATATAATTGCAAGTAGGCTCAAAGGAACTCGGTTCCCAGTTCTAAGGCAAAAGGTTCTCCTTGGGGATTCTCTTCCGAGTCCTGGATCAATAATTTGCTCGTCGGGAATCGACACGAAACCAAGGAGTTCCTTCCATGGGAAGCTGATGACCAAAGTGTTTTCCATATCCAGGATTTCCAACGTAACATCTGTCAGTGTGATTACTATGTCCACAACTGAAATATTGTCATATAAGGGTGACCGCTTCTAGAGACAGTAGCTTTGTCTAGTAAAGTGCGCGTTTACTTCAACAGCCGCCCGTTTCACTGCTTCTTTCTGCATTCTCACAATATCGTCCCAACTGCTTGCCTAGTTTTATACTGGACTGAATATACAGCTGAGCAGACTTAATATATTACGTGACGATGGTCGAGTTGTCATCGTCCCTGTCTAAACCCAGCCATTACCAGTCTTTTAGATGAAAAGTACTAGGTGAATCTCATTGCTTATGCAAAAAACAATCGCCTGTGTTATCCACGTCATATGCAATATTTGCTAATAACAGTGCGTATGTATGATGAAAGAGTACAGAACGCTTCCTCAACTGCAGTTCGTCCGAGGCTGACGTCAGATAATAAATGTAATGATAGAAGGAAATACTGGCCTATCGGGCCGTAGCTAATGTCCAAAAACGGAACACCTACAAAACGTACCAAACTAAGTGAACGATACATGCAGTATCGAACCTTGTGGCTCGCTATTCTGGACAATCGAATAAGAAGTACGAGTCTAAACACCAGTGTGATGATCAGTTGAAACTTTCTGGGAATTCACTCCACCAGATCATTAACACACATGAACCCCGTTTCCTCTTTGATTACTTTTTGTATTTTCAACCTAACCTAAATAATCTAGCGTATCTAGTCTGGATTGCCCCGGGGCACCTCATTTCACCATATATTGTTTTGTGTTCATTTCACATGATTAGACCATCGGTCTGTCACACGCTTCCGACCTGATCCAGACACTTGACTCATGTGAATTCACACGACTTCCCCCCTATCCTACCTATGTTAGTTGACTTGTTTCTACCAATCAATGGTCGTTCCTTTAATGTCTGTTCACTGATTCGCTATATTCTTTGTAGCAACCCTCCATCTCCAACCTGACCCATTGTCCTTGTGGCATTAATTCGACGAAGGTTCGGTACAGTACTCAAACCGGTTGTTCCCAAGACTTTTTTCGCTGATCTATCTGGCAGAGCTTTGGGCGACCGTGATCTAATTGCATTTATCCGACGTAGCTCTAACTGGTAGAGTCATTTAACTGATGATCAACCTTGGGTCGCTGGCGTCCTTCGGCCTTCCTTTGACGGCTAACAAAATGCTGACGACTCGAAGCCAGGACGTTGACAGGGTCAAGGACTCCAATTTAAAAGGACAAGTCATGCTTGACACCACGTCAGATCATTATATATATATATATATATATATATATATATATATATAATATATATATATATATATATATATATATATAAATATAATATATATATATATATATATAATATATATATATATAAAGTATATATAAAATGTTTACACCGCCTTGAGAACAAGCTTGGTGTCAACGCAACAACAACGGAAAAAAATTACAAAGTCGGGAATTGCTCTGGTAGAAGTGCTAAGAGTAGTTCTAGCAATGCGTGTGCGATTTTATTCAAAGCAGAACTTGAAACGACAAATAAAACAAGAGCTAGAGCTATAGATCAGGGAACTAGAAGCGCGTAAAACCAGGTAATTGGTCAAGGTTCAAATGAGGCAGAGATGGCTCGGCTGGCAGCATCGCTCGAAGAGGAGAAACTAGACAGGAACGAAGGTGAAAACAGTCAACTTAAGAAGGTTTCCAGAAAAGGGAAGTTTGTGGATGACTGCCGCGCGCGAATCAGCCAAAATTCCTGCCAAGGATCGCTGTCTGTCGCCAGCGTAAAACCAAAGGCGTCCAATGCCGGGGCGTGCCTGCAAAGAGCGCTGTTGCCCGTGATTAGCGGACTGGAGCTTCCCAGGGTAGAGCTTCTGGGGTTCGACGGTGACCCAGGGAAGTATTGGTCTTTTGTCCGACCGTTTGAGACGTATGTGGAGGCCAAGGTCGTAGGGGATGAACAGGGACTCCCCTATTTATTACACTATCGCCAAGGCCGAGCCAAACAATCCACTCAGGAGTGGGTTACACTGCCGAGCCGTGACGACGAGACTGTACCTTGGCGTGGTGTGATAGCTTGTGTGCCTCTATGACCCAAACAGCTATGCAGAATGGCTTCCTCAAGCCGCAGATGCAGTCATACGTGACAGGTCAATGGGTCGAGGCCAGACGGAGTCCAGTCTGTGAACCAGTTGATGGACAACATCTGGTTCTAATAGGTATACCCCCGGACAGGACACTCCAGCGAAAAGAAAAGCCTCCTCTGCAGTGTGGGCAGCCGCAAAGTGTGATTTGCCAAAAATCTCTAGCGTCTTTCCTTCAATGGGGCTTTACCAATTTAATCTCATTTGGTTTTACGATGTATGCCAAGTGCCACGTGTAATTGTGTCTCTGAACAAAACAGTAGTTCAGGAGTTGAGTGTAAATCGAATGCACTCGGTAAACCTAACTGTTCACTTGTCTTGGCTGCCTTCAACGTCTGCACAATGTCAGATTAGGCAACAGACTGCCCTCGCTAGAACTCTTGACACTTTCAAAGTGGATGTATGCTGTGTCTCTGAAACGCGTATACAAGACCGCACTTCTGTGACCAGTCTTCCCACCCCAGATACAACCTCAGTCTCTTGCTTTATTCTTCGCGTGTCGGGTGATCCGGTTTCTAGTACTCGTAGTCAGACTGGCATTGGGATTGCTTTGGGCATGAGAGCTGTGCGTGCACTGCTATACTGAATTCCAGTTAGCAGTCGTTTGTATGCACTTCGATCGGACGGTTCTGTGCGTGTCAACAGTAAAAAGCTGAAGCGTCACTGCTTGTTCGTCGTGTCTGTGAACACGCCTAATGACTGCAGTTCTTCTGAGACTAAGAACAAACGCTACCAGGATTTGTATCAGCTGGTTTGAAGCGTGTGTTCAACGGACATGGTGATCATTGCTGGGAATTTCAACACCGAAGTTCACTTTTTGGGAGATTCCGAAATGTACATCGGATGTCCATTTGTTATCCCAGTCGATCGTAATGATAACGGCGATCGTCTCATCCAGGTGTGGTCTGACCACATATTGTTTCTGGCAAGTACGAACTTTTACCATAAGAAGTGGAATAGACTCACATGGCGTCTTCACAACGTTTGACTCAGATTGACCATGTTGTCATCGATCACCGCTGGCGTGGATCAGTTGAGAATTGGCGTTCATTTTGGTCCACACCTGTGGACTCAGATCACGCCTTGGTATGTGCTCACTTCTGTTTACGTCTCATCTGTGGTCACACCAACGTAACTACCACTCGTCGGGCGCAGTTGCTTCTAGATGACAACCGGCGATCATGTTTTCAGATGGAGCCGTCTATACGGTTATCGATCTGGCCGGATGTCCAAGACCCAAATGAACGCTGACTACAGATCAAGGAAGCCTTGTATGCCGCTTCCAGTGCCACCCATGACTCCGGTTCAAGTAGGCCTCACAAA
Organism: Fasciola hepatica; assembly: GCA_948099385.1. NCBI lineage: Eukaryota > Metazoa > Platyhelminthes > Trematoda > Plagiorchiida > Fasciolidae > Fasciola > Fasciola hepatica. The sequence continues at coordinate 430,536 of CANUEZ040000170.1, forward strand.
CGGTGAATATCTTCGACATCACTATCTCCGCTGGATTCCCACAAATCCGTCCTTTCGGATGCCACATTCAATGAAGTGCCTAAATCGCTGAGACGCTAACTGACTAGAAGCGCAGTGGTGGATTGCGCAACGTGGGGAAGTAGAGAAAGCTAGGTCTATTGGCAATACTCGCAACCTCCACCATTTGAGTGAAGGTACCGGTCCACGAAAGCCTGGTATAAGTGAGTTAATCAAGGAATCTGACGACTCATTGGTTCTTTCTCAGTGACGTCGTCTGGATCGTTAGGCGGAGTACTTTAAGGAACATTTTCAGTTGGCCCACTTCTACAGTGAACCTTCTCAACATACCTACCAGGGAAACGATGCAGGTATAATTCACTCCTTCACCAGAACTGAAGGGTATGCAGGAAGTAGTTTACTCGAAAAGATACAAAGCCGCTGGACCGAATGGGTTGTCTTCATCTTTTTTCAAGGATGGGACGAAGCTTCGGCTCCGAAGTTAAACAAACTCCTCCTCTGGGTAATCTTGGATAGTGATCATATACCCGAGAAACGGTGTAAATCGGTGATTGTGCCGGTTTGCAAGGAAGGTGACAGATCCCCTTGTGCAAACCGCAGATGAATTAGCTTGGCAACTATCTCATCCAAACCGCTCATCGGGCTTACTTCACTGAATATCTGGCGCCCGTGAAATGTGTAGGCGTGAGATTCAAGCGGGTTTCAGACCTGGCCGGGATTGTATCGACCACAGTTTTACTCCCGACAAATCTTAAAGTACAGACACATCTTCCACAGATCCACAATTTCTGTCTTTGTTGATCTGAAAGTGGCGTTCTACTTAGTCGACCACACAGTTTTCTGGTACCGCCTCTCTTTGAAGGGTGTGCCAGAGAAATTTATTTCTTTTTGGAATGCTTGTGTGCGAATAGCCGAGGCCAAGTTCATGCTTACGGCAGTCTTTCACTCGTGTTCACCACGGAAAGTGCTGTTCGTCAGTATTGCCTCCTTTCAACGTTTCTCCTCAAATTTGTGATTGAGTTGATTTTTAAGATAGCCTTATCCTCGTGTGAGAATAGCGACATCGATCTTTGCTCGAGCAGTAAACTGTTCAACTTGGAATACGCGGACAATAGTGTTCTTCTGAGTGGAGACCCAGGTAAGTTGCAAGTTTTTCTAGATAACCGAAACAATGGTCTAGCTATGTTTGGGATGCGTCTTGCTCCTTCACAATGCTAAATGCTGCTTCAGGATTGGATTGACTGCTGCCAGAGCTCGTGTTAGCGGGTATGCGTACTTGCATAAACATCTCTTGCATGCCAGCTGCTACCGCCCTGGCTACCATGCGAGTTCTCATAAGCACTCCGATAAGATTATTAGTCAGATCGGGCCCTTGACGTAGCTGGTCATTTAGTAAAGTACTATCAAAGTTAGTCGCACTATCCCATACCACTAACTCTTCTTGGGTTGGATGGATTCAACACAGGATAGAGGCAAGTGCCAAACTCGTGCATGTGGCTTGTCGGATTTCCTCACAGGAACCGGTTCATAAGTACGCAAATCTATATGATGTTGAATAACAGCACGGTGCATTTCGAAAAACCGTGGATGGCGCTGAAATGTCTCTCATCCCCACAAACGTCTAAGCGCTGACTGGTAGTTGCTAGATAGTTCGAGGTGTGATCGAATTTCCATGGGACCAGTACCTCTAATGACGGTCTGTCGTTATGGTAGTTTGACTCACGATTCTGCAGGCTCTGTTATCTTTTATAGACAGCGCAACTAAAGCTGATCCCAGATCATTAAGTTCGCCATCGTATATGCTTCGGATTTGGTCGCTTAAAGAACCCTCAGTCCGAGACATGTCGTACGTAGACAATAACTTCGAGGCATAACCGCCCACCGGGCCAAACATAACTCAACCAAGTAATTTCTTTACTGAAAAGGGCTGTTTCTTCCCACCAAGCCTGGGTAGTTACATTTTACCAGGTGAACAGATGTCGGACGAAGTGTCATCGCGTACACAAAAGGTGCGTTTGGCTTTTTCCAAACTCCGCCATCTGTGGCGCCGGCGTGACATCCAATTGTCTATTAAGGGTAGAGTGTACAATGCGGCGGTTAGGTCCGTTCTCTTTTATGCGGTTCAGAAACATGGCCGTTGAGTGTAGAAGATAGGCAAAGACTGCCGGTGTTCGAGCACCGGTGTTTCCGTAGCATTGCCCAATTATGGTGGGAACGCCGTATCAGCAATGCTGATGTAAGGCGTAAGGTGTTGGGAACCAGCAGTCAGTCTCCTGATCTAGTACTGAATCTAAACAGGTTAGGGTTGTTGGGACGTGTTACGCATACCCACCAATAGACTTCCTCGACGTACGCTGTTCTCTGAAACAGGTAGTGATTGGAAGGTATGTCGAGGTGGTCAGTCCATGACATGGCAAAAAGGTATGAAAACCTTGACGAGTGGACTTGGCCACGTAGGACGTGTTAGACTTCCAGATTGGGGTCCACGTGATCCGCCTGCCAGATGGTTGAAGATAGTAAGTGATATGGCTAGGTGTCGCGTCCAGTAGCGTGGTTGCTTTCAGACTCTTTCACTGTCCTCTTGATTTCCGCTTGATACTTTGATTTTTTGGATCTTTATCATCATGCTTCTATTCTTTTTGCCCTTTACTGGACGATGCTAGAAGGTAGCAACGGAAATCAGAGCACAAGTTAATGATTGAATAAACTGAAACTGAAGCTCCTGATCCAGAACCCAGTGTGCTTCTGAGACGTCACATCCAATTAGAAGAGTAACATTTCTCTCAACAATGCTGGCGATTGGTAGATCTCGTAAATGTGACCAGTTTTTCGCAGTTGTTAACGCAAGGATTTCCGAAGCCGACGTAGGAAGGGAAGTAGCAAATAAGCGTTATCTACACTGATGAACTCTGACCGATCTTATGCGTAGACTTTCAGGCTGGTACGCTTGCCAACGAAGTGCGACGAGCCACTCACAGTTTTCAAGTTCAGCGGAGCAGACGTGGCTTCTAGACCGAGGCGCAGGATCATATCTACCCGAATAAGCGTAGTATTGGAACCGCTGTCTAAAAAGCGTGAGTTTTAATTTTGCCTGCTGATCCGCTCAACTGAACTGGAACCACTCCCAGAAATACGTCCTTACACAAGTTCTCAGTGGCGGCGACATTGGCTTCCGTCTCAGCGCTCCGCGTACTCCTGATGGTGTGGAGTACCAAGTAATGTCGGAAGCAGCAGTCCTCCACAGGGCAACGTTTACCTTGAGGGTATCTACCGACTTGATGATCTCTATTAAGACCACAAAATCACAATTTCCAGTTTCTCACTCTTAACCGTCTCAGTTTCACAAGTAAACCGAAGAAGGCTGTACAACTGCTTGAGGCGTGGTCTGCTCCGCACATGGGACAGTCGGATCTCGCTTTCTGTTCTCTTTAGGAACGTTCAGCAGACCAAACAGAATTAGATTTCTCCGCTCCCCGCTCTTCGGATCTACGGGGCGTTCATATATTCGGGCGGTTCTCTAGCGCTCATCCGCCACACATCCAAAATAGCTGCGTGCAGTTCTAGCTCTCGATGATATGAATTCTATCGGATCCGAGAAAGTAGATTTTCTGCCGCGCTAACCGATCGACTGTTTCCGCCCATTTATGTTCAGGAACCTTTGGCAGCGTGCGAACAGTTCTTTTTAAAGTGTAAAGTGAGTTCATATCAGTTTCGTACCTCATCTGAGTGAGGGCAGTCCGGCTACTTGTCGTTCTAATGGCCTAATCCAAAAAGTGTTTCCGCAGTGTTTATCACTTTCCTGTCTTCGATGAGGGCATCATTCATTGTTGGGGTTGCCCAGAAAGTTCCTATGATATTTCTTTTGCATTTGTGTAAGCGCAGTTTTCCGGCAGTGTAACCCACTCCTGAGTGGATTGTTTGGCTCGGCCTTGGCGATAGTGTAATAAATAGGGGAGTCCCTGTTCATCCCCTACGACCTTGGCCTCCACATACGTCTCAAACGGTCGGACAAAAGACCAATACTTCCCTGGGTCACCGTCGAACCCCAGAAGCTCTACCCTGGGAAGCTCCAGTCCGCTAATCACGGGCAACAGCGCTCTTTGCAGGCACGCCCCGGCATTGGACGCCTTTGGTTTTACGCTGGCGACAGACAGCGATCCTTGGCAGGAATTTTGGCTGATTCGCGCGCGGCAGTCATCCACAAATTTCCCTTTTCTGGAAACCTTCTTAAGTTGACTGTTTTCACCTTCGTTCCTGTCTAGTTTCTCCTCTTCGAGCGATGCTGCCAGCCGAGCCATCTCTGCCTCATTTGAACCTTGACCAATTACCTGGTTTTACGCGCTTCTAGTTCCCTGATCTATAGCTCTAGCTCTTGTTTTATTTGTCGTTTCAAGTTCTGCTTTGAATAAAATCGCACACGCATTGCTAGAACTACTCTTAGCACTTCTACCAGAGCAATCCCCGACTTTGTAGTTTTTTTCCGTTGTTGTTGCGTTGACACCAAGCTTGTTCTCAAGGCGGTGTAAACATTTTATATATACTTTATATATATATATATATTATATATATATTATATTTATATATATATATATATATATATATATATATATATTATATATATATATATATATATATATATATATATATATATAATGATCTGACGTGGTGTCAAGCATGACTTGTCCTTTTAAATTGGAGTCCTTGACCCTGTCAACGTCCTGGCTTCGAGTCGTCAGCATTTTGTTAGCCGTCAAAGGAAGGCCGAAGGACGCCAGCGACCCAAGGTTGATCATCAGTTAAATGACTCTACCAGTTAGAGCTACGTCGGATAAATGCAATTAGATCACGGTCGCCCAAAGCTCTGCCAGATAGATCAGCGAAAAAAGTCTTGGGAACAACCGGTTTGAGTACTGTACCGAACCTTCGTCGAATTAATGCCACAAGGACAATGGGTCAGGTTGGAGATGGAGGGTTGCTACAAAGAATATAGCGAATCAGTGAACAGACATTAAAGGAACGACCATTGATTGGTAGAAACAAGTCAACTAACATAGGTAGGATAGGGGGGAAGTCGTGTGAATTCACATGAGTCAAGTGTCTGGATCAGGTCGGAAGCGTGTGACAGACCGATGGTCTAATCATGTGAAATGAACACAAAACAATATATGGTGAAATGAGGTGCCCCGGGGCAATCCAGACTAGATACGCTAGATTATTTAGGTTAGGTTAAAAATACAAAAAGTAATCAAAGAGGAAACGGGGTTCATGTGTGTTAATGATCTGGTGGAGTGAATTCCCAGAAAGTTCCAGCTGATAGTAACACCGCTAGTCTAGTTTGTTTCCTTGATCGTCGTGTTAGAGACTGACGGCTGATGTCTCCCTGCTTAATCTCATGATTCTCTGCCTGCACGTTGCTCTTCGTCTCCAGTTGCAGGAAAATGTACACGGCTCCCCGATCATTCTTCGCAAGGTATACCGCATTCCCTAACTGAATCCCATGCCCTTTAATCCGCCTCCAAGTTATGTATCTTTCACCCATCTCTCCTCACTTTTGGTGGTAGATAGTACCCACTGTAGTCCGGATCGTTATCACACCTGACCTACTGGTACCTTATGTGGTTCTCCACTCCAAGTCTCAGGGTCTGGGTGCCTGTTATGCCTACTAGTGCAGCGGGCCTCCGTGGCTATGGATTGTATTCCCCCTTCTCTGCACATATGTGCAAGCATGTAACAGGAAAACTGTACTTTTCGCGGTTCGCACATTGACTGTGTGAACAATTTCCTGAGCGCTGAGTTCACATTCAACGATTCAACCTAACAACCAATTCCCCACCGAGTTGTCATTCCATGTTAGGCATTCTACGTCGCCAGTCTTCGGGTTTAGTTGACCTTTGAACTACTTGTTTCATGCTCGCAGCGTAGTGATGTATTCTAGTGACTATCGACGCCAAAAGCTCTCGGTAACATCATCACCTGTACAATGTAGTCTTGGGGCCGGATTACCCACATTTAAGGTCTGCAGATTTTGTTTAAATTGTATTAACTGCTGAATAGTACACTTAGGCTTTGGATATCTCGTCTTTTGGACTAAACAGGATATCAGTTCTCTACGAGTCACTCAGTACTGGACGACGGCTCGAGAGAAAGAAAAGTAAAGTGTCACGAATGTGAGATGCCTTCAGCACAATTTCGTATTCATAGATGGGATTTGTAACTACGGTGCTTCGACGTCCGTAGCATTCCTGTCCCTCAAGAAGCCCACAAAAACAAGTAAATTTTATCAACAACAGGCGTATGAACAGCTAGACAAGAACAACACAGTTACAGGGAGCGCATGCATTCAACACACAGTCACCGTCATTTTGTACAGTATCAGTGAACAGACTGGATCCAACGTCTGTCAGCACTCACGTGTATATGTTTACATATTTCACACCTACCTAACATGAAGCAAGGTGTCAATACGACAAAACCGAGAGAAATAAAGCACTCAAAAATATGGCATTTTATCGCGTACATGTTTTGTTGGATAAAATTCATTCTGTCAGCACAACAGGATACTCTTTACATATCTCCAGTAAAAAATGGACAGCGATGGAACTGATAACGACAAATAAAAAATCATGGAACACGCTGCTTCAACACGCACTGTGTCTCATCCGTTCACCGATTATGTCGGAAAACGTTATCTGTTCCACGTAGATCTCTCATTAGGGGAAAACCATGATTAATTGTCGCATTCGCTCCGTGTTCGCAGTTTTCCTCCCATCCTTACAGCCTACAGGATCTCATTTTGGATTTGTGACGAGAGCATCCTTTGTCATATCACATTTGCACACGTATGAGCGTCAAATGAGAACCAGGGTTTCGTTCACTATCTGTATGACACAGTTGTTGTTTTTCGGTAATCTGTTTGGTGCTTACAGCCTGTTCTTTGTTATCTCATTGGTCTTTCATGATCGCTTTTTTCAGTCTCATTTTGCAGGGTTTACCTCGTGTAGACCGCAATAAGCTCGTTCCGGGACTTGCTATTTTTCCATCGGGAATCAGAAGCAAGTCGGGCCAGTGATGGATTGTAGATTCTTAAATGTCTAACATTCACGAATTATGTAGCTTGAATGTGCTACGTAATGCAGTAGAACCGAGAGACGTGGGTAACACTGGATCAGGATCTAAATGCAAGTACTGATTTGTCACCAAGTTGTAAGAAGTATCACATTCAGTGCTCACAACACGGCCAGTTTGCTGTCGTACATTAATCAAAGGTCGATAAACAAGATTCGGACAAGTGGATCAATTCTGGGTTGTCCTGGTAAGAATACGAAATAAAACAATAAACAGAACTCAGAATATTGTATTGGTTTGTGTTGTTCCATCGATCAAATGCACTTAGATGGGACGTGAACAGTATCTCGCATTTGTATTCAGTTCCCCTTCCTTTCTCTGTTTCTTTCTCTTTGTAGTATGTTAGATTGATTAAGGAGATCAAGTTCCCTACTTATGAAACCGGTGCCGATAAGGATGATGATGAACGAAAACACCATCCTCCTAGAGTGGTCGCACCTTCGTTCTCTCCAACTATTCCGGCTGCCACACGAGACATACCAAAATCGGTCGAAATAGTTCACGAAGAACGTGGTAGTTTGCCCCAGCCGACGCGGTCAGATGAACCGGAAGACGAGGAAGACATTTGTTAGCTGCAAAGTGCATTTCTTTGCTCGACCATTTCGTTTTTCTGCCAGTTACTTCTCATTTCCAGATACAGACTGGCAGTCCCCAAATCCACATTTCAGTGTGTAGCGTTCGCGAATCAACATCTGACTAGGCCTGCCAACTGATAGTGTGCACACGCACGCACACTCTCGTATGTCATGTCGCTTATTATTGCCGGACCACCAGTATCATGTTTTTTGTCACATTCCAGTTGTAGAAAACTCTCAGTTAAATCTATATCTCTCTGATAAGTTCTATCTTATGTATTTGTATTATTGATTGTTGCTATTTATCTGCCTATTTATTCGTTCATTTTCATTTTTGACTGTTTTCTCTCCTGACTAATAATGTGAATTTTGTAAAATTCTCTCGCTTTTCTCTTGTGTAACATGCAACGCCAACACGTGACGATATCACAGGAATAATTGAGTGGGAACAATATCAGTGCATTTCGTGACCGTTCAATCCTGCGTATTATTTTCTGGTGTTGATTTGTCTCATTCCGGGGTCAATAGGTTGACTCGGCTAGCTGTAACACAGAGGAAAGGCAGCCTGATTAGATTGGTTATCGTTAACTGTCTCGCTCCGTCTCAGCATATCATCACGCCACACTTGCTTTGCACTTTGTCAAACTTACTCAAGGTTGATTCGCATTATTCTCCATGTTATCGTTGCTTAGACAGTTTGAAGCTCTCAAAATGACTTTTTCAAACGAATCGTTAGTTTCGAGAGAAAATCGTTCTAAGCTATAATCACACCGGATTTTCGCACTCAGTGGTATGTGGGATGACAGGCGTAAGTGGCATATCTAATCAAGGCTGAATTGAGTCCACACGGTTATCCATCCGGTGTTTGACATCCACCTGGAACTGCTCTCTTTTTGAGGACTCCAGGAAGTTGCTGTTCGAGACAGTAGCTATACCCGGTAAACCGCTGTACAGGTGGTGGCTCAAGCTAGATGAAGCAGATTCGTTGTGCCTTTTAGATTACATGAAGATTGTGCTACTCTAGCACATGATTCCACTTTTGAAGGAATGAGGTGAACGAGATCCATGGCGTAATGCAACGGCTGTGAATGCGATACTGTAATGATGGGTGAATAAAGTTTCCTCGGAGGCAAATAACCGGTTCCACGGTTATTACCGCTCATCAGTTATGCGTAACAGGTATTTCTATGTCCAAGCGTCCTTATCCTTGTAAAATCCGTAGGTGTGTTAATTCGGTGATGCATGAGAAGCGTCATCGGATTCTCATTGTTGAAAAGCTCGTATACTGCATACTTCCTACTAGCGACTGGACTATTGTCATTCTACAACTATCAGCAAATCACAGTTTCGATTCCCCAGTAGACTCTTCTACGCGGGACATCCACTTTCTCATTTTAGTCCGAGTCAGTAATCCTCGTAATAAATGGCTTTACTAACAGATTGAAATTACTTGTGCTTCTTTCATTCTTGGTTGCGGTTCGGTCCAGCTATATGCTGAGTTGTGCTACACACCCAAGCAGTGATTATCACAGTGCTTTGACACATGATGTTAACTAACGTTGTCACTTTCCTGACCGTGTCCATCTGTCCCTAGCTTCTGTACCTTCAAACACAGGCTGCAGTATTTTGCTCCAGAACAGCGAATTACTTCATCGGATAGAATGAACCAGATAGGATGTACAGCATTCTGTTTGTTTGATATTGCGATCGTGTGTAAAGTTCATTCACTAACGTAAATATAGATGCTCCAGCGCTCCTGTGCTGTAGTATCTCAGCCGGCTGTTGGGTGACAAATTGCTTACGCAGGATGCCTCGGGAGAAATAGTTTAAAGTCACCAACTGAGAGAGCAATAATAAGATCGGTTGTCAATGATAGTCCACATTGGTATAGTCCCCTTTAACGAAAATTGAGTGTTTCCAGTAGCAAGCTACAATTCTGGTTCACTTTCCGGTCGAGTGCAAAGCAAAACGTCAAAACGCATTCATCTCACTCCACACCATCAGAAGCATCACCGGTAAGTCACGTTATTTCGTGCGGTTTGGCAAATAGAATGATCAGAACGAAAAGGAAGTACTAAGAAAGGAAACCAAAGATTTATGGATAGAGAGACAATTACAGCAGCTGGTACAGCACTGGGCGAAAATCGAGCACCGTCGTGGATGAGATGCAAAGCCGCAATAGGACGCGTCAGTTGGTCTCTAAATTGAAAGTGGTTCCCAATGGAATCACGATAAAGAAAGGCGAAAATACCATAAACCACAATGGCGGTATGGGCATCCGGGTACACTTGTTTGTCCATCTAGAGGGGATTTTCGCATTCGTGACAGTCAAAATTAGTGGAAATTGACGTCGTTGATCTTCAGACCCTCCAATTCGATTCGGTTCAGTTCAAACAACCATTAACCACAGACTGAGTGTGGTCGCTTTCTTTCAGCCGCAACCCCAGTCAGGAAGAATAAAAAACAGTTTCAAAGGAGTAAGGCGAGACCTGCAAATAGTATAAAGTTGTCAAGGGAAGTTTATGAATACAAGAGCGCTACTGGTCGCGACGCCGAGCCGTATCCGCATATGTATCTGGCCACTAGGTGCGAAGATCTCATTGCCAACTGAGAAAGGCCAGCACGTCCCACGTGGCCAGGCCAGCTAGTTAGGCTTTTAATAACTTTCCGACCACCTTTACTCTCCATCCAACCACCAACCACCTCAGCGAGTATTAAGCTCCGGGGAATCCTATCCAGGGTCATTTTCCCCCAGTTCGTGGAGTCTAATTACTGTCAGTAGTTTCAATACTAGAAACTGAACCAGTTTAGATTGTAATCGGAATTAATGGCTGGACCGTACCGTTTGCTAAATGAAAGAGGTTCATGAACCGTAAAGAAAAGAGAGTCGGCTCCGAAGGCACGAGTAAAAACAATAATCCGCATGGCAGACTCTATGCTGGGAGGGCTCGCTTTGTCGTATCCACCAATCCGCTTTGAAGCGTTTTAATTCAGTTTGGGTGTGGTATGCGTATGTCTGTAAGCAAATATGCTGTCTGGCTGAATGAGATAGAACCTGCGATTAAAGAGGGTCGCTGTGCCGACTGAGCCATGAATTCACTTACGGTTAACCGCTTTTGTTGAGTGGGCAGGTATTAGTGTGTTTAGAGCTCGCATGGTCTTCCGTATGACTGCTTTGCCCTGAGGTACTATGTTCCTCACCCAAGCGTAAACTACTAAGCTATTTGCAAACTACTGCCATCGGTGGGTTGGAAGTAAGCCTCAACTGACGGCTTGGAGGACTGAGCCTGCTGTGAACTGATTCAGTTGTTCTGCTTCTGAACGAGTTTCACTCGTTAGTGCCCATATAGAATTTTGGATGGTCCTGCTCGGTTCGTGCACAGAAACTAATTAGCCCAGTACGTTAGGTGATCGTATGCTAGTGGGCTGTTAACTAGGCCAACCACATCTTGTCGATCAAAGCCATCGAACCATTGTCGGTTATTCTGTTGCACGTGATTCTGTTGACTCCAACTTTAACCTCGATTCTGAACGGGCGATGCTAGCGTATCACATGACTCACAGCGATGATATTGGTTTGCTGGTCAAGACAGGCTGCATTCCGGCAACAAATCAATCAATACTCCCAGGACTCTGCTAACAAAATGAGAATCAGATTAGACCAGACTTTGTCTACCTACAACGCAGTAGTCCAAAACAATATCATCCGGGAAACAGATATAAGAGATTGCGGTGCAGTTCACTCCATCGCATTAGTCTTATTACTAAATAATTTGATGACAGTTACGGTTAATGTTATCAGTGAAGTTCGATAATTCAAGCAGGAATTTCACCTACAGTAGAAACCTAAGTTTTACAAGATCATGTCATGCCAGCTAAGGTTATTAGTTCCTAAGCTGGATGCTTAACAGAATTTGGGTGGTTAATATTTCTCTCTCCCCAGTACATCAATCTCTCAGTAGATCATTCGCCTGCAGGCGGATGTTGCTACTTTACCGTGGTGATCGGGTTTGCGTACTACGATGAATTCGAGGGCTACGTCAACCGGAGCGCAAAGCGCTCCTTCAGGGTCACCCATACCGGGCAGGCCGAGAGCGAGTAGCCAGAAAAATGCAACCCTGTGCTGTTAGGGGGCTTGGTGGCTTTCCCGTCTGGCGGCGAAATCTCTGCATAAAAGGTACAGAAGTCCATAGGCAGCAGCGTGACGTGCGCGAATGTGACCCATCACTGAATGGGGCCATTACCCCTTGCATCTTACTCAACTATCCTGAGTAGGGTATGATTCACTAGGACGCATTGGGCATCATCAACTGGCAGACCACTATCCGAAGGGCGTATGAACTGATCATTCGGTCACCGGCTCCCAACACAAACTTCCCGTTACACGACAGGTAGCACCCGGTTGTGCACGGGCTAGATTTACTACTTCAAAAAAAGCCGATTGATGCTGGGGATGCCATTTCGTAAACTATTCCCAAGGTTCTTCATGATCTGTTCCTCGTCGGGAAATCCATGAAGCTTCCTCATCCTCTTGCAGGTGTCAGCTGCGTAAAAGTAAAAGTTAGGGATGTGAAGACAGTCCTCGTTATTATTGTAGCTGTAAGCAACGAGCTTGAAAAAAGAACAGACAGTGGTAACGACTATCTGTTTTAGCCGCTAGTTTAGTGGCGACTCGGTCATCTGAAAATCCCTTGTATCTGATTTCGTTATATTTTAATCACGTGTTTGATGCAGTTAAATACTGCAATTTTACGCAGGCGGAAACAGTAATCTGTCTTCTTTGCTTCCAATTTATTTTTAGATCACTTTCAACTAATCCAGTCAATTGCTTTCTTCTTTCGCACACTCGTTGCAAAACTATGAACTGTAATAAAGTAGATTATTCCAGCCTATTGAAAATCCCCCATTTAATAGAAAAGAAAACCCTTATCTTTTTCAGAACAAACAGTATTGTGTTTTCATACACTTGATAACCGACACGGTTCACACAATTTGTTCTGCCTAAGCAACAATTTAATGATGATCTCGGCAGTGCTTTGACTACTTATGAGTAACGTGACAGTAACTGCTTCGGTATCATTACGATTAAGCATGAGAGGAGTCTTCTTTTTAATCGTGTAGGTTATCTGTTCGAACAGTACATCATTTGTCCGATGTTATCTTTTTATGGCGAAAAAATCATCTTAAAGTGATTGGCTGTCACTCGACTTCCACTCACCACGGTTGTCTTGTCCGGACGAACCTCCGCAGACAGCACTAATTTACGGATATCCGACCGTTGTATGAAGTATGTTTTACGCGTCATTAAATCAAGCGACAGTCAAGCTGTACCGTAGCCTGAATAAAAAGGTTATTCTTAGGGATTTGGCGCGTAGTTAATGTGAGGCATTAATTAATATGATCACTGGTAACGTCAATATTGATTGGTCAGTTTACCTAGACCACTCGGGGTGCCGGTGAACGAAATGCCATTAAGCCCACTCTGTTTTTCAGCGATAACGTTTGAACCAACCGCTTGAAGTGAGCAAACCTGGCACGCTGATGTGCCAACCCACTACTGTGCCCAACTCTAGAGCGTACTCCCGAAGAGTGGTCACCCCTTGCGTGCGAACACATTGTCCCAGTTCCGATTGATTTTACCACTGAAGCCCCTCGAAAAAGAAACTCCCTCTTCGAGCAAATACGACCATTGGGTCGCGTGTTTACATGCCGATAGAAAAAATACCTAATCCTGTACCGAAAAAAGTTCATAGGTCCTTTTGTTGTGACAAGTGTCAAATGTTGCATTTTAGCGTGTGTGTGTGTGTGTGTGTGTGTGTGTGTGTGTGTGTGTGTGTGTGTGTGTGTGTGTGTGAAGTTCATAGGCCATTCGGTAGATCACGGAAGTTCATAATGATCATTTGGAAAACAGTATCAGTGGATATCCAGGAATTCCACGCACGGTGTGCGTACTCAACTTTTTGGGACCACTGTTGACACCTGCGATGGTGGCTATTGCATGCATACTATTTGGTGTTTGATCTCATAGGTTCACTTAATATAATCACTGCAACTTTCAATCGAAAAGACGGTTTTGAGCCCTGGTGATAAAGTAAGCAATATTGTTTGCACAAGACTGGTGTTTTCGTGAAGAGGATTGCATCCCCATTCCGTGAAAGAACTCACGTCCACATGGTTGCGAGAAATGAGGTAAGTGTCAAAACTAACTGGGACCAAGGAACTTCAAGCCAGTGAAAAATCGTGCATTCATACCTCGGGTGTTCCACCGATGTCAACAGTGTCGTGTTCGTATGGTTTCGCGCTGCTCGTCGGAATCAACGGCCGGTAGCAGCAGTGTTCCTATAAGGGAAGTCAATGGAGGTAGCTAGTAATATTTTTGGGAGGGCGATGACCACTTTGTTTCAAATTCTATCAATGCCATAATGTTAGCTCAGTACTACGGAACGGCGAGGTTTCGGAATTTTTGGACGAAGAGCTATCAGCTTGACTGAAATGCTTTCCCAATTTGCACAAAAATTAGGAACAGAGGAAAATCTTTAATTGCAATGAGACTGGTCATTATTTTAGAGCCACCGTCACACCCAGCTTGGTTGCGAAAGGTGATTCATGCTGTGAAATCTTGCTCTCTAATCGTATGTGCAATTTATGCACGTAGTAGAAAGCATGGAAGAGAATCTGACTGTAAACCGGAAACAACAGAGCAGGAAACAGACGATCAAGGATTCCTTTCTCATGAACAAAATTAAAACGGAAAGTTCGATTCATATCTAATTTCAAACCCGATAGGCAGAGTTACTCTCACTTGAACCTTTCGGAAGTTTGGTGAGTGTTGACAACTTCTCTTCAGGTTTTGTTCGCGCTCTGTGCTATATTGTGAACGTCCAACATCGAACACCTCCGAGAAGCGAACAAGTTTGGTCGATCTGGCTGGTGTTCGCTATTGCGGCTGAACATCGTACAAAGCCGGCTGAGATGTTTCTCCTCCGAAAGTTGTAGCCGAAGACCACCACAGGGCCACTACCAAAAGCTCGATGATTGAAGTTTAGCCTGCTTTTTCTGAAACCGGGCCAGCAAGACTTGATTACATCAGGATTGCCAATATCAAACTAATCCTCATCGCTAAATGTCACATCACTTCATTTAGCAATCCAAGTGGTAATCTGCGACCCATTTCTCCCGATTTATAAAATGACGGTCAGTCATTCAAGGCAGCGATCTCATCTCTCCGTACTATAGATGTGGAGCAAATGGTAGGGGTCGTTCTGCATGACAAACGCCTAAATCCCGTTCCAACAAATTCAGCAGCTTCGATAAACTTGCATATTTGTCTGAAGCACAGTGCAAGAGTTGTCTCAGGACCAACACAAGGACATTCCGTTGAACTGAACGTTTTATCCCACGGACAATGTTACTGGAGTCCTTCAAAAAGTTGCAAATAACCATTTTCGGTCTGGAAGTTTTCTGGGAATTCTGGCGTATGCTCATTCTCTAGTTTTTCTATGAGAATATTTTTTCTTGTTTCTGATCAGACAGCTTTGAACTTCATCTCATCCTTCTGTTTTGATAAATGAGAAGTCTTTCTTCCTTGTAAGGCCTGAGTGCATTTTGTTCACAGATCACAAACGACGTGAACATTGTTCAATTACATATCCCTGAATATGGGAAACGAGTAATTAGCCACCATTGTTGCTGTATGTTAAAACCAGTTCGATGCTTTACCATTAGTGTAGGAATGGGTTTAATTATATTTCGCACGTGCTGAGGTGCGTTTTATGAGATTAATCGACTTATCTGCTTCATGGTTCAAATGCATGTGCATGCTTGATATAGTAGTGGACCGATGATCACTCGAATGTCATCACGAAAAGCGGGGTTATTTTATTAGCATTTTGTGTAATGAAGCACGCAGAAAGCAGTCACTTCAGTTTGCTATTTCACTCGTGAAAACTTTAATAATTCCATGGAATCAATTCGTTGTATCTTTCTTGAATATTATTCTGCCTTTGACTCGGTTCCCTGTCCTACCCTTCCTAAAATACAAGATCTTCCAATACACATGATTCAAGCTCCTCGAGCCAACAATACATTGGTTTATTTTTCTTCAGTTATATCTGATTCGTGTGTTGTTCAAAATCCTTAGGTGAACCGCTGGAAAACCGTTTCTTTTTATCTAAAACACTGGGTTCCCTTTATCTAAGTCATGGGAACAGAAAGCAGACGTAGGTTGCGAGATGCAAGCACTTCATTTATTCTTGTCAACCGCTAGAGTAAAACGTGTCAGTATGTATATGGTACAGTAGGGGGGGGAGGGTAAACGTGACAGCAAAATGGGCAGGATCGAAAATTCTTACAGTCCGAGCGTGATTTCTGTTGGGTTTATGCGAAAGTTATGAGGGTATGGTCTGACACGTCATTCATTAATCACTGGCAAACAGTGCACCAGTGTCTCTCCAGTACCGAGCCCGAAAAACCATAGGTGACAGGATAGTCGATCGATGGCATGGATCGATAAAGTGAGAGGGGAATCCTGTTAATGGTGCTTTAGTGTCAAGGCTTGGTCGTCCGCACGACTCGGACCAGATCGTTTTGTGCAACTAGTGAGCGCATGGACCAACAACCTACATATTCCTTGTGTTTCACACCAATAAAACAAGATGTTTCGCAGGAAAGAAAGATTTCCCACCACAGTTCACGAGACAGTACAAAACAAAGGTAAGCAAACACTTTGGGTCAGTCGTTTTGTGCTGAGTGCTGACCGATGCATCATGATAAGAAAAGCTTCGCAGAAAGCCAATAGTTTCGGTGTTGGATTGCGCAACAATGATATGATACATTGGGTCAGGTTAAGTTTGTGACCTGAGGCAATTAGAAGTCATGCAATTGAAAAAGCTGGCGGTTTCACATCATGCATCTGGCGACCTGTCTTCTTTCTGCTCCCATGAATTTTAATCTATCAATTTTTCGAGAAAGAACAAACTCAACACGTGACTGTGAGCCAAAGTCACTAGTAAAAGTCACTTGAACAATGACCTGAAGGTAGACGAAGATCGAATAATTTTAAGGTTACATTCAGTTCACTAGAGTTAACGTTATCCTGGTCAGCAAAGACAGCTGAACACTATGAACCGTTGGTCGTAACAGTCAGTCACGGTGTTAGTGCAATCATCGCCTGCTCAGTAAAACTTTTACCCAAAAATAAATGGATCATCGACAAACCACTGCCTATACCGACGATCTCAGGAATTCAGTTCGCTCAGTCAGCACAAAGACTAACAAGAAAAGTCACCGCATGGAACACCCTAAAGCTCCTCCTCGTGTGAGTCAACCACTTCTGTGCATTCGTAGAAAAGTCACGGTACTAAAAGCCACAGTTAGATTGGGTGACAACAATATTTAGATGAATCAGCGTCGTGCGTTTACTCGGACTTACTTTCACGCACCACTCCTAGGTTATTTTTAAAGATAGTTTACTGGAAATTCATATCGAAGAACCGAACATTTTGTAGTTTGTCGAATTATTGATCAGTCCTGTTGATTATATTCTTTTTGTCCTTGTTGTACGGTAGTTAGTGATATTTCCGCAGAACTTTCGTCCGCTTAACCCAATGACGGATATACATATTCTTCGGGAAAATGGACATTAGTAGGTACATGTATTGTGTGAATCTTGCAGTCCTGCACAGTCATTTATTTACAGTCCACCTTAATCGTTGATCAGGAGTTTAGATTTTCGCACGACTGAACCACTAACACTGGATAGTTGCTCCCTTCCTTTCATTTGTTCTTTAGTCAACTCACTGAGCAAGGTGCACGTGTGCTATTCCAGACACTTTCTAGCATGTATGAAAAATAATGAAGACAAGTGTAGCATAGCACCTAATTTCAGTGACTATTTGCACGGGCAGAGAAAAAAGGGTACTATGACGTGTATGTACTGCATGTCCAAAATAGAAATTTTTTTCGGATGAAATGTTTCAGAGTAGCTCGGTTGGAGGAAAATAAACGAGATCGGTTTCGTGCTTAGGGAGAATTTCTGTTGGAATGCCAGCATTTCAGCCAGAGGATTGGCACGATGACCAAGAGATAGAGGAATCTGGATAGACAGCCAATATTTCATCATGTTTTAGTATCTTCATTAATTCACTTTTACGGTTTAAAAGGCAAGGGATCTCGAATACAAGTCTAACTGCTGTCATTTAGTTCACTTCCGTTGGGAAGTCAGGGATCATTGTTCACACCCAGGGTGGTACAGGATTATCCGGAGACCAGGTGTGAATGGACTAACACGTTCTCAACATGTAAGCTCTCGAACATTCTTGGACCTGAGGTTGGGTGGTGAGTGGGCCAGGGTAGATTGAGTGCATGCACAAATTTCTTCCGAGCACACAGAAGAGTGACTTGGTGGTTCTGATTCCCACGCATCAGGACAATCCACACTTGAAAATCAAATCAGCCAGGAACATACACGAAGGGAAGAAAGACCTACTGACTTCAGTATCAGATAGTCACATCTTTCGTTAATTTTAATCAATGCGTTTTTGGATTTCTCTGATCCCGCCCAGGGAGTCTTCCTAACACGTCTTGCAGATGACCAAATCCATGGATAAAATTTTCCACGTCAGGCAGTTTTGAAATAGAGAAATATCCCCCAACTCAGTAAGCTGATGTTTATGAACAAATAATTGGAAAAGAAAACTCATAGTGACCTTAAGATGTTTTGTGTATACCCGAGAATCTAAATCTCCAGTGTACACTACAGTTATACTCTTTTATCTGTACAGAATGAAATTTTGCTGCTGACTTCCAGTGAGATATGTATGCTATTTTACATTATTATTCTGTAGGGGAAAGTAAGTAAAGTTTGTTTGGGGCACTTTTGGTCTCCTCTGCTCATTTAATCCAGCCTTTTCACGTACATGAAGTATCCACTTTAGAGATAACGGAATGGGACGAACAGTGCTCTCATCTCGAATCACGAGGAGAGGTATTCGGTCAAGCAAATATGGACATCCGCGGTTCACAACAATCTAATTTGTGCTTCGGGAGTGAGTGGATGTTCGGCTTAGAAGAGTCTACTGATAAACCACAACGGAGATCGGTCGGTATTTTCATGTGGGTTTGTTACTGCCAACCTCGAGAACAATGACACTGCAGTCTGGAGTTGTGATTTCCTCACTGGACTCCTCTAAGATAAGCATCCACTTTTACTCCTAACGCACAAATTAGATTGCTGTGAACAAAAGCTTATGGAGTATACAAGTATCAGAAGGAATGGATAGACAGAGGAGTACAGGATATGCATACTTGATGAGTGGTAATCACCGCGAAACCGGTTGTGTGCTTCCAAGCTTTTCCCACTCATCTATAGATACTATTTTATACGAAACTGACGTCCATGTCGAGACAATAGGTTGGAATATAATGGATGACTGATCTGACCAACCCTTGGACAAACGAGTTCAAGAGCAATCGCAGACCCATGTAACTGGTCACGTTTTTCTGAGTAGAGGCAATTCAGGGAGTAAGGATAGACAAATTGTCCCAAGATCATACCATTCACCATTCTCATTAGTCGGAAATGCAGAAGCACCTCCTTGAATTGTGCAGGTTTGCATTCAATAAAAACAGTTTTTATTCAACAGAAATCCGTCTGCAATGCGGCTTGTGCTTTGGAACTAATAATAAAAAAGAAGTGGGTAAGATTCATTTTATTCAGACCACCAGATTTCAGTCACACATCCACTGAACACGCAATCGAATTTCGTGACTTTATCAGAAGGTGCATATTTTCTTTACAACTAGCTTGAATGTTCCATCTCCTCTGGGAATGCAACCATCTCTTTGCTCCGAAGTTACAGCGCAGTCTGTATCTGAACTGATCTGTCTCTGGACGAAATAAATCGTCAAAATTAGGCGTCTCCCCAACGATTCACACTGCATCTTATGTTTTCTGAATGCATCAAACAAAGGGTTACCGTCAATCAGTTTTAATCGGCGCGAATAATACAGATTTCAGGTTTTTGACACTGTGAGCAAGAAGATTAGGGAACTACAATATGAAATTATTTTTAGAAGTGATACATCTCTCCACTTTCTCATGCTCCAGCAACTTGTGCAAGCTGCTTCGAACCCTGACTTCACGAGTCATCATTGCGAATAGGCTGCTGTTCTGTCCTTTAGTACAGTAAAACTACTGAGGTCTTTTGTGATTCATGACTTCCACTTATGTAATCAAGGTTTCCAGCTTTCACCGAGGACATGGTGGTCTCTAGTCATCATGACATATTCCCCCACTGTAATCACGCGTAAGCATTCTCCGATTGCATTCTTCGTGGAGGAAATTTATTCTGGATAACTAACTTATTTTGCTGGTGCATGCTTAAGCAAAGAAACGATACACAGGGCAAATTTGACTTTGAAATACACGAAACCCAACCGCTGGGTAGATAAGCCATTTTCACTGACAAGGAAAATGAGAAAAAAACACTTGAAATTAAACCAGTCGTTAGAGCCTATAAGAAAATACGTGACACAACGGACCACTTGGTAATTCAAGCGAGATAGCTTACAAACAGGATGGACGTGATCTTCATTTAAATCGGAGAACGAACAGAGTACTAGATTTGCTGTTTGTCGTATGAGATCAATTAGCTTCATACTGAAAGGGCGTGAATCCAAAAGGGATTTCGAATTGATCGGACAAAGCAAAGATGTATAATTCGACAAAAGATGTTTTGGTTGGCATCAAGTACAGTGCTGATCTGGATTATTCGGTACCTATATATCAGCATACTCCTACACGAGCATGCGAAATGTGAAGGAGCGTGCACAGCAGTTGGACAAGACAAAAAGGCGCGACAAACGGATGTCACCAAGTGCTCATTTCGGATACGGAAACCAAATAATTCAAAAAGTGGATACGTAAGTTCACCTCCTATTCCGCAGTCATAGATCCACGGTAATTCAAAGGTGTGATTGAATGTGGGAAAATCTTATCCGGAATTGAACTACGGAAAGACTCCACTTAGTTCACAAATTTTATACTCCAAAAAATAAGCTAGCAGGTGTTATGGTATTGTGGTAATACAAAACTCATAGTCGGGTATGACTGGAAGTAATTCATAATGCGCAAACTAAAAATATGAAACTGTATATTCCAGTCAAGCAAACGGTTTGCTGGCAGAAGTTTCACTTATTCAACATTACTCCTTGGGGGTTAAAAAACAATCATTTATCCTCATAGACTAGATTTTCATAATTGTAATTGCCGTTGTTTCTGTGAGCAAAAACTGCTATATTCGAAAAAAATCAGTAAAAAATATACTTCGGATCAAAGACCCTAAGACTGTTTTATTGTCTGCGTGGTGTCAACCAGTAGGACTGTGTATATGTAAAGTCTAACATATTCACAGCCGCAATCTGATTTGAGTTGTATCAAGCGAGAATGGATGAGGAGTTCATTAGTGGAACCACATGGTGATTCTTGCAAAATTATTTCGTCGGTTAATACGGCTAACGTTCAGAACTAGGACACCTGGTCCCAAGTATGAACTTACGATGTGAGCAATATGGTGTAGTACCTGGATGACAGGACAAAATTTTTCCGGAAGCACATGACCGGTTCCGCGGTTTTTGTCGCCCATCAGGTATGCGTACTCAGTACTCTACTTTGGAATAATCGCCGTGTGATTCTAATAATGGACTCCGCACCCATACAAGTTACATACGATTCACTTCAGATTACATCAGTAAACCAAACGTGGATTGCTCAAGTATAGGGCTGATCGGGTAGAGGAGCACCAGTGAGTACACCTGAACAGCAGCAATAACCGCGAAATCGATCGTGTTCTTCCGGTGACATTCTGTCCTCTCATCCAGATACAATACCATTTGAATCATATAAAATATGCCTGACCGCTCAGTCAAAGTTATCTTTAACTTTTCCGGCTGACCGATTGCCTATTGGAGGAGTCATTAGATTAGTTCCGTTGTGTCGATACTATTGAGCAAACATTGCAAGAAAACCATTCCTTTAGTGTTTGAGAAATCCCTGAACAAAGTGAACGTAAATTTCTATCCAAAGGTATTCAGCAGTAATCAATTAGGCTTCATAAATTTAAAATGTAAGGAATTATCCCAATTTGAATTTCTTGTCATGTGTTCTAGTTATTAAAATTGAACAAATAACAAAACAGGAGAAAATTGTCTTCGTATGGTTACCATGACAAATAAGAAGCGAAATGCTGAAGCAAATAGTTACACATGCAAAATCTGTTCTCATGTTAAACTAAACAAGGGCTATTGTTGAACCAAATTTACTCTATCTGAGAGCAATGAGTATCCCGTGATTATAATCGCAGTTCAAAAACCCTGAGAGTTACTAACCTACACGTTGAGGTACCCAATCGAATTATCAAGACATTGATCAATTTACAATTAAATAACTGAGTATTTATCAGACCAATCCGTCTTCCGTGGTTTTTTCATTTCCAAGATTTTGCACTCCAGTGAAGATACTGCGCACTGTTTCCTGTTAGCGGATAGTTTCGTTTTGTTTTACCAAGCTTTATTTCTAGTCATAGGTTATCGAAAACATTAAATCAAATAATCGCGCAACAAACTCAATTGCAAGTTTGTATAGTGTTTGTAAATTAGCCCTTCCTTCCTGACCAAATCAAGTTTCTTATCAACTGATCTACTCTAGGAATCAGTTTATTCATTTTGTACAAAGCTTCTAAGGGGAAAAATGTGACTAAACCAGGATACATGCGCTTTCCAACTTGGAATATTTTCTGCAATTGAATTGTTGATGTCTTTGTAGTTCTGTGTAAATGTGTTACTCTCACGCGTATTTTTTTGTGTGATGTACATTATCTACAGTTTTTTCGGTAACTTCCGTCTGCTTTTGTGAACTTATTTCTGTCTTTAGGTATTCAAAGTGGATAATTGGGACTAAACTGCCGGACCAATAACCCCCTTTTAGTACGAGATAAGTACACGAGTGACTAAAATTACTTTGTAGTAATATCCGTCAAGATCGTCGTTTAGCGTTTTGAAAGGCCTGATAAAATCTGATTTGTAAAGCATGCTGTTAAGAATCGATAAGGGTATAGTTTTCTACAAAACAAATATCTAACGTGGAGATTCTGTTATAATTGAGATAGAAAGATAAACGGCACCAAGTTCATTTGGAAAAGAATGAATTCCGATGACGGAGAAATTAGGCAATATTACAAAGGTTCGTTTTAAAATCAAAACCGGAAACTACTAGGTTTTGAGCAACAAGTGAATCAAATGGAAAGAATACTTTATTTCGTCCACCAAGGCACAGTTTTATTCCTTTTGCGAACCAACAAACTTACCAACATGAAACGAAAATAACAAAGAAGACGAATAAGAATAGCATGTCACTCATTCGAAATTCAGATACATCACATGTACCGATTTCATTATCAATTTCCTTTTTTATAATTCACAAAATGGACTGGGAATCTAAAAATTACTGTGTTCCCAGAATAATTTCCTCGTCAACGTAAATTTTCGAATATGAAACGAACAGTGTTTGTGATGGCTGACCAACCATTTTCGAAATTGCCAGTCCAAACCTGATGCACCGATTCTTTTTCTGAATCCCTTCCATTCAGCTTGGAACGATGATTTTGAAGAGTGGAATTGAACATACGCTGAAACGCATGGCAACCGAATCCCGAAATGCAAAGGACCGTCAAGGTGCCTTACGGTTGTTGGACGCAATGAGAAAAAGCAAAAAAGATCCAGCTGGCTCAAAAAGCAAGTCGTATAGAAGTTTATATCCTAAGCTCCACTTCTTATCTCTACAAGTATATTGCTTTTTGTAGAGAAATCATCTCATAACTGCCTCCTTAATTTGATATGTACAAAGATTGACTGAGTGTAGCAAGCAACCGATGAAAGCTCTAAAGCAATGAACTTGTGAGACCGGCAGTTCAGCCCAACTTGGAACGACTAGCAACCAAATGATGAGAGCGGCGGTTCAAATTCCTAACTATTACCACGAAATACTACGGGAAAACTAAATGGTCAAGCGTATGGAAAGAGTTACTGAAGAAGTTCAAACGACCGTTTCAAGTTAACAGCAAATTTGTAAGAATATAAGAATGACACGGCCCACCACATCGAATTATGCTCTCCAAAGTGTTTCACCATCTAGGAGGTAAATTCATTCGGCCTCGACCAAGAAGATGCAAATGCTCTCCTTATGGCCAAATCCAGTGGTGGGGATTTTCAGACCTTTCCTGCATGCCTTCATCTGTTAAGCTCCGCTAATATTTCAACTACAACTTTCAACTCAGTGATAATATCATGTCAAAGAAAATCATCTGGGTACTCACGCAACACATTGTACTACCGCCTGGGATCAGTGGGCTTTGGTGTTCTATCTGATGGTATGTTTCGTGCATCTAGTTATCATTCACATTGCTGATCCCATGTTCCCACCATATTCAAAACCCGCTACTAAGTCATCGGAATTGATTATCGGAGATCTTTGGGTATCCTCATTCTCAATAGTTTTGTCTCGGGACTGTGAAACAAAAAGGGGAGGCAAGTTATTATCCTATGCATAATAGTATAGCCTAAAGGGAGTAGAGCATTTGGAAATAACAGCTTCATCGATGACGGTAAAGGGTTGTCTTCTCTCCCTACATCACCTCCAAGCAGCCTTCGGAGAGAAAACTCCGATTCCTCTTCGGGCAAATGTTATCTATCTAATCTTATCAAGCACTCTGTGTAGGGTGTGTTCGATAAGCGTCGTCCATCTATCGATGTATCAGACTGATCACATAATTGGTATTCAATAATCCACTAAAAGAGACTAGTTCGTTCCCGCGTAGTTCTTAGAGTGTGTCGTTTCGTTTTGAAAATAAAACTAGTTTTGACCTGACCTATACGAAGTGATGTTTGCTCACTGCTGTGCACTTGGTGATCCCAACTAGAAAAAACTTGTCTCAGAATTTGGCTTTATCCGTATCCGATGAGATGTCACATTGGCTTTTATTTTGAATTCTTATATTAGGCGCACGAATAACAAAATAACACAGAAGTTCCCTAGCAGCCCACAATTTGACAAGTAGTACTCTGGTTGTCCTAGAGGTCGACATCTGAACAAGCTTACCTTGGCGATTCGGATCAGTCCGGACGGGAGCGGGGTGGCGCAATGGTAACTCACTCGCCTTCGAGGTGAAAGGGCCCTGGTCCAAACCCCGGGTGTGGCAGAAGATATGCACCACTGATGAGCTCTAACAAGAGCAAAACTCGAGTCTTGTGCTTCCGAGCGCAGGTTGGTCGGATGACCTGAGGATTGTGCGTGAAAGGTCGAGTCCGAAAGACAGTCAGCAAAACAACTATTCATCAATCCCACACACTACTCGCAAGTAATTGCGTGATTGTATATAAATTTCAATATTCCGGTATTTCTTGATATACATATATATTCCCCGGGAAGCAGTGTTTCGGTCAGCTGGATGTTGCTTCATCAGAAGATGACGAGCAAAGGCGGACAACCAGATCTCATGGTTTCTGGCGTTGTCTTTATGCGTTCGACATGACCCTGATTGCATGACAAAACGTTTGACCCAATTTCACACTAAGCTCAACGGCTGGGTTACGTAACTGTCGCTCTGTTCGACCCACGTACGTAGCTCTGCAACCACAGTAAAATTGGTAAATAAGGTTATTTATTTAGCTGACTGTCCTTCGGACTCCACCTTTCACACACAACCTTCAGATCATCTGACCAACCTGCGCTCGGAAGCACAAGACTCGAGTTTTGCTCTTGTTAGAGCTCATCAGTGGTGCACAGCCTTGGTGTACGAAGATAGACATCGTTTCAGTGGGCATGGGGATCTTGATCTTTCGATGAACAATTCTGAGGTCAGCTGCATAATACGTTCAAGCAACGGCTGATCTAAGTCGCGGTCTGAGCAAGCAACTGACATCACTTTTTCATGGAAGACAAGGGGTGACTAGTAATTTTGCTGCCGACAAATTCGTTTGTCCGATGACTTTAAGCTTACTAAGCCTTGCAGTGAAAGCATTGGGAGGAGCGTTTTGGATCAAGGACTCCTTCAGATGTCGGAATTCCTAGTCAATGGCTTCTTCCTTGCGAATACGTCGTCCTCTCTGAAATGGTGTTCGGACCATGCCACGTTTGCGTTTCGCCATCTGTCCTAGTCATAATAATTTTGAGGAAGTGCAGTGTATTCTCGTTTTTTGCTTCCATTGTATATCGTTTATTCGGATGCATGTCATCTCTTCCAGACTTCTCGTGATAACTACAGTATTGTCAGAGTATCTTTTGTAAAGTTCTGAATGTTCCAGGAGTTCGCTTGCCCCTTATTCAAGATCCGCTATAAACATATGAGCTTCCCATTGCAGCACCTTCGACTTGTCTTTAAGCCCGACCAAGCAAGGAGAAGAATGTGTTTGTTGTGCACAGTTGTAACTATCGATCCAGAAGTGATCTTGGTATGCCGACTATGAGTTGCTTTTGCTCGACATGGTTGCGTATGATACGTATGAACTCCCGAACGGGGACGTTCGCAATTAGTGACTGGACACTGAACGAAGCTACGTGTTTCCGTTTCAAAGTAATTTGCTTCAATACTTTTACACCTCGAAACAGTCTTTGGGAGTGTGTCTAACCGCTGGTTGATGAACCGGCTCAAGCAATTTCACCATCCTTTTCACCACTTTGTGTTGTGGTGAGCTTGTCAAAGATAGTATTGGTCAAAGTGGCACTCATGGTTTGTGCAGTTTCGGTAAACCATACAATTGAGGAGCTTGGGTTCCTCTAACCTTCAGAAAGTTAGCTGTGTTTCCATTGAGTAAACGTCTTTCTAGTGAAGTTTGCACTGCTGCCGATATTCATTGTTCTAGTTCTTTGGGATAGTCGCAGTTATCTTCGCGCCCAAACTCGTTGATGTCGTCAAGAGTACTTCCCATGTTCTTTTCTTAATCATTCCGATTCATCAGCAAGATTCCGGCCCCCTCGTCCGGACGTAAAATTAGCAATCCAGGTCGCTACGGTAGCTTTCTGAGAGCGGATGTGTTCAAATGTCAGCAATGACTTATGTTTGGACGATGTTATCCGATAATGTCGCTCCAAGTCGACCAGCTTCGCTTTAAACCAAGTCTTCGCATCTTTCGAAGTTACTTGGACCTTTTCAGCTGTTCAAACAGATATTCGAATCGAGCTAGTGTCTCCATGCTGTTTATTCCCTTCGATGGTATGCAGACAAATGGACCACAAGAAACAGCCTGTAACTGTAGCCCTTTCAGTGTAACCGATGTAAAATTCTTCACAAAAAGTTTCGGTTGTTTCGGAAAATTCATTTCATCTAACTTGTAAGCGATTGCTTCCTGAAGCTTGTTGATTGCACGTAGTTTATTTTTGCAGATGACATCAGTGGAGAAACATGTAGATTTAATCCGACTAAATAGCCTTAGTTCGTCGTGAATTGATAACCGTTCAGCGCACGTTATCTGCACCGTTTCGCTTATCTTCGTAACCATCAACCTGACACTGGCCCAAACTTCTCAAATTCTTGGTAGAAGCGCAGATCTTATTCGTCCCTAAGAGTTTACGAAATATATATTCGAGTATCTATGGCAGCGCACACTTTTCTAGGACATCGCTACGGACTCCAATCAAGGCAACTTCCGTCTCGATCTGATTCGATTGCCGAGAGACCTGAGGGTAGATTTTGGGAGAAAAGATTCGAGAGAATTAAAACACATTTTCCCAGAAATAATTGATCAGTCGGATTAACTGGAAAGCATGAAAAGAGCAATTTATATTGCAATGAACTGTCAAACTTCAGAAAGACACGAAAATTAATGGGGGAAATAATGGTAGGAGATAAAAGGTAATCAAAACCAACTGGAGGGGTATCCCGGCGCTTTAACGGAAAATTGTATAAGTTTCAAAACCGCTTTCTGGGAAAACACCTGCGAAGTTTCGCATAATAATGTAAATCTGATACTCACCAATAACCGATGATACATCTGTTTTAATAAGTTCTGATCTTAACTGCAAGCATTCATGAACTTCTCGCTGTTGTGGTCTATCTTCTCGGTTTTGCAGCTTTTCTGTCTACCACCCTAACAGCGGTAATATTAAATGGAATCAAAAGCCTTGTTTTGCTTTTACGAACTGGAGTAGTCAGCAGTCTGAGTTTTGATTTGGGTTCACGTGACCAGTTGTCTCAATCAGTGACCTTGCCTAACCAAATATTTCGAACCAATAGTTCTCGGAGGTTTTGGACATTTTACTGATCTTCTGTTGTCGTACGCATTACTCTTTTTCAACGTACACTTTTCTGTTCAAATCACCCTGGAGTATTCGGCCAATCTCTGGACAAATACCATCGAAAAAGGTAAAATTCATTGGGACTCCCATGTGATATTATCCCCTATTTCCGTTGAACTTGGAGGTCTTGATATCAACGGTCTTAGCTGATTCGGGGTTTGGTCAGCTTTCTACGGATTATTCCAAACTAGGTGTCCAAGAGAAAGACTAATGGAATACAGCGATGCCATGTGGACTTGAACGATTGAGGAAGGTGACCACTTCGGATAGGGGACGCATTGGGATTATCGGCATCCGACCACATGATTCTTCATAGGATTTCTTGAATACGATGGGAAGACGGGATCAGTAATGCACAGAGGACTACGTGTTCAAAACAAGTCCTCAAATAAAACTAAAATCCCCAAGGAGAACCCTAGTCGGTTCAGGAGTGGTCCATGCACGCATATGATTTTCTTTGAAATAATTTGTTCACTGAGTCGGGTAGTAGTGGGAAGATGAGTCAAGGTGACCAGTCGATGGTATGAAGGAAAGGTCCGAAAAACCTAGTCAATAAAAGTGACTGTAAAGGGCTTGTGTAATACTTTCCGGTTGAGATTTATGCAATTTATCCACTCAGGGCTGAGCAGCATCCGAGGAATTGGTGATGTGGCGACCGGTGGCATTTTGGTATCCACAAACTCTCTTTTCCACTCGACACGGCCACTGCCACTAGTCCTCCTCCTCGTCCTTTTTTGTAGTCAC
This sequence comes from Fasciola hepatica, assembly GCA_948099385.1. Classification (NCBI taxonomy): domain Eukaryota; kingdom Metazoa; phylum Platyhelminthes; class Trematoda; order Plagiorchiida; family Fasciolidae; genus Fasciola; species Fasciola hepatica. Next base: position 459,345 of record CANUEZ040000170.1, read on the forward strand.
AGTTGTCGTGATTTTTGCATGTGCATTGTGCTGACAAATAGAACGCGGTGCGGAGATTCAATTTGAAACTGAATGATCTACATAGGTCCATCGATACTGGAGCCCATTAACACCAGGTGGTACGCTCAGATGATAAAATTCAATAAGCTTTGCAGAAGTAATGCTCTTTTATATCAAACTGAGCAGCAATCGACAATCAATTGACCGATAAGGTACAGCGGAAAGACTTCGACCACTTTTACGCGGTAAAAATATGAACATTTGTACGTGGGGAAATTATCCCCGAGGGAAAGTCACAGTAACAACAGTTGTACTGTGGAGGGAGAAACGAACAATAAATTTTGAAAAATAAAACAAGCAGTCCAGGATACAAAACAGGAAGGAGAATAACCTGAAAATTGTTTTTCCTTAGATGGAAATTCGTAGGAGTAGAACAGAGTGCATGAAAAAGTGACCAATGTGAGATTCCCAAGACGATTTAGGTGTGAGTTTCCATTGGTGCTCTTCCAGCACCTCGTTCCGTATTCGACGTTGAGGTCTGTCCGAGACTCGCCATAGTGTGTACTGTGAATAAGAGGAGTTATCTAGGTCTATTCCAGCTGCCGGAAATTTTTACGCTTGAGGCTGTTGAAGGTAACGTTATACAACGAGGTATTCGGGACCTGAAAATTTCCAGGGCTCATCAGCAGTCACAAAGCAACCATTAAAATCTGTCATAACGACCGGCATATACAAAACTGCTGACTTCCCAACCGAGAGTGAGGACGCCGACTTTGGCGAGGATTTTCATCAACCCACGGATAGTCTTGAAACTAGATTCAAAGCGGCCAGAAAGGAAGCACCGAAATATTCCACCCTGAAGTTAAGACCTAAGTTAAGGGCACTATCATTTTAATTACAATCCTTCCGTAAATCTCGGGCTGAGCTAATTATTTTACTCCCAAGGTCCAAACAAATCCAAAGCTAAAAGTGCAAAACAAGTAGTTGTCGATTGCCGAGGCGACTGGGCCGGTCATTCGATAATCGAATACATTCTATGCTCGCGGCACACAAAGTGAATGAGACAAATCTCGAGTGAGAGGTCACGCTGACGCAATAAACCAACGGGACACCAGGGTATGTTTGATGGTAATGAGTAGTGAAACTAATCGGGTTTCGGGAAGGGGAAACTTTGAACACTGGACAAAATGCGGGAGAGAACAAGATAGATCCCCAATACCGCTTCCAGTAAGCCGAATCCAGCACTCTGGATCTCATCAGAACAACTACAGTGATTATTCAAAGGCAGATCACCAACAGATAGAACCACGGAGAACTTCGGATTTCATGCATCACTGAGTCATCCAATTACTCGAAGACTTTTATCGACCGTACGAACCTTTTTTTGGCTCCGTAAAAGGAGTGGAACCGGGATTTACTGACTACGGCTGCTTACCTGCCTGTGCAAACAAAACACTTTCACGGTCGCAAACGGAGCCTGCGGGTTCATCATATCTCAGCTGAAAAATCACAGGTAACTGAATCCCATCCGAATTAAACTTCGTGCGCATTTCAATTACAGTGTGCCACACAATATAATCCCATATTCTGTGGAAGACATCATGTGCTGACCGCATGCTTTGTTCCTGTTTGTCTCGTCAAAGTCTTCTCCAAGTAAACAAAATTTTGAGGGTCAGGCGGCTGAGCGCAAAATTAATGACGGTTAGAAAGTAGTGGTCGATTTTATTCTTAATCACTATTTCCTCAAAATAACATACTGTCAGTCAGAGCCAGTGAACCGGTTTGCATTTCTTTTTCTTGTGTGCTCAGCTTCACGCGGCTCAACTCGCTCTGTTAGCAGTTCTTTAAGCCGGCAATCTTTTTATGGCGTCCCAGCAAGAGACAATGAAGAGATTCTTGCTTCTACTACCTACAAGAGAGACTATCCACGGAAATCACCCAACAGCATATACGCGGTTAGGTAAGTTTCCTTGACTTCAAAACTCATTGCAGTCTACCGTTTCATCAGGCACAATGTTGCACTGACTTCCCCGTTTGTGTTAGTGAAGTTCCAAGAAGAAGAATATCCATTGTTTGTTTAGCTTATCAGAGAAAGAAAAACATTTTGTTATGAAAATTTCAAGTTGTATTGGTATACAAACATTTTTTTGACAAGTGTAACATCTTAGCTGAATGCTACTCACAGTCAAGTCATGTGGCAAAGTTCCACGGAATGAAGCATGGATAGTTACAAATAAAGCACAATTCTAAACACAAGTTTAGTACCGTGAAATTATCATTTCATCTCTCTCTCTCTGTCTCTAGTAATTGTTTTACTAGTTAAATAGGAATTTTTGAAAGCTGTGCTCTACAAATAAAAGTTTTTGTTAACGTATCGGAACCCAGACCAGCTCGGAGTGTATCCGAGAAAACTATGCGCCACGTTTTTTTTTCTATTGGCATTTGATTGTACACTGGTCTTGAGAATGGTTACCCGCGGTAACCAAAATGTCGACTGACTGCCATCTTTTCCGACAACGTTGTATTACCGAACAATAAACACTTACCTAGAAAATACTTATTCGATATACAGAAGAATAAAAACACTTCCCTCTAGTCACGGGCATACAATTTACCCAACGAGAACGTTGTTCATGGGGAATTCTGGATTCTTCGTTTAATACATGGCACTTCAAACAATATATACACTTGAATCACCGTTGGTAATAGTAAAAGTACAGTCACTGAACTGTTCTTGTTTATCTGCCGTGTACGTCCAACCAGCCACAATTGGAAAGGGAGCACGGAGGGTTTGACTGTGTGTTCCACACTTTACCAAGAAAATATCCGGGCTGGATTTGAACGAATTATTTCCCATCAGTTTTAGCCAATCTAGCACCACTCCGCCCCTGGCTTTTGAGCGGTACCAACTGGTGGTCCGCACAGCGATCCATTTCATACGCTGATTGTCTTCTCCACAGGACACCTAAATGAAACGAAAGCATTACTTTACAAACAACCTACAGAACTTGTTTACCTAATCAACATGATTAGTATAAGAGTTGATTTTATTTGTTTGTGAAATGAGCCAGCATGCACCGTCAGCGCCCAACTTACCCATGAAATCCACGGAAGCACCGTACAGCCACTTTATCAGTTTTAGGATTCATCAGTCGTAGCTCACAATTACGCTACAAGGATTCCAGTCCTAGTCTGGCCTCGGTAAATAAGCACTGCTGGCAGTTCTCAGCAAGGTCGAAATAGTTGTACAGTTAGGGCTTCCATGTATTTAGACGGTGAACTGAACGTTGATACTGAGTGATGTTTCGTATAACAAATACGCTTAACATTCCTCTACCGACGGAAACCTGATTGTTTGAAATCGGTGCTCCATTTGGATCACTGGTAATCACTGTTCTCGTTCTGAATTCTCTCGACTTGTTCCCGATCACGAAGCTTGCAGAGTCCCGATCCTAGGGAGGGTAGGATGTACCAGCCAAACTTTGGAATAGCCCGCGAATGACTTGATCGGTCTAGCTACAAATTATATGTATATATCAGACAAACTGTTCTTTTTTGTTTCGGGTGTATATAGCAGTTGAAAAATGAATACTTCTTGGCCATGTATGATGATCTTTAGTTACTTGTGACTAGTAAACACAGTAAATCAATAAGTAAACCCGAAAAACAGAAGCCTAACTGCGAGGCATTTTTATGCGTTCTTTACATTGGACGGCCACATTTGTCCACAAAGAAAGAGGCCATTCTGAGGTAGGTAGGACGACTTTATTTGTAATATGTAACAAATGCATCGATTTATAGTGTGCTTTGACAAAGTATGATGCGGTCTATATGCGTCACTTAAAAAAATGCACATGGACACCTATTTCGTTGAGACAGGAAACTATTCAACTGTACAACTGAATCGATGAAATAATCTACCAAAGCAATCGGATGTTGTGCCCTTCATCTGAAAGTTTTCACACACACACAGATTGTGAAGACAGGCACTTTCACAGACCTGATTATAAATCAATACCAAACAGGACACGTGTTTTCCAAGTAATAGCATCCGACATTCGTAAATTGCTCAACTCAAGATCAATCACTTCCGTATCGGAAACTAGTCATCCTGAGCAGACCCGTGATAGTTTTCTCCTTTTATCTTTGAATTAAAGGTCAATTTGTAAATCAATAATTTTACGAAAACATGAACCTATCACAAACCAACATAAGAATGTTTTTAGAAAGTTATTTAAATTATATGTTTGCCAAAGCTTGCTGTAAAATAACCTTGGAAGATCGCTGGTATGAATAATCATGACAGAGATGATGACAGCGACTACTGGATGCATTTCTCTGTATTGAATACGGACTTAGTCACGACTTTGCGATTGAAAGTAAGTCTTGGTGACACTGAGACAGCCTGGTTAGGTTCTGAATCACTTGTAGCTGATGGAGTGGGGGATGAAATGTTGTTCTCCAGGCAAAGTAGTCCCGTAGTTATTAGGACTAAAGCAAAATTGTCAGGAACACGACTACCTAAATGCAACCACAATTGGCCACCATGAGGAGCATACCAACTGTGTAGACAATCTTAGCTCAGCTGCTGTATGGGATCCTATTTCTTATTCTACAATTCTTAGAACACGGCTATCATTATTTCCAGAATTTATCATGGGCACCAGTAGCCTGAATCTTGAAGGAAATGAAAAATTTACTTTTATTACGCGTGCACAAGATTCTCCTTGCCTATAGCCGGACCCAAACCAAAAACCTTTTGCTTAACGGGCAGTTGCTCGACCAGATGAGCCACCGCGATACTGCCAGCTGGACTGGAATAACACGAGTGACTATTCGAGGTATAGCTGAAGATCGCAGGTTCGATTCCGGCTCGTGGTATAGGACTTTTGGATGAAAAAAATGGTGGACTTCCCGTTATCTACCAGATTCAGTCACCTCGTTCAAATAATGCATTTTAAGGATAAATCTCAAGACACAATGTGTCTCGTTCGGCTGTGCCCCATCGGGAAGCAACTGACTCGAAGAGTTCAATAAACAAAAGTGGAACAGCTGTTGTGCATCAATGGGATAGTGGTTCACACATCACTAGATATTCACTTGTGTTATTCGCGTCCAAATGACAGTACTGTGATTGCTTAGCTGGTAGATTCACCACTGTTTTGTTTTTCATGCTGTGAATTATTCACAGATCCCCTTCACTTATTGACTATGAGAGTGCAGAACGACCGTGAGTGGCCGGTAGCTGCTGTTCTAGGCTTAGTTCAGTGCGGAGTAACTGCTTTCTCACTGAGTGAAGGAACCAAAACCTACTTTTCTATTCTCATTTGAGTCGTGAGGAGTGTGCATGGACGGCGAGTTCTTTACTAGGATCACAAGGCGGTTCTTCTAAAGTTGTTTCTTCGGTTGGTCAGGAAAAACCTTCAGAAAAAGGACACATGGTAACCAGTTTCGATTTTTGATGTGTGTAGAACTTTACTGTATCTGGATGACAGAACAAAATTTCCGAGGTAGCACATGACCAGTTGTCCGGTTGTCTCCGCTCATCAGGTGCGCGTACTCGGTACTCCCTTGTCCAGTCATCCTTACACTTCCGGGGTAGTTCTGTCCTGTTATCATACTACTTACACCAAAATCTGTTTTCTTTGACAGTTGTAAAAAGAACTAGTGTACGATCAAACTAACTAATTAGAAATGTATTTTACTCTGAAACAGCTGTGCTGTTTCACTCGGCAACCTGTCCGTATTTGAAAAACCTACTCTCCAAAGGTGAGCATAGAACGTCATAAGAAATTCATTAAACATACGTGAAATAGTTTAGTTTATAAAATAAACAGTCCATTGATACAAATGACTAGTCCCTGTTTATACCATCCATCCAAAACTGGCCACAGTAAACCCCAGATGGAGAATGATAACAGTTAAGAATTGCTTTGCTAATAAAGCATCTGTGCATAGCTCACTTTATCGATTTGCTGAAGTATCATGCACGTCGCATACTGTACAAATGCTTCTCCTCTGGTTTCTTCGATCACCCTAACCAGGATATCAGGAACGAGGTTATTGTCTGACCACGAGACGTGGTGCTTCATGCTGTGTGCTGTGTGCCTCATTATTTAATAGTCAGTGAAACTTTATGAACTTGATAGGGCAAGTAGAGAGCAATATATTTACGCAACCATCAAAAAGTGTCATCCTTTGTCGGTGAACTATAGCTTTCTTCGTATTATCGTTTGGTGTCACAATTTATCACTCGATGAAAGCGGTAAGGTCAGGGGACCAACACACAACTGCTTCGTTTGATCTGTTGGGTATAATCATCTTAGACACTCATCCACGGTGTTCGACCTGACCCTTGAGTCCGGTGTCCATGACTATAGAAGCACTTGTTAGTAATGTGCATACTGGCACTCAAAAGCTTGATTCAAATTAATCCTGCATATTGGGACACTGCCCATCAGTCACGGACATGAATAACTTGTCACTTTGTAGAAGGCTGACTTCATGATGGATGTCGTCTGAGTAATGATCTTGGTTAGGCAGAGCAGTCACAAGTCATATAAGGTGGCGGGTTACGCAATCAATTTGGGTGGTAGATCCTAGCTGGAAACCAAAACGATTCATCATGGATTTGTCGCATAACCGACACTTCCTAATAAGACAGATACTGCAGCTGTCGTGTAAGCTGTGACGATATCACCTCGATTGACGAATAAATGTTTGCACCCTTTACGAACACAACCAGTATTCAAAGACGTAGCAATACTTCAGTAGTTGCCCTTAGTGTTGTTCATAGTTTAGGACTGTTATATTACGAGCAATTTTTTCCGGTCCATCAGTAGGACGAGTAACTAGTAGATTAATTATTCTATCGAAAAACTCCGTGGGGCAGAACAGAACGGATCACGCAGTAACGATGGCTGGTAAAAGGAACGCGGTGATTGGTGGACAACGCGCTGAAAATAAAGACAGACGATTAGGATGTCCTAATCGCACTAAACACACTAGGATATCTAGTGTTTTCAGAAGGAAAGATGGTGTCATATGTGTATGATAAGTTGATCGTAAAATACAAAAATTAGCCTCTTGTGATATCACACCTCCGTTCACAAACGTCTCAGTCCAGGAAGCCGTGAACCAGGTACTCAAGTACGACGGTGACGTAGGGTTTCCCATTGATGAACAAAGGACCTCTTCGAATTTATGCTTCCATGTTGTCCGGTTCTCCTTCGATGAAAGTAGTGCAGACAAACAGTTGGACTAGGAATCGGGATCCCACTAGAAACGACACTTGTTGATACGTCCACGCCAACTCTAGGAAATGGACTACAGACAGAGATTAATTCTGTTCTGCTGTATCGCCGATAAGCTGACAACACCTTGACGATTCTAAGGAACAAAATAGATATCAAAATATTGTTGGGAATGCTGAATTCATTGCACTCTGATGTCAGATTTTTGGTATAGTGTTAAACCGATATCAAACTACCATTCTCAGAACAGGAAATTTGGAAATAGTGCATGAAACTCGTTGTCTCAATGGCACTAACTTGGATCGACCGGATGTACATGTTACCTCCAACTGCATTTACCAATTTCAAAGCACCTGCGATATAGTGTACGTCAGAAGAACAGAACGCTGTCTCTTTGCCAGAATGTATGGGCACATCCAGAATAACTTGAATCTTAGTGGCGAGAAATTACCGTCTACTACAGTGACATGTCGTTTGTTGGATTCAGATCACTGTATAGATCGAACTAGTACTTTCCGGACCATTAGGAAACCAAGAAATAAAACTTTCTGGAATCCATTGAGGCATAAACCTTTCGCTGGACAAAGTTTGAACTCTGTATCCGAAAGAAAATCATTGTGCAATTTGTGTTGCCATGATAGTAACCTGTATCCTCATCCTACTTTGTCACCCATCGCCCCTTTTTGATCTTAACTACTTCGCAAGTTTTATTGCGAATGACTCTTTCTGTTAATTTCTATGTGTGCAATAGCCCATTGTTTGAACTTTATATAACCATATATAACGCCAGCGAGCCACTGGTTGAGTGCACACGAGATTGATGGCCAATACTGATTCTGCCCCTGTTGTTCTTCTTGTTCTACTGAAATATCATCCCGTAGAACCAAAGCTCAAGTCACCATTGAATGCCACGAAAGCACCGTGTACAGTTGTGTTCAACCTTGTTATGATGAGTCCTAACAAGGATGAAACAGCTGTACACGGTGCTTTCATGGTTTTCAATGGTGAGATGAGCTTTGGTGCTGCATGATGGAATATTTGGCAATCAAACCCAATCTCCAACTACTGAAATTTATCAAGCAGCCGAGCTCGAAAGTAAAGCCTTTATTTTCACTTGGGCTTCCTACGCCAAATTCGTCCATCCCGAGAGTCGTTCTCTACGCGGTCAACGGGTTGCCATCTTTGAAGCCGCAGTGGTGGAAGAGTGTTATATATTATATAGTGATAACGTGAAATAAACCGTTGCGAGTCAGCTCGGATATCCTGATGGTCAGGTGCTCCACTCACAATCCTTCGCCTCGGGTTCCAGTCCCAGTGGGGGCTCGGTGGTTGTGCACTTCCGATGGTTTCTAGTAAAGACGAAACAGCTTTGTGGTACTTCCATGGTTTTTCATGGAAGAGTTTAGCTTTGGTACTGCACGACGGAATATTCGGTAATCAAATTCAACCTGTTACTACTGAAATCTCGATATTTATTCCGGGAAAACCTGACCTGCTCAAAAGACCTATATAGAACCAATGATTGTAGTGGAACGTCCAAATGCTGCTTTCCAAAGGTAATTGTTACAAGATCATAATTCTCGATTGTCTTATTAGTGATGAAACGGGGACTTCCGGCGTGTATTGTGAAACAATGCTCAGGGTTTCTGTCTTCAGATCAGTGCTGCTTAAGTTTGCAGTGTTTGAATAAGCCTCCGGGGTGAGTCGACGGGTAAATAAATCACGGTGCAAACTGTGAATTCAAAGAAGACGAAAGAATGACTAGAACAGAATAAAGGATCCGAGAGGGACCTTCTAAAATTCAGTCAAGTAAGCGTATTTTACTTCTTAAAATGTAATAGTTCCCAGGTTAGTTGAAAGAGTTAGGATCACTACGACAGGAACATCCGCATACCAGCTGAAATGAGAAATGAGTTCTTAACACGGTCACAAAACCAGTATATAGTTAGACGCCGAAAATCTCTCTCTGGATGAAAGAAAAATTGTTCCGGAAGAAAGATGATACGTCGGCCGAGATGGTGCGTAGAAGATTGACAGGGGTTATCAGCAAAATTTTCTGCACAGCTAACCTTCGGATTTTGTTCTAATCCCAGTCAGTAGTGCTTTTGCTTTTGAAAGACAAAGGGCCTGATTTTACGCTTGTTCATTCACTTGTTCCCCTGGGCTCAAAGTAAATCGGCGGCAGGACCAGGCGTTTGTCTGAACGTATCGGCTACCACCACCCTCTAAGGTCAAACACTGGAACAGTAAAACCACTCACTAGCGCTGTCGTTTCACACCTTGCTGAGACTGATCACACAGTAATCTCGTCCAAGGCTTTCCGTTCTTCGTGTGAGGTTCGGGGTGGACCATCAAGACCGGCAAAATGCCGCACACGAGCCACAGTTGAGGCTATCGGTATCAGCCTACACAAACCTCCTCTGGGTGCTCAAAAACAATTTTTGTGCTCCTAAGCTGCCGTGGCTCTTCCTCCACTCTACAACAGACTACAGACCAGATGAAACTGACCCAACATGACAGGAAAATTCCACAAAAGGTTTTGGTTTAATCCTGGACTGCAACCGTTTCCTCCTTTTTGTCACCAATAATCTCTACCACTTCCTATTTTTCTGATTTCTACAATCATTTAACCTGTTGTAACATATTGTGGTGTAACGGCATGAGTATGAATCGCTGAAAATGAGCTTGTTCACCAAACTTTATTCTCCGGAAGTGTTTATTGAGAATTTCCCGACAAAAATATTAACACTCAACCAACCAGTTTCCAAGATTGCAGTAGACGTGCTAGTGTGCCAAAGCGACAATTGATGTCTTGGGCTCTACCATGCGTATCTGATGGTGCCAACTGCTGCGAAGTTGTTTCTAAGGGTCAAATTACTCAAGATCTCAGTAGGTTGAGAGTGGTGATTCCTTAATTGGAAGATAAGTTGTTCGTGATTCAACGCACGTGGGTTTGTGGACGTTTTGTGGCGTTTGTCGAACTGTGTAAAAACGAGCGTTCACATGTGTATTTACGCCTCTGTGGAGGACTTGTGCAAACTGTGCGCCAACCCCTGAGCCCCCTTCGGTCTTGTAGGTGTGATCAAGAAACACTATTTACGTTTAAGTTTTACCATTTTATAGAACGAGTAAATGAGCTTATTGGGTTTTCTTTTTGTATGGGTCTATCCGGGTGATCAATGAATGGATTCCATCTAGAATTATTCATGCTGAACGAGAAAATCAGTACTCATTCGTTAAGTTTCTTACTCTCTACTAGGTCAGCTCATCAAGGAAAGTCAAGTTACCATTAGAGGAAACTAATGTTTCTTTCATGATGCCGGTGATATGCCATAAACTAACGGGGGACTTCTATATTTTCCCTCATGAAAAAACTGATTTTTGTCAGTTAAAACAAGATGGATTATTGATCATCGGGAATAAAATCAGTTTTACTGCATTTATAAAACGTATTTCTTTCCAGTGCTTCAATTTACAGGTAAGAGATTGTGAGACCACAGCCGGCTGGAGCCAACTATAATATTCAAGAAATTTGCAGGCGAATTACTGTGAGTAAACACAAAAGATTATAGTATTCTTGAAAACTCGGAGTAACCACACCCGAATCGGTTACAGATGGAATGAGCAAATGCTATGGTCATTTCGCAGATGTTATTACTGAGTATCAGCGTTACTGAAATAATATGACTGATACTTTAAGTTGAAATGTTGGTGCATTGGTACAAGACCCTTGAGCTCTTACTGTTATATCTTAATCAAAACCATTCGCTACCGCTTTCAGTAGAGATTACAAAAGTGTTTTTGAAAAACGGATGCTCGTATGATTTGGTTGTAGTCAGGAAAGTGACTATAGACAAATCCAGCAGCTAGTCTCTCGCTGTAGGCCAAGATGCAATCAGGTGCATACATGAACGAATACGGTAGGGGATACCTCAACAGTTAGCAAGTGCGTCCGGATGGAAACGACAGAAAGATAAGCTGGTATGCGTTGAGTGGGTGATGAGCACAAACATATATTTTTATTCAAGATGTAATGTATCCTCTACTGAAAGTAGTGATAAATTTCCCCCAAAAAATAAAGGATAGCAGAGCTGTTGCAACTAACATATGATTCTAGAATATTGGGAAATTCAGGGAGAGCGAGAGAGAGAGAGAGAGAGAGAGAGAGAGAGCGAGAGAGAGAGAGAGAGAGAGAGAGAGAAAGAAAGAAAGAAAGAAAGAAAGAGAGAGAGAGAAAGAAACGAAGCGGAAATGGACGAAGAAACTATCAAACAAATGAAACTGATTGTTTTTACGAAGTATGCAGTTTCATGTCCCTACAAATTTGACAAAACAGGTCAGGCAGATTCAAATCATGGAATCGAGTGAAAAACGATGGCCATCATTATGTTTGGTCTTTAGTGAATGAGGTTGAGTGAAACGATAGTATTTCGAAAAAAATATCGAGAAAGTGGAAAAAGGAAGCATGAATGCTTCACTCTGTGGGTCTTGAATACTTGCATCGTGTTGAATGATTGTGATGCGAAAATATCATCATGAAGCTACAGAATTATTTGGATGGATGAGATGAGATTAACGGCAACACAAACGAAAGCAAGATACACTAGAAATATCCACAACCAACACGATACGAACTGATAGGAGATTACTAACAAGGAAGCCTTACGTTAAATCTTCAAACAGGCAAGTTGATCACTGCGTCTACGTTGCCGTGAGTTGAATCAGTTGGCAAATCGTTGGTATTACAACACCGTCCAGGTCCCTATTCTGTCAGAAAATATTACATGTCCGTTTCACATGTAATGCATTGCGATTTTGACGTTAGGTTGTTGTTAGGATTTTACTCACGTATACACTGAATTTCGTGCTAAATGGAAATTATTTAGTTGCACGTAGTTAGAACGTTATTCTGATAGATAGACAGATCACGGATAGATAGATTGATAAATACGTAGATAGATAGATCACCGGTAGATAGATGGATTGCAGCTTATACAAACGGTACTGGGACGATATCCTTTTGTGTAGTGGACACCAAAGTGGATACATATGTACTACTTAACAGATTTAACACAGCCCACCCAAATGTTCCGTTCACTTTGGAACAAGAGAAAAGAAAACCATCTATCGCACTTAGATATTCGTGTAAGCAGCCGAGGTGATGGCTCCGTTCAATTATCAGTGAGTAGGAAAGCAACTTGGAACGGGGAATACCTTTGTACTCACAGTTTTGTACCGCTCAAAATAAGCAAGGAAAATCTGCACGGAACACACAATGGAAAATGAACTCCATTTTCTGTGGAGAATTCCCGTAAAAATGGCTACTCTGAAAGGTTTATTGACAAGACGATGCAACGACATGAAGATAGGCCAAGACAGACAGCAGTCGAAAAGAAGCCCGTATAAATCCATTTACCATTCAAGGGAGATACGGAAACTGAAATTATCCAACGAAGACTAACAGAAGCAGTCGGTAGAACATTCTACGTTGCACAACTGCAAATTACGTTCGAGTCCAAACCGATTGTGCGTTTTCAACTGAAAAACAGAGTGCTATAATCAGCAGCATCTTTCTATGTGTATTAATTCACCTGTTCCTGTGGAACTAGGTATGTTGGCCACACGACCAGGCGCTTATCCGAACGTGTTCGTGAGCATCACCCGGTTTAGCTGAACACTACATTGATTAAGATAATTACGAGTGCAGTGTGTTCACATCTTTTGGAGTCAAACCATGCCGTAGAGATAATAAACGCTTTTTGCACCACATACAAAGTTCGGGTCAACCAATAAAGACTTGTCAAATGTTGGATCTTAGCCACGGCCGAAACCGTGAGTATTCGTCTGTACAATCCTTCTTCGCACGCTCACAAACAATTTTTGTAAGCACTTAATCTCCCATGACCCACTTCTTTCTCCTAAACCTGTGCAACGACTCGAACATTCTTCACTCTGATCAATTTCACGCACACACACACACGTATGCAGATAGATTAGAACCTTTATTTCTCCTTGTTGGTTTAAGTCATATTTAATATTATATATCGGTATGAGCGCAAATAACTGAAAACCAGGTTGTTCACCACGTGGCTTTATCCTCAATTTGCTTTCCCCTAGGCATCATAGAAGAATCCTTTTAAAGGCTGTTGTTGGAATTGTTGTCAGTCTTTTTCGCTTCTTTGTAGCGAACTTGTTTTGATCCCCAAAAAAGTATCCGAGCCTCTCTTCGCCCTACCCTCTTCCTTCAATATCGTATCTGTTCCCTTTGAATAATTTGTTTGCCAATAACGGAATGTATCCCTGTGCAACGAGAAAAAGTATTTTCTGCTTTGCAAAAGATCATAATCTGAACACGATAAAGCATTTGGCATGAGCGTCAGAAAACCTTCGTTTTCTTCATGTGCTGATTGTCAAAGGTTCACAAACAATAGATGGAACACGGGTCAAGAAATGAGACACCTTCCGGAATGTTCTATCATAGGGATGGTGTTGTGCTTGATTCAGTAATAAACTAATGACTTTTGGATTTTAAAGAAAATCTATAACAAGTCGAATACTGAAATAGTCCGTAACAGAAAAGGAAAAGGTTACTTCTCTCAACAATCGGTTGTAAGTGAACGTTGATGAAACACTGCACTTTATGGGGCCTAGTAGTCCGATCACACGAAAGCGGACTGAAGGTTATTATTCCTGGATACTACCCAAATATTGTGGTAACGTTATTTTATTGTCGAGTTGGTCATTTGATTGAGGCACGGAATCCGTGGTTCTGCAGCGGTTTCCCTGTACAGGTTAAGTCTGATTGAAGAAGATATATTTAATTAGTGGTTGACGAACTTTTCAAGCAGTAAGGACAGTTATCAAGATTCATCTGCCAGTTCCTTAGCTGACTTTTACCTCAGGTTTCAGGGCTTCGGGTTTGCTTTGGTAGCTCAATGATTCACTGAGTTCTGAGTACAAGCCTAAACCGCACATCCCACTCTGTTACACAAATCCACCGAACTGTCTCGACGTCTTTCGGTCCTAAATTTCCCACACCGCTGTTTTATTTGACAGACCCAGATCCACGAAAAATGCTTTCATTATCCCTCAAAGGACACCAACAACCCAACCAATAGTAACACAATCAAAATTCGATGAAGATTTTGAGAGTAGAAACCCATTGCGAACAACAACTTACATGAACTGTTACCGATCTCCTAGCAACATGAGTCGACCGATGCAAATTCGGACAGCCACATCCAGTGGAACGAGAGCAAACAACCCACAGACCAAAATGGTGAGAATTTTTTTCTTCTGGGTTCTACAATTTTCTTCTCAAAGTGCTATTCGAAGGGTTGGGTAAGGCTCATTTACAATCATTAAGAAAACCTAGTCAGGGACAATTGATTGCTCTCACTTGAGGTTCAATTTGCACTCTGCTGGACATTCTTTTCCAAATGAGCAAAACAAAAAAGATCTAAAATTGATTCATCGATCATTTGTAGAACACTTGGTTTTAAAGAATAGTACGAAAAGTACAAAATTCCTATCGCATTTGTTATATATATATATATATATATATATATATATATATATCTGACTGACTGACTGACTGACTGACTGACTGACTGATTGAATGCTTGTAATTTCTGGTCTGTTTACGATCTTTTCTAGTTCTGTCCCAATAACGTACACAGGCTCTTTTACTTCAAATACACCTTTTGAGCGTAAATTCTATTCATTGCAACGCTTCTCACAATTCGCTTCACAAGCTCAGTTAAGTGGAACCCCGGGCTTCCGGTCACATTTCTACAGAGGGAAGTCAAATCGATCGTTGCTCTGATCAGTCTCTTTGTTTTTGGTCATTCGAGTACCGTAAAAATACAATTATAATTTCACTCATCAGGTACAGTAACAGGCCTCGATGATATGACCGTCATAACATTCATCATTTGTCTAACGAGAACGCGGTGTACAAAGCAGAACTTTCTTCTCTGTCAAATAACGGTTACGGGGATTTTCTGAGACGATCAAATTATGAGAATGGGCTGAGATCCAACTGATCTCTCTCTTTTAATTATTTGGCTAAACTTATTTCCAGCTTCATATATATCTTTTAAGCAAGATTAGGAGAAAATGAATTCAACTGTTTCACAGTTAACTAGTCGTTTGACTTTAACTGTTCTGTGATCGGTAATGAGGTACTGATAATGCTATTGACTGGAAAAAGGACCACGATCATCCAATTATTTGGATGATGAAAATCTGGCCAAAGCTAATAAGGTCTCCGCCGCCATCAAACAACGCTTGTCGTTCACCTTTAGAAGGGAATTTACTACAAAAGTGTCGGTTTTCTTCAAGGAGACTGTATGTGTCCCAAAGACGATGAAAAATGACTTCACCTGTGTATGTGAATGCAAATTTATGGACAGAAACGAACAACAATGAATCTCGCTTAAGATTATTCGCAAGATGACTCAAGGAGCGGAACAGTTCTAAGAACTAATTTTGTCAAGGCATAATAATCGCCTACTATTTCGTAAAACTGTTTTGGCTTGTGCCAGAAAGCACCTAACTTCGACCACACACACGCCTAATTTCTACATCGCTCGAATGCTGAAGTTTTTAGTGCACCACTATGTCCCACAATCGATCGATTGCGCAATACACGGACTACTAGAGCTCTTTGAAGTCAGTTGTTCTTACAGATGTTTAGAACTGATCTTCCTCCTCTCATTGTAATGTAGTAAATTTGAATTTGGTAGGACATTTCTGGGATGGCATGAACTCCCTTTGACTTCCCGTATTGCGCTAATTTTGGTAATTGTATTTCAGAATTTCTTAATAACTCCTCAAATGACCTTACAAGCTATATCAGGCTGTGCAAAAAGACCCAGCTCGGTGGCTGCTCAAACTGAATTTACTCGTGAGTGTCAATCGCAAAGCTTGTCAAATCCACATCGAAATCCGGAGGTTGATCTGGTCGACGAAATGGTTCATTTCACCTCTGGTAGCACGGAGTTATCACGCGAACAACTCTTGACCATGCACCAAAACTGCTTTATCACAGTCTATCAGCGTGATTTCCAAAGGCCTAAACAAAGTTTTCCGGGGTGCTGTTCAGAGCTGCAGATACTACCCCAGTCAGCAGAAGACACTCAAATCCGGGACGACGAGAATGATACACATACGGACTCTAAAATAATCGGATGGCGGAGGAACACGTCCCCTTGTGAGAATCCAGCGAGACTGGAACAACAAATTGGATCTGTCCAAACAAGAGTTCCTCGGACGAGATACGGATCTAGTGGGCCTTATAAAAGAATCGCAGTCGGGGTTTGTGAGTTAATCAGGCAGCAAATGTCTTTTATAATTTTGACTCTATCAGCAAAATCATGATAAAGTTTGGTGGGAAGAATTATAACATTATTCAGTATTTGAATGTTAAATGAGTATAGATGTAATGGTTCATTATTACTAAGCTAAATAAAAGCGATAATTTCAGAATGAAAGCTGGGAAGGAAGGCAATTATTCAGTTTAAATTACACGTTCTTAACAATTAGAGTTCACGGGGTATCATAATTCTCGCCACAAAACTCAGCGAAAATGTTGCATTTCCTTTAAAACGATTTATTTTCCGTGTCCACTGTTCCCTTATTTCAACCTTAGCGGAAGCTAACACAAAGAGGAGATATTGAATAATCCAATGAACTGGCTTTATTTTTTGTGGCATGAAGGAATAGTTTATTTTGGCTAGACATTTGACTCATCAAAGCTAAAAAAATGGCAGTTAATTCCACTACCTACAATGCACATTTAGGCGTCAATTTTCCTGTCAATGACAAACAGAACGTAAGTGTCAGTCTGACATTCTTCTTAAAGAAGCACTCTTTGTTTTCAGCTCAAGAAATCACTTCAGTAAACGTTTCTCATAAATTCTTACCGTTGATGGTAAAGGACTCAAAGCCGACACAGTCATCCACCACATGCCATTCATAAAGATGGGCTACTATCCCTAGTTCATCTTCTTTTAGTACGCATAAGATATAAAACGAAGTTGCTGTTTTGATGTTGTAAGAAGCTGCTTTTCCCATGTGGTTGCTTCAGTTAAAAGTGATACCTATTAATTTTAGTATTTATGAACAATTTATCCTCACAGTTAATTTGTTCTGATTCTCTCTGGGATGATCAGCTTGCTTTGATGAACAGGCATAGACAGGAATCACATTTTTTACAGTATACTGTCACTCTTTACGGCGAAGATAATAGAACATTGTAAACGGTGGTCCGTCTCCTTCGGTTGGCCTTCGTGTTTACTGACTGCGAGGAATTGTACCAGTTGGTTTTTTTGGAAAGGTCGGTCTAAAAAAATTCTCATTCTGTTGGTAAAGCAAAATAGTAAATAAATTATTTCTAGGCATATTTACCAAGAAAGTCAAATAAACTACGAAATTGTGTTTCGTCTCCAGTGTCCCCGCGGATGCATCACCATAGCTTATCTTGTATTGTAAGGAAGAAGTTTATGGAGAAGACTTATTGGATACGGCTCCCAGATAGGAGTACCAAAAGACGGAGGCTGTGCTCACCTCTTAAGAGTTTGCGGTGTATTGGCGACTAAATAATATTCGGGAGAAGAGAATCATAGTTCACCTTTTGAAGCTGGAAATCTCACTAACCGTAATATTACCCTCAGGGTTTTGGGACAATTTCGCGATAGGCAAGGCCTCTGCTGGGCTGAAAACGGAATCGAGCTTTGTGTAAGTAATTTCAGCAAGCCAGAAGTAAGTCTAATATTTTCTCATTAGGAAGTGAATTCTTTTGGACAGTGGCAAAACATATTGGCACTTTATTTGATTCTGTATTCCCGGTAACCGACACATGATTAAATTACAGGGTTACACAGCATTGGATTGTTCTCGTTGACATAGGTCATCCAAAAGTGCACTTATTCTATCCATGCACGAATCAAACAAGCAAGAATATTTGTCCACTTAAGGTTGTGAAAAATTTGGTTGTAATTCCTTCAAGTTGGTGATTTCTCCGTCTGAGAATGAGATAAACGAGATCCTAGGTGAAATAATTCACAGCTGAATGAGTTAAAAATTAGACCGAGTGGTCTAAGGGAGAAAAGAGAGAAAGAGAAGACTTCTAAGAACAAGGGTCAAACAGGATCGGCAGAAGTCTGCAGTGCAAGCATCTTGCAGTCGATTAGATGAACCCATTGCAGTCGGGAAGAAAGGAATCAAAATGTAATGAGATATTATCAGACAGTCAAACTTTGATTTAAATGGGGAGGAAGTTTTTCATCTGATTCATAGTGATATAGAGGAATAAACCAAGCTGAGACGAATTCATCATATCATATCTCCATTGTTTTTAAACACTCAAGAACAGCTGTATGAAGTGCATCAGTTTTCACCGGAGAGGGCTTGATATAGATAGAGAATGGTTTAAAGAAAATGATTTACTTAAGAATGAGTCCGTCTGGAAAGACGTAATCCTTGATGATTTTGCAAATCGAGGTCGGACACAAAACTATGCTGTCCTGACAGACATTCAGCACAGGCGGATTCTAAAGGCTCAAGGAGTTGTCTATTATACAAAATTTTTGAAATTTTGTTTATAATAACCTTAGTTATGTCTCTGACAGCATCATCTTCGTCTCTATCTAAGGCTCTTTGGTTTTCTATGACATTATTCAACATGCATTATCAATAACTCTCAGTATACTATTCACTTTCATCGAGGAAAGAATTTTACGGTACTTGATTATCCTTATTATCAGTAATACTCATCAGAGAAAACCAACAGAGTCACGAAATAGACTCGAACCTGGGAAGCATCTTTGTGAATCGCACACAGGTTGTTTTTGACCAATCTGTTTCTCGTCAGTAGTATGTGGTATACCAAAAAAGTAATCCGACGTACAGTCTAACATTCATTGTTTTTTGGGTGGGAAAGGCAAGACTTAGATAGTCTAAATTTTCTGTCCTGCCGAGACATCAGAAAGGACCGACTACGTAAGTTGACTTTTCCCTTACCTTCGTCAAAGCTTAGGAAAACGGTCAAACATAACTAGGTTCTGTTCTGGTAGAAGCAAATCGGCAAATGTTGCAGAATTTGAAGGCACCAATCGCCAGGCAAATGTCAATGAGACAAATAGAAATAAAAAATATATATTGAATTCTTTTTCAATGCTTTATAGCTGTGAAGCAAAAATTCCGCCAGTTAGTTTGCTTCTATACTGTCAAGATTTCATCAGTAAGGTAGAAATCGTTCACACGGATGGTTTTTCATCATTGTTATAAAGTCTGAAATCCTGGATTTTTAATTACGGTATTACTCCTACGTAAGTAAAAATACCTTTCTTGAGTACCGCTGATGCTATGAAAGCATCCACTTTCAAACGATCCATTGCGCGAAGAATAAACAGAAACTACTTTTTATCCCTTTTTTCTTTTTCAACTCGTCTAGTACCTGAAGGATTAAATCGAATTTACCTAAACATGACCGGGAAGACAACGTATCAAGATGAAATAAGTTTCAAAGAAGTACTTGCACAAATGGCCACGAGCGATCACCGGCCATTCGTTGGTATCCGGGGATGATGATCACATATATGTGAGATCTTCTTCTGACACCGTTTGTTTTCCATTCCGTCGTGAAGCACACGACAAATTGTTATGATTTTCTAAGTGTTTTCGGATTTCTTTTGTATTAAAGGACTTCCCGCACTTCTTTGTTGGTTACGAGTTCGCTGAAACCGGGAAAATACCCAGTATATATATATATATATATTATATATATATATATATATATATATAGCGTCTAAATAAAGGGTTAATTTTAGGTTTAATTATAAATATCAATTGTGAAAGTCACGACTGAATGACTTCAGTCGCATGAGTCACGCAGCTGCAGTTCACCGAAAATAAATAGAGGAAGTGACTGTTTGATTGTCAGTTAAGATACGTAACAATTCAGTGGTCCCGTATTTGAGATAGATTTGTCGGCTTACGGCTTTTAGTTCGAAATTCTAAAAAAGCCACCATGGAAGTGGGATCCAAAGAGTTGTATAATAGAAGAACGCCACACCTGAGTTACAGTCTGCTCACATGTCATGCATACACAGCATCTCAACACAGTTTAGGCACTCGACAGACACGCAAAGATCCTCTCAAAGACTAGAAAGGAAACAATATCAGGAAGGCATTACTTACCTTGCTGATAGTACTGAGCATTTAGATTACGGGCTTTGCTACCACTGAACAATAACTACGAAGCCGAACAGAAATTTGAGTCACACATATCCCCATGCAGAAGATTGTATTTTCAGATGTTCGTTAGTTTTATTCAGCTTGTTTTTTATAAACTGGGAACAATCATCTACACACATTTTTCTATGAAAAAATAGTAAAGAAGTTACCTTCATGTTACAAACGCAGGGCCATCAGATGGTCTTCGGATGCACCGATCACGTAGTGCGAGGGCACAAACGACTGGCTTGGGTGCGAATGATTCGAAAATTTCGCGCATTTGCACTTGCGACTGACGCGTGGTTACGTTTCGTTGGGGATGCAATAAAAAGCATTATTTGCTAACAAAAGACTCAACGAAAGAGTCATCTGATGCCCAGAAAATGGAACAGCTAATCGTTCACTGTCAGTTGCTTCGGATTACATTTGATCAGACCACGGGAAGAGAATGTCTTCTGTGATGAGCAATCAAAACGGCGATTGCAAAAACAATCTCCAGAATGGTTATGGTTCAAGCGTACCGCCCCGACAAAATTTCATATTAACGATACTCTGTGATGATGCTCGCTCGTTAGATTAACTGATCTTATCCTAGAATCATTTATCTGTCGCTGGAAACTGGTTCAGTTTATGCGGATATTTTCATCTGCTAGTCTATCTCCTGATGAGCTTTCTAGTGTGATTTTACTGCCTCTTGGAACTACTTAATTAGGCTGTCAGCTAAACTGGAACCCATACGCAGGAGTCTCGCCAAGTGCACTCTCAAAGATTCATTTGAATTTGTTGAAACCATCAAACACCGAAACATAAAAAATGATCAAATGTTTTCTCTGGATGTGACCTCGCTTTTCACCAACGTACCCATCTTAGAGAATATTGATTTCGTTGGTGACTACACTGAAACCAATCAAGTGCCAACAAACATAACACGGAAGGAACTGAAAGAAATCCTTCTCAGGTGTACTTTTGACGTCTAATTTATATTTAACGGAAAGCTGTATCGTCAATGTGATGGTGTAGCCATGGGATCACCATTAGGCCCAGTCTTAGCGGACATATTCATGGCAAAACTAGAGAGCACGACAATGAAACAGGAGTTCCAATGAATGAACTTATATCAGCTTCACGTGGATGATATTTTCTGCCTTAGAAATAAAGACACCCAAGTAGAAAAGACGAAACAGACGTTTGAAAATGTTCATAAAGCCATTCAGTTCACGGTGTAGACCGAAAAGAACGACACACCGGCCCTTTTCTAGATGTCTCCATACGCAGGAGCACTGATGGAACAGTCGAAAGAAGGATACATAGAAAGCAAACATGGGCTGGACAGTACACCAACTTTCTCAGTTTTGTACCCGTACGACATAAAAGAAACCTGGTCCAATGCTTAGCCTCGCGAGTAAGAAATTTATGCTCACAGGAGACCATAGAAGAACTGCATTTAGTTAAAAACACTCTCAAAGAAAACGGTTACCCTGCGCGCTTTATAGAACAAAATCTGAAAAATAGACCCAAATGTGCTCCAAGTTATGACGTCCCCAAGAAGAAACTGTTTGGAGAACAGTTTGGCGAACAAGCTCGTTTTCAGTGATTCATAATCATGCCATTACATCACAATATATTACGACAAGTCAAAGGGTTGAACCAATTAGATAAATGGGAAGTGACAAAATTAATAATGAAAGGGGGTGGGGGAGGAGAAGAAAACAATTGTAATCCGGGCTTAAATCAAAACCTGACCTCCAACTAGACAAGACGTTGCTAGAAGTTTTATCATCGGGACCAAAATTCTGCTGTCCAAGCAACCAGAGCAAACAACTAGATCTGGAAGTGGAATTTGAAAACATTTATGCTCAACTGTCGGGTCTACTCCCATCGCCACAGCTGGAGCTACAGAACCTTAAATCCACACTAGTGAATACATGTTATCAATACCATACAGCTAAGCCGTCACCAAGAGGATTACTGAGAACAGTTCATATGCAACGATTAAGAGAACTGAAAAAGAATAGCGATGTCATCATATCGAAGCCGGACAAGGGAACAGGTATAGTGCTTCTCAACAGGTCAGACTATATTGAGAAAATGGATACCATTTTGAATGAAACATCTAAATTCGCGAAAATGGTCACAGAAAAAGACAAGACACAACAAGTGGAGAAGTCTCTATCCAACTTGCTGCGACGTTTGAAACAAAGAGATATGATAGACTCGGCCACATTTGAACGGATACGCCCTACGGGAACAACCATTCCCAGATTGTACGGGTTACCGAAAACACATAAGAGTGGAGTCCCATTAAGACCTATCCTCGACATGTGTAATTCACCATACCATACGGTGGCTAAATGGTTGGCAAGGTTGCTGGAACCGGTAAGACAGGCAATGTCGAAGTACAGCCTCAAAGACACATTCGAATTCGTATACTGCGTGAAAGACCTAAACATGAAAAGCTGTCGGATGCTTTCATTAGACGTCAGTTCACTTTTTACCAGTGTCCCAATAGGTGAAACTATCGATTACCTATGTGACTACACTGAAAGGAACACGATTGAGACAGGCATACCCCTAGAAGATCTGAAACAGTTGCTATTTTTCTGCACATACAACATTCAGTTTAAATTTAACAACCAGATCTATCGTCAAAAGGATGGGGTAGAAATGGGCTCCCCACTCGGACCACTTCTTGCGGATGTCTTTATGGCAAAGTTAGAAAATGGCCCACTTGAATCTACAATCCAAAACTGTATTGTATACAAACGCTACGTAGATGAAATTTTCTGTGTTATCAACTCATCATAACACATAAGCCAACTGTTGGACAGCTTTAAATCAGCTCACACAAACTTACATTTCACAATAGAAACAGAGTCAGATAATACAATCGCCTTCCTTGATGTTCGGATGAACCGCCTTGAAGACGGCTCAATCAGCCGGTCGGTACATAGAAAAACAACGTGGAATGGGCAATACATTCACTTCCACAGCTTCGTGCCTCTAAAGATTAAAAAGAACCTAATTCGATGCCTCACAAACAGGGCAAGAAGAATATGTTCGGAGGACACCGTTGAAGAAGAGCTGCAAACGGTGCGAACAACTTTCATCCAAAACGGCTACCCGGACCGGCTAGTTGAGAAGACAATGCGAGTTAAACTGGAAACCCAAAGGAAGTTTGGGGTAGAAAGAAAGCCGATATACATCTCTTTGCCATTCAAGGGTGATACGTTGGCAGAGACTGTGCAGAGAAGATTGTCAGGGGTAATCAGCAAAACTTTCTACGCAGCTAAGCTCCGGGTTCTGTTCGAATCCCGGCCGGTAGTGCTTTTGCGGTTGAAAGACAAAGTGCCTGATTCTGCAGCCTCATTTTGTGTTTATTCATTCACTTGTTCCTGTGGAACAACGTATATCGGCCGCACTACCAGGCGTTTGTCTGAACGCATCCGCGAACACCACCCTGCATGGTTGAACACTGGAGCAGTTAAGTCACTCCCTAGAGCTGTCGTTTCACACCTTGCGCAGACTAATCACGCAGTAAACGTGGCTGAGGCCTTCCGTGCGCTGTATAAGGTTCGGGGTCAGCAATCAAGACCGGCAAAGTGTCGCATGCTAGCTACAGCTGAGGCCGTCAGCATCCGTCTCCACAACCCCCCTCTATGCGCTCAAAAACAATTTGTATGTGCACTTAAGCTTCCCTGGCCCTCCGTCCACCCTACAACAGGCCATAGAACAGATGGAAACTGAAAATACACGAGGAAAACAATACACATCCGGTTTTGATTTAAGCCCGGATTACAATTGTTTTCTTCCCCTCCCCCACCCCTTTCATTATTAATTTTATCACTTCCCATTTATCTAATTGGTTCAACCCTTTGACTTGTCGTAATATTGTCGGAAAATTCCCAATGAACACATTTGGAGAACACAGTTTGGCGAACAAGCTCGTAATATATTGTGATGTAATGGCATGATTATGAATCACTGAAAACGAGCTTCGTCGCCAAACTGTTCTCCAAATGTGTTCATTGGGATTTTTCCGACAAGAAACCGTTTATCCGTATGCCATTCAAAGGAGACGTCATATCGGACCTTGTCAACAGACGTTTAACGCGTGCGGTGAGTGGGACATTCAACTCAGCTCGTGTTGCCCGTGTATTCGCAAGCTCTCCCATTCTCCGAAATTCTAATAAAGATGTGTTGCCAAAGCGGGCCAACTCAATGGTAATCTATTTGTTCAGGTGCAAATGTAATGCAACCTACATTGGCTGAACGGCAAGGCAACTATCCCAAAGAATTAAGGAATACTGTCCACGATGGCTACAACATGGAGGAACAGGAACCATAGGGAGTGCCATTCTCGGACATCTGGTAGACTCAGGTCACAAAATAAGCACGGATTCCGCATTTAAAATCGTCTATCGAGTGCCCCCCAATCCCCACAAACACATCCGCTTACACACACTGGCCACCGCAGAGGCGATTAGCATCCTTCTTTTCGCTCCTGCCCTGTGTACACAGAAGAAGTTCGTCCAAGCCCTCCAATTACCCTGGCCGCAATTGGACCACCCCCACCCCAGTCACTCAGCTCCGAACCATGTGACCGTCACGACCTAGTCGTGCGGGTCGACACGTCGATCTAACCCCAACCTTCCCCCCCCTCACAAGCTTTATCCAATCCGAATGACCCTTGACCATTTCAGCACAACCATCTATCTGATTTGTAAAGACTTGAGAATGAATCATTGAAAACAATTGTTTGTCTCCAAAAACTTGTTCCGATGACTTAATTAAGGGTTTCGAAAAAAAACGAACACCATAATTAATCGGTGTGTGGGCTGATAGCTAGCACGTCAGAGAGAGGCTCCACGTGTGCGCCCTAGCTTCGTAACCTGCTTTGAGAAAAGGAAACGTGGACACTTCGATAAAGCTTGTGATTACTGTACTACCAGGTTATACATCAGCTAAGAAGTTATCGTGCGAATCGCAGGAAGTAATTCATTTGCTTATTTGCAGATTCGGATGGTCACTACGAGGCATAAATTTGGAGGAAACTTTTCGATAACTATGTGGTTAGAATAGTTTTAAAATGTAAGGGTCGTACTTGTTTTGAACAATGACCCAAATGATCACGTTGATAGTATCCTACGTTTTTAGCACGGTAAAAGAATTAACATGCTCTCATTTTGTTGACGAAGAACTAGGGGGAGGAAGCCGGGTCACTTCGTCCAAGCAAATACATCGAAATGAAAAGAAAATGTGGTCATTGAAAAAATCCTCTGTGTTCTTTCACCAAAAAAGTAAGTGAGGTCTCTCGAAAAATACGCGTACCTATCCACTCAGTTAAGATCGACCTATTCCGTTGGGAAGATGTCGTTCAGAAAGGTAAGAAACCAAACGACATGAGCTATAAACAACACCACCACTATAAATCACTGAAAACTAGTTGTCATTTGGGCGTTTAGTGAGTAGATGTAAGCCCAGAATCCAAACATCTTATAAGCTTGAAACTTGGAGTGATAAGTCCGGCTAGCAGTTAAAAACGTTTTGAGGGAATGCACCAATACCAAATAACGTTTGACGGCGTTTCGTACTGCAGATGAAAAATACTGGCAATAACAAGAAATACTACCTGCGCTAATGAAAAACGCGGCCCGGGTTTTTCAGTATTCATAAGTAAACGCAGCTTTCTCACAGAGAACTTTAGTTAATAAAACTGGAAAACAACAATAAAAGAAAGACTCACCGGGTACACACTAATCCGATTTTGCCAGCAGCCGGGATTGTAGGTGGGCTTCTTATGGCAGGAATGTGGCTAGCACTTATGTTTGTGATCAAAATTTGACCACATCTATTCTCCGTCTGGTTGTTCAACTGTTGCTCCTTTTTAATGGAACCTCCGGTTACTGCCCATAACATGTTTTCAACTCGGCGAGGCAAGAATTTTCCCTTAGATGGGAATTAGCACTAATGGTCTTTGTTTCGTTATAATTACCTTGTCAATGTGATATCATTTCCATACCGTAGGTGACAAGGTTTGATTGGATCATTTTGGTGTTAAAAAATAGAAAATACTGCAGAGCAGCAATCAAAACAAGGCGATCGAGTTCGTCTTGCTGACACGCTCGGTCTGTACAAACCTTACCTTGGTAATCGTTCGAAATCTGCAATCAACGGTTGTCATCTCATCCCCCTGGGGCAGTGGGCCACTTCGTGTGTCTGTGTGGCTGACTTTTTCACAACCTCAAGAAGCCCTGTCGTTGATTTCCAAAACATCCAGGTAAGCCGGCATTTTGATAGCGAACGTGTGATAATACTATTCCGGTGCTGGTAACTTTTCAGTTGGGAAGCAAGTTGTTTGGAACATTTTCACTAGGGTTCACATTAATCTCATTTGGGCGTCAGAGAGGTGAGCAGGTGCCTCTCGTTGGAGAGTGTCTTGGGGAATCACTGTAGTAATTCGATGTCAGTTGTTCGTGAGTTTGTCACAGCTATTCTGCGCAAAGGCTAGTTGAAATATTGGCAGTAAGAAGTAGCCATCCGTTCGTGTATATGATTTCACAGATTCTGAGTAGACCGTAGTCGAGAGAGACAAATGTGTTCCACAATGGGGCTGATTGTCGTAAACAAATCCGGTTGATCGAACGAGATGACTAGCACACGGGTGTGCGCGAAGCATTTTTATGTTTACGTGTGCATCGGCTATAGGACTGTCTCATTCGATGAATATCGATCCGCAATCACTTTGTTAAGACAGTAAAATAGTACAGCTAAGAGCAGACAGATGTTGGTCGGCCAAAAGGATTTAGTAACAAAACTGCACCGCATCGGATTTGGGAAAGTACCCGAATCGGTTGACGGTAAAATGGTATATTTTTATCTCATCCTGAGCAGTCGGTAGATTCACAATAGATCAATCAAAATAATAAACTGTCAAGTTAATTGTGACATAAGGATATAAAATAAGAATGATGTTTGGAAAATACTATCTGATTTGGAGAGATTTTGTACGCAATTCGGTGATCACCACATATATGGTCATCATTACGCGACCATAGCTCGACATGGGTGAATTTATGCACCAAAGCGAATAAGCAAATGGGAATACAGCCTAACGTAGTATGCGTTCTAAACAAAGTTTGGGACTGCAATCATATTTTAAAAATTATTTTGAATTTGAAATGGAAGGTCTAAGTTCATCTGAAGTATGAACGCTTACTCACAGCCAAGCGAACAGGAAGATATTTATGGAAATAACTATTCTTGCCTTCAGATGCCATGCAGTAATAATTATTTTTATTTGTAATGGAAGTAGACGGCGTCAGAGGTTTCGAAGAAATCCGAGTATTCGTGAAAACATGTAAAGCAATGGCACATGTGATCTGTGGTTGGACATTAACTGTTTAGACCTATGGAAATAGTTAATGGAGCGTCATTTGACACTGCCTACCACAAAGGCACATTAAGCACTATCGAAAGGCAGATAGACCAGTTTCTGATCCTAATGATATGGTTTCGTGGTTCTATTGAAATTCCGGCTCTGGAAATAGATTATCTGTAGAAGCTTCGGAGAAAACACTTGAAGGAAATGTTCGGAAAAGAAAGCCGCTGAAAATTTGATAAAATAAAAATAAAGATTAATATTGCCTGGCATCTGAAGACAAGAATAGTTATTTCCATAAATATCTTCCTGTTCGCTTGGCTGTGAGTAAGCGTTCATACTTCAGATAAACTTAGACCTTCCATTTCAAATTCAAAATAATTTTTAAAATATCACTTCAGTCCCAAACTTCGTTTAGAACGGATATTACGTTAGGCTGTATTCCCATTTGCTGATTCACTTTTGTGCATCAGTGTAACGATTCTGTCCTATTTATGTGCAATACGAGAAAACCCATTCGGCCAAATCAACGTACAGTAAAATCAGCAATCATGCACTTCCGCGTACAGGCTAGTACACCGTGGACTCGTAACTGATCTTAGTGCAACCCTGGATATTGAGTATCGCAGTACGCATGCCTTGCGCACATTGCCCGTTACCACATCATGGGACTGATAAGTTTGTTTTCACCAATCACGGTACATGGATGAGCTTTTCAACTACCTTGGTCTAGCCGTGATTGCAATAATCTTTCGACAAGAAACATTTGTGCTGTGCGATCAATTTTTTCTGTAGAAAACCTCCAAAGTGGCAGTAAATCCGCAATAACCGAACAAGAAACTCTTTCAGTGGGAATTTGAGCCACAGAAAGAAACGTTTTGGAGTCAGTCATTCTTGAGAATTTCGTTTTCCAAACGGAATCGGTTATGTACCTTTGTCAAGGGAAATAATAATTGTTTCCCGGCTCGTTGCCAGTTGCATTTTCCAGTTTCAGTTTATTCAACCGTTATTCTGAGCTCTGGTTTCCGCTGCTGCCTTCTAGCATCGTCCAGTAAAGGGCAAAAAGAATAGAAGCATGATAATAAAGATCCAAAATATCAAAGTATCAAGCGGAAATCAAGAGGACAGTGAAAGAGTCTGAAAGCAACCACGCCACTGGACGCGACACCTAGCCATATCACGTACTATCTTTAACCGTCTGGTAAGCGGATCACGTGGACCCCAATCTGGAAGTCTAACACGTCCTACGTGGCCAAGTCCACTCGTCAAGGTTTTCATGCCTTTTTGCCATGTCATGGACTGACCACCTCGACATACCTTCCAATCACTATCTGTTTCAGAGAACAGCGTACGTCGAGGAAGTCTATTGGTGGGTATGCGTAACACGTCCCAACAACCCTAACCTGTTTAGATTCAGTACTAGATCAAGAGACTGACTGCTGGTTTCCAACACCTTACGCCTTACGTCAGCATTGCTGATAAGGTGTTCCCACCATAATTGGGCAATGCTACGGAGAAATCGGTGTTCGAACACCGATAGTCTTCGTCTATCTCAATTACCATCCCTGGCCTATGAAGACCTTACGTGGTTCTACACTCTAAGTCTCAGGCTCCGGTTGCTGGCTAATGGTAACAGTGTAGTGGGCCTTTGCGGCTCTGGGGTATGCCCTTTCTACTGCACTGGTGAGCAATCTTGTGAAATGCTAGGTTCGAAACACTGGGCCATTGTATATGACTACTCCCAATCATGTTGACCGAGTCTTACTTGCGCCAGTCAGTAATAATATTAAGGACTTTAGTTGCCTGGGATGAGGAGGGTTTCCGTCTCATGCTAAGACTTCCATATTACTCGTCTGTCAATGTGACTTGGACACTGATAAGGCGAACAATATTCACGAAGCTAGCAAGCCATTTTTGCGTCACATTTTGAGGAAGTTTGAGATCACACAAAGCAACATTATGAGTCATGAAACAGGTCTGCTGTTTTGAAGTGTGACAGACGGAAGTGTTGTTAAGATAGGTGAAAGATGTTCTAACGTGAATAAAGCAAAGGACCTGTTGACAATAATGTCCTCGTGCAATGCGCTCGGTGAAAAGCTAAAAACTTCAATCATCGACAAAATTGCCAATCAGAGGTGTTCCAGAAACTGGCCACACATTGGGCTTGATTTGGAAAATAACCGTAGCACTTGGATGTCGAGAGTCATAGTCAAGTGGTGGCTGAGGCGCTGGAACAATTGGCTGACTGCCAAGGTCTGAAGAATGCATTCATTGCTGATCAACTGCAATGGGCAATGGGAACGATATTTAGGCTGCATTGTTATGATTCTTCTTGTAACATCTAACTTGGAAGTGAACAGAATGTAGCTCAATTTAAGAAACGAAGCATCTTCACAAACACTATTATATCCACACTAAAATGCACACATTTCTTAGTTGGAAGGTCTGAGAGCGATAAGAACAGAGTAAGCGTGCGCTCGAACCCAGAAGTCCCTGTCATAATTCAAACTTGAGTTATTTAGGGTACTGGCTGGTTCATAAATTCATTCTCAGTGATTTATTTAGTCCAAAGGAGATCGGTTTCCAGGCCATAACAACATGGGCTCTCTTCATTTACTGTCCTAGGACAGTTGTCCGTTTACTGGGGTTCACCGTTAAGAAATCTCTGATCTCATTTATTTCGAACGGGCTATCACCAATACGCAAAATGCATCAAACGTTTTTATAATTATGCCAGGTCGAAGAAACATGTTTGTGGCGAAAATGATATACGTACTTCCTTCTAAAAGCCAAATAACCTTGTTACAATTATAGATCAATAATTCGACTTCTCAAATAGTGAGCAAAACCTAAACCATATGGAAAACGTTTGTGACCCCCGATTTGGCGTCGGTTCGAAGAATCGAATACGATTTACTTACCAGTAGTGAATTTCTGCGTGCTATCAATCGATAAACAGAATCCAACCGTATCACAAGTATTAGTAATTTGTACTATCGATAAGCGTGTGGTTTGTCCTAAGTATATCGAAGTGCAGGCTAGTTGTCGAGAAGATTGTATTTTCCGCCGGCTACATTGAGCAGATACAAGCAATGCTAACTCTTATAGAGTATACAACTGACAAGGGTATCAATAAAGCCTTCCCTAATAGGGGTGTAGAACTATAACTTTGTGTCCACGAGAATCAAGATTTAATTGATTAAAATTAGGAAAAAGTATCACCCTATAAGCCGAGGTCAGAATCGACAATTAAAAGGTGATTCGTGAGAAAAATGTACCACTCAAACGTCCAAGTTCAGATTAGTTTTCCATTGAAACCGTAGTGAAAGGAACCCCTTGGACATGACATTTCAGATGGTCCGGAGATGGCAAACAAATGTGCGAAAAAACTTGTATCTTTGGTCAGCTAAGTCAGTGTAATTCGGGTGTTGATTGAGAATAATTTTTCCTTATATCACGGGTAATTATTTGAACATTTCGCAAGAATTCAGTTGAAAATGTTCATACGGCTTGACCGTTTACTTGGTTTATTTATTTGTCACGATATTTGTATAAACAGTGCTTAGATTGTTACGGATAAAGCACCAGTTTATTTGGACAAAAGATGTCACAGAAAACATCATGTGCATGTCACGGAGAAGCACATTCTTTTGTCCGATCGACCAGCTTAACAGCATGATTACCACAAGCGGCTTAAAAGCCTTTGAACAATGTTTCCAGAACTAAGCAAAACAGCCCTCCCCGAACCATTCTGTAGATGTTGAATACTTTGTGCCAGTGAAGTGCGCTTCTCAGGCTGACTAGATATGAACGCATATGGAATATTTATTTGCGTCCACGTCACGGGGAGAACGAAAGTAATCACCGGAAAGTTTTGAACTAATTCCCTTGGTACACCATATGGTGATTTATCTGCTTGTGTTTGTATACTTCGTGGAATATACTGCCACTTGATACTCTTGGAATATCATGGAGAAGGCGTACTCAGACAGCAGTTCGATAATTGTCTCCACAGGATACGTGACTGACTAATGATGACAATGTTGGATTCTGGTGCTCAAAACTGATTGTTAGTTGTTGAATGGTACAAACTTCTATTGACTCTAAAGAACGGGTTTTGGACAGCTTGTCTACCTTTTGGATAGACAGCTATCTACAGCCACAGAAAACTTTACCACTCCTTGTCAATTTGGAACTTCTATTATTTTCCGTCCCAGATTTTGTGATCATATTTGCTGGCTCAACATTATAAGCAGTACGTGCTTATGACTGGACCATAACTTCTTCCACAGCATTCTTGCGGGAACATAAATATGGCAGATTTGATTGCCCGCAGAAGTAACTTATGAAATTGTGCGTCATAGTATCACTTTGAGTTAGATTCTGAGGACGGTTATACTAGTGTTGCTGAGTGAAATTTTGTGAAAGTTTGACAGATGTGTGCATCCACATTCACGTTCATTTTACATGGAGTGAGCTAGTTAAATACAGAAATCATTTTATGAAAAAGATTTGTTTTTAACCGTCTCACTGGCTCTAGCGAGAGACATTTTCTGCCTTCGAATCATTTCGTTTATTAATGCAAAACAATGAATATATAGCGTGCTGGTCCATGCACCCATTCATTGTGCTCAACGTATTGGTCTGACTTGAGGCCTTAAGGCGAAAACACAGCTGGCAGAAATCATCACTCGCTCAATCGATACACGCCACCAATCAGATGTCCTGTCACTCGAGATTCCGTTAGCTCAAGCTATGGGTTTATTACCGTACCGGTGCTGACTGCCAACGTGAATTTGATGTCTACGAACGACGAGTTAACACGTACCCCCACCTCTAGGGTTCATGGAGCAACAATTCAGAACATTACTTAAGAATTCAAATGTGTGCTGATGGAAATCAACAATGCAACATTCTTCAATCTTCAATTAGCATTAACTTTTGGGTCGGTTCTGCGCCTCCTGAGATTCCGATCAGACATTACTGAACCGATTTAATGGACAGCTTAGTATTTAATCTATCTCTGGGAGACAATGCCCCTTTGGTACTTGGTTTCAGGTCTTCCGGGATAGGTCCTCGACGTTTACATCGTGATGCACAGACGATGGAGCGGATGCTGCTCACGAATCTCGGAGCACGTAGATACATCCCTGTCGAATCAAAGCTCCTCCGTATCCAACTCTTTTGGAGGTTGCATTTAGTGAAGCAAAAGACGGAAATATGCAGTGAGACAAAAATGTTGTGTTAGGTGCCTCGAGTTATTCTATTAACCTAAATTGGGTTACCCAACAGTATAACAGGCCATAGCTACCAAGGATTTCATCCTGTTCTTAGTTATTTCGTGGTGCTATTGCCACGAGAGTTTTTCAACAGGAGTTATATATATATATATATGTATATATATATATATATATATATATATATATATATATATATATATATAGCGTCTAAATAAAGGGTTAATTTTAGCCAACTGAAGAAAGACTTGCGTACAATGGATAACGGTGTCAGTGAAAAAACACACTGAGTGTAAATTTTAATAAACTGTGGCCCCAGTTAATCTGTTTGATCATTTTCTGCTACATATTTGTTCGGAATACTCTCCTATCGATTGTCACGAAAAGATCTGAACACCTATGTTTAACATCAGAATTGATGGATGGCATTCATTTTTGGAGCCACCTCTCGACTAGTTCGGAGTTCGATGAAACATTGTTCCTCATGATTTCCGTTTTGAATGACAGGCACAAACAAAAAGCACTGCAAATGAAATGGGCATTGCATATATTGTAATCAAATATTCTCAAAAAGGCTTACAAATTCGGGCTCAAGAAAGAAGGACTCTCAAAACCAACCACACACGGTTTGAAATGTCATGATGAAACCTAACAGACACTGAATAAACTCTTGAAAATGATTTTCTTGGTAATGTTTTGAATAGGGTCATTGAAAAAGCCTTGGATGAAAAAGCTTTCAGGCCTAGCAGAAAAGTATTCTTCATTTCATTTCCAAAATAAATTCTATCCAGGCTTATTTCAAAGAATGAATGATATCAGGCAAGAATCAAGACAATTTTACAGTGGCTTTCCATCGTTGAAGGGCACTTACCTCAGCTTTCTGCAAGAAAAGTGAATCGGTAGCAGATAAGACCATGAATACCAAATCAAGACTGATTTGCACCAACAACTACCGCACACATTTTGTGTGAAGCGTAAAACTTCTCAGCTGTATTATAACTGTGGCCACAAAATAGGGGAAAATTACTGAATCACTGTCGGTGTTTTCAGACTGCCAAAAATTTAAACCACCTGGGGTTTCGAGATAATGCCTTATCCAGTATTTGTTTCGGCATACTGTTTTCATACATCAGACTGTTCAAAAAGCCGATAACGAATTTATCGATCCATATCTTCAGTTTTTGAAACAGGTAAGAACCAAAGTTGCGACCAAATTAGCGCTTTTGTTTTGTTATTTATTATTTGGCAAGCACCAAAGTTACTGCTTCTAACGGGTGTAGTAGCCCAGTTGAATTTTTTTAGAATGTTTTCCGCAGAATGTCCTCAAATTTCTTCACACGTTTCTTAAGTGCTTAGACAAACACCTACAAGTTTGACGAAATATCCCACAGCTACAGATAGCTTCAGAAAGACGGAAGACAACAAACTTACGGAGGAAAAGTGCTGAGGTTCCGATGCATTTCATCGCCTGAAGACTAAAATCGATCGACTTGCCATACAACTTCATTTGTGTGAATAATAGCCCTGCAGTACGGTGAGACACAGAATTGGACGCACTTGATTTTTGATTCAGTCCAGGTAGCAGTGCACGTCAAAATATATTATGTATCATTTTGACGAAATATTCAAGTTTAATATAATAAAATCTACCTGCTTTTTCACATTCAAAAGTTCAGCCTCGCAAGCCGGAATAGGATATATGCAAGTGAACTTTATACTACCTGTAGGATTCTGGCTTTCGTGTCAGTAATAGCAGAATACGTATTTGTTACACTGCATTTATTTGTAAGAAAGTAAACACAACCAGACCACTGCCGGCGCGAGCAAGCCTACAAGA
Organism: Fasciola hepatica; assembly: GCA_948099385.1. NCBI lineage: Eukaryota > Metazoa > Platyhelminthes > Trematoda > Plagiorchiida > Fasciolidae > Fasciola > Fasciola hepatica. Next base: position 494,289 of record CANUEZ040000170.1, read on the forward strand.
ATATAAATGAGCAGGCGAGTAAAAGAGATGTACTACACGTGCTCACACGAGTAAACAAGTGAGATGGACACACACATGGAAAGATCAATCAGTCAATACTGTCAGAGCCGAAGTATGCTTAAATGTCAATACCAAGCACGCGTAGGTCCATGCTCGGGAGAAATATTGATTGCATGTCTGCTTTGTGTATGTAACTTTACTCAGACACGACGAATACATTGTATGAATAATCGAGATAACCGATACAGCTTAGAGGTCACCATCCTTCGTTTTCAACCGAAGGCTCACTTTAGTGAGAAGATTAGGTTGCATTACAGCTGTTTATCGGGACGAGTGTTAGAGTATTCCACGAATCGTCCCGTTGTCATATGAAGTAGTTCTTCTGTCGAAAACTTTCACTAGGAGTTTTCACTTTCTATTCTATTCGATTGCGCAAAAAGCGTAAGTTACTATGCTAGCCCTATCATCCACTTTGCTTTGCTTATCTGCGAGGTCTGTTGAAATGCCCCCGTAAAGCTGTTTCGCTCTGGTTTTCACTGCTTATTTCTAACTCATAGAATACGCCCATCGATTTTTCGCTTCAGGCATTTGTATATTCAGTACTGTCCCCTTTTCCACACAATCTTTTACACCAGTTTCTCCACGCCTTTTGTTTGCACAAGTCGCACTTACCTTTGCTGACACCTCGGCTAAAGTTCATTAGTCTGATGCTTTTTGTCGAGATACCGGATTTTTTGTACTTTTTATCACCCGCTACTACCTACAGCTCTACACATACTCTTATTTTCCCATTACTCTACGTGTAACTCCCTGAAGTGATATTTCGAAAAGAAATTTCACCCTGTTACAAGCCTTCGTTGTAACTACTGTTCTCTATTTTCGCACATGTTAATCAACGTGCATAAAACAATAAGGTAAATGGTAATAATATGTTAGTACCAAAATAGTAACTGAAAATCTTCTCTGCTTTCAGTGTAAATTACAAACAAATCACCATGAATGATAGTAAACTATCTGTGACTTTTCAACTCTGTCATATACTACGGCTCATTATCACCCACAAATGCTAGATTAGAAGAATAGATTTTATTTGGTTATCAAATTAGTCATCATGTGGTAACTCGTCCCTGAAAAATCCTCCATCGATCGACGTGCTAACAAAAGCTTTAAGACCCTTAGAAATTCATTGGTGGGACAGCGCTACATCACGTGATGGTCACATTCTAAACCAGCGAGAGCCAGCCCGTTTAGCCAGGTCGTCAGGTGTTTCGTTTACATAGATGGTCCCTAAGGGGTCTTGGTGGATGTGCACTGCTGATGATTCTTGACAAGGTTGAAACTGTTGTACAGTGCTTCCGTGGTATTCGAGGGCGAGTTGGACTTTATTATTGTATGATCAATCATTTGATGAACACTTCATTCGCCACAGCAGACGTACGAAAAGACTAACCACTGATTTTGAATATGAAGCTGATATTCACTAGGAAATGATGTGGTTAAAAGCTGAATCAAAATTATTGAGTCGTCGATTTAAAGCCTAATTGCTCTAATAATGGAACCACTGAAAGTAAATGCCAACATTTTCGAGGGATTTCGGTACTTCGATAATTGTGCCTTGAACCCCGTCCTATAATGTGTAAATTCTGTGAGAGTACCATACCACAACAATGTAACTGGCGTTTTTCAAGTCCATAAGTTCAACACCGACAGCCTTGTGTTTATTATCATTATCTACAATATTCAGGATCCTTATGTACGCAATACTTTCTGTGAACAACTTAATCACCGTGTCCAGTTCAAATATTCACTTCAACTACACGGACAATCAACCAACCCCCCCCCCCCCCCCTCATGCCCGACATAATCCTGGTGACATGCAATCGGGCTTCAGCCGGTACAACACTGACTGGTCGATCCTGCAACGTATCGATTGACCCTGCCTGACCTTCACCCACATGCGTATTTGCCTGATTACTTGTCTACACACTTGGCTGCTTGCTTGTTGCTTGCTCGTCGGTCATAGCCGGATTTTATGTTAACTTTCATACGAAGCAACAGTAATATTGGAGTACTTTCTACATTTTTCTCATCGACCACACCATAAACAAATTAAACTTGTCTTCTGATGGGTGCCTAAAGCTTGTTGACAGTTCCTGTAAAAGCGAAAGGAATCACCAATTTTCGGGAAATAAACCCATGGCATACCCGGACTACAAAACAACTTGTGTACCTAAGGAGAAAAGCACTACCTCCGGCTAAAAGTATTCTTATATTCTTTAAACGATCGCATGTGATTTCAATTTTCGATGAATAAATCAAATGGGGTTCAGGATAGTTCAACGTTCTGTAAATTTTTAGCGACTGACCGATCGCAAACCTTTTCCGTTACGATGAATAACGCTTTTCGAAGAAAACATGCCGTGCAAATCAACGTGTTTTTATGAGCATCCAGTTTAGAATCGATCGGTTATTGACAAGATTATAGCGGTCTTTCAGCTAATTATTATTATAGGGGAGATTTATTAGCAGAAGATACGGAGTTAGTCCTCAAATTATTGTCGTGCAGAAGCAAACCAATCAGTGTACTAATTAGTGGTCATAGAAAAAACGAGGGGCACCACCTCTGTTATCATTACGTGCAGAACAGTCACAGCAGGGCTTTGAGTTGATGTTTTATTTAGGTTATTTAGTCTATTGCCCCCGTATGAGTCCGTAAGAGCGTCGGCTGATACTGAGGTTTAGGGATTCGTTTGCTTTCGTAAATCCCTCGGGAAATTTGTGCACTCTGATCCGAAAGCCTAGTTTTCATCCATAAGGACAAATAAAAAACACATTGGTTCCAGTAGGTGCTCTTCTACGAAAAATTCTTCTTGTAGGAACTCTTGGTTTTTGAAGCAAAGGTTAAGTCTGCCTACATCTTCTTACACGTGTTTATTATGGGCTCGTCCACTGTGATGTTGAAACGGCTCAACTACTTTATAAAGGGCTCCACCCCGAAATATGTAGGTCCTTCTTGAAAGTGGATCATTCAGTTGCCATTTTTATTACTAAATGAATACCGTTTAAGTTTTGGGACCTGAATCTTCAACCAAAGAGAAAAGCGTTATAATTACGAACCACTGAACTATCTTACTTAGTCTAATAACGTGTTGCTGTTCAATTCTTCCCATTCCTATTTTCACATCCGATCTTTTTAAAGTGTTTTCCACCTTGGATATATGCGATTTACATCTCGACAATGCCAGCTTCTTTCGTGGTCTACCATACAGTGATCTCACCTGACTTATTGGAACACTATGGGCATTCCACTGAAAATCTGAAGGTTAAAGTTGCTGGTTACATCTTATGGAGAGTTTACCTTTTGAAGATTTAGACTGTACTCTTTCCAATACAGTCACGCACAGGAATGTAGCAAAAAAGCTTCCCTTTCCAAATGAACTTGAAGCGAGAATGCAGGGTTACGATATTACACAAGTTGTTTTGGAATAATTTCGATGAATCTTGATAAATCACTGCTTCAGTATGATAAGCACTTGTAGCTGATTAGTAAAGGAAAATATACAGACCATCCAGGTTGATACAGATAATTCTTTCTTGACGCATGGCGATTCACTATCCGTTTATAGCCTCTGCACCAGTACACATGAACAAGGACAATTTTGGTGTAGAGTATCTGAAATGGTTCTATCTTCTAGTGAGCACCGAGCTATCTACAGGGTCAGAAATATCTACTGCCCGCGACATCGGATTACCGTCCGCGCTTAGGAACACTAAAAGCAACCACATCTGTCGCCAAGTTTTACAACAGGAGAAAGTCCTGGAAGAGATCAGAAGGTGGTCGGTGAAATGTTAGCTTTGCCGCTGTTGATGGTCCAAAGGCACACGTTGAGTTATAGCCAAATGATATGTTCCAAACGTACAATTTTTCGCAAAGGACCCAAGTTGGTGCTCCACAACAGCGAACATCAGATCAGAAAGGGGAACTGGAAGATTGTATAAATGTGACTATGGTCTGATTTTCACGAGAACAAATCTGACCGGAAAACACAGGGCAGAAGTCTCAATCAAAATAAGAAACTCTTAGAACACGTACCGCTTTATACGAGATTTTATGTCAGGCGATGTCGGTGAAAAATTATAAGCCGTTGTTTCGGCTACCGTGAGTAACCTTTCTCAAGCATTGTAAAATTTCCTTGAGCAAAGTTACCCACGGCAACAGAAAAGTCGACTTACAATTTTCCCCCGACAACGCTGTGTTACAGACATTACATCTCGTTTACCACATCAAATGGCGCATAGTTTTCTCGATACACTCTGAACCTCGTCCGGCTCTGAAATACGGTATTGCATTATATTCATTAACTGACGCCGATTAGCGCCATACTCAAATGACTAATAGCATTGATGATAAGGAAACAAATTCATACCATGTATAACGCGATATATATGATCGAAAGAAACAGAGAAATCAAATGAATAACAAGTCGCGAAATATCCTCACCACTGTGCAATATACTAAAAGGTAACAAAGGAAACGGATGATTATGCAAAGCAACTTTCGCAACAGAACACCAGTCTCTAATCACTGGGAGCACGAATTTGGTATTCAAAAGCTCTTCTGGCGCAGGCTTTTAATTAACATAGCAAATGCTTAATCACATGTCCAAATGTAGTACTCGGTGATTCCACATCAGCTCGTGCTGAAACGTTCGCGGCCTGAAATTTAAGCTCAGCCACCATGAGCTGATGAGCACCCTGAATGTGGGTGACGTGGGCTGGTAGTGTGGGGAGCCACTGATCAGTGATTTTCGCGAACTGTCATCTGCAAAACCTTGTAGCTGTAATATTGTAGTATACGTGGTAAGTTTAAGACTCAAAAGTTCGTCGCAAATGAAAAATGACCGATTTGTTAAGGCTGATTTGCTTATGAGGATCTTTTTTAAGTTTCTCCTTTACCGATTAAAGAGCGTCCACATTTGGTTCAGTTTTACGGCCTTTAGGTAGTTCTTAGTTTTTTTCTCTTACGCAGAGCAACACAGAGTATCTGATTAGTCATATTGGTGCTAGCGCAATGTAGTTTTTCATTCAGCGTCAACACTCCATACAAAGCTGAAAGCATCGTTTTGGGTATTGCGTTCGAGTTAGGGTATACATGCAGTGCAAAGGCATTTTTTGAGTCAGAAGCATACTTGTTCAGTGACAACACAGTCTGGCATGGCCTTAATCTTTTATTCAGGTTTGTTCGGAGGAACAAGTGACAAATCGCAATCCTTCCAATCTGAGGTCTCAGCTTGTCTCTACCAGGTTTTCCAAGATTCATCGAAAAGGAAAACATGACCATGTCAATCCCTTACAGGTTCACGCCAGTCTTCTGGACCAGGCATCCGCTACTTAAAAACAAGCAGTTCTGTTTAAGTCGAATGAAATTTGAATAAAATTGATATTCATGTCCAATTCCTAACAATCTGCGTTGCTGTGATTCAACAGACTCGTTGCTGGCTGTCAGGACAATGATGTGTTCGAAAAATTGTACTCAGCTGTCTCCGGGGAAAAACGGTTTAACCGATAAATTTCAACGTGCGCCTAGTACGTGACTTTTTGCCGTTTTCCACTTTAAGTTGAAGTGATGGCATAAAACTGTCTTGATAATCTTCGAGACTGGTAGATTAGCTCCTTATACGTCATGCATGTGACGTTTGCAGGCTGATAGACCACAGAATAAGTTCAAACTCAGTGGCACATTGCAATGTATCAGAAAATCTTTCACAGTGAAAGCCATCCTAATAATGAAACTTCAGTTCCACGGAAGAAAACGGCACCACGCACAGACCTGAAAACAAAGTCGTATATTGAGCGTATCAATAATTCACATACAAATATTGGTGTTTGTGCCTGATAGCTAAAGTATGAGAATATCTACCCGTACGGCCTGCATATTTGGACTATAATTGAAGTTCTGCGGTCTTTCTATCCCATTCACATGCAGTTCGAAAAAACACTTTTTGACCAGTCAGTGTACACGCTAACCAGCATCCATGCTTTTCCGAACACAAGTAAATACGTCATGCGTGTATAACTAATCTTAGTCCAATCCTAGATTATGAATACTGAAGTGCGCACAAATAACTCTGTTGAAAAGAGGTTCAGCAGATTCGTCAAGTGTTGAGCTGATCCGGTTCTTAAACGTTATTTGGTCATCAGGATACACAAACTAGGGAAAGGACATCGGCCGCGCCTTTTAACTCCGTGAGCAGCTAAGCTGAGCAGCCTTACCCGGAGTTCTGAAGATTTCACGACCAATTCATTTGCATGAGTCATGACATTTTTCCTCAGAGAACTTGATTTGACCACCTTCAACAGGATTAGTTTGCGTATCGACGGATATCCATCAGTGAAATGCATGGGCACCATTAACTGTAAAATACAGTAGGACAAAGGAAACATATATTTCTTTCGAGGGATGCGGAGACAGATTCAGTACTGTTTTAATGGAAAGAAAGATCAAGACACTGCCATAAAAGATAAGGAAAATACATGATTAGCGATCACCTAATCTCAGACTAAAGATGAGCCTCTACCCAGTCTATAGACGTAAAATATTTGATGACCATGAACTATCTGTAAACCACTGTATTTTCTTGTTCATTACGTGATATACGATGGAAGATTAAGTACCGGACATGTAACAAAACAGAGTTAGATTTACTGGCGCAAACGGCACACGTAACAGATGCACACATTGTCAAGTAAACGGAGTTTGAAAGAACTAGCAATTTTGAACTAAATACGTGAAAAAACAAAATTTGACTTCAGCTGTAATTAAAGCACATGGGATTATTCAAATTCTGATAATTTGGAACTGTGTAAGACAAAAAATACGAAAGTGCCCACAAGTGGCATTTCTTTAGGTCAAACGGTGGACTACTCCAAAGATCTGGTCAAATTGGTGCTGTGATTGATAAAACCAGATCGAGAGGTTCATGCAATTTAGAAATAGATTCAAAAACTCTCAGTTAGATGGTCATGAAATGAGCATGCCGGGAAAATTCAGCTATCGAACCCATTATTCATTAACAGCAACATATGGTTTTATTGAACGAAAATAAGTGTTTTCCACATTTCAGCCACATTTTGTTGACGGTAACTCTTTGCCAGCAAATATTAAATAAATTACCAGTGATAGAATTCCAGGGGAAAGAATCGAAGGACACCAATAAAACACTGAATTCTACGGTCTTCAATTCCAAAAGACGTATTCCGTTGAAGGAAAAACAGTCAGAAAGACAGAAAAACCCAATCACTACAAAAAGCCACAGATTAGTTGATGGTGAATCCATAACGTCAACTTCCTTTCATTTTATTTCTGCAAAAAATGCAAGCAGGCAAATAAACTGAGTGTCACGTGATATTTCCAGGGCTAGGCTAAACCAAAATGCACACTGTCAGTCAAAATTGTGAAAAACAGAGAAGTTTTCAGCTGATACGGTGAAAAATGGTCATTTACTTGACTGGAACTAGGATACCGTGATTAGATCAAGGTGAAATAGATTAAAAATGCCCAAAAGATTTCGTGCGAGCTTTGTTTTTAGTTTACTCTTCATTTTGTAATGTGAGCTTATGCACAAAACAAAATTTCACTAAAATGGAAAAGTTATCCTAACTAAATTGTCCACGAACCTCTCTTGTTTACCCAGTGATACTTGGCGTCACATATCCCGTGCCCAGTGGGCTAGGACAATTCATTTTGCCGGTGATAAGCATTTTCCATTCTCTCTCTATACATATCATGATATATGACTCTCAAGAGTTTTCGGAAAGCGAGTGTACACAAGCAAAGCTGATAGCTAATCTCATGTGTAGCAAACTGATCCTCACACGACACGCTCACGTCCTTTTGGATACGCACATCAAAACCGTATTTGGTCATCATATCTTTGTATTCACTAATACTAGACGACACTTTAACTATTCAATCCGTGCATTCTCGTCAAGCTGTGCTCATCCTGAATTTCAGACAGGTGCAACACCGCCCCATCTGAATCCTCTTTCCATAGCTTGATATGGATTTTTCACCTTCAGAAATGGCCTATCATCTCAAGTCCTACCCTTTCGCAGGTGAACTATCTAATGAATGTCACACAGGATTTGTGACAGTGTCCGTTATATGTTGAAGTGGTTTCACCAAACTGTTTCAGTTTATTTGAAGGGCAAATACACTCGCCAATCTAGCACTAGGGTATCTCAGTTCTGAGAACAAAAGATATTCCATTGAATTGCATGTGAAGCCCTTTCGGATAAATCAGAATTTGTCGAAAATGGTTCTTCCTTGCACAAGGCTAAAGAGGATTTCAAGGAAAAAAGCGTTTCCCCCCCCCACTGAATTATGCGATTGGAAAACAAAACACGATTTTGATTGCTGCTGAATGTGTGCATTAGGTGTGCAAAATTGAGCCTGCGTACCGTCAGACAGCTGACATAAAATAAAACAGAATCATTCTGAGAAAGTGATGCAACCGTGGTTCTCGTGTTACTCGGGGAATATCACTGGACACTTTATTTCCAAACAGTGAACTTGAGAGAGAGAGAGAAACATAAAGGTATCTGATGACAAGTTTCACAGTGCAAAATGATTAGCAATAATGGCAGTACAATATATTTTAAAAATCGAGGAACATAGGGCAGCTTTGTTCAGGATATCTTAGTTCGCTGGTGAAAAAACGAAATAAGATGCCAAGTAGCGAAATGAAATCAGTGCTCGGAATCAACTTGGGAATGGACAAAAAAAGGTAATGACCCCTTAGGGTTTTAAAAAATTGGGATTTTTCAACAAGATAATGGTTTATTCAGAAGATCCATCTACAGCATAAACTTCTGGTAGGCATAATATCAGGATTCTGCTACGTTTGTCCCATTTAAGTACAAGTACAGTAAAGTGGTTTGTCTGGGCACACAAAACGTACGGGGACGAAGAGAACTGGATAACTAAAATGCTGAAAATCAATGGACATTCATCATCGTTCCTGACAAATTACCGTCATCTGGAGCCAAATGAATAATGTTCCCTCCATTGTGACTAAGATTAAAGTGTATTTGAACTTCCTTGCAAGGGTGGAGATCTAAGCGACCCAATCAGCAAACGTTTGGAGTCAGCAGTCAGCCACCCCAAATGGGCTACCTATCCGGTAGTTGTATTCCTTAATACCCGGTGGTCTGCTCCATTAAAGAAACAATTGCAGCTTATCCATGCCAAGTCTAACTTTAGATACCAAATCGGACGCGAGTTATCGACCATCCACATCGGTGCGACTGAGCCTGCATCAGCAATCAAGCAAACGTCAATCAGGCAACCAAATACTCCGCATCTCTTTGTGGTAAAGCACCGTCATTACTATTCGAGCATCCATAGTGGGCTACTCGGCCGTAAACGGCAAACTAATAAGATATTCTGAAGCGATGTGAATAATGACACACTCACCTGTGCTGGATAAACAACACTGGTTGGTGAATAGTTTGTATTTCCCGCGGTGTGAGCGTGCATTTGTGTTCTTCAACCCTATAGCGTCAATGCATGTACATATTTTGATATAAAAATAATCACTATGACAGCAACCTGTAATTCATAAACAGCCAACGAAACAGTACGGGATAGATCATGTAATCTGTGTGTCTGACTAATTTTTCCAAACACTTTTATCCAAAAGTCGATCAATACTGCACTTCAACTATTGTGGCGTATTCGTCGGCCAACCACCTTCTCTCTTCCACGTTTTCCGCCAAAACGTACTTCATTAGTTTTTACTGAATCTATGGTGAATTAGGTCATCATTCTCACAGTTTTTCCGACGTGTTTGTTCACACTGATTAGTAAAATCGTGAACATGCATCAGGTCACGCACAAAACCACCGAAGGTGCAAATAAAAAAATAAAGAATTTTCACAAGCTCGGTTTTTCAGACCAATAGTCACGGAGATAAAAGTCCACCAAATTTTGCTGAGTTGAATTTATTTCTAGAAAACCATTCGTTCAGGGTTTCTTCTGGTAATACTGACAGATTCTTTCCCGTGGATGACTTTTGCAGCCAGCTTAGATAGCCTATTTGATAAGTAAATGGCTAATTCGGTTCAAGTTCGTGTTCAGATTCAAAAAGTTTACAGTTTTGATGATTCCATACAAAACAGACAGAACCACTATGCTTTTCAGAGATGAGCTCAGCATGCACACACCATACTGAATCACTTCATTACCTATTCAGATAGATTTGTAAAGAATTCGGCAGCCAAAATCGGTGTTGGAAAACATCTAACTAATTACCGCTGGAAAGAAAGATGGAATGTGATGGGACTTTGTTCATACAATGCATGCGGTTCAAATTCATCTCCAGACCGCATGATTTATTCGAGCTTAACCCCGTGCATATCAACTGGCAGAGAAACACCGAGCCAGTGAGTCACCCAAAATACTCCACTTTCTAGCCCTTGGGGCTGACTCTCTTGATTCCGCTCAGGTGTGGTCTGACAGGGCTGCCAAAACACATTACCTATGAGCTACAAATAACGGAATGTACACATACGAATGCTGGGGAATCAGGAGGATGTTTCGCACCTTACCAGCAAGACCAGTGCACAGGAGCTGAAGCTGAAGCTTAGTTGTGTTTACTGACTTGTTGCCGATGCTTATCCATCTCTCCAATCTCTGTCAAAATGACAATTTCGATCAGGAGACAAATATAAATTGAAAACAGAAGTCAAAAACACAGATGGCACGATGCATCCTGGATCATTTCGCTGCATCTTTACAAAGTGCGTACTGCAGTCGAAGTGATTATTTTCATAGCAAAATAAATGAACGAAGTGCTTATAAACAAAGGCAAAATCACGTGATGCACACATTCATACATGTCTATCGGATGACCACACAACAATTATCACACTTCGTTACCACGGCAATGATAAAGTGATTACAAGTTCGCGTTGCTTGCACAGTTCAGGTTTGTGCCCACGGATTGACAGGGCCTCCATATATCTTAATAATTTGGTACTGGTGGTGGAGTAGATCACGTTGAACGCTTGACTTGCTTTGTCGCAATGCTTAGTCTCGTAAATACGTCGATGATCTGATTGACCTTTGCTCGGTTGATGATACAGTTGTGGTGAAATCGCTAATCATTGTCTTCTGGAGCCACACTGGAAGGTGTTCAGCCATTCGATGACGTAACTGTCTCTCCGTTCTACCTACGTAGGCGGCTGAGCACTCACATTTGAAGTGGTATATGCAGTTTGATTTGGCCTGGATAGGCGAGGATTCTCTCATCGATGGCCTAGTTAACCGATTAGTCGTAAATATAATGACCGGATTGACTGCATAGTACGTGCGGCTGACAGCAAAATCAAATGAACCCTAATTGTCTTACATCTATTTACTTAACGGACATCGATCGTCCGTTGCAAAATCCAAAAACAGTATTGGTAATGTTTTAAAATATAAATCAGTCACAGAAATCAAACTGAACGAAAGGATCAGCACATGATGTGATAATTTCCTTCTGAATAATCAAGCACGTGTAAAAATCTGGTTTGGTGACTGCCGTTAGTCATGGTGTACCTTAAAAAGGACTGTTTTGTTTTACTTCATTCTCATAAAAAGCCTTATTCAACTGCTTACAATGGGACGATTTATTGAGCTATTCAGAGGTTCAATCCACACTTCACAAACGGAAAGAGCGGTTAGATCACAATAGTAGCCAACATAGTGAGGTTCAATTATCTGCTTGCCTGACCTTCTGATTTCTTGGTTCAAGGCTATGAAAAACCTAGTTCTGATAACTATTCCCTTGCTTGAGATTTTCCAAAGAAACATTTCACTGGTTTGAAAACAAAGTCTTCCAAACCCAAAGTGGTTATCAATATGCCTCATTACAACAGTTAAAATATACCCGGAATTATTTTGTTTTCGGGAACTCTCCCATAGGTATCATTGATAAGCACGGATTCAGAGTCAGAGGCGTGAGGGTATGGGCTGGCACAATGCCAGTAGATGACCTTTTTCGTTTAGCAGACAGCACTTCGGTTTGACAAGTAGTCAGTACATCCTTGTCTGTCTTGAACCGAGGACAAGATGGGTGCCAACGAAATTAACCCAGGAACCAATCAAGTGTCAACGGTTATCGGGACGGAATCAGCCAACAGGGTTTGTAACTAGACTGACCAATCAGAAGAGCAGGTTGTGTATAGGGGAAGAACAAATAAGTCTGCGGGCTAGGATCTGAGTCTGACTGTCGTACATCTTGCATAAACTATCCTTTTTATAACAGTAAGCTGTGATGTCCCAGAGTCAAGAAAGTGTTCTCACTAGGACAGGTAGATGGCGACAGAGCAAAAAAGATGTGCTAATTGTCGGAAGCAGTTCTTCCCGGTATAAGGATTAGGCCAATGGAAAAAGGAAAACCTCTTGATCTGAAGTTGTGTCGTCACTATTATGACTTGATATAGAATCTGGTTGATGGATTTGAGCAGTAATGACAGAAGAAAATATTTCTCCGAATGGATTTATTATGCGTCTACGGTTGAAAAAAACAGCAAAATAGTATCAACTTTCTGTCTGCACTTCGTGCATTGAGAAGCCTCTTCTCTTTCACAGTTGGAGACTAAACGAACAAATCTAATTTTGCCTTGGTTTGATTGTGTTCAGGGAGTCCAATAGATATTTTAGTGGAGTTGCGCAAAAAACAACAAAATTTCCTCACTTGCTATCTCTCGATCTGTTGCACTTCCAAACGACTTCATTTTAGTCTCTCGCAATTACTTGTGAGTAATGTGTGGGGACGTTTGTCCTGTTCAGCCGACTGTCCTTCGGACTCCGCTTTTCAAGCACAAACTTCAGGCCATCCGACCAATCCTACTACGTTGCTCTTGACGAAATGTTTACATCCCAGCCAACTTCATCCCCCCCCCCCGCAATGGCAGGCAGATTTAAATTCTTTAAGGTCACTGAGATGGCGGATATCAATAATATGGCTTACCATTTGGTTGTAGTCAGTGACCGAACTTCAACTTGCTTAACCGGGGTACCAAAAGATCACGATAAATGTAGTTTTAAGCTTACCATCATTTTAGACAAATAATTTGCACATTTATCTCATGAAAGGCACACCGAAACCGAGTACAAAAGTCCCCTAACAGGACGGCCGTAGCACACCATTACAACAGGTTTGACTGGGCATCATTTTTGGGATCGGATACTCAGTATTTTCCATTTCTCCAACAACTTAGTTTCAGCACTATATTTGCGACAACTATGGGGTTTTCGTTGAACTGGGACTTATTAGTATCTCTAAAGAAATGGAGTTCGTTGAGCTTACGTAAGAATCTAAACGGTACAAACGGAAGGCAGAGTGAAATAAAACAAATTGTTGTATAGTGTACCTGTGTCAATCTGTTTACACAGACGTTATCAATCTGGCGTAATCACACATCCCTCTGAGCTGGCTCGTCGGTTCATGCAATTTATCGTAGAAATAGACAACTTTTCGCTTCAGATACTCCGAGGCAAACACGCAAGTAATAATTTTAACTCATCCTTTGCTCGTGTATGTACTCCAGTACACACCTTTCTGCTTGACTATTCTGAATATTACAATGTCACACACTGACTCTTTCTATGCGTCGGACTTGATTACATATTTGGACACAAAATGCATACCATTTCGCAAGGCTTTTGCTCAACATGGTCTGATAGGTTGTCATTCTTTGGCACAAATGCTTTTCACCCTGAAGAATCATGATGGTATATTGAGCGAAAACAGAGCAACAGTATCACAGTACAAAGTTCAATCCTTTTTAATTATCATAATGAGTAGTACGATGTTGTATCTGGATGACAGGACAAAATTTCCCCGGTTTCTTGGCTGTTGTCATTCATCCTTTTAGGAACCCAGTGTACAATTAGTCCAGTTTGTCATCAATAGTAAATTGGTCTTCAGTAAGGTTAGCCGCGTTAACCGAAAGGTCGACTGACTAACATCTTCTCCGATAAAGCTATGTTACCGAACAACAAACACTTACAGCATCATTTATTGTCTAATGTCTGACGATTTGCAAGTTACAATGTGATTGCTACTTCCAAAAAGCTTTATATGGCACCCGTATTTGATTTCACACACCAAACTACACTGTTTCGGTCCTTATTTCGCACTGGACGCGAAATGATTTATTGCTGTTATGGAGAATATCACTCTATTGTCAGTCACGTGAAAACCTTAGGAAAAACCAGTAGTGGATCCAGGATGTGTAGATGAAAGAGCTTCAAAACGAATAAAACCACTCCTGTGATAATAAACCATGAACGAGCTGGCAGTGTTTTACATGATATTAGTAAGTCGGCAGTAGGTAAACAGTTAACATGTTAGACTTCAGATTCTTCTGTTTCGAATTCGAACGCCAACTGTCATCTTCTCAATTGGGCCGACAAGCTGTCAACAAACAGCTTGGTTCGTTTAGTAGACAGCACAATAGTTTGTCAAAAAATTAGCACGTCTTCGTATGCCCTGAATCGAGGACGGGACTGAAGTGGATGAAGCCGACTGAGGAACCAATCAGATGCCAACTGTCGTCTGAAATGAATAAATCAACTGGGTTTGTTCCCGGACTAACCATTTAGAAGAGCTGGCTGCGAATAACGGGCGGACCGGTAAGTATGTGAGCCAACATTTGGTTGTTATCATCATTCATCGTATATAAGCTGTCGTTTTTTGTGCTAATAAATCGAAGTGATTCGAAGGCAGAAAAGCCTTCTCACTAGAGTTAGCTGGACAGTTCAAAACACTTACAACATCAGCGGACAACTTACACCGATAAGGTCTACCTTTGTGCAAGTTTACCACTTCAAGCACTGCGTCAAGGTGATGAGTCGCAGTGATAGAAAATCTCTTCAATAGGCAGATCCATCTCTGGAGTTATAACTTGATCATTAGGTTACACTCCATACTAGATGGGCACAACATTCTCGAATTGAAATTTATCGCAACAATGTAACCGAGTCAAAATACGTAACAGCTGGAACCCGTAAACTTGTTTCCACTTTTCTCGACGAACACAATGGAGACACGTTTCTGGAAATTCAGATCACTACGCTACATATAGCACGACAAGAAATTTCATTCTTAGAACATTTTATCTCTGCTTATATAGCCATCAGTTTGGTGAAAAGAAGCTAGTGTGATTGTGGAATGTCAGTCTCTTTCAATTTTTTGGTTCTTCAGACGAGAGGTTCTGCGGCATGGTTTTGTTTAGAAGTTTCTAAAAGGCTTTTATTAGGAATCCCCAATAGAAACAATAATAAATACAAAATGGAATAATCCACATCTGACACCTGACCAGGCAGGTGATACTTCATATTTTGCCTTCAGAAAGTTGAGAAAATATTCCCCCAAAGTTGTAGGTTATCTATCGAAATGCAGATGAGCTGAATTTTCCGTAGGAAAGTACAGAATAAGTTCGAGTAAAATTATTACAATGACACAACTGTGCTCTTGTTTTCATCCCCTGAGGGCTGGGCATTGCTTTGTTTGGTACGTTTGGTTTCCCATACCTGTTCTCCGTGTCTGGTCGAAATGAATCTGGCGCAAGTTGGGTTTTCACAGTAATAATTTGTGGACAAACGATGCGAGGCAGTATTGGTGCAAACTCTGTGAACCGGAAGCGGCTTGCTTTTCTGGCGTGATTCAATACAAGTTGGATGGATCTTGAAATTATTTGCAGCATTCAAGAAAGGTTCTCGCTGGTGGGGTTCCAACGTATTCGAATTGAGATAGACAAGCTGAGATTCCGGTATGATAATACGTTGATCTTTTGATAGCCGCGAAGTCACATTTTTACTCTCCGATTGAACAGCCGATCGATCCCGGTTCACTTCCACCAGAGTCATGCCCATCGTAGCCGGTGAACTCATGATATCACCGAAATGTTCCTGTCTTGTTTTCATTGCACCCGAGGGATACGAATGAAGCTGGTTAAAATAAACCGGCAGATGGTTGTTTGCCATAACAGGCTGTGTTACTGCTGATGGCTGTGGTGATATCCCGTTTGATGCTGTTAACGAAGTGACTGATGAGAGATGTTGTTGTGTTTGTGATGCGGATGAAGTAGGTGTCAAATTTGGAATGGTATTAGGGTTGAAAACTGAACTTTGACGATACTTCCAGGTATGTGGCGCAGAAGCACGTGATTTGCAAACTCGGACGAGTAGGACACCAATAATGGTGAGGAGAATTAACACAATCGCCACAACTGGTATGATCACTGTTGTAAGTACAGCATGAATTGCACACCACGTACTGTGGAATGAGCACGAAGCATCTGAAATAGCTTAGGATATAAAACAAACGCCTAGTTATACAGGTTAGCAAGATTTCAAGTTAAAGACCCATACAAAACCAAAGTTTCCTGTTAAAGATCGGTTGCATCTGAAAGGCTTTCACTTAAGGGAAACTTGGTGCTCTATTACAGCCTAAATGGTCTTTGTGGAATTTTAAAAGTTTTCATGGTTGACGAAAATAGCTGTTGGCGACATTTATATAGTTGAAGTTATTCAGACCCCTAGGAGGTTCTTACAAGATCATCTTTATTAAATAAAAAACATAATGAATACCAAATACACAAACGTTTTAGATCCGGGGGTCATTTTCCTAACTTTCATCTTGTCGTTCTTTGCAAACTGAAGATTCCACAGCTTTCCTTCACACGCACTGGGATATTCAAAACATTGAATGCGCTACTTTCTATTTACATGGTGTCTTCTTCTAGAGCCAGTCATAAAGAATAAAAAACGGCTCAAACGGGAGACTTCCCAATATCTTTTCATTCAGAAATGTATACTACCAAGCGCTTGATTATGATATCATCCCAAAACGTAACTGCTTGTTGAAAAGAGATTTGAACACCGTGCCTGATCCGATTAGTCCGTTTTCAAATGACAAAAAGAACAATACACTGAACAGATGTTAGTTTATAGCAAAATAGTTGAACAAAATCAAATCTGGAAGCCTGAAAGTACTTTCATAAAATATACTACGAATTCACGTCTTTTGCGGAACGCAAAATTTATCGTGCTTTAAAGAATCAACTTTAGGTCTATCTTACGATGTTATATATCGTAGAACACTTCTGTGGTATCTGTCTTGATTAGATCAACTGTGGGATAGATAAATTCCTCCGTAATTACTCTATACTGCCAAATGCTCTGAACTGATAACCCCGGGAATAAGGCTGACCTGAAGTCACTCTTTCAACAAGCTGCAAGTTTGATAAAATGAATCGCAGTGTAGGCGACGAGAATTGCCACAGCCATAACGAACATGGGTCAAACAGCCTCTCGGACTTGTCGCACAAAGCAGTTCAAGCGGCAGCTACTTCTTTGACCTCTAATCGCCTTTTTGTGAGGAAAAATTATTCAGGATATGCACTTAGTGTCTACTTGCGATACGCGCAAAATGACACCCGACCCAAAAGTACCTTTTAGTCAATTTCTTTTCATAACTTGATTTTGATCTCATTTCTTGCATGCTTAGCTGGTTTTGCCGGGAAAATGCAGAACACTTTTGTTGTTCGAAGAGAAAATCGGGTTCAGCTTAAGAGATATCTAACAACTAAATATCTTCAATAAAAGGATAACAGCATTTTGGAGAGAACTTCTTTGAAAGTTTTGAAAACCAAATTATTTGCACCTGGTTCTATGAAGTAAATTTTGGATTAAAACTGAAGACTTCATAAAAGTATGATTCTGATTTGCCCAAAATGAAAGGTAATCAACTCAGGTCTGCACTTCCGAAATTGCTTTTTTATTTGATTGTTATTTGTGAATCTCCGTCAGACATTCATAATTGTATTTTAGAAAAAAGATTTTCATACAAATGACATCTAATCGGGTTTGAACGGGAGAAGATACAATTCTTCAACATAGGATCACAGATGCCTCGCAGCTAGACATGGAGATTGCCTCAACAACGGAAATATCCGGGCACTTTGACCCCCCTCGTCTCATTACATCCCCCCCCCCACACATACCGGGATATCGAATGAGTTTCAGGGAAGAGGGTAAGAAACAGCTGAGACAGGATTTTCTTTCACATTCGGTAAAGACTGTGGCTAGTTTTACCCCCAGGCCTTGACTTCATACAGCAACAGGACATTTTCCGGCGAAATCTCCGCCCGCTGCTCCCACCTCTCGTAGACGAATGCACCTGACACAGATTTTGTTTGTGTAGATGTTGTGTATCATTGCCCTGAGTAAATGTTCTCCTCGAAGCAACCCGGATATGAAACTGAACACCCTTATTTCTGGCCTATAACCGCAAGGGTTAACAAACGGACAAAGGAGCAATTTTTACTTCACTCGTCCGGTTCAAGATAATTGGTTCACAATAAAAAAAATACTTCCTCCACGATACTGAGTCTATCTACAAGGCATGGATACCATGATAATTCAAGCAAGCAAAGCACGAAAGATCGTTTGACATGTTTTTCATACACACCGGATCCCTTCACTGACCCACTGCATCTGGGAACTAACCACAACACGAGCTGTGATTCGAATGAAACTTTTTTTCTGGAGAAGGGAAGTTCATCTTGTAAGATCCAGGAGATAAGACAAATTCATCGATATCAAAATCGAATTAAACTTGACAGCTTACATTTTTGTATGTCTTTTTGCTTCTTCTCCAGTTCCCGTTCGGTGACCAATAATTGAACTGAACGTGTAACGAAAGTGACACTGAAGTCATCTGGACTCCGGGTTGAACGTTTACCGTTGGATTGTGACGCGTTCCTGCACCATGAAGGCTGAAATACGCTTAATAAACTTAGTTGTGATCTTCATATATGCCTTACTGTACCAGTAAGCTCAACTACTCCACTACTATACCGTTCACAGGAATAATCAACGATAAAAAAGAAACATGTGTGAAGTGCACATTGATCACTAATATTTTTGATTTTTTGTAGTGATTATAGTTTTAGAAAAATCGGAAGCTGGTGCCAGATATCAGTTAGGTGTAGCGATTCTAAGTGGTTGGATTGGATTACTAACTGAATTTTTCTCGCATGCGAAATCGAGCAAATTATATATTTTTCATCCCAATTCGTAAGGAGATAATACTGAGTTACCTTGATCCGCTTATTATTGATTGGAATGAATCCCGGTCGATTTGGTTCAGACACCAAGGCGTTTCCTCTGAATGCTGGCATTCACCAAGGTATGGTACTCACTCCCACCCTCGGTCTTCTATTCATGAGTGATCTTCTGCCCAGACAGCAAGCTCTTCCTGAGTATATCCATAAATTCTTCTTTGCGTTGTCCCCCTTTCATATCTCAGCTTGCTTCTTGTGTTGTGAGCAAAATCGGTTTTCTATCTCCCAATAGACATTTGTTTTCTCCAGCTCACATTCTCATATTGTACAAAACGGCAGTCTGTTCCGTACTCGAATGCTGCAGTCACTTATGGGGTAAGACTTGGTCTTCTGCCGCTTCTCTTCTTGATCAAGTTCAACCCAAGACCAATCGGCAGTTTGACGATCTACCTCTAACATTCAATCAGCAGTCAGTGACCGACCACCTAGAGTTAGCTTTATTATCTGTTTTCTACAGATGTGATTTTGACTTCTTCTACACGGAGCTTGCTTTTGTGATTTCCTTTCTCGTTAACTTCACCCAGCATTCGTATACAGGACAGGTCACTGATCTTTATCAGATTTCTGTCCGCCGATGTCGTACTCCTGACTTCTAATCTTTGTTCCTCCCCAAAATATCAACATTTGGAACCCTCGAACTCCTTCTGTCTTCTCAGTTATCTACAATCTCTCCTTCGCCTAAAAGCAGTATCAACAAGTGAGTTCTGACTTAAATATTCCCTCGAGCTCCCTCATGCATTAACTCTCTTAACTGTGCTGTCAAGCCCCCTACTGGAAATCCCTCTGTGCAACAAAAAAAACACTCAATCGGATAGCCATATCATTGTGCAAGGCATTTTCAATTCCAACCAACCACTCGAGAAGAATTGGGATCGAAATATCGTCATAAAGTAGGTCAATCTAATATTGCAAGTTGGCCGGCTATCCGGAAATGTGAACTAATCGCTTCACGCATAATCAGTACAGATGAGAGCGGTTCATTTTCATTGACTAAAATGCAGTCACATTTTTACCTAGATTTCAGTCCAGACAAGCCACTAACAGCCCACGGGCTACACGCTTCATCAATGAACCACTGAATGTACACCAAAAATATCAATCACGCTATGAGGTTATTTACAGTAATTTTTAGGTCAAGCCCGTAAAGTGCTTCGAGCGAACAAATTAGAATTCGGCTAATTTGATCAGGCAGCATAGCAGACATGACTCCACAAAGATCAATACTAAATGAACTTGGAACTTCATTAGAAAGAGGGACAATTCGCTAGCGGTCACCAGAGATTTTCTATCTTTCAGGATAAACAGACTGATCGTTTTCTCTCTTTCTTCCTTTTTTATTAATTTATTTTATTACGTAATAACGGTACAATATTTTAGGAAGGGGGAAGCGACCAGTCAGAGGCTGCCATATGGGGAAAATTAAAGTAACCAGCGGCGGTGCAAGGGTTCGAACTCACAACAGAAAGATTGGAATTCCACCTCGGTGACCTATGGACCACTGCCGGTCACAATTATTTGGCCGTAGGGGCAGGTCAAATCTTCCGAGAGATCAAACAAATATTTTGCTTTACATTGGAATATTAAAAAAACCCCACAAAAGCTATACTGCTTGCAGCAAACAAATAGCGGGATAAAATAGCTACTAGTCAGTCTCACGCAATTCCGACTCGTCTATGCTATATTCCTTTGAAAGAACTCCTCAGTATATGAATTTTTTCATCCCTACCACCAACACGCTAATCAACAGAAGAACGTGAAAGGAAAATTCATACAATCATTTCAGTCCACCTTCCCATCTATAGGATAGTTGTACTAGACCGTTGATATCTCTCAACAGATTGTTTTCGGAGATTTGCTCAAGGTTTGGTGTTCTGAACTTACTTGCGTACACCAGCTGGCTTCTCGACAGAGTCGAATCAGACATGAAATCCGAAAGCCGTGCCTTAAGGTCGAATTAGAATTCTTCCGGGTTTTCATTTCTGGTCTGCTTGAAATGGCTGTGGTTACATCCAACGAAAGGCCATCTATTGGAAACGTGTTCGTTTTTATAATTTTGCTGGTTGGTTTGGCGTCTTCTAATGATAAGCAGTTAGCAGTCTCACAGGGATTCACAAATCTTGGCAAAGCAAGATCCGCAAGGGCATCATCGATTTGACTTGGACACCTGAAGAAGGAGGTCAAATTAAATAAGTCGTGTAAACACTGAGAGCCCCACCGCGGTTCAAATAAGAACAACTATGAATAGGGTTGACGTAGATGTTTGGAGGCATGGAAAAATGCTTGCTGAAGAGAGGTACCGTTGGATATAGATGATAAAGTCCAACTCTTGTTAGCTGTGTACAGCATTTTGGTCAAACACTTTTCCAACACAGTCCAACGTTCACATCCAATGTGGATGTGATAGTATCATTGGTCTTCATTTTCAGTCCAGCGAGCTTCATCAAAACAGGATCACGTGACTGTGACTCACGCAGTAGTCATTTGACTATCTGACTAGTCCGTAAACACAGCATAACGTGACATACATCCGCCAAGGTCTGTCGACAACAGGTCATCTCACAGGGGCCGACCCATTTGATAATAAGTCATTCAGTAGCAGCCTAGGCGGAAGATAAGCAATAAGGCAACCAACCATATCGGAGGTCATTTTATAAATTCTAAGTGAACTGTGGTGAATGGTGCACAAGTAAGCTGACAAATCCGAAGGCTAAACCAATAACTTATCTGCATGTTCAAAGGCTGATGATCCTTCTGAAAGTTCCAGATATTGCTATTGACAGCAGGTGACGGAAACCGAATCGAAGGCGCATTATTAGGCATTGTAACACAAAGACTGAATGAAATTGAGGTTATCCTGTTTTCTTTTGGAAAATTACTCCTCTGGATTGAATAAAATTCATGCTTGAGTCTTTGATTAGTTGTTTTCGGATCGTGAGTTGAATTGGAAAGACCTTAGCTCACAAAAATTGAATGAAACTGCGAATCAGTAAAATCGATAACTTTCAGATTTTTTCAAATTTGTTGAATAAATACTGTTCACATTTATTAGGCATGGGTGGCATAATATATCACTTAAAAATGCAAAATCCAACCACAGTTACAAAGAAAATTGTTGAAATTGTTCTGCTTCGCGTGGGTGGGCACAATAAAAATGAAGACAAATTAAGTGCCAAGATGGTTAAACGAACTCATGTTTTTGGATAAAATACGTCCATCTCTTCGAGTCTACATCTCACCGATGGTCAAAGTGTAACTTTATAGACTGACCTTCACACTGGAAATTATATTTCTGATAACTCACCTCCAAGACAGAAGCGACGTTGCCTCCCCTTCCACACCATTCGAGTATTCTGTGCTGGAACATTCTTCAAAATTGAAAAAGCCATACTGATCTACAAAAAAAATGAAAAAAAACTGATTGAGAAGTATAAGTGAGAAAAAACTCTCTTCTCAGTAGTTCTCTGAATTTCGTACTGTTGGTGTTTCCTTTGAGGCGGGGTTCCAGCGAGAAATCCAACTCCGACAGTAGCCGAACATTTACATGCAATAGGTCATCGAGCCGACCTGACTGTGCCATTCACAGTAAGATTACGCGAACATAGTACAAAATGGTTGGCGCTTTGTGAAGCTGTGTTGATCAAGACAGAAGAATATCTCATTTGTACGCCGAAACAATCTTTGGAGACGATTTGCCTTCCCTGATACTAGCCCCAAAAACCCCACAAGAACTGCAAACTCATTTCGATGAAGATTTCCCCATTTGGCCGATGCGAATGTCTTATATCGTATCAAATACAAAGTAGCATGTTTTAAGAAGGCGATGAACAGGAGTGATCGAAGTGCTTGCTTCTCGTAATGTACCTTCTTTCCGTTCTTATTATCAGGAACAAAGGGATCCAATGATTCAAGAATTCTTTTTACCTTATTGGCCTATTGCTTTCACGAATTTGAATTTATATATATATATATATGCTTTACATAATATGGAACAATTTTATCCCTAGCTTCGAACAGTAACCGCCCGTTTCCCTGTACGGTGGTCGATTTACATGATGAGGCCGGAGTACCATGAAGGCAGTCAGCCATAAACAACCTCAAGAGAGTTTTCAGTATCAATAGTAGAATGTTGGATTTTTCATAAATAGATTGAGTCTGCTTAGCCCGGTGGTTAAACGTTCGACTCAAAATCGTGCACCCTTGTTTGAGTCCCAGTAGGGTGTCGGTGGATTAGTTCTGCACCTGATCATTTCTAACAAGGCTTAGGAAACAGTTGAACGAGGAGCTCTTTCATGGTTTTCGATGACGAGTTTTACGGTTCATACTGCATGATTATTCATATTGGATTGAATCTGGTCTCCTGGATGATTTTTTCTACCAAAGAGGTTTTGGTGACCAGTGTGGCTGTCATTGGGTGGAAGCCTATGTGATCTTCCTAAAGATACTTAGCCGTTCTTTTTGATAAGTGTGCGAAAGGAATGTTACTTTTAACTGACCGCGTATAACTGGCTTTAAAAGCAGTTTTTGTGGATTGGATTGGTAAAAAACATGCGGATTATCCAAACTCGACTCTTAAAGTAAAAGGATGAGGCTTGGTCTCTTATTTTTCAACCGCACAAAATGTCTTCTATCACGTTGTCGAAGTTTATTTTGCGTGGGTTTTATCTGCAAACTTACTTCCACATTGTTACCATGTTCATACTGTCAAAACCATGAAATTGGTCAAAGTTAGCTAAATGGACTCAATACACCTCACGGTAACAAAGCCTGTCAGCAGCAAATTTTTGACACACCAAATGTTAATAAATGAATAGGTTCACAGATTATTGGGTTTACTAGGACACTTGGTGAGGTTGATGAATGAACTCATGACATAATCTTTGAATAATACAACTCAGCTATTCCGATATATTCATGATGGAATTAAACTGTTCATTTATGTTTTCATTCACTCACGTATACTTCCGTCCGTGAACGCTACGAGATGAACCTCAGCGGCCGGGGAAACAGTCGTCAATGGCAAGCGATTTTTGTCAACAACGTTCAATGTCACTGGAACTATATCGTGAGCTTCTGTTGGAGAAATGTACCTGAAATAATAGAATGTACTGGTACGCATTTTGCACAGGCCTAAAAAATTACTGGGAAAAGGTGTAGTCATTCAGTCCAAATCATGTTTCCATACAGTGTTCACACAAATAAGAGTGTATTGGTTTCATTTTCTACCAGCATCTCAGATTATACATAAAATGAGGTTTTAATTTTGTGAGCTGACCAAGTTGTGAGGTACTGGAGGGTTTCTCCATTCGCTTATTCCTTATTGTTTCTGTTGAGAGTGACTACTTGAAGCAGCACACAATAGTGCTAAATTGTCCGAGGTGTTTCATTACTTCTCCGGTTTTACCCTCTCACCATTCAAACGGAAAACCTAATTCTCGTGGAAATCTAACCGTGCTTGTTATTTGCAAGCTGGAGATTTTTCCTCGGTGCCATTTGGTCGTCGTCTTCGAATTCAGGTGTTCCGCGTTTCCCCTTTCGTTATTCTATGTACGGCTGTGAGTCTTTAAAAGACGGAGATTATGAGAAATCCCTCGGTCTACAGTTCCAAACTGAGGTATGTCAATGGTTCAGGGAATGTTGACAGTATTTCGAGTTTTATCTATTTATGGTAAGTTGAACTTGCATCATCCAAGTTTTCAAAGTAAAATTATCTTTACTCTACCTTAAGCCAAGCATAACGTAGCTATGGAAATATGATTTTCTTTGTATGACTACATAAAGTATGGAAAGTTGTGTCTATAAATGGTGCTTATCAACCTAGTTCCGTAGAAACTCCTTTCAGGGAACATATTTTTTTTCATAAACTCTCCTCGATCAGAAATTCAGCAGGGATTCATGTTATATGTGGTATGATGATAACTGTTTACGCAATTATAGCCTGCCAGTGCATGGGTTCTTGTCGTCATATTCATTTGGAAGTGGTTTGGTAACCGTTCGTTGGGGTTGACGGATGAAGGAACTGAGTAAACTATTTTCTCGGTAATTCAGTGTAGGGCACCGAGTTCGGATTGCGTGGCTCACTCGCATGGATTCTCCACGTCCGGCCTGGCTAATTGCTTTGGCATGGGTGAGAGCGTCATTCAGTGAACAAATCTTGGGAAAAAGCAGACAGAATAAATGGTGGAAGCAAAATACCCTGCTTATTAATTGAATTAAACTATTCCGTGTGCTTTTTGCTCCCATAAGGTGACGGAAACCTCTTTCCTCAACCACGTGAATGATTATGACTGGCCCTTTCTCAGCCTTCTGTAGCAAGAGTTTCAAGCAATTTGAAAAGCGGCAGTTATCAGGTGACGAAAACCCTGTATTTAAAGTCCAAAAAAGGAGTGTACAGAAGGATTTTTGTCACGGATTTCAAATTTGAACAATGTCTCTCTGACAATCAGGTTATCTAATACGCTGACAAGTGCTTGGTATACACTTTGTCAAGGTGGACCTAAAAAAGGAGTATCATGCTAAACGAAACTTCCAAACAAGTACCCCACCGGATGTTTCGATTCTGGCCAGATCAAAATGCCTTGAAAAAAACTCTTTGTCCCGAAAAGAAAAGTAAATAGAACACCCCGATACGAGCATTGAAGTCGGGGCAGAAACGTACCATGGATGGTAATATAAGACCAGTTCTTGACTAATTTAGTAGACTCTGCGCCCGAAGCAAACTGGACAAAGACCGGAAGAGAAGAGACAGGACCATAGATTACTAGTTTGCTTTTAGTATTATCTGCGTCTTTTCAAAGCAAATAAATCTTGTTTGCTTGTCCCTTTGAAGCTCAAATTTCATAATGAATGAAGACAGCTGGCGGTGGTAAAGCTGGCACGCCTTTTCGATTTTGCGCACATCGGCCAGGAGTATAAATGCAAACCACAGGGCTTATTACACTAGAAACTCGTCACTACTCGAAGAAGGTTAAATGCTTGAACTTACTTACTTCGGCATTCAAAACGATACAAAACAAGCTCCATCAGATAACCACGTGCATCCGTTCAGAAATGCCCGCGTAAAACGATTCAGTGCATTTAATTTCCTCGTTAACAGGAATTTCGTATCCCTGCATGATTTAAATGTGGCTGCCTTCCTGGACCACCGGACACTAATTTTGAACGTTTTCAACGTGAGCTAGAAAGGGGAACTTTGATGTTTGACGAACACAGCTACGTCTTTTTGGAATGTGATAGCTCAGAGGCCTCGGAAATTTTCAAAGTCCATAGCTCGACAGCTCTTTGAAAACAATTCTTATCACTGAACTTAAAGTTTAGGTTGCGAGCCATATGTTCTCAGTAGACATAAAATGAAAAGTGCGTTTGAGATGAAATATTTGCGAACTAAACCTCAAGCCGTGCCATTAGCAGTTTACAGGAAGCATTTTATGCCCGACTGAAGCGTATTTTGCTAACCGAGGTGTTAACTTGTTTTTTGGCTACAAGTTTCGGGGTTGTCATATAGAAGTGCGGTGCAACACACAAGGACCATTATCTCTACTGACGAATGAAATGCAGCTGAATTATTTTTTCCTGTACCATGATACCATCTCAGAGTCAGTACGAAGTCTTCTTCAAAATGTTTTATTTACTTAAAAGCACTTCTGATTTTTCATTTTGAATGTCCGGTATTACTGCCAAGCTAACGATTATTCTATCAATAGCATTAGTCAAAAGCTAGAATTATTCCTAAGCTTTCAAAGATAATCTCAAACTTAGAAGGCCATTCAGAATTTTTAGAACAATATGATCTGCGTTGGTTTATTTTTAATCTAGATCCAATATGGCGCAAAAATGCCAGTTGAACACTCAAGTTTATCTCAGATTATGTTACCGTAGTAGTTGAAAATCATCGCTTGCTGGGCAAACTCTGTAAAAGGTAAAAAAAAGCTACTCACATGGTGGAATTGGTGCAATACAATAATACAGCGGAGCTTATTACAAATTACGGTTTTACGTAACCACACTCAATATCTTGCCGTAGGCTGCTTTTATCAGAGCTGAGAACGACGTTCAAATAAGTTGATAATAAAGTGAGATCTGGGACATTCTAGTGTTTAGAGATCTATTGGAAAGCTGTGGTAAGTTTCATATATCAAGGTCGTTTCCACTACTTTGCAACGAATTGCCAAAGTCTTTTATCTTCATCGAACAGTTTGATTATAACTTTCACTTTAACCACGTAGCTGAATAAATATCCGTCTTGGATATAAGTAGCATTGTATGTGGAAGCACAGGACCGTTTTCACGGTTGTTGCCTCGCATAAGGAACGCATACTCGGTTATCTGCTGCCCAATTAGCTCCACACTTTCAACAATGCTCCTACCCTTTGCTGTAAATTGATACCACAACAGATTCAGAATTATTATTTAACTGATAATTAGGCCATTAAAACTAAATGGACAAAAAAGAATCAATTCTTCGATTGCCATCTACCAAATTGAATGGGTTTGAAAACGTGTGTGAAAAAATTGTAGAAACTCACCGAACATATGTGCTGCTGGAATTATTCAATCCGGAACTGGTACAGTGAAATCGATATTCCATTTTTTCAAGGTCAGGATAGTTAAACAATTGATCAAAGTTGACGATCACACTTCCCATAACGTTGAATTGGCCCTAAGGGAGTTCGAAAGAGCGACATGTTAATTTCACAAAACAATCTAAGTTTAGGTTTAACGGAAGTATAATTCTGATGTCGTTCTGTCGAGAAAAATTCTCATCTTACATTAGTAAGACATTTTCAAATGCACTGTGCTCTACACAAGCGGAGATCTACTCAATCCATCAACAAAAGTCTTACCATCGTGTCATACCAACCGTCTATACCGCAAGCAGGGTTTCCATGCGACCATGGGATCATGGTACACCACTGCGGTATTCCTTCTACTGGATTCAATTCATTTTGTCGTAGAGCACATTGAGCTTCAGTCACGCGCATCCGTACTCGTGCGGATACATACGCGTTTAACTGGCCGTTACTCAGTGCGAAGATTATTTGTGGCGAATGAGGTTTCAAGCAGATACGAATATTCTCCTCCTCACATAATACATCTAAAAAGGGTGGAGTGAAGCACAAGTATGCGTGTCATTTACAAAATAATTGTCAAATAAGAAATGCGTTACTTTAGTTTCCGCTTCCTATCTTTGTCACTTCTACAGTACACGCCGTAGTTTAAGAGCCAAAAGCAGCTTTTTAAGAGCCAAGAGCCACAGTTTAGGAGCCATTCACCAGCAACTCTTGGACTGACCTTGTATAAACAGTGGAATATGGAACAGGATGACTCAAACATCCATGCAGATATTTAAGCGAGAATTTGAATTTCAGAAAGTGGCGCAAACAGAATTTTCGGGCCAACTCCAACACGGTTGCACCTTAAGGCCTAACAAGGCAATAAAATCAAAGGTACCACTTGCGACTGTGGCTCTTCGACGTCGGTAAGGCCTGATCACGTGTTTTCATCTAATCAGGGTACAAAAACAGTGTTTATTTGAAAACTGATATCTGAACATCTCGAAATAAACAACCAAACCTGCAGAGGTGTTGCTAACTGAGTTCAAGAATCTCGTTTAAACGAGAGTTCAAGAAAGGGAAATTTTCGGTTGATATAATCACTAACATTGTGGACGAGAATTTTTCAATAGCTTTCGCTTGGATTAAAGCAAAGTTTGAATTTAAACATTTCGGGTTGATCTTTGGTATTACCTCTGTTGATTAACTCATTGAGAACCGTGGCTACTGAAAGAAAAACCCATTGAGCGCAACAGAATCGATGTAAAACAAAGGGCGCCCAATATTTAGAATGATCACCAGTGCAGAGAAGCGCTGTGTTATGACTTAACGTTGACGAAACCAGTTCCAATGCTTGATGCTCTCTGTTGATCGGACGATATTCGAAAGAAAAACCATACATAAAAACCTTGCTGTCACATAAGGGAGTGAATATGAATATCAGTGAATGAATTTCGACTTCTGGGATGCTTCATTATCTATTGTACGCAAAAATAAAAACAACCAGTTCTTCGGTAGATTCTTGAAGGCCTGTTCCTCTGAGGGGAATACTGAACAGCGCAATACTGAGGTACTGTTTATTTTTGGTAGTTTTTCCATAATTTGATGGGCATCTGCGGCTCGTTTGGTCACTATCCATTCTTTCCGTTTTCCACCTCCGCACAGACCATTTTTCAACCCTACTAGGAAGAATCTGACCGTTTTATAAATTCGGTAAACAATTTTTGGAGGCGAATAGAAGGACAGTCTGTCAGGATACACGTTTCGAGAATAAAACTTGCCATAAATCCAGTCACGGTATCCGAACAACTTCACGTGGTTTCTGCCTTAGGTAAAATTCCACATTCATACCATTATCCAAATAACTTTTAAAATTGTAGTTATGTTTCTTTTGTGAAACAAATGGTATAATTCATATATTTACGTGGAATTCATTCACTGGTGACGGATGGATATTAAGCAGTGGCACAAGGCTCTCAGAGTGCAGCGTTTGACTCTAAAACAGAGGATATTACTATAGATAGGACGATGTGTCTATTGTATTTTAAACGTGTGTGTATGGTAGAAGAGGCATAACCTATGACCCTAAAGTGTTTGATGGACTACCAAGGAAGAACGACCCTTCGAGCAGTGAGGTCTGGAGTGGCGAGTAACGTAAGGTCTCAACTGGGCAGTCAAAATAACAGACTTCCAACGGCGAAATACTCTCTACTTCCAATACGACCGTCGGTAGCCTTTTTCGAGTCCATCACCTGAGAAGCTGTACGGTGCAACATCTTTCGGGGTCCATGGGTGAACTCTACTTTAAACAATCAAATCAGTTACTGCATTTGGGGATACACAAGACGAGTAGTTCCGAAAGCTGTCTTCAGACAGTTTAAACGAACCAACGGAGGAATAAATTATCTTAGTGGCTTGATCAGCTTGCCCTTCGCATATGATGTCTCCACCTTTTTACACTTTGTTGAAGATCCAGATGTGTAAGATCACATTACCAACGTGGTTCTTGAAAAGACAGCTTCCATTTTCCCTGCTTTGTGCCAGGTAGTTTGTTACTTTTCGCTCATAACGTCTCGATATTCCTCAGTGAAAATGGAAATCTGCTTCACAAATCAAAGACACTGCAATAAGGCATCAAGATTCTGACCATAAAATCTATTCAGGTGAAGCAAATCTCTCCTTGAAGTATCTCTGTTTTGTGACTTAATTAAAGTTCGGATCGATAATAGAATTCACCTAGTCTAACTGTCTGATTTCTCCACCGATCTTTGCTCTTTGGGTGCCACTCTAACAAATGCGCACGCTCCTGGATTCCGGCAAAATTGCTCTAGCGAATGGCACTGCGCTAAGCACTGTACGGCCCAGCTTTGCTATGACCATGGCATGTACAGAAGACAGTTGCTCAATTTTTTTGCCTGTGTCTACCTAGGTGCAGATAAAACGGAATTATTACGAATCACAGACTACAGATAATTGCGCAATTACCAGTTTCCGTCCATTTATTCACTTACCAACACATCTATGCTGATTTCGATGACCTGTGTCTTTGTGATTGGCGTCAAGTCCTTTCTCATTGTTCACCAAAACCAATCTATATCAGAAGTACCCTGCACGAAGTCAGATTTTTCTGCTTTACTGACTGTCCTTTGGACTACATTTTTCACGCACAAATCTCCGGGCAACCAATAAACCCTGCAACCAGAATCATCAGGCTTGGGGACAACTTGATAGTTACAGCATCCCCGTTTGAAGCTTCCAGGCATTGCTCTCTGTCAAACAAGACGACTTCTGAACAAACTTAACACAAGTTATCAGATCAACCCGGACGGGAGAGGGCTGGAGCATCCCAGATGAAAAGGCTGGGGTTCGAACCCTGGGTTTGGCGGGGGATATGCTCCACTGATGAGCTCTAACAAGAACGAAACTCGAGTCTGGTACTTCTGAGGGTAGGGTTTATTGGATGACCTGAGATTCGTACGTGAAACGTGGAGTCCAAAGGACAGTCAGCCAGACAAAGCATCATCAATCCCACACACTACTCCTGGGCCGTTGTTAGATACATACAGAAGTATGATTGGTTGGGGAAAATACATTTATTCAGTTATTCTCATTTTCCCACTGCTCCTGAATCCCCGACCGGACTCTAGTAACGCACATAGTTGTTAGAGATTTCGCTAAAGTCTCATCAAAAAATTCTCCGCGACCGATATCATAAATGTGACGGATTTTTCGTTCATTTATCAGATTATTAGGCGACTATTTATTTTGAAATGGCTCTACTTGTTTTCCTGTCTGTTAATAATCCCCTCAACTTCACTTTCTCAAGAGGTCGTTTTGCTTCGCTTTGACCGAAGATAATGAAGTACTCGGTTGTGAATTTGTATGCTTGTCACTGAGAAAAGACTTGAACCCCGCTCCCCTCTCGGGCAGTCATCATTGTTTTATAAATCGAGAAAAATTACCGCTTCGCTTTTTGCTCCCGACGGCTGCTTCCCCTAACAAATCAAGGAAGAGGGACCAGTGCATCCAGTTAGATAACATCATAATTTGAAGTGAACGGTGATGTCCGAAAAATACCACAGGACACTAAGAACTAAACTGGCTACAAAGCTCGTGTTCAGTTAATCAGGCGGGTACCAAAGCACTATACTGGATATAATTCGCAACACAAAATGGTATAACACTCCATATCTCTCTGTGCACCTGCGTGCACGCGTGTGGATTTGATCATAGTGAAGAACGCTCAAGTGGTTGCACACGTGTTCGGGAACAAGGAGTGGGCCATTGGAGTATGAGTGCTTACACAAATTGTTTCCGAGCACACAGGGAAGGACTGTGGAGACGAATACTCACGGGTTCGGCTGTGGCAAAGATGCAACACTTAGGAAGTCCTTATTGGTTGCCCCGGACCTTTATATGGTGTAAAAAGAGTTTAACATCTCTAGCGAAAGGTCTGACTCCACAAGGGGTGAACGAGCAGCACTTGTAATTAGATTATTTGTCCCCGCACTCAACTAAGTAGGGAGTGGTCTTCACAATCGAGCTCGGATAAATGCTTGCTTCTTCAACCAGCATACCTAGTTCCGCAGGAACAGGTGATCGGGTGCTCAGAAAGAGGATGCGGAATTTTGCAATCTATCCTTTAGTCGAAAACATTACCGACTTGGATGTGAGAAGAATTTGGAGATGTGCAGTGTAGAATGTTCTGTTGACTGCCCATTGTTTTTCTTCGTTGAACAGTTACAGGTTCTGTCACCCTTTCGTACAGCAAACGGCCATATAGGGGCTAATTTCCGACCAGGGCCATTTTTGGTCTTTCTTCATGTCACTGGATCGTCTCGTCATTAAATTTTTCGAAACAGCGGCATTGTAGGAATACACTCAACAGATAACGAAGTTTATTTTCAATCATAACTTCGTACAGACAGTTCTTGCTCATCTCTTTGAGCTTTGCAATGAAAGTATTACCGGCTCCAGATTGCTTTTCTGTGGATTGACTACTGAACGGAACAATCATTCTGGTGGCTTACACAAGTCTAGCTTCGTCAGGCTAGACTTGTCTCTTTCCTTCTCCAAGCTAAATTGGACATTTGGATTGATGACGTTACAACTGTTAAATAATAGGCTGGTGTCAATTGTGATATTGACCGCATCAATAACACAGTCTATGTTTCTTTTGTGAGTAGTATGACCCCGATTGTTGATCCGAGGTAATTTTTTTTCAAAATCTGTCTTGAAAGTATAGGCAACCAAGGGACCCAGATGTGGTCTCTTCACCTTCATGTCCTTCTGAGGCATCACGAGTTCAGAGAAATAGTAACTGTCTCAGTTCATCTCACGAGATGCTCAAGTCGATATCGTTCTCCAGAGTGTGCTAACACGTAGTTTAGTATTTCGGTGATATATATATATATATATATATATATATATATATATATATATATGGTGAGGTAGATGAAATTGTTTTAAAGGTAACTGGCCACTATGGTACTGTAGCAGATATTTACCTTCTCCGAAAAGCCCGTCAGGTTGTCAGCCCTCTGTGGACTTTCTCATGGGAAACTGATAGTGGGATTGACGCGTATACTTTTGTGTGTGGTTTTATGAATGTGGGTGCCGCAGAGTAGCACAAAATACAATCTTTTTCTAATATGTCAAAGGAGTTGTTTTTCATCAACGTTTTTGTTTTACAGTTGACAGTGGATTTGTATTCTGGAGAACAAATTCATTGGTTTCAGTACCTTGTATTAAAATAACGCATGCCACATAAAACTTTTTTTAACTACGACAGACGATTGATGTATGCGGTGGAGTACCTCGTTAGAACGAACATATTTTGCCATTCGCTGAATGATCCTCTGATCAGAAAAGAATAACCGTATTCCAATAAAGTTAGCAAAGGAAAAAACTAAGTTATACTTCGATTGATTTTTGCTTTATTACGCTTCGCAATTCAAGTACAGAAGTCCTGCATGTTTTGAGATAAGACACCAACTTCTGAGTCACTTGTCTTGAAGACTGGACAGAAATTTTGCTTATAGGAATCTTTGTTTTTTCATAATTTCGTTGATGAAGAAAATTAAAAGATGAATACCAGCGTCTAACTAATCGCGAAAGATATCATTATTTCCTTTACCACAAAAGTCTGTTTGCGCTATTTTTCCGCATAAGTTTTTATTTTATCCTCTCAGTTGCTAAACTTTTGAACGAGAGTCATTCCCTGTTTTGTACAAGCAAATGTTAGAACGAAGTCTAACGTGGCCAGTATCGTACATATTTCACTATATCGTTCACAGGAGCTTTATGTCGCTTATTCTTAGAGAAGGAGCCCAGCAGCGCTTGATGGTTACCTATGCACTAAGAAATACATTATATATATATATATATATATATATATATATATATATATATATATATATATAACGAGGTTCTGGACCCCTACTGGATTAAAGAATGGAAATGGTCCACGAAGATGATTGTTCAGGTACTTTTCTACAAACTGCCTAATGTGCTAGCCCTTGTGAGCAACAGGACAGCTATTCCCGTCACAAACGTGAACTTTATTAGGAAACAGTTCATGAAAAACCCCAAAACAATAAGTTTTAATTGTCCGGAAGCTTGCCAATAAGATGAACAAAAAGGGGATATAAACTTGGCTTCTAAAATATGCATGTATTTGACATCCCTCTTCGAGTCTTGATAAGTACCACGCTTACTGATTTTCTCAAGACTGCCGGTTACTGTTTTCTCCAAAAGAAAGCCAGTGGCAACTGTCTCACTATTTCAGTCATATTACGATAGAAAAGCACTAAAAGTGCGGGAATATTGCCCTGAGGCTGATTACATCTCAGTGTGTTGCGTCGACAAGTTTCTTGACAAATAAATCTTGTTTAACAAGTAGCTGCTCTTCTAATGCAGATCATAACTTGTTTTTTCTCAGGTGCAGAAAATGTGATGGTAATAACAATACCTTTGTTATCTTTTCTTTTTCAGCTGCACTAGTTTCACGCAGAAACTGATCATCTTGTCAGACGCCATTGCTTGAGGGGAAAACAGACCTAGAAGCTAGAAATATCCTGAAAATTTGTCCCTCCATAGGAAAATTTGCGTTTAATTAAAAATATAATTTACGAAAGCATCATGCAGCAGATGCTTTGAAGAGAAGCACCACGGTACAGGATAAATTATTACAAAAAGAAAAGGTTTTGCGCCGGAAGTCCTAGATGAAATTTACAGTATTCTCGAACAGTCGTATTGTACAACCAGACCACTTCAAGACACTTTGCTCACCTCAATTTTTAGAGAATTAAATTGATTTTTGAACCTTAGTAAACTGTGCGAAGAATTTAGTCACCGTTATTTGTGAATGTTAACGCTGATGGTAAGATATCAACAGTTCAACCAGAGCAAGCCTCACTTGTATAGATCCAGATGACTTTATTACAATTTTTTCCTAAATGATTTCAACCCTAAAGTTTTATTCGCAGGCGTAAAATCGTTGCGATAAACCAAAGGATTATCAAATTTCCACGTTTTTCCTGAGATAAAAGACTGTAGTAGATATGACCAATATTTATCCCGATTTTTCCCCTCAAGTTCAATGAACCCAATCAATCGATATTGCACGCACTGCTTTTCCTCTGTTGAGGCACAAACTTCTCAAAAGGATGACATGGTTATGCTTCGTGACCATGATGTTGATTTGGAGAACACTACCAACTACAAATCAAGTATTCTCAACAAATTTTACCTTCCCAGTTGAGTGCAGCCCTTAGAGTAGCACCCTCAGAGGTGAATACTGAACCGCACATAAGTTAACCATTCTAAGTGAACTCCAAGTTCACCTGTAGGTAAGAAATTGATAAAACATGCGTAGCAAACTGCTTGGATGTCGAAATTCAAGTTGCCCTTATTGATTTGGTGATAGAAATTATTCCACTGCGTCAATAGTTTTTTTTAGTCATTTTTGTCTCTGCGTGATAAAGTAAAGTACTGCTATGTAACCAGTAGCTGCTTGATTGGGAAATATGCTCGCAGTTAGATCTTTGTGTTTCACCTTGGCTTTCTTTGTTAGGGGGTTATGTGACTCTTATCTTGCTAGAATTTGGCTGAAAGAGCCATACAACGCGAAAGTCGACAAACAGGAGGTAGACAGTTCAGAGCCGGAGCCGGTGAACAAGAACCGGATGGGAGTTACCAAATCTGCAACTGGATAGAAAAATACGTGGAACAACTTGGAAATAGGTTTTAAGCTTCGAAAAAGGATACAACTCAGTGCGATTGCAGTATGCTTTCATATTGCGTACAATGCCTAATAATAGGTGATGAACAAGGAAAAAATAAGGCTGCCTTCCGATTGCTGTTTAAAATGTGTCACCGATCAGTTAGGTAAGGGCTTCCAGTTTCTTCCGAAACAGCCTAAGTGTCTATCAACGAGTGATTAACGGACTGTTTTGGAAGCTACACACGTACAAGGGTCACACATGCAATATGTGAGTTAATACTATCATTCAGTTCCTGAGAATGGAATTACGTTGCGTTTTTTCTACGCCCCCCCCCCCTCACTCCTACCCAGTCTTACACACCCGCCTTCCTACACAAACCAATCTCGGAAATGTCACGCCTCGGCTACCCGGACATTCGATTGAATGGACTGTCATATTTGACCATTGCTTACATATTCCGGATCGTGAACTCATTGTCGCTCGGATCAGTTGGTACTCAAGTTTCTATTCGTTGTATTCTTACACATTTTGTGTCTAACACTAAGGTGAAACATGAAAGAATTGACTGAACGACATAAACAGGCAGGTCAGTAAACAATCTATTATGCAATACAGGTAATTTTCCCGTGCGGAATCGCTAATGGCTTTGCATCATGCGAGTCACACAACTAAATTACCTATTTACTGCTAAAAACCAGAATACTCAAACGTGTTCACTCAAAAGGAAATGATCGTTGGCGCATGAGTGTAGGGTTGAAGTGGCAATTTGATATGTATACGTTGCTTGGATAACTAAACGGAATAGGAGAACGCGGGTAATGTCTTATTGAAAGGTGTGTAACTTTGATTTATCACTAAAGCTTGACTATCTCATACATTATTCTGGACGAAATTTGAATCGTTATTTTTGTCCTGAAACGAACTGTTGACAAGGTAACTGTTCTGCTATTTTGCACACAGTTAACAATCCACTTAGGTAATATCTTAACCTTTGGGATCTTGTGGCCAAAACCAATTTAAAAACAACAAAATTATTATGAAATAATATAATTCAGTAGTCCGTCTTATCGACGGCGCAAAATGGAAAAAAGCGGTACAACGGAGAACGTTTTTCTGATTTTAATACCGTAGCTTGCACAAGGAAACTGACTTTTGCTTTTCATCAACATTATTTAGGATAAATGCAAGCAGTAGTGCTTTCACCTGAAGGTAACTAACTGAAGTTGTGCAGCAGTTACCGAGCATTATTTCGTGCCATGTGCCGCGACTACCGCTTGCGAAAGCTGTTTGCTTTGCAAACCAAGCCAAGCAGTTTGATTTTGTTCAAAGATAACCTTTACAGACATCAGATAGAGTGACCGAAACACCAACACATTTTCAGCGTCATACCGTCCATCAGCTGGGAAAATTAATTGACATACTGACGTAATGGGATTCGAAATATGCCGTGAATAAACGTGAATGGTTTAGAACATAAGTCGCTCCAAAACGACATTACCATTTACTTTTAAAGGGATCTCGATAGATAATTACCCCCGATTTTGTAGAAAGCACTCGACCCTTTAGGATCCGGCTAACCGCAGTCAAATTCAGCCTCTCTTAAGAGGTACAAGGAACGGTATGGAATTGATGTATACCTTCGTTAAAACATTTTTTCACGTACAAAAGTGGAAGTAAACTCTGATCACATAAGCTATGCTGGTGTATAAAACGGTTTACCGCACATGCGAATTCCTCCAAAAGCTTGGGTTTGAACTGGACAAAGAACATAACCCGTCTCCAAAGAAACCCTTGAAGCGATGTTTCGTGAAAGCAAAGGTTGATCTTTCTACACACCATTAAAAAAAGATTCTGCGAACCCATGGTGAAAACAAAATTCGCCTAAAGGACAGTACCGCCAACTTTTGTTCTTATCCACCAGTGCCAGTGTTCGTTGCTAAGTGAGACTATTTCTTTGACCAAATTTCCTCTGTGGACACCGTCAGATGATGGATGACATTTTAATTCCTAAATCATCCGATGAAACTCATTAAAGTCTGTTTGTTATTTAACAAACTAGTGGGCTAAGATGCAGTCTTTGTGACATAAGGTTTTGATCCGTTTGGTCCTCTTGATCTAATTGAATTACCTGGCGGTTCTTTCTACATTTCGTCAACTGCAACCGATTGGCTTATTTGCCCGCAAATAATTAAGTACAGTACTACTCGACAGGATTTTGATTTTCAGTACACGGCAGCCGATGAAATACACGTGATAACTACAAGAAAACAATCAGCATTTACAGTCGTTTGAATACTTCACATCAGACCTCATTCTGTTTGGTGAACTGGAGGAAGCGAAATTCAATGGAGAATGTTTGATCTTCTGATTAGGGGAGAAAGCAACCTAAGTCGTTTCTGATCCCGGTCACGTGATGCACTCAAAGAATCGAGTCACGGAGTTTTAGATGTTGTCTCAGCTTGATTTCACTCTCTGCCGGCGAAAATGAGGAGGAGTTTTGCTGGACGGTCAAAAAGTCCTCAACAACTTGCATGACTCATTTTCCTGCTATCTGTGACGGTAAAGGTGAAATAAGCCACAAAAGTTGACATTTTCTCTCCAACACTCAACACTGTTCCAATGACTAATCAACAACCAGGCACTTTGATATGAAAATCGAGATCTAGTTTATAATAGATATCTGCTTCGGAAACACCATGGTTATTTTGGTCATTTGAACGTTCATGGGGACTCACTCATACATCAACGAAACCAGCTGACAGTCTTCACCAAATTGTTCACAATCAGTTTGTCTCCTCGGGCTTTTAGATGAAATGATGAGTCGTACAATAATTTCTAACCTGTTGTGTTGTGTGAACCTGGTCCACTGGGTTAGTTCTTTCGTAAAAAGACTAACATTCCTAATCGAATAAAATTGTTTTTCTGTGAAGCTGACAGTAACATTTATTCAAGTTTTATTTTTAACTCAGTAGAATTTGTTTAGATGTACCAAAACAATATCGGTGACTATGACATCATTGAAACTCACCAAGTTCGGAATGAATAATATGCGCTCCGCTGGTGTTGTAGATGGAACTTAGCAAATTTTGTCAATGTGAACTGGGGCTCAGACCAAAATTTTGTTTTCTTCACAGGAGCACCTTATTCGCTAAGGGCAAAGAACATTGTAAGCTCGTCAATAAGGTAACAAGGGCAAATAGCGTGTTACTAATGAGCGTATTCCGGAGCCATGTTACATAAAAGTGAATGAAATTACGAGGACTGCGTGCATCAAGGTAATTAGGAATTCATCTGGATAGAAAAGCATTGTTGTATTCGGTTCTTACCGAGCTCACGCTGACATGCATCGCTAACGTAGATTTCTGAATTCAAATGGTTTGGATTACGCCTCACGCTTCTACGGTCTATCGGTTTCCACGTGTAAGGACACACACAGTTGGTCAAATTTGGCCGATTATCCTCCATCCGATAGCACACACCTCCAATGCGAATGCACGCAGAACACGGTCCAAACAATTCACTGAGCCGTGGAACTAGAAGAAAGTAGAATCGCAAAATCAGCACTTTTCCCCGGGCACCTAATATCCACAGAAACATTTGGGTTGGCTAATTTGATGCTTCTCCAATGATAAGGATGAAACAAACGACAGCTAATATGCTTGCTGACTTTGGGTTGCTCTTTCTGAAACAGTCTTAAATTTCATTACCAAAAGAATGACACTATGATTTCGATATAATTTTGTTCTAAACATAGGAATCAGTATTAGCCGAGTGATGAGTTGAAGAAATACAACGGAAAAATTCCAACAGCTATAAGCAATCTCCAGCCTGAATTATTTTTTGAAGTTCAGCAGAAAGTTCCAGTTTTCCCTACGCCCGTTTCTCATATGTTTTTGTCAGTCTGTTAAAAACTCCTGTGAATATTGTATCTTTTCATTTAGTTTGAAAATATATCATGGCGGGTTGGGGGTCACATAGGCCCGAATGCAAACCAAAAGATAAACGAAACACTGACCCCAATAATTATGAAATGCTAGATGTCCCATTTTAATACTAAAAAGAGGTTCTCAGTATGTATTAGTCTGCTGAATATCGGTGAACAAAAATTCTCGCGACCAATGGTTTCTTGAGTATACTTTTAAGACGAATAATAGTATAAGTTTCAGTCCTTATTTTTGTGATTCAACATAAGATTTTGATTATAGGTAGAATAATACAGTGAAATACTTACTATAGTAAAACGATCAAGCTTAAGGTTTCGTCAATTTCAAACTGGATGGATGAAAATAATTTCGTACTCCTCAACAGAGGTGGACACTAGTATGGTCACCAAGCACAATTATCAGGCCAAAATGTGCCACGATATTTCACTCAGTTTTGCTCACATTTCTCTCAATCACACGTCACTTAGAAAGCCATGAGATCGAAAGTAGTCGCTGTGACATAACACTTCTATGCAATCTCA
This sequence comes from Fasciola hepatica, assembly GCA_948099385.1. NCBI lineage: Eukaryota > Metazoa > Platyhelminthes > Trematoda > Plagiorchiida > Fasciolidae > Fasciola > Fasciola hepatica. The sequence continues at coordinate 534,710 of CANUEZ040000170.1, forward strand.
AATGGTAATCGAGTGTTTCGTTCTCCGTATTCGCCATCCCATTGTCTGTTGCTGGGATTATCCGCCGTGAACAATCGTTAGAACAACTCTAGTTTCTCTCAAATGATGGGTTTCGGTGCCATCTCACTCGAGTGTGCAACACAGTACTTTCTGTGTGTACATGGCGAGTCTCCCTTTGTCCGGTTCTATTTCCTCATAGTCGTCCGTTTGTGACACGGTCAGAATTTGTCATTCACTATCATATTTTGAAGTCCTCAGCTTGACAGAAGGCTCTGCTCACGGTTGGGATGGCCGGTGTTTCTTTTCATTTGTCCAGAAGGTTTATGAGAAAACCGTTTCACTCAGCGTAGTCCCAATATCGTGTTTACTGGTGTTGAACGAAATACCGGTGAGTATGCAAGAGTTTCGAGAAAATAATTTGTGCAATATTTTGACATGTTCCCTTATCTTCTCCCTAATATGACTTTGGCATTTTATATCTATTTTAAAACGGAACTTAAAAATCCATTAATCGTAAGCCGTAACCGCCCATGACCGGTTAGAATTATATCGAAAACTAGGCGATCGACAATAACTGCAAAACACTGAACTGTGCCTCACCCGAAACCTTTGACCTACCTTCAACTTCGAAAGCCGGGTAAACCTATGTGATAGACCCATCACAAATGAACGACGACACAAACCTACTCAATTCTGACAGGTAGCTGATCACAACTGCCAGAAAAAAATGACCCTGTCTCCTTGTATTACGGAAAATACCAGTGGAAGAAAATGCACCCTCTACGTTCACTCTAAAAAAACTTTTACAAGCACGCATGCTTTAACAACACTTGGAAATTCACCAAACCAATATAATGTGCCTTCGGACATGCATCATTTCAGAGGTGGGCTTTCAAGCGACGTACAGCGTACAGTGAGCGCACTTCACGAGCTCGTTTTCTTTAAATAATACAGCAGGAGACACAACCCGGTACTGTAAAGGATAAATGCAAATGTGACTCACAACACTCATGATAGCCAAGGTTCTTTTGATAAACTGGGACATATTCCTTCTTGCACGCGCAGATTCTTGGAAAGCCATTTGAGAAAGCCAACCTGGATGATTGTTTGCAGGTGGAATGCTTTGATCGACACAGGAAATCCACATGATTGCACAGTTCACCAATATCAGCTGCGAGCAGAACGATGTAGCAGGTGGATGGCATAACATTTTATAGTAGGTAATCTAAAGCAAACAGACTAAAGAAATTGGTCCTACACATCTAAGAAACTTACATCACGTTGTGTAAATCGAATAAAAAGTAAATAATCGACAGGTACCAGAAATGCGTCATCCTAAATGATAAGCTTATTTCACGGGTATGAGTGTATGATAGAACCTCTCGTCGTGGACAAGATATGGGAGATGGATCCCATCTGAACTCTGTGAAGTTTCGCAATCTATTACGGAAAGATGTAAAATGTATTGGGGATTATCTCCACAGATTTTGAAACTATGTCGGGAAACACGAAATTCGATTGACTTTTTGAGGTGTCTTTCTGCTCGGTCTAAAGCACAACCAGACTTTTAACCCTAACCTTTTCACATCGGTAACTATAATGCAAGTCTGTCTTCTGCTCGCGGCATCATAATTTTTGGACACACTGAAGCACATTGACTAGCTCTCATCGTAACCGGAGCTTGTGGTCTCGGTAAATACCAGTAACTGAACTGGGTACTAGCTTGGCAATGGATAAACCAACCAGACAGGCTTCTCAAATCTCTTTCCTTTTTGCAGTGATCAGAGCATTCAAGCCCCCAAACCACTCAAATTAGCTGCAGTGCAGATATCATAATAAAACCTAAAGGAATTTCTAACCAGTGAACTCGGTACAGCTATCTATGATATCAACTTTGGGAGCGTCATATCAATTAGCAAATTGAATTCTGAGCTACCTTTGATGTTTGATACGAAGTGAGCAAGCCCATCACAAAGATTATAAAGAAAGAAAGAGACCATACGAATTTTTGCTGAGCTTCGGTAACGTTATTGAGTATAAAACGGTAAATAATTGTTTTCGAAATTCCCGTGACGTTTTTTCTCTGATTAGCTGTAGGTTGGTAATTTCCTTCATAAAATACCAAACAAAAGTTGGAAGTATAAAATTCGCAATAAATTGACGCTGCTAATGCTAGTTTTGTGATATTCTGTGCAAAGCTGAAATTGTTTGACTTTGGTTAACACGATTAATTTGACTGATGTTTGACGGACAAAAATGAATGAAAGGTCGAATTTGAGTAGGTTATAAAGTCATGAAAGTAAAATTTATCGCATGTGGTTTTCACCGTAAAGACATTGATACTGATTCCTCTAGTAGCAGTTCGTTGTATGGAAGCATCAGTTAAATTTTCGCTTAGTAGAGAGAGGCAAGAGCGATATGAAGGCACTATGAAAATGTTGTATCATCTGGTAGTTGATGGTTAATTTCTCGAAAAAGGGGCTTTTGAATTTTGGAATACGTGACCTTTAAACCAAGGCTAAATGAGCACGGTCCTGTAAACGTTGACTTTATTTTCTCGGTGTCGGAGAACTTTCGTAACGGTAAACTACTGCGTGGTAGTAAATAAAAGAGTGATTTAGACGTGATAAGGCATTTTTCAAGCATTTCTGCGAAATATTTTGCTTAGGACCTTCCAGCAAATTATCAAGCTTTTCTTCTTATCATACCTGAAAACAGGGGTGTTATAGCAAGGTTCGGTGATGAAAGACCGAAATAATCGATTTAGATTATGCTATTCCCTAATAAAAAAGGCCAAAAAGCACTGAATATATCTAGAGGGAGTACTTCTGTATAAATTCTTACTCGTGATTACGAAGCAAAGTGAGCTGCTTACTCCTGTGACCGATCAAAGTCCAGTATTATAGGCCCAAAAAAGGGCGGTCACATTTTGCAATTTCAAAAGAAATTTAAATTTCACCCTGATTTGCTTTGGCTTTCGATTTGCTTTGCGCGCTCTAGAACGAGACTGAAGGGTTCAGGAAAACGTTGTCCACTCAAGGAAATTTACGAAGAAACGTCTTCCAGCTACTTTTATTTTGTGAAACTCATTAGGCTGGTTAGTATCAGAAGGAGTAAAATCATGACTATCCAATTTGAAGGAGTATAATCTAATGGTTCATCACACTGAAACAATACATTTTTCCGACACATCAGATGGGAATTTCTTCTGAGAGGACTACTTTTCTTCCGGGTGGTGCCTCGGGTTTTGCATTCCAAAGACACATCAATCTTATTCCCGTAAACATATCTGTTTGTTTGTTAGGTGCTTTTAAAAACCCGAAAATTTGAGAAAAACAATGGTCCAGTTACAAAAATTACCTCATAAAAGCTCTGTTTTGAACAGGATGGTGTGCGAATCCATGTTTATAAACTGACGTAAGACATTTTTATCAGGTTGTAACGTTTTATGTCAAAGATATTTACTCGGAGATCTACAATCTCATTCGGACTTTCCGAATACCTCTATCTGAAATATTAAAATGAATATAAGTCGTAACAGCTGCAGTCCGTGACCGATTTAAATCGGTATGTAACATGAAGCTTTGGAAACCCATTCAACCTTGTTCTTTGAAGGGCTTCTACAAATGGATGCGCCCCCGGGTACCTATTGTAAAAGGTGACTTCGGTTGATTGGCTATCAAAGATTTGATGCAGCCCCACTGGGAGGTTTGAGCTCCGTCCACTAGCACTTTAATTTGTCGGACCAACGAACTTCACCATTTGCCCTCAGGTTCCGATTATTATAAGGCAGAAGAACCGATTAGGTCTTTGTGCACTGACAAGCTTCATAACAGCAAAGCTGACTGACAGCGCTAAGGTTTCCGTCTAGTATGCTTCCGTGTTGAACGGAGAAAGTTTTTTTATCTACAATAACCTTCTTTAGTTATTTACTGCCTTATTTGACATATAAAATTCAGTAGCTGATGATTGTGAGTAGATGGGAAAATTTTATTTTAAACCGCTTCCATTTTAGTATGAATAGTGCTAGGTTGGATTCCTAAATAATATGATTCATCATACAGTATTCGATTCACAATCATTCACCCCGGGTTCGAGTCCCCCTGGGGTCTTGGTGGAGGTGCAAAGCTGATGATTCCTAGCAAAGGTAAAACAGCTGTACAGTGCTTCCGTGGTTTTTATGGGCTCCAAGTTTTACACTGCATGATAAATCATATTACGTAGCTTTTATTTGATTGAACAAAAACTTGCACATCCTACTACCATGGATGCGGACATTTCATAAGTGTAAAACAATAATGGTTATTTCACGGCCTTTTTCTGTGTTGCTAAAAATAATAACTAAATTAAAAAACCTAAAGTGAATGCCAGTTTACCATAGAGTTCGCTCACCGGTGGTGCTCGTCGACAAACCACGAAACCGGCTATCTGTAATCAGTTTTTGAGTTTACCGGCAAGGTTGGTAGTACAGTTTTCTGCATTTAGAAGCTTATGAAAAGTACAACGAAGAGTGGGCTACGTTGTTTTCCAGTGTGTATCACGTCATTTTTATGTACTTCTGAACAGCAGAAAAGCAATAACTTTATCCATACTCGACATACGTAATTCACGATTGTGTTATTCAGTAAAGATGGTAGAATGTTCCTTGTTATGAATAGTGTGCACTCGACATTAGCAAAAGTTCACCATTTATCAAAAGCTGTTCACTGAAAAACGTCAGTTTCTTATTTTCAAGAAGCCATGAATTTGTTGAACATTGATCTCTTCTGACTTAAAAGTCAAAGTATTTTGCCGACTCGCTAATGCAAATCTTCTCCTTGAAGGAAGACTAATTTTTTTGGTTTTAGGAAATCAAAATTTATATTGCGATAGATTGATCTTCACCGATTCTCACAGTTGCACTTTACTTTGCGTATGCTGCCTCTGTCATCGGTAACCTTGGGGTTTTTCAAGTGGACCATTTCTTCCCTGCCGATATTCTCAAAACATGTACTGTGTGGGATTTACATGTTATCGATTTCCCAGTAGGTCACTTTTGTCCGGTTGATCAAAGACTTACTCATATCGCAAGTTCACATTGGATGACAACCGAAATCTAACCAGCGTGTGCTATCTAACTTTCATTTTCCCATTTCTGTCAAGCACATGTCGGCAGAGTCACACGTGGAAGTCTCTCCCTCACAAAGACACTTCGTCTAGGACTCAGCCAGAAGACGAAAGTGTCATATTCACGAAATCAGTGAGATCAAAAATGAAACCGTAGCCATCAGGGATTACCTTCTATCTGCCTCACTTACATAACTGAACAATCAGTCGTACCGCTAGATTGATTATTCTTTGGACTAAAAGACGACAAAAGAAATCTTTTTTTCCAAAACTGTAACAGCAAAACCGTGGACCACAATCTGCGTCCAATCGAGTAGGGTGAAAAATTAGCTTTCTAATCAACTCAGATCTCGAACTATCTGAATACCTCTTGACCATGAGCAACTCACTTGGTTCACTGTGTTACTGTCCGATGAAACCTAAACACTCATCCCTAGATGGGAAATATGGATTCACGATTGCTCAAAATCGATCCAGTGTAGTAGCTATCCGAATTCCCTACTTAGTTTGATAGGCATGCAAATTCGAAATCGGACTGTCAGAGAACCTCGAAATGGATTTCCATTTTTTACGAAGACTCGCCAGAGCTAGTATTGTCTAAATTCGGTTGCTCTGATGATTTTTTGGAATACGTTCATCCCCTGCAGGCGAAGCTGAATCACGGCCTAGCAGACCTACTTCATCTGTAACAGTCAGTTTGTGCGGAATAATTACAAAAGCAGTCCGGGTTGTCCTCCTTTTCAGAGACTCACATGTCGTGGAAATTTTCTGAAAACGGTTATTTCAAACCCAAAGGAACACAACAGTGACAGAAAGCCAATAGCTCATTATTGAAATTAAACAATATTAGTCAGATTTTATTCATCTAGAAGGAACAACTAAACTCCCGGGATGTAGTACAATTCCAGGCAGTACTAGTCACTGTGATCAAAATATCAACGTATTCAATGGCATGAGTAAATTTTGGAAGTCGAAACGAAGCGTCAAATTCACTGCAAACGCTATTTTTCTCCCAGTAGATATCCTTCAGAGTTCTCATGAACGGTTTCATGACTGGCACATAACATAACGTTCACGAGCGAAGCCCTATATTCCTCAGCCTTTGTAGATCCAATTGTATTCTTAAGCCCTCTGTTCTCCGTCCACTTTCATTCGATCTTTAAGTAACAATCATCTGTTGGTCGTGTACGAAAAGTAACTCTGAATTTTACCTGGTTCTCCTTGATGCTCCAAATAAAGGATTATACTTGATTATTGTTTACGACGTAATCCGATCTGTGTGATCACCAAAAACACCGTAGTTGGTATGGCGAACACGTTAGCTATTGCCGCTTTCCTCCTACAACTTCAGGATAACAAATTAGCCAAACTCTGAGGTGGTAGATCGTGGAATGTATCGTTTAGCAGGTCGTTCGGGGAAACAGTTTTCATAGTCTCAACAAATCATACCTTCAAGTGAAAACAAGTTTTTTGTTGAAGTGGGTTAAGTTTTTCTACGGTACTTTTAAGTGCCGACACAGTTCCGTCTTGAAAGTTTGTTAGGCTTTTTAGACTAGTCCGTCAGTCTCATACAACTTTTGAACGTTTACTGAAGAAACAATTTTCTGTTATTCTCGGATCCGTTGCCCTCATCTTGTGGATGCCTGATCTGGTGGGAAGCATTCGCTTGGAGTTAACTGGTCAGGTACCGTGTCTCCATTTTAAGCTGTCGGGCATTTCTGGCTGTCCTAGAGGACGACATCTGAACAAGCTTAACTTGGATCAGCTTAAACGGGAGCGTGGTGGCGCAGTGGTAACACTCACGCCTTCGAGTTGGAAGGGCCCGGGTTCAAACCCTGGGTGTGGTGGAGGAAATGCCCCACTGATGGACTCTAACAAGAGCGAAACTTGAGTCTGGTGCTTCCGAGTGCAGGTTGGTCGGATGATCTGTGGTTTCCGCGCAAAAAGTGGTGTCCAAGGGACAATCAATCCTTTTGGGGTCGATGCGCAAACGAACCACCTCCATGTTCGTTCTCCAGAGTTCAGAAGGCCGAAAGGCACCAAACTCAGATAAAGTGCTACTATCCTGTCCAGTCAGCCTCTTGAAAAAAGGTGCAAGCTACTTTCGTAAGCGAATATTGTAAAGTGCCGTCGATAACGGGAGACTGGTTTTTCTTGAGGCTTATGGAATAGTATGCGCTAAATAGTCACTGCTCAATCAGAGATCGTGAAAACGTGTTCTTTCGTTTTTCTGGAGTCTAGATTTGTTTGTCTACAAACAGCATTCATACGACATGACAATTTAAAGTATATAAGAATCAAATCTCCGGCTGGTAAAGTTCATACAATGTAATTTCTTTTATTTATTAGAATAAGCTCCTCATCTCAAAAATGACGACAGCAAATGTTTGATTTTACCACGTCGGCTGACTTAGCCTTGTAGCAAATAATACATTTTTGGATGTTTCTAAAGTCTTTGTCTAGTCCTAAACTTGCCACATTCTCGAGGAATATAATAATACTTCAATTTTCTCTTCGTTTACTTACACCATTTATGGTACAATCAAAAAAAACCGATCCATATGGTATCAGAAGAAAATAACAAGAGTCGAAGAAATTCAGGTCATAGTTCACTTTGAATAAGAGCGTACTGCGGCTCACCGTAATAATTCAACCGAAGCAGAATGAAAGAATTTTTTGATGAAGTCCTTTGACAAGACTAAAAAACGACTTCATTTTTCACCCTTGCCGGTGGCTGCAGCTCAGGTGCGTATTGTTGTGATTAGAACCACTTTGTTCAGCGACCCACGATTATATGAAGTCAGTTAACAACATTTTCAAACTTAGCTCTAGGAAAAACATTTTGGCTGTTAATTATCTGATATCAGTGGATGCGATTTGCTCCCGTTACGTATTCACTAATACATGCAATATTTGGCGAGAGGGGGTCTCGAAGGATGCTGCTCTTGTTATCAACTTCCAGCTGATGTTCCACATACGGCAAGAATTATAAAGGGGAACGTTAGTCTACCTTATTTGAAACTGGGTTCTCGCACAACTAGGCACGTTAGATCTGCAACAGTTGGAAAAGTAAAATGAAACAAGGGGACTTTGCGTCGACGACGAGGTGGACACAACTCGGACCACATATGCACGTGTATTTCATCTTTCGATTATCTTCGCCATATTTTTGCCCGACGGCAATTTGATCAAAAGTTTATCTGAATAGACAAAACTATTGGAAAACTTCACTAGTTTTCAAAAAACACAGTGGTAATTCCAACAGAGTGAATTCAGAATATTGAAAAAAGAAACATTTTGAAGTAGCTCAAAGTTTGATTTGAATTCGTCTAATGATGGGTTTTATTTTATAACAAACGAAAAATTGTTTTATTCTACCGACCGACCTCTTGCTGTGGAGGCAAAGTCATTCAGATCATAAACTACTGCTTAGCAATTCAAACTGATTTCACATACCAACCTGGTTTGTATGTGATTTTGAAAAATATAAAATGTTGCTCTTCTGTAATCAGAAAAAGGATTTCGTTCATGAAGATTTTTTTCAGTTTTTGCGGTAAAATAAACTCCCCTTTGTATGTTTTCTTGAAAAGAGAAAAAAAACAGCCTTTTGTTCAATGACAATGCAATCAGTTCTATAATGTACCAACAAACAAGCATGCAAGCTCTATATTTTTTTCTTGACCAGTAAGACTCTGCGCTCTTTACCAAAAGGAATCTTAAGACATTGAAAGAAAGTTTATTCCATTCTCTCTCGATATACGTACAACCTCCAGGAAACCTAATCTGTTTCAATGGCTACGTAGGAACCAACAATTCTGACAACGATGATGTTAAGATGCGATTCCAGATCACGAGGGTAATCTGCTGAAGTCGAATTACCATCAAAATTCAAGAGCCGTATGCATAAGGGATCCATAAATGTCTTTTTCTGATTTAAAACGTGACCTTTTCCACTGACTTACCCAAACGAACAGAGCAGTAACCAGACTCATTCCAAACAAATGCCGTATGACGCATCGACACGGTTGTAATATCTTCGCGCACGTCAATAACCTGATGGTGTTGAAAGTTGGGGGATCTCACCGACGGATGAACTTGTTTCGCGGTAGCAAATCCGTCCGGACACCGACAACCGTAAGAACTCCTGTGAAACCCAAAAGCAGGGATTCAGTGAAACATATGCAAGAAGCAAACAAAAGTTGCATTTATTCGAAGAGGAAAAATCATTTTCCGTATAAGACGCATTTGAGCAAGGAGTTAGTTGATCTGACCGAGATCCAAAATGATGACTAATGCCTGACAAGATGGATTTTTCTGTCAATACGTGTCCCCCTAAGATTTATCAAACTTGCTGAAACTCTCAGACTGGCTATAGCAAGAATTCCAAGAAGCCACCTGTTTCTGATTGAGTGAAAAAAGAACTTATCCAGACGTAAGGTGGCAGAAAAAGTCCAATAGTACATTCTCTGCTGGTGTAAAGGAAACATCCACCTTTTAGTGAACACGAAAAGTTGAGTATACTTTGTTGTTTGGCGACGTTTGTTTTGTTATCTAGTAAAAAGATGCAAGATTTGGAATAATACAGCCGTTTTCACGACGCAAATTACTTTTGTGTGTCGGAATGATTCTTGCATCAACTATGGATACCGCTCTGCAATCCAAGTGCAGATGCAATCGTCAAATCTATTTTTCTGATCCCCAACTCCAAGTGATTCATAACCAAGTCATTGTACTCGGAACCAGAAAGTCGAGTATATCTTTTGGTATGGATGAACACGCACGGGTTGGACAAGCCCTCAGTTGACTTGATATTGAAACCAACCGATGTTTTGAGATTGTCATTATTGTTCTCGTGACTGTCAAGATTATTTTGGGTTTACGAAAGCTGGCTTTATGTTCACATGAAAGAATCAAACTGCAAAATCAGCAATGACTAAGCCCGACCGATAAAATCCGTAGATGAGTAAGATTTGGACTCTTTCGAAAGCACATAGCTCGTCTTATTTTCTTGCGAGAGAAGAATATACAGTATTTCCATTCCTGATTACACAGGAACCTTCTTGCCATTTAGTTTCAGAAATCTGGCTTTTTTGAGACATTCGGAAAGATTTAGCTGCCCTACTTTTGATGAAAGTCTGCTTCTCCAATGGGCATTGATTACAAGCGCGAAATACTGACAGCGCTAAAGAAGGCAGTAAAATCGCTGTAGGAAACTTTTTACACGGTTTATGTGAGAAACTTTGGAGGATGGTGGTAGGATTAGGAAAGGAGAATAATGTTGGGGCCAAATATATAATGCATTATACACGTACTGATGGACGACAACGAAGACCGGTCATAATTCTCACTGAACAATGTTTCCCTCAACAAACCGTAGTCAACCGAGAGAAACATCACCGAAATACAACAAATAATAGTCTATCACAGATGAGCCGAATGCTCTGAAAAGTGTTGGGCACGCCCAAAATGAACGAACTTCGTAGAATTCAGTTTTTCTATGCCTAACTCTCCTAGTTGCGCACCGAGTAATTAAAGAACTGAAATAATTTAACGTACCGAACACCAAATTTCCTCTCGGTTATTTTTAACCGTGGATTAGTCAACCACAACTATCTTCATCCATTTTGAAAATCAAAATTTCGTTTGCTCCTAACTTTCGCATCTTTTAAGGTACAGCTGCAAACCATGGCTCACCAGGTTTTACATTAGGACTACTAGAACCGGTATGTGGTTTAGGGCTCACAGTCTTCGGATCGGGTGGCCAACAAGCATAAAAAGTTCAAAGGGCCTTTGAGACAGTGGGAAACACCCTTTTCACTGCACTTTTGCCCAGACATGTAAGAAAAGATAAACGTTTGCGTGTTGTATTGAACACGATGCGGTTGCTATGTCGTACCACTTGCCATTTGTTTTTACCGTGAAAGTCATCCTGTGCCCATGAGTCAATAAAAATGGATTCGAATTCCTATCGGTCTTCGGTTCTAGAATTTTCCATTTGCAGAAACCCAAATGTCATGCTGGATTAAGGTCTCTCTCAAAGGGTTGGCCTAGAGAATGCGAAAATTTCAGATGTTTCCATCTTTTTATTCGGGGCGAGTTGTAGACAGGTATCCATTTCAAAAAGCGTCGAAAACGTTTCGGGGAGATACGTTTGAGCAGAAATAAGTCCTGGTGAAACCAAAAAAAATATGACAGAAATGTTCTGGTACTTGCGCCATAAAAGGATACGAAAGACCCCAAAGTCAACAGATGACACTTTCTTCAGACCACAAGTTGTAACCTTCTGAGGAAAACTAGATTATCTTGGGATCAAGTGCTTGTGTTCCAATGAAGTCAAGAAAGGAACAAGGGATACTTTTCACTAATTCGTATATTGATCACACATTTGCTAGTGAACACGGTGAAATAGGAAGGGAAAATATCATACAGCAGATGCTACACTTTCCACCTTTTACCACGATTAGAGAAGTTAGACAAAGACCAAATGACATAGTCATAGGGTCAACTCACTCGACGCCCATTGTGCTAAGTAGAAGTCATATCTGGAAATCGTCCAAATGGTTGTCATGTTTGAGTTCAACCGGTGTTTATTCCTCGAAGAACACACTTTGTCTGACGTATTGCTAACTTCTTGGTGACGACTACGCCGCGACGTTTTGGCATTACTGTGTCTAAACATAGTGAACCTCAATTCTCGATGCTCCCGGTTGAACTGATATGTTGATATGCTCAATGGCCAACGTTCCCAGTCACAATCCCAAGGGCACTCGTTCGTGTCACGGCTGTGTGCACTTTAGGAGTACCAGTTGAATAAGTGGCATGACTTTCTGTGATACAAAAACCCTACTCAACATGGTGAAACGAAACAACAGAGATCTACCGGAACTGCCTGCTGGCAAAAACTGACGTGTTCCTGCTTGTCACGTCAATTGTTGGCAGAGTGGCACAACTCAGTTCAGAAATAAAGGTTCACTAAGATGCCCCTGGGAAAGCATCATGGTAGTGAACGTTCTTACGACCGTCTCGTATTTCAAAACGGGACAGGTCTATTGAAAAATACATCAAATATTGCAGTGGAAATCCGTGGAAATCCACGGAACTATGATTCTCAAGCAGACTGCAGGATACTGCCCGTTTTGCTGGTTCTCATTCAGACAGACAGTTCACACGGTATCACTGATTTCTACACGGTCCTCCTTGGTCAAAAAACCCCCAATTTAAAGGCTGGCACTGAACAAAACTTTATGGATCACAAGCTTTCAATTTCGCATGTGACCCAGTTGTGCAATAATTGAATATTTTTAATCTGTTTGTAATTTATCCCAATGGAAGATATTGATAAGTACAGTTGACTTTACAACAGAAGCTGTTGAAGACTTTTTCGGTTCCGTCATATCAATGCATGGTTTACCTGATCAAAGATATAATCATATTACGAATTTAAATAACAGAAAAGTTCCCAACAACCCCTTTGGGCTGAACCTGAGGAGCATACCTCTGATTCATTCACACAAATCCGCTGATCTCTCCGACATCGCTTCTGGCCATCTATTTCGCAGTGGTTCTAATAATTCGTCAACCAGTGAGCACTTCAGTAAGCAGCTAATGGCAACGACTTAGCACGTCATCACAAGCTCGACTTGGTGAGAATCAGAATAATTCGGATAGTTGCCCTTGCTTACTTGATAACAAAACTGACTGCGACATCAAATCAATATGTGATACAAGTCTATCACATTGAAACCCCCACAAAGGCTATCACTATCGTGTACTGGTCATGCAATGAAGAACCATTTTCGGTTGGCTTTATCAATGAAGAGTTTTCAGTGTATAACGTCCGGGACAGAATACGTATCTTCAACTCAAAATTAAGTCGAATCAGGTCTATGAAAGCTTCGGTGCAGCCGACAGTGAAACTTGTCAGCCGATACGTAATCCACGGCGGAATCCATTTATTGTATGTATATTAGTAACAATGGAAGTGCAGATTAGAAAGCTGAGAGTAGATATCGAGCGGTAGAATACATTTCATGAACCTCGAAGTTGAACTATCTTGTCATTACCCAATGGTTTTCGTCCGACATCGGAGCAGACTCTTGAATATGTGAGCGCATTTCAATATGTAAATAAGCAATTTTGAAGACTCTGAATTGCGGTTGAATAGAATATTACGAGACCGCCTTAGAGAAGGTGAGGTTATGTAATAACTGGCATCAGACAAAAATATGTTTGAAAATTTATCACAAAGTTGCTTCGATGAACTTCGTCATTGACAAATAGGAAAAGCTTATCTCCTGGACAGTTAGAATGTATAAATTTATTCACTTCGTTCCAGAAAATTAACAAATGACTGATAAAGTAAACATGAAAAATCCTGCGAGAAAAATATTTTCCGTTATGATACGTCGTTTTTCGGAGAATGAAATTCAGACAGCTTGAACATACCATAGAATGTTTTTTCAAAGGTACAAGATGCTTGCACAGACTTTTGCTGTTTTGAACTTACGTTGTCCTCATATTTTTTGACATCGATCGGATTCGAGAAGTAATCGGTTTTGTTCCATGGGAGCCATCCGTGTCTGATTGGAGAAAACAAATACCATGGGCTTGTTCACATGCCAGACATTGAAACCTGGTGCTATTCTGTACAGGTGTTCCTAGTAGGCATATATGAGGAGAAAAGCGTAGAGAGAATGAAAGGAAAGTAGCACAAAATATCTTTCGACTAGATGAGAAGAACTTGGTACTAAGCAATGTCTCCCCGAATCTTGAACAAGAGATAAAATTGTACATACATTTTGATTTTGTGCGTAATCATTTTCATTACTTCCAACTTCAATGAAATCTCCCATAGACTACTGTATTAGTTAGCAAACAAGCTGGTAAAGTTCAGGAAAAAGTTATCGTCCTGTAAGAGGTAAATTCCCTGAAAACATTTACTTTGCTATTTGGACAAAACTAACAAAGAAATGAAGCAGCAAATCTTTACAGAGCAGTTTTTCTCAGTCTATGTGAGGAAAATTGAAGGGGCAAGATTCGAGAAACTGGCTTTTACAGACCTAGGGAACAGTTACTCTTTGCAAAATTGCATAGAAAAAGGGACTTTTGGCAAGCGCTGCGCTGTCGAAGTTAGAGAACAGCCAATTTTTGTTTCATGCCTGCACCAACATATGAAGATCGATCAGTTACAATGGTGTTTTAAACAATTATCTGTTCCGAAAAATAAGGGAGAATTCCAAACTCAAAGATAGCAAACTATAAACTGAATAGGACGCGGCTTGAAGTTCTAGATATTGCTCAGTTTTGAGAAAAAAGTGTAACAACTGATTCCCCTTCAAAGTTCGCGCGACGGTTTACAACTAAACTTCCGTTATTCTGAGCTTGACTTTCAAAAATCATTTTTCCGGTACTCCCTTACGGCACCCACACTCTTGTAAAAATTGCTGACCAATTTAATTTCTCTCTAAAATCAGACACTACCAAAATTTTTGGGTTTCTCAATCGTCTTCCGTTGACATGACTGTTCTGACCAATAAACTTTCACTTGTTGTACAAAACAGGACTAATGAAAATGAAGTTTAAACAGGGATTTTGGAATTCGTGCTTTCTTTTGTTGTTTTACACTCAAGATGTGACTGTGCACAATCAGATTTAAATAAATGTGTACATTCCAAAAGGGCGAATATGACTTCCGCATGGTATACAGAGCTCAAAAGTTTTCCAGTGAGCAGGTCAGTACTGTTTTCAGTTAGATAGTTTTACGATTTCTGAATCATAGTAAACATGCTCGGAGGCTCATTATGTTACAACTACTTTGTTACCACAGGCAATACTGTCACTGGGTTACGAGGGCAACCCAGGCAAGATGTAAAGCATATACGACTGTAAATTTGACACTAGTTTACCCAGCAATTTGTCTCTTTATCATCATGGTTAATTTTCTGTGCCACATGAAAATAGTTCTACTGCAAGCTGTGAGACCCAGCTGAGGTGGGAGGCTAAATGAAGGTTTCGAGATACATAACTCGAAACTTCAGTACTTGAATAGGCAACGTTTACGGTCTAAGCAGTTGCCGTCCTACTTTTTTTCACCATAGCAAACCAGCCATGATCAAAGCTGAACACGAACGACCAGCAGCCGCCAGATGTTTATCACACCATACCTTCACTTTTTCAATGCCTAATAGGACTCTGTATTATGCCATACATTTACACTGTCATATTACTGGCTTCCTTCCAGTAAGTAACAGCAGGAAATTTTCAGGCTGATGGTGGACCTCGAACAAGGGGGGGGGGGCGAATTTTTGATGCCAACAAGTTTCTGTTATGTGATGTGCTTGTCGAAAATAGGTTAGAGTCACTGCAGATCAACTTGAAGGAAAAGTGTACGAATTTTCCACTATAAGGGAAAGATTTATTCCTACAAGGTAATGGTGAATAATATGAACACTGCAAGACCTTTACGGACATGGCAAATTGGCCAAGGTGGTCAGAGCCGATATATGTCCTAGTAGTGAGACTGAAGCACTTTCATGAAGTGATTCATCACGCAGTAGCAACGCTCATTCCACCATTGAAAACCGCGGTAGCCTCCACACATCTGTTTCATCCTCGTTATAAACCGCCATCAGTACTCGCTCAGTGAGCCACGTCCAGAAGACGATAACGGTCTGCCACACAAGTTGTAAATTATTTTTTGTAATTTGTATTCTGATGACATTCTCACTCGTGCTACTTATGAGTAGCGTGCACGAGTATCATGGACCTGCTAGATTGACAGCCCAAGTAATCGTGGTAGTCGCTACACAAGTTATCACCTAGCTACCCAACCCGATTCGCAACGATTTGTCACATGTGAACAATTTATCGTATGATGAACTTTCATCGTTGAGTTTAGGAAGAGAAAATCCCATCACCCAAATGACGATCCACTCCTTCGAAGAACGCTTCCCTTCTCGTATGGGCCTAAGGGAACCGATGGTATCACCTTCAGAGATCAGCTTCGGGATAAACAGGAACGATGACCTGGTAGTTTTCAAGTGGAGACGTACATGGCCCAAAACCAGTCATTCCGAGTCCTATTCTTATTTGGGTTTGGTGGGCGAATCCTCACCAGGATGAAACAGTTATACCGGGTTTCCGTGGTATGGCATGATGAGATGATGATACACGATTATTGATTGCAGGAATACTTAACGTTTTTTGGCAATCACACTTAGTGGGTGTGCATTAATCTTTGTATATTGCTCTTGATCTCTGACTGTTTCGCGTGTAAAGACCGAAGACGTTTTCTAGCTGTAGACATACACATTGTGAACTTGTCGGATACCGAAGGCGCAAAGTGGTGAGAACCAATCCATTACAAATACCGAGGTGTGCAAGAAAAAAATGAATATCGAGTGAGTTGCCTCTGGGTACACTAATATGTGGTAAACACTAGAACAAAATACCAGAAATTTCAAGTTTATTATCCGTAAGCATCGAAGAACTGGTAAAGATCTAGGTTGACAGGGTGACAATTCCCATGTTTTGAATTCGACTGTTCAAATGACTTCAGAAATAAATATTTCATTCTGACCTTCCCAATTTTATTATGATATCCACACCAGTCACAAAATTACAGCAGATGGCATTGTGAAACCAGGGTGCAAAACTTGACTTACGACAAGCTTGCAATTCCGGCACGAATATAGTTCTCGCTGGACATGCGCATGCACCCACGCCGGGGTGACACATGCTGCCGTGGACGTGGACGCACTCCGTGTCAACTTGGCACGGAAGATCCGTGAGCACTAGAGATAGAAGAGGGTACGGTAATGCGTAAGCTGTTAGCGGTTGTTGTTTACAAAATGGCAGAAAATGCCTAAAACAATAACGCACGATCTTTATTCAGTTCACGACAGATCTTGTGGAGCATACTAAAAAATACGCACTCTGACACACAAGTACTCGCTAGGCGTTTTATGATATCACAATAATATTTCCCGTCTGTACACATTTACATTTAAATTGAAAACATGTGTTCACAAAAATGAGTTCGGCTGCGAAACTGTGGTGCACTGTGTCAATAGTGCAAGTTCGGTACTAGGCCAGCAAAGCAAAGGAATTCAAAGAACTTCAAATGGCTCTTCAGGTTTCTAACAGAATCACATCAGTTGTATCCACAGCAAACTCCATTCAAACCATTTAGTTTCCCAAATTTTTTTGGATACAATACAAGCATCATATCGTTTTTCAAGAAAAAACAAACAATATAATATGGTATACACTTTGTGACCGTTGCAAGGCAGAGATGATGGAACTATACCGTTCGTCCAATCCATGTCCGGTGCGATGGTGTTTCGGGAAAATGAATTGCTTGCGAACAGCAGGAAATGAACGAATCCCAACACGTCCAACAATATATTATTTTACATACGGATGATCATTCCCATGCATTTGAATTGTAATGCTACCACACACTTAGATGGAAAGGTGAAGATATATGGTTGCTCTTGTGATCCGAATTCACCAGACTGTTTTGATGTGCTGGCCGCTCTGGCAAATGGATTTGGACTACATTTTCATCGGTCGATATAATGTCCAAAGTTTAGCGTGTCGAAACCGACTCGGCTGATAATGGTGGCAATCTGCTTTTCAGTAAATTAGACTGAATAACAAGCAAAAATAATATTCCACTGATATACTGGTTTTATATTCCCTCATCAGCATGCTGGGATGGTCTGAGAGCCACCAAGATACCAACCTGGAAAACCCAATTTGGTGAAGAAGCTCAGTTTTAGTAAGTCCTAAGCATTTGAATACAACACAATATGCATGACAAAATACGCCAGCGGTACATTCACTGAATATAATAATATTATTATTGACACTTGTAGTAGTGGTAGTAACGTAGTAAAGACCGGGTAAACAGATATTCTCATTCGTGATCACTCATTCGAACATCAGCAAAGTCAACAAACTGCAAAAACATTCCTTATTTTTACGAAAAATTATCCAGTCCAATTAAAGACAGTCGTAATCCGATCAGAGGATGTATTCACGTGGTTCGTATGATTCTCTTTACCTTAAAGCATTCAGTTTGCATCAAGCAACCACATTCATTTTAGCTTCGTGATTGTCCATAGAAGTTTCTTTGGCAGTCAACTACTAATTTGTTCAGTAGGTTGTATGAATACCCCACCACTGCAGTAGCAGTGCGAACACATTTTCTAATGCTAGGCGTGTAAGCTTGCCGGCGGACTAGGACCTGCCGTATCTCTCATATATCTTGTCGTATATACTCTGTCGCATAGACATGATTGAGAACCACTTAAAACAAATTTATTCGCTAGTGTTTGCTTTCCAAATGTTGCCGGTGAGATTTTTCAGGCAATAGTTATCTGGGTTCTTACAAACAAAGGAGAGTTTCAAGATGACTTGCAATGCTGTGGAGCTTCAGTTAAGAGCATTTCCGAAGTTTCATGGCTATCAAAACTAGTTTACGGAGGCAAAAGAAATTCTCCTAAAAAGACCTGAACAGTGAGGAGAGTATATGAGTGAACAATCCCTTTTTAAAACCACTATGTCAATCTTCCCATCAATTAAAATACCATACTGCCATATTACTACTACCTAACTGATGTTTGGGGAAAAAACTCATGAGATTTGCATAAAACTAATATGCTTATGGTTGCCAAAAGTGGTTCTAGGGACCGAAACCAAGTTTTACCCATTAAACTACGTGAATACAGTTATAATATTCAGACGGTAGCTTCAAATTACAGCTATTAACATGCAAGCAGAACATTAGCCATCTTGACACCATTTCTTGCAAAATTTTCAAAGTACAAGTTCTCAGATGCAAGTGTTCTCCTCGCTACAGTGAGGCAGTTGGTTTAACATCAAAAGATTCGCGCTCCACAAGTGAACGACATCTTTCTTCCAATATACTGGCAAACGAAGTATTTTTTGCACTGAGTCCGGTTTGGATAGAAAATGTTTAGTTTTTAACTTTTTGGCAACAGAATGTTTAACTGATCTAGCTTGTTTTTGTCCTAGCTAGTTATATGAGACAGTTCCTCCGGACTCACGTCTAGCAATTGGTTTGAATCCACAAGACCCTCTCCAGACACCGACACATTTAAACAACTAGAGTAGTTGGCAAAATTTTTGTCAGTAACTGGAAACATAACATATGTATGGAAGACAGCACCGCGTACATCCAGCCTTCTCCATGAATGCTTTATACAGCACTATTCTACTTCGCCCGCGATTCAACACTATTAGAAAATATTTAATAAGATGGTGTTGTTGGATCTCTCTGCCAGAATGTTCCCTGTTTTTTCCTGTAGGCACGTGGCATACTGTAGATTAATCAAACCACAATATAACTACTCCAGACGGTTAAGCAGAACCATCCATTTTGTTTTAACCATAGAAGGACATCTGGAACAATATGTCCCATTAAAAATGGGAAAAGAACCCAGAGTAAGCACATTATCCGCTTCTTTTCATATTGGGAAAAACCTAAGAGCTTTCAACCAATGCTTCGTCATCATACAAGTCGGAAATACTGGCCCCTGCACCTGCGTTGTGCATCGGTAAACGATCAGTTTGTTTTAGGGTCCCAAAATTCAACGAAGTCACTGGAGTCTTTCATGTCCAAACCAGTGGACCGCCGCCGCCCGGTATCGTTGTCTGTCATATGCAGAATAATGCAAAGGGTAACCGCCGAGAGTTGTCCATATTCACCAAGAGGTTATTCATACCCGGAAAACCTCACTGCCCAGAATGATCCCGCAAAACAGACATCATTAGAGAGGCATTCCACAACCCCGCTGTAAAGTGTCTATGTCAACAGGAATCACACTTACTGAAGTCATCACGAGGGCCAAGGTTAATCTCATCAAGTGTACATCTAACATGCCAATCCCCTGAACATATGTATTTTGTTTGTAACAGGGTCCCTCCACTCCATTGACGGTACCCCGAAGAGTGATCACCTCCTCCATGCGAACACATTAGCTGGGTATAGACTGATTTTACCACTGAAATTCCTCGACGGTGAACGATCTCATTCAGCGAACACGACAATTGGTCACATATCTACACACCGATGTAGAACACTAATTGATCCTTTGATAAAGAAATCTTATCGGCCGTTCCGTTTTCCCAAGTGTCATACTTTTCATTAGGATATATATGTGTAAACATCCTAGGTCCTCTGGAATCGCCTGACTTATAGTGTCATTCGATGTGTGCCTTTCTGTGCGCTTTCAGCCACCCGAGGTAGTGGCTATTGTAAATGTACTTTTAGCATTTGATCACACAGCTAGATTCACTTAACATAATCACTGGAACTTTCATATCACCTCAGTAGAACTAGCAATCGCCGTTGAGCAGTAGCGAGACATTCCTTATAATAAATCCGCTCATTTATGTATATAGCCCCGCTAGTCTCAAGAAGAATCTCTGACTTTCTCGGTTCAAGGTCCAATCGGAACTCATCACACAAAGCCATGCCTGAATACATAAAATCCTCCCCCTCACCTTATTGAATAGGACAGTCACGTTTGAGGAAGAACCACTTTTTCTTCTTTTTCTCTCCTAGCTGGGATCCAAAAAAACATGTCACCCCTAAGTGGACCTAAACTATGTGTCCAACCTTACCTAAACTGCTAGACAGTTGTATCATTTTCCTTTTTTATAAGGACTTCAGCAGATTTTGTTCTACTCATTGGTTTATTCTAACGCTTCTTCAGTGATGTCTTCCAACAAGTCCGTCCCAGAGCTCAAATTCAACTATGTCAAGTGAAAATTAAGACCCGTCGTTAACAATTGTGTTTGCTTGCATTATTCGAATAAAAAGTTTCTTACCAGAACGGCATACATATGTAACTCATTTTAAAACCTGTTCCTCTCTTCCATAGCACACCTGTTTCTCTACCCTTATCGTATTTGAAGTATTCTCAAAATTAGAACTTCACTGTACGTCACAAAATGGCATCCCCGATTAACTTGCCCAATCTTCATCCATAACCGTTGATAATCCCCCCCATATAGTCCGCACAGACTGCAATCAACTGCATTTCTTCAAACCCGTCTCATTGAAGAAATATAACAGGGAGATGGGAACATTCGTATAAAATTTACTTAATAATAAATACTGCTTCTTTCGGAAAATTAGTAAATGTTCGACAGCCAAAACGGATTCCTCAGGCTATGACGAAATAGCTTGTGTTGATGTAACAAAACCCCTTGTTGAAACATATCCTAGTTCAGTTAACTAGAACAACTTACGTGTTGTACAACTGATGCCTTGTTCATCTTGAATGGCCACAAATCCATGATTGCAGATACACTCATTTTTCTCTGTTGAACAGATGCTATCGGTGACGCGCGTTTGGCAGAAAACATCTCCTTGAAGCCGACACGGGCCTGTTTGGAATGGCAGGGATAAATATAGCTAAATGAAACGAAGTAGCAGATAGCTTTAGCAATATTCGAATAATTTGCACTTTGAGTTGATTTACGAGCCTAAATAAAGTCGTGTTTTAAGTGAGCTTTTGACACTTGGTAAGACATCATTTTCGGAAATATTGATGCTCAGTTAAAATTTTTGTTTGCCCCCCGTAATCTTATTCAGTACAGGTACACCGTCTAATGATCCTGGGATAATAATACAGGGCCATTAGGGGGCAAACTGTGTGTATTCATTGGTATCTGTCTATGGCGTTTGGACCTCCGCATCTGTTCACATCGATAACAGTGACAGCGGGAACTTTTGAGGTCAGCAGTATACTATGACCTCTGAGACGTTTATTCATGAGTGATGTTAGTGCCTAAACGGTGTAACCCTTCGTTTCGGTTAATGTATGCAGAATAAGCCGTCCATGCCTAACGTTTGGAGTTTAGGCGAGAAATTCACATACGGAATCCCCAATGAAGGGTCCCTGTTTTATGGTCGTCAATGGGACAACATCCAGCTACCTTTTGGAGCGCGACTGCTGAGTCCCACTCTTATTTCCTTAAGGCAGTTTTTCAGTCAACCTGGATTTTTCTTTCCTTTTGAATTCCGAAATCTTGACTTTCATTTGCCTGCTTGTCTGTCTCGTGCATTGGGTGGAACAATCTTCATAGTGGATCCCATAAAAGCAGTTGCTTTGGATTTGTGTCTATGCAGTTCTTGGACATTTTAGGCGGATGTTGCAGTGTTTTGCTCGTTTGAAAAAACCCAGGGACGAGATAGAAAACATGTACCATTCTGATTGCCTCCGAAGTATCTGATCTATGAAGGATGCCGACATAAGTCAGTCAATCTATTTTGGCTTTATCTTTTGTCGTTTGTGTGTTCCTCAGTTCGTGTCTTACAGGCTAGTGCCGGGTGGATTTTGCCCGGAATGTCGGTGTCTAGATGTCAAATTCTCTGTTTGCCCGTAGCATTCTCGTTGCACATTGTGTCGACTAAGTCGACTTCGTGTAATAACGCTAGTCATATCCGGGTTTTAAAATATTATAAACAAAAGGTTGTTCTAAGATACTCAAATAAGCTTGCGCCTGTAATAAAAGTGTTTCGTTGCCTAAGCTTGAGACGTGGGGTCAAATCGTGAATTGACCTACTAATGGTCTCGAAAAAATTGTTATCCAAAATACTTCACATCATTCCAAATACACGTGCCTAAACACATTACACTCATTATTTTGAATTTTCACTCATAATGCTAAACTTTGTGCCCGACAACGACTGCTTGCTGATGGGCATATTCCAATTCGTTTACGAAATGATACAAACGGAATACAACCATTGAACATTCCTTATACAATTTGTGCATTTGTGACTTTCGTAAATCCGTGACAAATTTCAAATCCTATCACGAAGTTCTCAGTTAAGCCTGAAAACAATCGAAAATTAAATACACCGGCTTGAATATGAGTGTGCTTCCAGTATAAAACGATGGAGAGGCTTTGTCAAGGTAGATCTGATGCACTGCAAAATTATCAAAAAACAAAACCGAAAACCAGCTCGTTTACCCCACCAGTTTTTCCCTTGCCGCAGTCTGTGACGCAAACATTCAGTGCCCATATCGAAGATATTTGCAATGATCTTTTGCTTTATTTCCTTAAGTATTTTTACGTATCAGTCCTTTGAGTGCGTACAAATACTGACAATCTCTCAGCCTACTTGGTGCATTCCGAATGGACTAGTTGTCAACGAGCAAAATGAATGAACTAAGTATCAGTTGCTTTGTTAAGTGCACTGAGTCAATCGCCTCAATAGAATTCATTTACATACAGCAGTTGTCGGGAAAATAAATCGTATCGATCTGGTAGACTTAAAATGCAGTAAACCTTTTTTCTACCGAAAGTTCCTGGGGCCGCCAAATGGAGAATATCCTTGAAATGCCTTCGGTTTGTCTCGGCTTAAGTAACTAAAACCTGCTTGATCAATGTATTGCTCTCAATTAATTCAGATAGACGCTATTGTGGATTGTCCAGTCAAAACAAGACTGTTGTTCTGGGTTCCCATTGTTTATAATTTTTCCATTTGTTTCGAATCGCTACGCTGACTACATACCTTGAGGTAATCTGTTATTCTTGGAATTTCATAGGTTTTATCTTGAATGAAGCCCGATTACACGTTGTATATATTGCCGTGAATGTTGCGTTCATCCTAGCTGAGTTACGGTTTGTAAAGGATGGCGTAAACTGGTCAGATAGGCAGGACATATCCTTTGAATATTCCTTGTCCCTAATAATTGCATTTTGAGTGGAACCAATTCTGCTAATCTAACAGGTAAATGCAAGGAACTGAACGGTACATTTCTGTCTCGACAGATGTGACGCAGTAATATGTTAGTGTCAAGTCTGCCAAAATAAACGTGACAACAAACATAGGTAACACTCTTACATGGCAGAAAGTGAAAAGCTATCTTGCACCGATATAATCACATCCGTGGTATGGAAAAGAGTAAAACCCACAATATAAGCGGACAACCAATGAACTGACATTTTTCTAGAGAAGTCGATTCGCTTGCAGTTTCCGGTTTATCTGGTTTTATCAGCTTTCATGGGTTTGGCCAGGTACACTACTTTGTATTGGTGCCCAATTATTTAACATGGTTCAAAACTGGGGTTTTGTAGAGCTTTGAAATATGGTATTTGGATAGATTTTTCTCTGAAAATAAAGCGAATGGAATTAGTTTTATTCGCAGGGCTGGTTTGCTGAATTAGCACAGCTGCTCTCGCAAAACGACCTCACGAAGAAACCCACTAATCGGATATTATAGTTGCCTAGAAACATGTGCCACATCTTCGCTCATTCTGTTTTAATAGAGGACAGATAGAAGGTGGAGCATCAACTTACGGTGAATATCTATTTCATCCAACACTCGCTCGCTCGCTCACTTATTCACTCACTCACTCACTCACTCACTCACTCAATCACACAGAGGACAAACGTCATAGACCCTTCACTGTAGGTATTTATCGTTCTCCGATGGATTGGTGTCACTGTGCGTTTCATGCACGATTTGTCTCAAGCCAATGGTTGTGATGTAGTTGGTAATTTCCTATTAGGGGATTCATACGATAGTCTAAATGAACATAATACCTTTCGCTATTGTCTGATACAGGCTTTCTTAGGATGGACTTAGTCGAGTTACCTTGTGGATGATAGGTGCTACTGTTTTCAGACGGAAAAAACATTTGATTCATTGGAGAAGCATCAAAAAGCCTCTAGTAGAGAGTAACTAATTATTCCAACAAAACCACTATACAGTTAACTATTGTGGTCAGCATTTTTTGTTCGGTGTTCTAAATGGTCGAGAGATTGGCTGTCCTTTTTTATAAAGCTTGCTTAACCGACAAATTTATTCGGGTGGAGTTAAACAGCATAACCCATTCATAAAATGTCCTCAACCTTCAATATGACTTCGTACTTTAGTTGGCTAGGTGGATGCGGTGCTGAATCGTACGTTTCATCAAAGCACTCGGGTTTGAAACTCTTTGAGACTGATGGGTTTCATCATTTGCATTGTTCTGTGACAAGAAAATGTTATAATACCCCTATTCGTGTTAGACTTATAATGTTTGTTTACCTTCGATAAGCACGAATAGCTAGAAGCTAATCGACATTCCCAAATGGTAAGTGTAGTGGTCCACCTAGAGCTAACTCTCGAAGAGTAGTCACCCTCTCCATGCGAACACGAGCAGGTCCCGACAAATGTTATCACATAAACCCCTCAAGAAAGAACACCTCGTTTGAGCAAACACGGCCAACGGCTCGTAAGTTTACACACAGAGAGAAAAGCCACTTGAAGCTGCTCCAAAGAAAAAAATTGTAGACTCCCTGTTGTGACAGTTGTCGAATGTTGCCCGTGGGTATGCACGTGTAAACATCATAGGACCTCAGGTAGTTCACGGAAGGATATTAAAATCATTGGGTAAAAGTGTCAGCGGATATTCAAGAATTACGCGTATACCGCGCATTTTCGGACACTCATTTTTTGGGATAGCCACTGAAAACACGCAGTGGTGGCTATTGCAAATGTTCTTTTACCTTTTGATCTGATAACTGACAAGCGCGCTGGATTCACTTAATACAGTAGCTGCAACTGTCATACCACGACTGTAGAGCTCATAAGTGCACATAAACCCTGATGTGACGGTCAGCCAGGAAGACAATCTTGAGCTCTGGTGAAAAGTAAAGGTTAATAATACGTACTAGAAAGGAGTGTCTGTGAAGAGCACTGCATTCTAATTCGGTGAAGGGAGAACTCAACTTCACACGACTGTGAGAAACCAGGCTAGCATCAAAACTAGCCTGAAATAAGGAAATGCAACCTGGCGAAACATCATGGATTCGTGCTTCGATTTCATCGTCAGTGTCCACAGTTCAGTGAAAGAATGTTTTCTCACTGTTCGTCAGAATCAGCCGTCGGTAACATAATTTTTTTACAAGAGAAAGCAAAGAAATGAGCTCGTAACATGGAGCACGATGACTCTCGCGAAAGCGGAGGCTGGTTGCACGACTTTCACGTGCCCTAATATTAATTGAAGACTACTGAATGGTGGGGCTTCAGAAGTTTTGAATGAAAAGCTTTCACATCAGCCGAAACACGCTCCTAATTTGTGCCAGAATCATGGTTCGAAGAACCTTTTGAGCTGCGATGAGACTGGTCTTCATTTTGGAACTGCTCAAACAGTTAGCTTTGTTGTGAACGGTGGTCCATGCAACAGCATTTGAAAATGTAAGAAAGGAGACAATAAAACAGAAAATGATTAACAACGGATTCGCTTCCGCTAACATAAATTGCTGCGGAAAGTTTGTTTCGCATCTTATTTGAAATGCAGCAGGTACCAGTATTAACTCCGCTTGAAAGTTTAGGGAGTTTGTTCGGTGATGACAATTTGCTTTTGTGTTTTAATCATGATTTGTGCTGTATTCTGTATGATCCTCGCAACAGCAAACAAACTTGGTCAGCGCACACTACCCTCGTTCTAGAAAGGGGGCAAATTTTATTTACACCTTTGCGATTTTGCACATAATAAACATGATGCAACAGGTCAAAAAATACAAACGTAGCCTCAGCAATCATTACGTAACAGGAGAAATATACATGTGGTTTTAAAAAGTGAAACTTTTGACTGGATAGAATAGTACCAATCAAGATGTTGATCGGTTCGTGTAGTTGGTTGGATCCCCTAAAAGAAGAAACCACATCAAAGCCAGTACAACTAATATGGCAGAGTACGCATGTACTACTTTACCAAGAAGTTTCTTGAGCAAAACAATAATGACCAGTGGAATGACAGAGAATCTTGCGGACAGAGCATAGCGAACTGGAACAAGACATACGAACCGTGTAATAGTGTCCTCCGACCGAATATGGACTAGATTCTCGTCGATTGTTTTATCACTGATGCAGTCGAGCAGTTCAATTGTAGTAGAATCATTTTAGAGTTAACCTGAATCCTAATACCAAATAAATGAACTTTATTTCGACACTTTGTAAACTATGTTAAGAATACCACGTTTGAAGAATTACGTGGTCACCACGGCATAAATGCTTTTTTGCTTGAGGGACTCCTCAAGCATTGAGTTTGATTAGCAGCCCATCGTTAGTACTTTTCACTGTCGTCGACTGAGAATACGATAGTTCTTGTAGAAGAATTCAAGCAATCTGCAGGGAAACGAATCGATTACGTGATCCACTATGGATTTCTCAGCCGATAAGCTTTGAATCCCAAGTAAACTCAAGTTTGTGAAGTTGTTACAAAAGGCTTGGAACATATCAAACTCTTTGAACAGAGGTAATTTGTGATCAAAAAGGCAAGTGTTACCATAATCCGGTATTCACTAGAACGAGGCCTCCGGTACATGCATCGTTTCAGCAAAACTGGCGCGTTGTTGGACCGCTAGTTGTACTACACAAATCTAAACGAATATCAGATAGGCCCTTTTTCGGCATCAGCTCTCAGTTTCAGTCCCATATGAAAGCAATCCCGTGCTAAGTCGTTCACTTGAAATCTTTCAACGGGTAACTATTCAAAACTAGCAGGAAACATCTTTGGCTTCAGAACCTTCACAGACATAAATTGTTCGATGGCCATAAACTGATATTGAATATAGTGGCAGTTATTTCTTTTGATGCACTTGTTATTACGTATTTATTTATCCCTGTTTAAAAACTTCAAGAATGGATCAATTTGATCTTTAAAATAAAAATTAACTGTCACATTTGCAAGGTGCTAGGTTATTTCAGAACTATCCTTGGGGAGCAAAACAAGTTCCTTATATTTCCAGCTTTTTTGTTTAGAAGTAACTTGGGTTGCAAGCCTACCGATACTTGGCAGATGTCACCTATCGATACGCGATCGATACCTCAAAGATTCAGTAGAAGTGTTATTCTCCACATAGGCAAACTTTAAGCACATCATTGCCAAGTGAAAACTGTGTGGTTCAGCAGCTTGATAAATATGTCGCCTCATTTCAGCATGCAACAAAATTTTTAATTATAGCATGACATCTGAAAAACAAAATAATTTTATAACTTACATCTATCGGCAATCTTATTTGCAACGTAAATAGAGTTAACCTGGCAAAAGTTATACACTACTGTAACAGGGCAGCAACATTAAGTTAAAAATAACCTTATAAAACATTCCGCGTTATTTCTAGTATTGGACCATTCAGTTCTTTCGACAGAATCTCATACAATGAAAGTGAAAACTTGCTTTTGATGTTAATCAGAAATGATTATAAGTAGCTCTTCTTTGACTCAAAAGATTTCGGTCTTCTGTTTTATGATGGTCGAGAACACTTCTGCCTGGGAACTTCAAATGTTATTGTCCTCTCACACTAAATGACAAACGGTTTCTTTGGCCTACTGTGGGGTTGAATTGATGAGGAACAAAGATGCAATCCCTGGTGCTGAAATCCAGTAGCATGTCCGAACTCAACGTCTGATATTCTCATGAATACTTTTGTTGTTGAAACTGGATTTACCTGGAAGGATCTCGCCATAACATAATAAGAAGTATAGCAATATACTTTATCTACTTCTTTTAGTTGTGTTATAATGGTACGCCACATAATTATTGGTACAATACTTCTGGAAGGCTGTCACTACCAGTTAGAGGCTGCCGACTAGAGGGATCGGCGGGAAAGTGGAATTTGAACCTAGGACATAAGGGTTGAAAGACCCGCCATGATCACCGTTTGACCACTGCCAGTTTCACATTTAAGTGGATTTACGAAAAATGATTCTGCGTTCGAAAATGTGGGGCAGAATGCAGCTATGGCCAAAACATGTGCCTACCCAGTTTAAGTTCAGCTTGGTTCTCGCTCGAAAACTGTTCGCAATCGTTAGATAGCTAGTTTTAAAAAACTGGCAAATTAATTTTCTTCGGAGTTTTTAAACGAAATTTTCACTTCCCCTTTCAATGGACACGACCGCTGTTGTACACCAAAATTTAGCAACTTGCTGTTTTATTCCTGTCAGACAGGATTGTTTTGTCAATGCTGACACTAGAACCAGACAGCCATTTTTGAAGTTGGTCTGAATTGGGGTCTGTCCAGTCGACTAGCCTTGTTTCCTTTAACTTGTCACATTACAAAAAAAACCGCCTCATACTGTTGATTGATATTATAATAGATCTGAAGAGATCACAGTGGTCATTATGGCAAGTATATTTTTCAGGGTTTCAAAGCTGTTTCCAGTAGATAAACAATCTGGAAGGATGATTACGATTCTTCCCTTCGGCATGGTAACGCGAGCGGACGATTTGATTAATAGCCGATGTATTCTGATGCGCTTTCAATAGTTCTGGAAATTTTTGAAGAGTTAAGTTGCCATTTTGGATAGATATTCAAATATGATAATCTCAATCATGCTTCACCTTGTACAGAATCAAGCACATTTGAGTTATTGCAAATAACAACAATTATCCTAGTTGCTCTCTGGGGAGAAGAATCACGGCAAATGACACAAGCTGAGGGAATGGGCATTTGCCTCAAAAATGCCTTCTATAAGCTTAGACTTCACTTGCGGGATTTCTGAATCAACCCAAGTCATTGACACAACACATCCTAACGTAATCACTAAGGGCATTCGTCGACATAGCAGCTACCAGTAAAAGTTACTTTACCTACGGATTACATCATAACAATAAGGACTTATAATCGACAAGTATTATTTTTAACGTTATTGATTTTCTTGTTGGTATTCTCAAGTATCCCAACTCAACTACCTTAAAACATGCTGTCCCTAGCCAGTTATGAAGTGCGGACAACAAACACGTTAGCTACGGCGAGCTATCACGAATCAAGATTACAAGGATTTTACCAGTGGTAAAAACAATAAAGTTCCTATGCAATGACTTGTCGTGCTATGTACCTTAGATAAACAAAGTTTAAAAGAAGCAAACCCGTCATAATATGTGCAGCTAGCTTAGACAAAAACATCGTGCATTCATACACCTGCATGTCACGGGGGCTTTTTGGGACCCCGTGGACAGGCGTTACCAATGATTCCCAATAAGCCGGATGAAACACTTAACAGTCATCTTAGAATTTTCGTTGGCGAGATCATCTTTTGTAACTACATACAACCATACAAGCATTAGTTACTTACGTTATCTAGCAACCGGATTATCGGAGTTCGTTTTTAATTAAAGCAAAAATATATTAGGGTTCAACTGTGCAACGTCTATCATCCACGTTACCAGTGACAGATCGATTAGTTGGGTATATTTGTCGGTAAACGTTTGGATGATAAATTTTATCGATAACAATTTTCTTTTGTGAACGAGATACGTACGCATTGGTAATGCACAGTGCACTGTACCTCTCTCTAATTTGAGCAAGGAACTGTTAGGTTGCATGTTAGAGCAACTCCTAATCTGTGTGTTAAATAACTTCAATAAACGTCTGTTTTACGGGTCTGCCTTCCTTAAAACGCTTAGAAAAGTAGAACAACAAGAAGATGCCTCTGTCGCTCGTTCAAAAGCAGTAGATTTCTGTTCTTACAGAAACTACGTTTCGAGTTCAGTTGCCGTCGAATTTCGTTTCCAGTTTTAGAAGTATTCGACTAAGTAATAACCATATAATTTTGATTCAACTTACCTCCAAGCGGACAAGCCTTTTCTTGAGTAATTCAACTTCGTTAATCTACCCTTATTTGGGTATGACACAATAGTTCTGGCTATTGTGATATATCATAATGCACCACAGTACTTTTTAACATTACAATCCAGTCAAAGAACTACGGTGCGTCTGATTTGTGCTAATCAACTAGGATGAATTATTTCGTGTTGGTGTGAATACGTGTTTTGCCACTGGATGGAAAATTTAGTCTCAGTGAAACAAGATTCACTGTTCTTTTGAAAAGCAAACAATATATTATCTAGTTTGTGATTATTTCAAGCAAACAATAAAAACTAAATAGATGCCGTATAAACTCACCCAATTCTAAACTTTGTGGATTGAGAGGAAGGGTACCATATGCCACGGAAAACAAAATTACTGTCAGCTTGAAAGTAGAAGAATCAATATGGACTGGATGCAGTCTCCGAGTAACCGACAAGAAAGTCATGAGTTTTGCCAAACACTGATAGATTCCATATCAGATAATACGCCGTCAAGTTGCCTTTGGACCTGCTCCCTACCTGAGAAGGCGAAAAGTGAAAAAAACGAAGCGTTGTCCGTGAGCAAAGGTTAAAGAACCGCAATCTGATTGGTCCGATAATAAACCAATCAAATTGTATACGCCCTGCTGAATGAGGAAGTCATATAACTAGTGGGACACAAGCAATTTAACTTTATATGTTAACTGGGTTTCCACAAAATTTTTTTCAATAAATTACAAGCGTCACAACAACACACTGTAAATAACTTTCGAATTACATCATAAGTGTGTGCAATCATCGTTTTCTTTTGAAGCTTTCACGTGAAATCTTTGTCATGCTGTTCACCACATTCATTTTCCTAGACACCCACTGATGCGCAGTGTGTAACAGCTTTTAATCAATATATTTTTCTTATAAAAATTCGTTAGTGCCCAGTCACTCGAACATTTAGCAGATTTCCTTGTTTGGTATTTCACAATCACCTTCGTTTTATCTTATTGCCCAGTCCCTGTAACATACTGTTCTGGATACGCAGACAAAATTATGGTCTGGTATTTTGACGGTAGGCGTTATCTGTATAAGTGATGTTTTAGGTTTGTTTCATCCACACATTTGCAAAACTAGGACCCGTAATTTCGATCCACTCGGTATAAGTCCCACTTCAACGGCCCTGATGCGCTGTCCTCTGAGAAAATCGTTAAGTTCAAATTTAAAATTATCCCTTAGACATTGGTACACGGGAGTAGCCTTGATAAATTATTTAACAAAAGCTGGCTAAGGAAACATATGACAACACGGATTGGTAGCATGGAGAGGAGAATCCTCCAAAATTAAATGCATGATTTTTGCCTATTTTTATGTTCAGAAACCTGAAATCGATCAATTTCGCTTGTGGTTTATTTCGGAAATTCGACCTTTTCAACCTGATGCTTTTGTTTCCGTCTTTAGAGCTTTGACTGTGGAAATCCGGAGAGAGTGGGATCCATAAGTGTGGTCACATGAGCACCTGGTTTTCTTTGCTATAGGTCAGCAGGATTTGAATATCCCACTCAAATTTGGTCTAATTTATTACTCTTTAGGAGACAGCATATGCTACATATCGGATTTCTGTTTGATGCATTTTTGCATTTACTTTGTTCATAAGAGTTATGGTTCCGATACCTCTCCCGAGTACGTCATGCTCCCCTGATAACATCCTCAGCTCACGTGAATAAATCTGAAATGAACGTGAATATAAGTGAAGACCTTTTTCTGTCTCCAACCCGGGTGACTTTCCTCTTGCAAAACATTGCGTCAATCTCTTGCTTTGTGAAAAGATAAAATACAAAACATACTTAACATTAACCGGAATTCCGTCGTTCGATCACCCAACCATTCACCACAAACAAGAGTGATGGAGAGCTTGAAGTAGAATAAAACAAAATTGAAATTCGGAACCGGACAGAGTTATGCTTAGTCAAATAGCCAAGGTGGAAATACTTTTCCGGAAGGTGTCTATCATTACGTGCGGAAGCAGATCGATGGGCTTTCAGGAACAGTTGACTTGTGTATGACTTTTCTAGTGGCCGACGGCAAATAGAACATTCTAGAACGGGGGAAGCAATTAGCACTTCATTATAACGATCATTACTTTGAACCGCGCAATCACTTGATTGCGAACTGGGACTTATAGTACCGTCATTTTTCAGCAAAGAAGTGAGATAGTCGTACTGCCGTGCCTTGTATCAGCGAGCTACTTGTGGTGAGCTAGTCGTTGTGAACGAAAATAGTTGTAGAACTATTTTTCAACTCAGTCTCAAATGTGTACTGGAAAGAACTTCGTCTTCGATACTGTGCGTAATTCTGAAAAACGTATTATATTACATTGCACTCTTTTCTTCTGGTATTCCGTTGCACCGTGGCACAGCTCAGTTGGCTTTTCATCGCAGCTACCAAGAAGCTTTCTGCTGAGCTGCTCGGTGCTGGTTAAAGCATGATCTGATTTTTGTCATGTATACCGGGACAAGATCGCATGAAGCACCGTGTATTCAGCCCACTACGAAAAGAGAAAGTTCTTCGGTGACATAAACAGAGAATACACACGAAGATAAAGCCTTTCTTTTTTCGCACAGAGCCAGAATCACGGCCATTCGGCAAAGCACGCAGATTATCGATAATTCAAGTACTCTGACTTATTTTGGGGAAGTATGCTTACTAAATAGGTGAGTGGTTTGTAAGATCAAGAACGGGTTTTCACATACTTATGGTCGTACACGAACTTGGAAATCATAAATTTCACTGTTGGCCCTCTTAGCTTCATCACTTTTTGGATAGTTTTGCATGAATTTTCCCAGATGGGTAATGAGCAATTCAACCAATACCTACATATAGTGTGATACTCCAGATCGATCCCATTATTGGAGTTCGAAAACCAGCCCCAGACCCATTTGAATTCTCAATGAACGAGTAGATGACATATCGTGCTTGATGAGTCGTCTTACCGTGGTTAAGTTGATTATACACATCAGTCGACAGCAATGAGTTTTTTTTTTGCACTTTACTGCCCCACTTGCCAATAACCACATTACAAACCGATTTACTAATAAGTCTTTATTCTATGTGACTTACGTGGAATGGTATTATTTAGCTACGTACTGAGGCACCAGAAATGAGCCTATTTACAACAACGTCTTTTAGCAAAATAACGGGGTACTTAATTGTGGTTTTTTTAATACTATTCAATTCGAAAGTTCAGTCTCACCTGTCCAAATCTCATCGGTTAAATTCGAGCAGAAAGTTCTTGAAATTGTGCGGCATAATCAGTTCGACTGGCGGTGTTTTCCGGCCAACGAGTTGTTTTTGCTCCAAAATACCGCGCTTTCAGTGACAAATTGTTTGTGGGTTTTAGAATTACAAGAGTGAATCGTATTTATTGGTGGGATAACTAACCGTCATTGGTCTGACCCGGATACGCATACAAATCACAGACAATCACCAAATCATTAGAGGAAAAATAAACACTCGAACTACCTGAAGAATACCTTGTAAGAGTGAGAAAAAAATTCTGTCTGGACTAGACAATCAATGCTAATACCTACAGGTTTATTAGTAAAGCTAAACTGGTAAACTTTTAATCCAAAACCAAATAGATTAACCTGTCCAGAGTACTACTGTTCAAACACCAACGTCAGATGTTGCTACTCAGCCACGGATGATCATGGGCGTAACTCGATTTTACTTGGTTACCAAACCACAGATATGGTCCTCGTACTTTGAGTCAACAGATACCAGGATCATCAGCATCATTTCGTTCATTCGAAATCCCATTGAGCAAGCACGCTTTGATATGGAACAAACTTGACGTTTACACTGGCAACACACGGAAAATGCTGCTCGCTTCTATTGAGCCTAGGGTGAAGCATAGCTACAGTATCTGATAAGATAATATAATCCATCCATCGTATCAAATAGTCCTAAGATGGACGAGTCAAAAACCCACAGACAAGTTACAAGGAACAAGGAACATTTTTCAGATCATATCCGAAAATGAGTGCCTGAACACAATACATTCAAGATGGTCATCGAGGGTGTAGAGAAGAAAGTAACTAGAACTGTAATCTTGGATTAGTTTGAAAAGAAAAGACGAACAACGTATATCGTGCATTTATTCATTCACGTTCCATAAACTTACCAAGTTTACTTCGAAAGACAAAGCCTGGACAGATAGCTTTACGCCAATAAATAATCGAAATATGAGATCAAAGAAATGGCAAAGCTGTACGTACCACAAATTTTCGCCCTTTTTATTTGTATTTCTATTTGATCAGACTGTTATGCAGACGGACGTCGGCATTTCAGTCAATAATGATTTACAGTTGGCACCTCGCCAAATCGATGAGTCAAAGGAAAAAAACGACTACGTATCAAAATAGCCTAGAAATTCCACCGATGCTCGTACCCTGTTTGTGAGGATTCGGGCCAGATATGAAACGGTAGAGATTTTGTAGATGTTGATACGAGAGGGTATGTACCGAAAGGAGGAACGTGTAGAAGCGAGAGAGTTACATTTGGATAGATCACTGTGTAAAGGATGAGTGCTGTCTGCAAGCATTTTGTGAGCAAACGTTTCACATGCGACCAGGTGTGGTTCGCACGGCTAAGCAGATAGTTCAGTTAATGGCATAAAAGATACCCGACTGATAATAGGTAGACCTAGACGAAGAATTTGAAAATCTTTCTTCAGTAGGCCACTAAGGTAAACAGGGGAACAGCAAAGTGAAACAGGAAAAACACTGATAAACGAAAAGGGAGGTAACACTGTGTTTAGCTTTAAAGTACCTAAGCTCTCGTATTTGGTAAGATAGTCGTCGTGGTTTCTTCACGCAGTTTCAAATGCGAGATGTCCACTTGAAATATGCATCTATACCGGTTCCTAAGTAGCTGAGAGAGCTGGCTGTGGTTAGTGGTCCTCCGGAAATGACAGATGGATCACAGGGATAAACTAATTGAGAAGGGGTGAATACATATTAAAAGAATTTGGACAGATTTGGGCGTAAACCAGGTCAAAAAGAGAAATCATAAATAAGAGACAGATTACTGGCAAGGTCATTGAAGCCCTGGGAGCAGAAAAAGCTTGAAAAAGAGCCACATCATCGGCATATCTGAATAAATGTGCACAAAAATAAAACGAAAGATCCCCAATGTAGATGGAAGATAAATAGGGGTAAAACAGCTCCCTGAAGGGTTTGGATGTTCCGCCGGTAAAATAATCAGACAACCATCCTGATAACGGTGTGGGACAGTCAAAAGCTTCCAGTTTACGGAGGAGAGGCCGCGGAAAAGAATCAAAAACCGATGAGTAGGCTAGTAAAGAGCATTGAATAAACTTCGCTGGTCCATTTAGGAATTTGGATACATGGTGGACTAAGGAAGCGATAACGTCTACAGTGAACCTGTTTGATTTGTAGGCAAACTGCAAGGGGTCATTGGGAGAGTTTGTAGAAGAATTCCAACTTTTAAGAATGGCACGCTTTGTGAGTTTAATACTTGATGGAGTTGGAGCAGTGGGACAAAAGCGCTTAGCTTTAACACCAAACTTGCGAGGTTCGAGTATAGGAACAATTGTGACTGGTCTCCAGGACTCGGGAATGGAATAGGAGCACAAAGATTTGTTTAGGAGAAAAGAAAGTATGTTGGTCAGGGCAACTGCTTCATGCCCCAAAAGTGGTGACGATAGGCCTCAGGGCTGATGCCTGAGGTTATCTTGGAAGTACAAAGAAGCTTAACTACTTCTTCCGTAGAGAGCGGGGTTAAGTGCGCGTAATCCGCTGGAATGAATGAAATTGGCGAGTCATTCGATGAGGGGACGAAAGCACTACTGATACTGTCAACGTCCGAGGTGAATTTCACTTGTTTCGTTTTCTTTCCGCAAAGCAGCCGAAAGCCTTGCCATAGTCGGTTACTGTCGTGGCTACATAGAAGGTGACTGGCGTACAGCGAGTTAACGCATTTTATTTATTTCTTTATCAAAAGAGAAATATATATCTTACTTTAGAACTGTCCCGGGCTTCGTGGAAATATTTCTTCCGTCTCCTTCAGGATTTCTACGTTGACCGATGGAAATTAAATTAATCATCTTAACGAAAAGTATGACACTGATACTGAGCGATGATTCGGGAGAAAACCAGGAAAGTGCATAAGAAAGAGACTTTAGTAGAAGAATGATTTTACTTGAAAAATTTCGGAGGCGGATTTTTATTTGGCCCGTTTGCCTGAAAGAGTACACTTGACCGACCATGAACTATTTTCCTAGAAGACGAACTGATTTCCCCCGTAAACAGGTATCAGGCGCGGAAGATTGCTTGCGCAACGCAGAATATTCATTTGTCTTACGAAATGGATCATATAAAACCCAACTGGATACTCCGTACCTTGCGGGCCACTCAAAAAGTGGGCTTTCTTCTAAACGAATTTTGTTCAGTTCCCTCTGCCAAGCTCGATTCTTGTGTGACTTGCCTAGCCTCCCGATATTTGACAAACTGGTTTCAACAAGTTACTAAATGACTTGCGCTTCGATTAACATTACCACAAGCTGAGTGCTGTTGTAGTTACTGGAAAGACTACACGAAGACAGCACTTTGATTGGATTAAAAAACATCACGAAAGCAGCTACGAATTTTTCTTCCCCCCTACTGAATCGGTAATGTTTCCGGACAGGGGTGACATCGTGCACCAAATTAACTGCCCGTAAGTCATTTACTTCTTCAATCCTTGAATCAATAATTATTCATTATCGCGATCGTATCCAGTAAAAAAGTGAATGTGCGAAAAAGATTACTGGAGACTACATGGAATTTTACAGGAATATCTCCTTTATTTAAAAAATGTCACTTTTTCTTCACAGGGCACTGGACTAAAAATAATAATATACTGTGTTCTGTACTTTATTGATGTCTTATGATATTTTTTTCGGAGATATTTAGGCCACCCAAAATGAGCCTGTTCTTATCAAGCTAACCACGGACAATCCACAAACTTAATACAGTCTTGTAAAGCAATTGTGTGCAAGCAGGAGCGCATAATGATGGTTCTAATATGGCTCAAGTAGATATCAGTCACACAAATTACAGACAAAACTTCACGCTTTTAACATATCCATTTGGGTCAGGGATTTGTTACAGTCTTCCAATTTTAGGATTTTTATTCAGTGACTGGGTGCTTTAATCAGCAAACAGTGCGCGAGATCGGCAAACTATAAAATGTCCGCCGTGAGACAAATTCGTAAAGTAGCGTGAAAAGATGAGTTCTTCGAATCAGTTTCCTGGGGAGATGTCTGAACAGCCTCAAGTACCACTACTCAAGTTTGAAATTTTCGGTTTAGCACGATTTATGTGACATCGAAAGTAGTGATGTAAACGACTGACTGGATATCAAACTGTTTGACTTCTGAGAGGACTACTTGACTCTCTCAAAAATTGGATACGCAAACATTTATTTACTCAAACGTTTTGACAACAAGCATTATTTTTGTTACTTCTAGTCTAGCCCAAGAGTATACGCCATGACTAAGTTATTTCTTTTTCATTTCTACTGAATATAATTTATCATATAGTTCAACAAAACTGTGCCCCTGAAAGCTGTCAAAAAATCAGTCTTCAGCATTTTTCCCCCGTTTTTTCCGGTTCTTTATTGTATTTATTCGGGCTTACCCAATCTCGTTTCAGTAGCATCGTGTACAGAATCGTAGCAACCACGTTAATGGTTTCTCCTATCTCAATATTCCGCTGCCTTTGTAGACTGATACATAATTAATTACCGCTTTTGGTTTGAGTTCTTATTCAGACAAACTCAGTTCATTATGAGCGCCTTGGGACTTCCGGAGACATCGAATCTCCTCAATATGCTCTGGTTGAAAATAATACTGGCGGAATCTCTAAGTATTTCATTTCTTTTGCATACCCCAAAGGTGAGCTTTTTGTAGGTGCCATCATCAAAAGCAAGGCTAATTGCTGAGCGAATATATAATCCTCGTCCATTTTGCCTTTGTATTCTGAAAAGCAGGTTTTTCGACTATTAACCTATGCAGTTGTGTGCAACCCATTTATCTTCTCCAAAGAATCCAAAACACGCCACATTTCGGTGTCATTTCATAAATCTAACACTATAACGATATGTTCGGCTACACATTGCTTGACTGATGATCTTATCATGAAATCACTCTCAATCTGTATTGTAAGGAAATGACCTGACCCCCCGGATAAACTATCACAGAATTTACTTCTTTATCTGCCTTGGTTTCCAAGGCAGATAAATATTATTCCATCAAAACAAAAAGAACGGATGTTTGGGGGCAGAGTATCAAACTAGATCTTCCGATGAGTCACAGAATTTTAGAAAAGCGAAATAAATAATGGTTGACCGAAAGCTTGGTTATAGTTTCATTGTGAGATCCTCCAAAATAAATTGCTTCGTCCTAATACTATACAGGCACTGATCACCGTAACTAAACACGTCGGATGAACACTACACTTTTAAACAAATTGCAATGTTGATTTTGTCTAAATAAGTAGATTTATGGCAGTAAAAATTAGCAGATGCTATCAACGTTAGAGATATCCCTCAGGTGTGAGAGCTAAACAGTGGTCTCTCCCTCAGTTCTACGTTTTAATTGAAGTCAATAGATCACTTCACTTTCTAAACATTTAAGGAAAAGGAGATCTGGCTAATGAATTTTGGAAATTTGTAGATGGTGTTTGGTTCGCTGGTCTTTCAAAGACATTTGCATTCCATCTGTGAATCATTTTATTCTAGAGCTTATGTGAAATAAGAATATATCGCTTGCTCCTTGGACGAGACAAATGACTGTCTTTTCTACAATGGTACTCTTTTACCAAATAGTAACACGAATAATAATTAAACGTTTTATTTTCATTCCTAAGAGATGAAATACACTTTTAACGAAGGGGTTGAACTCGGCTGCAGACTTCTGGGTAGCAAATGCACGGTGGTGGCAAGAGAAGAAATCTGGGCCCATCCGGTTAGCATTTGTTCATAATAACAGTTTTACCATCACGAGATAGGCTCATTTTTTCATGTTCCAATCTCTCTCAGCTTGGTTTTCTCGAAAAGTAGTGTACGGCAAACTGTCTGAAATGCCAGGATCGTTATGAAACTGGAACACATACAAACTTGCAATTGAATATATATTAGATTTTCTACTTTAAAGATACGACATCTTGGTAGACACCTAACTCAGAGGGGGGGGGACACAGGAACCAACAGATGAGCGGTAAGCGCTTTTGTTTGAACAAATGCAAGGTTTTCCGTGTTTGTTTAGGCAGGGACTGCTTGATGCAAATCGATATTCTGACAAGTGGTACGTCTACCGCACAGAACACAATACCAGTACCGTTGGAATTTTCTTCTACGATATAATGTCTTTCTTGTTTGTGTCAATAAAATAAACACTAGGGGAATAAAATTTCCATTGAAGATCGTACTTTTATCGTGGCTTTGAGGAGGGTTAAGGGATATTGCTGAGTGACAATCTCTCCCTTTTGACTGATTGGATCGGAACAAGCTTCAGTTAATTTGGCACAAATATTTTGAAAATAATGAATGACTATGTATCAAACAGTCAAGGTGGCATAACAAAAAAACACTAACAGCGCACTGTTAGCTGCTATTATTATTTGAATTGCAGTTATTATATCGTGCAAAACCCAATTATTTCCAGGGAAATCTACTTCTTCAAACAAATTATCAAGATTCCGGAAAATGAAACCAACAACGCATTCATGTTTGATTTGAACTGATACTGAAAATTCAAAAAAACAGTTTTTTTGATGTTCGACCAAATCATAGGGGAACCCCATCACCAATACCACCCCCAGACGCGGTGATTACATTCGGTCGAAGCCTACTGCTTGGTGTACGTAGACAGTTGGTATGAAGAGGAAGGTCGTCAAATTCACAGCGTAAAATGTCTTTCGAAACAACGCACAGTCGCTTTTGCCAAGTTTCCAGAGCGGTTTTTTGGTGTGAAAAGACCGGCTTAACAACAGATTGAATTCCTATCTGGAATATTCACTTGCGACTTCGTGAGGCATTGAGAATGTTTATTTTGTATGTCGGATCAAATAGTAAATAAACACAGATCTTCCTAATTTCAGTGGCAAAGAAAAGCTTCTTATATGAATGTGACTAAGATCCATGGGAAATCAGTTGGAGTCCGTTAGGACCCAAAATTCCGGGTAGGGATTTTGCCACGGTCGGACACTTGCCCACTACAGAGCGTTTGACTAGAGGCTGCTTCTTCTTAGAAGTGGTGTAAATTGTTGTATAATAAACAGTACCAAAGGAAAATATACCCGAACTATTTCCCATGGAATAACGATGTTCAGGTGATCTTTTAGAGTCAGCCCGGAAAACCTGATGGTTTGGTGCTCGATGCAAAATTGTTCACTCCTGGTCTAAGTCTCACTGGCGGCCGGTGAATGTCCACTTTTGTTGAGTCCTAACAAGAACGAAACAGCTATACAGAACGGTAATGGTTTTCAGTGGTGATTTGGGCGATGCTGCTGAAAGATGAATCGTATCAAAAGTAGAAAGGAATTAGTAGACGGAGAATTTCAATATGACCCAGTGGATACCTTGACTATGAAGTGAATGTGCGAACTGTAGTATTTGACTGCCAGCTGAATCAAGTTTTCGTGTTATAATTGTTAAAAAATAATTGTGGTGATGAATAGTCAGACAGAAACCATTGTATCATTTAATCTCCTGTTTACTGATTTCCTCTCGTTCATGGTTTCCAAAAATTCTGTTTTAATAGTAAAATACTTCTTTTATTGATCACATCTGATAGTCCATTTGATGGGCCACCAAATATACCTGTTTATTAGTAGGGTGAATTAGCATTCTTTACACTAAGCTTGCTGGAAAATTGACAGTCAGGGCAAAGAAATCACTGAAGTATTACAAATGGGAATTTACTCGATCATGGTAGAGATTATTTCAAATGGTGTTTTAAATACAGTCTTTCTGGGCATTTATGTTTGTAATAAGGATTATGGAAGGTCAAAAGAGCTTCCATTGAGTAAGTAACTTGATGGTAAAGTTCATGAATTAACCTAGGGCATTGCGTTGCATGTAGCACTTCAACATTTTTATCCGTCTTATAAAATGATGAGTATAGGTTGACTTTCCTGTTCAGTGATAAAATCAAGGGGTTTCTTTACAGAATTTGATTTTCTTGTTGGAAATTAAACTGAAGAAAGCCTAGAGAATTCGCTATCAAACTGCTTTTTATTACTGAACGGTAGCCGTACGCATAGTTCTGATAAATGAAAAATATATACAGAGGCGTTTTATTACTGTTTATCTCTGATTGGTAGGCCGATAAAATTCCAGAGTTGACACATCGGACACCGAAATAAGGCTAGGTTGATCACTGATGTGTGAAAATTCTCACCCACTGATGAGATAATGATTCGGATAGATATGCTGATCTTTCGAAGACGCACAACATACTAACTCAAGCAGAATAATTATAATCCAAAATGGTCCTGAATAATGAATAATGATGTAGCTGAAATGGATGGATGGGAAAAAGACAAAAAGAACACTGAATATAAGGTTTTTTTAATTTCATGCGGCTGATTTGTTACTTTCGGAGTCGCATAAAAGTCTACACTTTTCGTAGGTAATAATGTTTGAACAGAGCGCAGATAGCTTAGAAAATGATTCAGCGTACGGTACTTTGTTCACGTATCTAAACGCGGATGGGGGACCGGAATTACCAACACACTCCTCTCACTTGTTCTATATTATTTTGATTTCGCTGTTTGTCAGAAAGTCAATTTGATCTAGTGAGTTCATCTTTCCCCGTGTTCTTTGAAGCTTGGTCCCCTAATATAATTTATAGCACTACATAAAATGTAAATCGGGTAAGTGATTACCGACTGAGACAGACTGCTAATAGTTCCATCTCAATAAAGCCTCTCTAGGGAAAAAGTTCTAAACCTAATTTGACAATAACTATTTTATGCAAAGCTTCATTTTTATAATACGCGAGGAGCGGAATGAAAAACGTTTTCGGGCAACTGTATTTATATTTTAGTCCAGTAAGTCTCGGTGAATTGTATCTGATAAAACTTCTGTGAGTCCCAACTTGTCAGACAACTCAAGGGTGGTGGACCTTCTTTGTGAAGTTTCAATCTGAATTATTAGCGTTACAGTTACAGTGCATTCACATTAGAATTGCGATAATTATTCGCGGTGGTGCACGCACAGTTGTCATCACTGCCCTCTGAGAAATGTGCTCTGAAGATGGCAAGCACTAGGTTCGTGATAAAAAGGTGAAAACAGATGGATTCCACGTTCTATGCTAGTTAGCACTGAAATAAGCATTCATGAGTCATTGGTCCTGAGAATTAAGTTTCACCACTATAGTCCACTACTCAATATATAAGTTTGCCACGCTATGCGTTTCTGTAAACCTCATAGTACAGTTTTTGGTATTACGTTTCCAACCAAGCACGGTGCCCAGCTAATTACGTTTCCTCAGCGTTTCAGTCAAGTTAGATTTTGAACATTCTGCTCAAAGATTTCCTATAAATGCTTCACTTGACTTTATTTTGGGATTCAAAACACTTCATATGTAAGGAAGTATGCAATACTATCATGCTATTCAAAATCAGTAAGAATCATCAATCGGTTACGAGAAGATGGTAGACACAAATACAAAAATTGGTCTTCATTCATCCATGATGCGATAAACAGCTTGGCCCGCATTTTCTGTCCTCCTGTGAAGAAAAGACTTGGCATTGTAAAGCATATTACGAAAATAGTTAGGCTGTGAAGTATTCATCCTTCTAACGGCATACACGTGTGAAGTCCATTCTGATTGCAAAGCCTGGATTTGTCTGATGTTCGGACCTTTTGTTTTATATTTCTAACAGTAGTGGACATTCTCTACGCAGGAAAAACCTACAGGTATGTTTCATACATAGACATAATATTCAGGATCAAGACCCGTTTATTTATTTTGCTTTGTGAACCATTTCAATAACGAACTGAATAACTTTGGGAAAACTCCTAATGGCAGTATAGCTATGGGCATATGAACACTTCCGGGTGTGAAATATTGCTCCAT
Source organism: Fasciola hepatica (assembly GCA_948099385.1). Lineage (NCBI taxonomy): Eukaryota > Metazoa > Platyhelminthes > Trematoda > Plagiorchiida > Fasciolidae > Fasciola > Fasciola hepatica. The sequence goes on from CANUEZ040000170.1 coordinate 578,559, forward strand.
GCACTGAAGGCAATCGTCTCACTATGCCCGTGTCCATCTACCGGTCACGTTTTCTCAGATTCGAAGCTGCTATCGCCCCGGCTTATTTCACAATTGTGGGTTAGAGATCTGATGAGCTATCAGGGAAATTATTTCCAACTCCAAAGTGAAATTCCAGGTACTGAATTATCTTTCGTTTCATTGAAAACAACAATTTTAAGAACCCTTTTGTGAGGGCCGATAATTCTACAGTGATTTATCCGCCACGAGAGGACTGATAACGTTCCATGGGATTTCGAACTGCATATCTTACGTTTCCGGCAATCAGAAATCAAAGAAATTGTAAGCAGTGCCCAGCAAACTTAAAAGACCACATTTTCGGATTGTAAAATAGATTTTATAATTTGTTTTTCGACACAACTAGTCAACATTTCCGGAGCTGAAACATTTGTACGTACGTTGTACACTGAGTAGTCTCGTTTCCAATTCCATTCACTTCACTTATACGTATATTCATATGTATATATATATATATATACATAATGTGTAATGCATATAATTAGATCTCAGTGCTCATAAAGCAGCGAAGTGTACCAGTGTGAAGAAGAGAGGCAGAAGATTACCGAGTACACTATACTAATGAACGGCAAAGAGGTGAAACCGGCCGTCAGATTCCGAGGAAATTTTCTTCACCACTTACTATGAATATGTATATATATATATATATATATATATATATATATATATATATATATATATATATATATATATATATACTCAGTAGCATGAAACTAAGCTAGGTGCCAGCACAACGAGGTTAACTGAAGCGAAACAAAATGAAAGAAATAATAGAGTACAAAAGAATGGGTGAGATTGGCTAAAAAATAAAACTAACAGGAATGTGTTTGCATTTTCACTGCACAAATTTTGATGTTCTTGTTGTTCGTATTTTGTTACTGTTGTGTATGGGGAATGAAGGTGCAACAGATAGGCCGTGGAAAAATTGTGCTAACGGTTTCTATGCTCAGCCGTATCCCTGAACGTCTCTAATCAACAACCGTATTCATCTCCTGAGCCCGACAACGGAAGGTGAAGAGCATCAACCAAAGCCAATGCTGATCGTAAGTTTTTCATAGCTCACTTACGCAAGACGTACTGAATCCGAAGACAATAAGTAAACTTCTCTACACCTCAGGAGATTTGTTTTTCTTTGCTGTGGCCGATCAGATATGCTTCGTGACTTATAGTCCTGAGTCACGATAAATGAGAGAGCAAACATTCTCTGCTTGTACATTTTATAATATGATAAATGTGTATCACGGAAAAGCAGTTTTTGATCATTTTGCTTTGCCTATTTTCGTGATTTATCTAGATGAACGCAGTAGATTATTGTAGCTTCAGATAGCAGCCAATCTCCTAATTCTAAAATTCAAAAAGACAATGGGAAACTTGGTGTTTTTTGCATCAAAACACATATTCAGCTAGCTTTTCGTATCAAGTGCCACTCAAAACATCCTCTATTGTGGTTTCTGGTAATATCTCATTCGGATAAGTAGTCCCACAAGAGTAGTCTTTGTTCGGCAACTGCAGATTGCAATGTTCAAATTCCGTGTTAAATCACTTGCATCATGTGCAGCATTCAGGACGTTTTTCGATATTTGCGTAGATTCTCAGATTACATACTTCGGATTGGTAGATGCGGAAGTTATACTGTCGGAGATGATTGTGGTTTCCATTCTCTATTTGTTTGCTTTATAGCTCATTATCTCTGACATTTTCTGTTAACAGATTCAGTGACAAGTGAGCACAGCTTGATGTAGAACTGACCTGTATAGCAAGCAATAAAAGGCAATTCTCATGGTATAACTCTTTACGTACGACACTAGAAGCATTTCGTTGCAGATTTAAGTCTGAAAAAGTATTGGATGGATATACATTGGTCCTACATAGTAAAGTCATCGGAAGTGCGTCCTTGGCTTCTCGCTGATGAGTTCAGCATTAATACCAAATGGTGTTTTATTTTTTCAGAGTTTTACACACTTTTTTCGATGATATGCATTTATCGGAACGACATATTCCTTCGATGAACTCATTTACAGTAAGATTTGTACAGGATGGAGAAGGAATCATTGAAAACAGCCTTTCGCCCCCAAAGACGGAATCTGATACCACAGTGCTAATGGGGCGAACATAGGTAGTAAGACAGCGTCCATCAGGAGTCCAACTTACCGAAACAGTCGGAGTCTTTGGGGTGCAAATGTACCTCAGCTGAAAGAGCTTGACTTGCTTGTGTATGTAAAGTGGTTTGGTTTGGAATCCCAGAGGGGAAGTTGGCTTCATAATCGGAGTGAAACCTTAAACAAGACAGATCTTCCAAATCAAAGAACCGTCTCTTAAGTAATAACAATAATCACGATTTATACATTCGTTAGAGACTTTCCCTGCTGACTTAGAATCTTCTGGTTCAAACGTAACACACACCAGCAAACATGAAGTAAAACGAGATTTTTGGTGACCAACTACATCAGTGTGAAAACCTAAAAGTGGGTTGTTTTTGTAGACGTTTTTTGATCACCTCGGGAATTCACTACCATCCTCACTTTGAGTTATCCGCGCACACTGACCTCTGTCTATGACAGAGATTTGATAATACTGGCACACATTCATATCACTGGCTCACCTATGAAAGCACAAAGTTGGCTGAAGTTTACTACATCTCCAAAGCTTTCTTTATCCAAATAGACATGGAAACATTATTTTAAAACTCAAGATATGAAATTGAAAGATGCATCTAAAATTACCTAATTGATGATTGTATGAATCTGGTCTAATAGTGTTAAAGACGTTTTCTATGTGACATTAAATATGCTTTCACTGGTGAAAGAGTCATCGTTGAAGCCAACCTAGTACACGGTGAATAAAGTGAACACCAACGAAAAAGATTTTTTTTATTTTAGGAAAATGTATCTTGAAATATGTTATCTGAAAGGGAATCTATTGTACAAGGCAACCTTTAAACCCAGCTTTCAAGATGAACAGAAATTTGCTCAGCAGTTCTTCTTGGATCAACAGCACACTTGAATCCGGTCAAAAGAGAGATTTTCAGTTAAAATGATAAAACCCCTATGATCAAATTCCCTCTCAACAGCTTGCGCCTCGTGAGTCTTCTATAAAATCTCTCATTTGATGCTGTCATGATACACCAGTCATAAAGTAATTATCTACTTTATCGGACATTCCTCTCATCTCCAAAAACTGTTACTATAGGAAACCGTATTTCACGTCTTCAATAACCAAGGTCAGGATGACAGAACTGACAGCTCACGATAAAAATGTCCCTCTTTGTAATTTCCAAATTACCAGGGAGCAATTTAACCTTCATGCTTGTCTGAAAGTCCTCTGTCAGTCACTTTCCTGAAACAGTTCTAAAGTCCGCTTAAACGACCGTTAAACCTATTTCAACTAGGCATAGAATGACACAACAGATGAAAAATAAAACCGTCAACCTGTGTATTGGATTCACTATGATAAATTCTTTATTTTCATTTAAAATCAATGAATATCGTTTGTTACCTTCTCTGGAAGTCGTTGATGTTACTGTGGTATTTTCTCGTGTAGAATTCACATTCACGATTATGGTAGCTGCGTCAAATAGCCACACAAGCGAGTTACCGGAGGAGATCCTGAAACACGGGTGGCAGTCACAAACAGTAGTCTGTTCATAATATTTTGTTCACTAAACTGTTCTTATTTCATCAACATTTATTGAAATGAACGGTTTTTTAACCGGTTAAACTCACTCATGATCGAATTAAACCATTTTTGCTCTATTCCTGATTGAATGTGATTTTGAGACGGCCTTGGATTCAAAAGTGACAGAAGACATCCTTCCCTGATGGAATTTCCGCATTTCATTGAACACTTTGGTCAATGACATTCACTTCAGTTTGACGGATCATTATAGTGTAACCTGTGCACTTTTTTCTATGTTAGCTGTAAAAATCAACTGACACGCAGGAACAGGTAAGACGGTTACATCTAGAGATAGAAGACTACTTCTTGGCAGTAAATAAGTTCCTGAAAACAACAAATAGCGTATAGGGTCGTGACATGGGGTTCTGGATGTCAACACGTGAATGATGATTCTTGCACTCGTATTTGTTAATGAAATAAGATAATTTTCGAGAACATGGTCTACTCAGAAAAACTCTCTCGTCTTTTTTCTCCAACGATAGGAAGGGAAATGGTTACGTTCAAGAAGGTTTTGACATCCTGTGAGCAACGGATATGAAGCAATGAGTTTACTGATGGCATGAAGTTCCACGTCATAAAAAGTTATTGGTGTGGTAATAAGGGATCTCTGTTTTTCCTACGTGTTCGAACTTACAACTGTTCGGCTCATGAAGAAATTCGTCATAAAGTCTTGTCCTTCAAACCGCATCCTTTTGACAAGGCTTAGTTCAACGGTGAGACGACTGGATGTGAACGATCCTCCGATTCTTTTGCATGGAAAACATAAATGGTATTGAATACCACATCAACCGCTTTGTTTATTTGGCCATTACAGTTAATCGAAATGAAGCACAAAAGAACTTGACATCCTCACTTAGGTTTGTTATATCCTTAAAAAGTACATAGTTTGGGTGAACACGCAAGCATTCATCCAGAGTACATTGGACGAAATGCACAGTTTGCGTAGAAATTAGAGCTCAAAGTAGATAAAAGGCCTGGTATATTTTACGCACGTATCGATCCTCTCGAACGTTTGGCTTGCGCTACGGAACTTTTTTCTTCTGAAAATCAACGAGCAAAGGTATTTTCCCCATAACTGACAGAAAAGTTTCAAATTTCAACGTGATCTGGTAAAAGCAAACATTTCAGGTGGATTGTATGCTTTATACGTTTAACAAAAAGGGGTCACTCAAAGCTAAGAAATTAGGGGATATGGCTTTGTACGAGGTTATGTTGCCTCGATTCATAGATCGTAGAACAAATTGCAATGGTCTGCTAAAAGATAGCTATTAAAAACCTTGCCTTGGGCAAAATTGTGGAATCTTTTCTCCGTGATTTTCCCTTTGTAAATAGTGCGAGAAGGATACAGCTCTGAATGGTCCTCACACTTGTACGGAAAAGTAAATCAAGTAACCGTATTGTACAGACGAATAGGAACGTTGAACGGTCAACTGACAAATAATTACGTTCTTTTCGGAGCAGCCATACGTTCGCGTACACGTGAATTTACTCATTTACCAAAACAGGGGTAGCAAATTGATGAAATCCCAACCCGATTTGGTAAGTGCTAGAATACACATAATCTCCACCCGGTTCTGACCAGCGAACGCAGCATTAACTTCCAGCACGTTGACGCGATCTGCGCCAGATTTATTCGTAAACAGACCACTGTTGACTGATCACTTCGAACGTCACACTGGCTGTGACGGTCCGCACAAGTTGGCTGCCAAATAAACTGTGTTACAGAGACACAAAACACAGGATGCAGATTATAACAATAATGTCGCAAGTCAAAATACCGCATAAAGACTCCGTTTCTGAGGGATTACAGTTTACATTGGTCAGAGCATGTGCCTAATATAAATAAAAGTTGATTTCTTGGATTTAAATACAATTGAAAACTCATCAAAATGTTATCAAGGACTCGTTACAGCTTTTGTGAAGTGAACAAATTGAGGGCGAACAATAAATTGCGGTATTTAGTTATGTAGTATGATAAATTTACGCCTATTTTGTTGTAAAATCAATAAGAGGCCATTAGGCCGTTTCCAGTTGGATGGCTTTGGCCAGTCGCTATGCTGTGTTTGAAAAATCTTCCCGGGTTGATTAGCCATCAAAAATATGCCTGCATAGTTTTAATTTGTTCATGGTGTGAGTACGCAAATGTTTTTTGTTGTTGTGTGAACGCACTTATGACCAGTGATTATCAATTTAAAAACACGTCTTGCCTTAGGTTTGTTACGAATTACATCAATCAAACTGAGTCATAAAAATATGAACATCATGGGTTTCTTCTTCTGCTCATGCAAACTCACAAAATGATCCCCTCCCTGTTCAGAATAATGTTACAACCGTGAGTATAATTTGTACGTTTCAAGAGATCTTGGGTAAAAAACCAATACAAAAAGAGTCCGGAAATTCAAAAAAAACCCGCTATGCACTGTTTACCGTGTGATAATATAGATCAAGAGAGTTCACTTCAACCCCACGGTAAGGACAAGCGTTGCCCGCATATGTTTCCCTTGTTTATTTCAATTCAGTCTTCAGAAAGACTTTCGACCACATGACTTGATATGCGAGCCATCGGTCGGAATTTAGCAAACATTTCTGAAGTTTTATTTCACAGAAACCTTTCAAAGGAGATGGTCAGTGCACAGCGAAGATGGTGAAAATTGAAATTATGAGCATCATTGGAGGAATAACAGAATGCGGTATTATTATTACTATCATATATACGTAACTTCACCTGTGATGCGTAATACAATTTGTTCGACATACATTTTAAGTTTCGTAGCTTAATTAGGGTATATGTTAGTATCGGGGAATGACGTGAATTTATTCAGTTCCCAGAAAGTTCATTCTATACTGGTATATCGGCAGTAGAATGTGTGACCTTGGTTACCAAGGTAAAATTAGTGCAAGCCAAGAAAAAGAAATATAGTTAAATCGATAAACAAGGCCACGTATATTGTGGTAGACTATATTTAGATAAGCTCACTGTCATGTTCCGACCCATTAACTCTGTTTAAGAAAACTCTTCTGGCTTCCAACCATCACTATTCATTACTGCAAAAACAACAATTTGTGTTGGATGACTGGTCGTGGCGGGCTCTTTAGAGTGGTTGGTCTGATACTAAGCCCAGTTGGCTCGTTCGGTCCAAGCAACCGTTAGCATATTATTAGTCCTCCAGTCCGCCTCTTCCGTGTCAACCTTGTCCTTTGTCCAGGACAGGCGAAGATATGTTGACTGTTTAATAAACCATCACGTTTTCTACTGAAAGAATTTGGCCGTCTACTGTCAATGGGCCGGCTCATTCCCTCACACTTACTATTCGAATAGTTTGGTAAAAGCTGCTTATTTATCTAATATGGCTCTCATTGTCAAGCCCAAATGAAAAGGTCAAAATAAATTCTTTCATAGATTGGAAATTTGTCGTGATATTTAATTAAATGATGCTTCTTATCCATGGCTGCATTCCAAACCAAAAAAAGATTCCGGTTTGCATCAACGTGAAAGATGACATCAGGTTCACCTGGATGCGCTTCGTTAGGCCCTTATGTCGGTGTCTTGATAACCGGAGGTTCTCAATACCTCCGAAAAGAGGACCAAAATCCAATTACAAAGATTTATTAGATCAGGTTTTCTGTAATGCATTTTGTCCACCATTGCGACGTGAATAATGACCCCAATCTTTAGATAATCCAATTTTTAATATCTCTTCAATACACATCTCGGATACAAAACAGGCAGCTTATCGAAGGGAGAAGTTGATTTTATATGCATTTCGCCTAAAACAGTGGGGCTAAAATAGTTATCATCTTTAACTTTGAACACCAACAACCCAGGTTCGAGTCCCTCCACGGCCGGTCACTTCCTCATATGGCAGACCTTCATTGGCCGCTATCCCCTTCTCGAAATGTTGTACTTCGAGGTATAATCGATATATATAGAAAACACGAATAGCGAACAAGCTCGTCTTCGGTAACATCATCCTCGTGGCTAATACAGTTACATTTCACCGGCCCCTTTCCCAACCACGAAACAACAACATTTCCCCTCTTATCTTTCGTAACTACGCAACATCAACTTTGATGACCATCCAATCACACTTTAGCACACAGACATTGTTCATAATTCATGCATTTCTAACCTATAAATGTAACTGTATTAGCCACGAGGATGATGTTACCGAAAACGAGCTTGTTCGCTGTTCATGTTTTCTATAATCGATATATTAAGCAAGAGGACTATTCTTCTATATAATTTAACATTTGCCGTAAATCCCTTTCTCTGAGCCAGCTTGAGAATAATCGCAGGGACCTTTCCTCTCTGTTGCAGATGCAGGTGAGGCAATTCAAAACACAGCCTCTATCAGCTGACATTGAATGCTAGACAAAGCCGGAAGTGCAGTAATTTCGTTAAGACATTCAATTCATGATGTCTGTCATTTTAGTGACCGCTTTATTTTGTAGATGAAAGTGTGGCGGCCCGATAAAGGAAAGGAAAAAACGACGTACGCTAAGGAATTTCGGTACACTGAATTAAAATCTGGTACCTTAAATACAAAGTTAATAATATATTGCTAGAAACGTCCAGGAAACAGATGTGGAACCGACCACATACACAGTTGATTCTCAGAAATAGTTTGTCGTAGCTTACGGCCAAGTGTATAACCCTCAATTCAGCTGGATCCAGTTAAACGCAGTGTGGCTACCTCTTATGAGCAGACGTGATAAACAGCTTTTGGAACTGTATAAGTTTGGTTGTAACTGCAATTGGTCTCAAAACACCCACAAAAACGCATGGAAAACAAACCACAGTAACCAAGAGCGGGTTCGGTACTGTGCATTAATCTTGAAAACGTTTAAGAAAAGTAATCCGGTGTAAAACGTTTCCTTGGAAAGTGACCCAATGCATACCAAGATATCATACCAACGGAACTAACTGATGAAGATCGAAATTTAAATGTTTTTGGTCCTGCTGGTGAACTTCAAGTGGATGTTCCTTAAAAAGTGGCATAATCTTCACTTGTTAGACTGCGAAATTTCCAGAATTTAACACAGAGATTTTATCTGGTTAGGTAATGGTTTTTAGGATTAGAGCTGTATGCCATTTTTCACACGAAGTTTGAGAGTTCATGCAAGACGATTTTTCTGATCATGATTCATTTCTGGACTTGTGAAACTAAGCACGTATTTGAGGTTTAGTTTTTAAAGTACCTCTGAAAATTTCTTTTTTGTGAAGTCAGTGAAGTCAGTGGGCTACATCCGTAACTGCCACTGAAGTCAAAGGTGTAACATGTGACGAAGCGTAGAAAAAAAGATTTCATACCCAACGTGTGGACTCTGTAAAGAGAAGACCGTAAAAAATTCCCGAAGAATCAAGGCAGACCCATTGGTTATTTGTGTACATGAGCTTTACGTTCCTGTTAGTACTTGGGTTACTTCTACGTAAATAAATCTTCCACTGTTTTCCCCCAAGGACTAATATTCCGTCATGGTTATAGCTAATTGTTAATGACCATCTGAACTTTTAGTTGCATATATATATATATATATATATATATATATATATATATATAGAAAAGCAAAACATTTATATTACATGGTTGCTAATCCACTTTTTGAAATGATCAAAAACTTTCAAATTTTGTTTTGACTAGGTATCCAACATCTTCTAGTTAGCATTCTATCGCTCAACTCAAAGACGCAAGAAAGAATGGCTGAACCAGACTAACCGAACTGTAGTTCAATAAATTAACCAATGCTGTCGGAGGACTGCTTTGTTTATAGGTCTTAGAATAAGAACTACAGTTAAATAAAACTCTCATTCAGTTCAGCTATGATCAGAGACAGAGCTCTTTAAAGAATGTCGTAACCTGTTTGAATAGTGTGTACTGAGAAACAGGCCACCAGGTTTGAGAGTATATGAGCAAATTTCCCGTCTACGTATATGAAGACGACTCCCACAATTAGCCTAACCTGTTAGTATTCCTCATATTCTGCAGAGTTCAGAAAAGGCATTACCAACAGGCTCTTACCAGCAAACTAGATTTCGTTTTGTGCGTGATTCAACCTTGAGACAGCCCTTGTCATACCTCCCACGGTCCGACGACTATCGCGTTCCCAGAAATTCTTTCAATCTCCGATTTTCTAATTTACTGGTCCGCGAAACAGTTTGGTATGGAATGGAGAGCAATGAAAGTGTTTTCTGCTTCTCAAACACTTGAGTAGTTACATCTCATTTATTTCGTGTCAATTCTAGCGTGAGTATTCTCGTCTAATGAGGTGTAGCAGCAACTTTCGGCAGTTCGAATCCTGTCCAACTTCGACACGTTTTCTGGTCTAAAAAAAGACGGAATGAATTTTTCCAGTCATTCCGGAAGTGATACAAAAATGATTAGAGCGTATACACAGCATTTGATCTCTATGTTATTCAGTGACTGGGAAAAAAGGACTATTTTTGGTCGGTTTTCTAGTTTTTCTGTTTACTGCACCTGATTATTCCATTTTTTAGGAAACCACCTGAGTGTAACAGAGATACAGTAGGTAAAAAGCTGTACATAATTATCCAATTATCCTGCAAAGCGAGTTATTTCACAGGGGTTTCCTCATTTTGAAGTTTTTCAAATCAAGAAAAGAAACACTGAATCAATTTACAGCCGTTAGCAATCGTCAACGGTACACAGTCTTCGAACCCCGTCTGAGGTTGGATCTCTTCTGCTTGTTTCCCGTGAACACCATGCGGTATAACACCACCCTCCGCATCACTTATTATGAACAGCAGAACGTCTTCTCCTCAGAAGGTCTATCACTACTTGCATTTCCATGGAGTTCATTTTCTTCAGGTCCTTCTAGTGATAGAACGTCTTTGTTTAACTCCAATCTCTAAGAAGGAAGAATTCACTATGGGAGTCCTTCGTTGCACGAGCAAAGGGTTATTATTCCTGAGAAGCGGGTGTAGTACTGGTGCTAAATCACCTAGCGATGGTATTAAATGAAACTGTTGAGAGACATTTCGGATAACCTGGTGGTTGTGCGTTCGACTCACTCAGGTTCGATCCCAGTTGGGGCGGTTGGTAGATGTGCACTGGTGACAGACCCTAACAAAGACGAAACGGCCGTATAGTGTCTCCATGGTATTATTGAGTGAATAAAGAGTTGGTGCCTTATGATGAACAATATTATAAACATAGGAAATGTCCTAAACACCATGGAAATGACTTTGTGAAAAGAAAAGCCAGAGTTGCAACGTAGCACGACTTATGTCCGGGACGATTTAGCCGCATCTCAACATGCTGCACACAGCAGAACGATACCGTTTATATAAGTCTATGTAAAACCGTAATGTTCGACGAATATAAGGAAATTACAATAGTCAAGTTACGTCACCATGGTAAAGACACATTACCGAAGAGCTGTTTCTGCTGACACAGTATAGGTTTCCATCGATGTATGGCAATGCCTTCAGAAAATCTCAACAGTCAGGTATTGCTTGCCATTTCAATGACCTGAAACGCAGTGCTTCTGTCAGCTAGATGTTGCATCATCAGAAGATGACGAGCGACGACCGACAACGGGATCTTATGGTTCCGAAAGTTGTCATTATGCCATTGATCTGACCCTGATTGTATCACAAAACGATGTACCCAATTTGGAATATGTTCAGTCACTCGGTTACGCAATTGCCACTCTGTTCGATTCACGTAGATTGCTCCGTAACTACACTGAAACTGGTAAATCAGATTCGATTTAGTGTACAGAGGTGGTGGACCTTGTTCTGCAGTACGCACCATGTTGAGATGCAGCGAAATCGTCCCGAAAGTAAATCGTGCTATGTTGCAACTCTGGCTTTTCTTTTCAAAATCATTTCGGAAAAAGTAAGTTTCAGTTTCCTCAAATCTCGTCTCCCAGAAATGACTTTTGTCGGGAAAGTAATCACCCACTTACTAAATATCAATATACTTGATGTAATAGGAGACAGAATGTACCGACAGGCCTCCCGTATTCAATGATTCTATTTTACCACCCAAGTTAGTCAGTATGACTTAAAAGGCGAATGTTTTGCGTGTGAAAATAACCATCATGTTTGCCGAGTACTTTTCTCATTAAGGTCTCGGTGGATCTATGTTGCCAAACAATTGGTAAGTGGATAAAGCAGTTCAATGTGTTGAGTTGAATGCTAACACGAGTCGAATATTTGATCACTGGAAAATTCAGATACTCTACTACAGAGAGTGGAAGTCCAAAATTAAGGTCGAACTTGTGATTATGCCACATGAACAATCAGAATAAGACAAGAACAGTATGGCAAATAACTGGAGCATTATTTCCCCTCAAGATCCATTTTATCGTTACGAGTTTGTCGTTTATTCTATTGAATGCACATGGATAAACACACGGTGGCACAGGTGGTCAGTGATGAGTTAATGACTAGAATCGTGAAATATTTTTGCTAAAAGCCTCACGATCAGAAAATAACTCAGTTTATGATCCAAAGGGAAACACCTATACAATAAAGTAGACGCCCAAAATCACGAGAACAGGTTTTGCGTTGATTTTATCAGCAAGCAACTCACGAAGACAGCATGCGCGGTACGGATACAAATAAGAATAAATCTCAATATATGGGCTAAAAGCTCGGAAATAATATGCTTCAATGACCTAAACACATATACGGCTGAAGTAATGCTTATATTGCTTCATATAGCATGGGGACAATCACAGTTGTAATACAAACAGTAGCTTATTTATCAAAAAAGAAAAAACAGAGAAGCTGATGAACCTCAGTTTAATAGACATTTTCGAGTAAGTCTTGATTTCATGTTTTTCTTTTTTCTTATCACTGCATAATATTGAATCAGAGATTCACCCGCTTATCAATAATATTGTAAATTTTAACGACAGTATTATTATTATCTTTTCTTTTTTTCATGTTGATATAAAACCTAATTTGTCCCCGAAGTCGCCTGGTTTCCTATACCTGATTGCTAAACCCTTCTTAGCGACCTATTTGCAAATCACAAATTATCTGTTCTTTGCTCCGTGCTGTGCAGAATAAGTCAATCATGTTTTTAAAAAATTCATACAAAGGAATTTTGCCACACTGTTGTTCCATACCCGTTAGTTAGTTAGTCAACTTCCATTTGACAACGCTAGTTCCGGAGAATTCCGATGTTTGTCCTGACTACCGTTTCAGTTATATTTGGATTCATATCGACCATTGCGCCTGACACAACTTTCGCCTATTCGGGTCTCACGAACTGTTTGTTTTGCCCAAAGCCCACCCAACCAGAAAACAGAATGCTCATTCTTTGAGGCAAAATCTAAGTGTAAGTGTCCTCCGATTTAAAACAGTAACATGTGTGAGTAAATGAACGATAATCTTGCTTTCAGATGTGAACGGCGAGTGAAATATTTTGTATTTCACACTAGTAATCGAAAAGGGGTTTTATGAGTTCGATTTTCCTCAGTCTGGCATTGAACACTCCACTGCGATAAACAAGCACTTGAGTGTGACCAAAACACGTTTGCTTCACTACCAATATCTCGATAAAGCAATAAGAAAAAAAACAAATTAGATGAGGAATTTAGAAGGACTTCATCTGCAATCTTTTCACAACTTGTTTGCGGACTAATGTCAGTTCTTCCACAGTAAAACCAGTCGAGAACCGGACAAAGTATAATGATAAAAACGGTTGGAGGACAAGCATGGAATACCATCAGGGGAGGATCAGTTTCTAAGGAGGGGGGGGGGAAGCATATGAAGTAGATCTCGATAAATCGTTCACGAAATTTCTGAGTATACTGAACAAGAGCAGCAGGACAGGGTTTGTAGGAGAAGCGCTGGTGGTAAAATGTTGATGACAGAAAACAGTGAATCATTTCAGCTGGAGAAGAAAAGACAATTAAGCTATTGGATTAATGCTGTTGCATAAGGCTTTGGAAAAAAGATAAAGGGATAGAAGTAACAGCGACTGGGTTTTAACATTAAATGAAAGAACATGTTCAAACAGGTATTTGCAAACCGGATAGGATAGTATCACCGAAAGGAATATCATCGAAGTTGAAAACTTTACTTTCAGTTGAGTGGGACTTTCACTGGAGTACAATGGAGACGGCATATGGAATGTCTCGTATGCCCTATTTTGAAGACGGTTCAGTTTCTTTTGCATCGGGATGAAGAATTTATGATTATCAGTCACCTCACTGGTCAGCACGAGAGTTGAGGTCAATGTCAAATGTTTCGTCATACAGTGTCAAGGCTCAACTCTGTACTGAAAACAGTCAAAGTACGGACATCGCTGTTTCACCCCTCTTAGGAGTCATCTGTAGAGTAAATGCGCCAAGATCCCGTCGGGACTCAAACCCTAGTGAACAACAGTGAGTCGAATACATTACTCGGCTAGGTGGTTAGGCTTACTGTGGCTGGAATAACATCGACACTACATGATATTAGTGTCCTTTCGTCACAGAAGTTTAAGGGGTTACAACCCGTAGGGCGCACAGTGACCGATTTCTGAGAAGGACTACTTCTCCACAGGGACATAAGCGAAACAAAACATTTCGTTGCTCATATCACCCTGCAGAGCTTGGATCCTATTCATAGTGTCAGAGTAACCAAGCTCTGTAGGATGCTCTTACTGTAAAGCCTTTGCAAATAATGAGGTTTACTGCGGAGAACTCGTCCATCACAGGAATCGGTCACTGTGCGAATACCAGGCTTTAGCATTTGAAAGGTCCGTGGCGAAAGAATGCCATATTATTTAGTGACGAAGTTAGGAAAACTAATGAGAGCCAGCTCGGATAGCCTGATGGTTAGCTGTTTGACTCACTATCGTTTAATCCAGGCTCAAGTCCCCATGGAGCCTCGGTGGATGTGCACTGATGATGATTCCTACCAAAGATGAAACAGCTATGCAGTCCTCCCATGATATTCAAATATGCACTGAGTGTTGAAACAGCACGATGAGTCATTTGAGAATTATCATATTGTTGAATTCGTGTTACTAAGATCACCACATTGCACTAGAGAATAGTAATTTTCCAGTGCAATAGTGTTTGGGATGCATCGTTCTCTAAATGTGATACAAAACTTCACCTGGGTATTGGAACTTATAACACCAGAATGTTCATTACCTTGGCGGATATGTATTGTTTATACCTGTGGTGCGAAAACAGATCAGTAATAATTAATACATATACATATACTAGAGATTTCAGATACAAAAAGGACAGCCTCCATTATTTTACTTAGTAATTAGTATAATAACTTTGGGTCTACTCGGCCTGGTTGGGCCGGCAAACAAAAACACAAAACACTGTCATTTAAGGCATTCTAGGAGATTCTTTGTCAGCCAATTACTATATCTGTTTCGTACCAATATTTTCATAGCGATGTCTGCACTGCGGAAGACGACAAAAAGCCATCAAGGGTGCATGAGAGCTGGAGTCCAAAGAGCAGCCAATCAAGAGAAGAAAAATTATGATTTATTTTGTTTTAACTAAATTCGTTTCACTATGCCATGAATACTGACTCTTTAGACTGCAAGCGCCATGTACGATGGCTTGTGGGTCATCTTACCAACGACAATAAAAAGTTGTTCAGTCATGTCGCCTCCGAGCCATCATCATCCATTTTTAAAGATGAATTCTCTGTTTAAACACACTTACAGCTGGAATGAAACTTATACAAAAAAATGAAGAATTTTGGTGTCTAACAAATCTTGTGCACCTAGTATGATATGATAATAAACTTCCAGGCCATCTCCTCAAGCGGTACCGATTTTGCTTTGAAATACGGGATGGAACATTATATCGAAGCAGTAATTTTTCTGTCTATTAACCACTAACAAGTGGGTATGCACATTGGCGCCAGATTGATATACGCATCTGTAGTAGGTGAAACCGCGGCCGACTTTGAAATAGCTTGCGATATGATATTTGCTAGATGTCTCATACGAAGATACAAGTTTATCTAACGGACTCAAAGGAAAGAAAGTGGCCGAACAACCACTGCGCCAATTTTTCAAAGCTTCCAAACAGGAAGCTACCCCTTGAACAAACGATTTCAGCAAAACTCATGAGGGCAGCTCTCTTGCCTGCGTAAATCTTCATATTTCGTTTAAAATACACTCTACGGGGTTAAGTTTAATTGTCGAATTCCTCAATTGCACTCTAATGCAATTCAGTTAGCAAATGCAAAAGCCTCAAGGGTGCACATTTCCATGGAAAAGATCCACCCATTCTCAAGGGACTTGGAGTAAGGAACTAGAATAGTTATAATTGGTCAGTCATGACGACGAACCGGGAGGAAAGGGTGGTCAACCCGGTATTATTTTATTTATGAAGACGCATTTGGTCAGCCTTGCTAGTGAATAAGCTTTCGTTACCGCCCAACTCGATACGGCGCCGGATTATTTGCGGCCATCTGTAGTTCTCCAGCTTTAGTTTTGGAACTAACTATCGCCGGTTCTTACAGGTAGTGAATCAAGCCCTTATACTGGCTCTAGAAGAAACCACTTCCATATGGCTCACAAGTGGTCATTGACCAGAACAAAATCACTTGTTGGTAGACTAGATTGTAGTATTTGAAACAATTTAACGCGGCACATTTGTTCATCACTCACTATCCAGTTAACTTTCTCTGAGATTTTCATCCAACGCAACATCTTCCCTTCAAGCACTTTTACACAAAGTGAAAAAGTCCGGGTTGCCATTTTTGACGTGAACAGTTTATGGATCTCTTGATTCACGTAATACCATTTGAACCAAAAAGCTGTCTGATTCAGAGACAGCTCTCCTAGATGAATCCTTTCGTCCAGGATGGCATTATCCTCATTGAACACCTTCGACACTCTGCATTCACTGAGAAAGTGTGTGACTTTTGTACAAGAGTGTCGGTGGCAAACTCTCTCAGCTGCTGCATGGTTTTGAATAATGCAGGCGAGGTAAAAAGCAAACCAGAAAAACAACTAGAGAAGGAGTGGTTGCTTGTATCAAATCATCCTGGTATAGGAAAATCGGTCATTATTTTCAATTACTCTTTAATTGTATCGACTTTTTAGTGTCCTCTGTTGCCCAAGATGTTCTCGCTATGGATTACCAATAGTTATTAACTTGGTACTAATTTCATTTTGACTACATTCCCCCTCCCCTCCCTCCCCCCTTCGAATCACATAAACCTTTTCTCTTTCCCTTGTCAGATGATAATAACTGTTTAATTTATGGGGAGTTCAGTCTCATAACTTGGTACCCATTAACTTGTTTTGATTTGGTTGACATCTAGCACCCTCTCCCCACCGAAGGTTGGTCGCCAATCAGTGTTTCCATTCTCACCCAAAACCTTGGTTTCCCCAATAATCCCTGTCTAGTGCTTGTTGAGCTGAAGAGCTAATCAAAATCTGCATATAAAGCATGAACACAGTCAAAAATTATTGATGGTTCGCTCACGTGATTCCTCATCCGGGTGTATTTTCCTGCCTTTATGATCTGCCAGAACTGTAGTTCCACTGTTCTCATTTCTTGTTTGTTATTCCTCAAGAGCATAGTGGAGGACATCTTGGATTTCTGTTGATTTTCGCGAGGAATTCCACTGTGCAACAGCAAGTTGCCCTTTTTGGATTCACTGTAATGTGCCCTCAAGTCCTTTGGCAAAGTAAGCGTCAAATAAAATTATAACTCCAATGAAGCGAAGAGTGTATGCCTTCCTGACCGATCAGCATACCAACTGCCGAGGATTTGAGGCAGTTAAAGTCTGCCGAAAGTCATCACACTTCTCTGTAGGAAACTTATGGAACATTCCAGTCTTCAAGTCTGTTTAACAGCACTAAGAGACATATTTGTACACTCATCAAATTAAACTTTCCATTACTATTCTTTCTGTATCAGTACTTCAGTCACACAGCTCTCTTACGAAGATTTTCCTAGACTTGTACGCATCGACAAAGTAATCCCTGTCTTGGGTCCAACTGACCGTAATCTTGCATTCCTAAACTTTTTCTGTAATTCCCTCAGCTTTTGTTTTATCCCGACCTCCTGGGGACCGTTACCATCGTCATCACACTAGTGATCTGTCTGCATTTTCTCTTGCTTACAAGCAGAGGACATCGTTCTGTATCCGGCCCTCCATAATTCTTCGGTTTTGAATGCAATCTGCCAACATCTGTCATACATGAATCACTTCCTCACCTAATCTGATCTAAACTAAATTTTACCTGAATATTCGAAGCGCATCTTTATTCTTGCGACATCAACCTGCCCACTAACAATGCAACTATTTTTAGAGGCTCACTTCCCGATGCGAAATATGCAACAAACCTTCGATAAATTCAATTACTTTACACAATTTCGTCCTTTGTCCCTTCACATTCGTAACCTTGAACAACTTCAGACTACGCAACTAATTTTGTCCATAAATGTCCCTGGTACAATCAGAAATGTTATGAAATTTAAGTCAATTTATTTTACTGCAATATAACACAAATGAGTCAGTTATAAACAAATATACATGCACCAATACTTGGTGTGGTCAAGTTGGCAAGGGTAAGTGCGCGTGGTACCACACTTCTCCTAATAGTCGAACGAACGGAATATGCGATCAACCTTACATTCGAAAGCATCGGACTCTAGTTTTGCCCTTGTTAGAGCTCATCAACGGTGCATATCCCCCGCCGCACCCGGGACTGGAACTCGGACCTTTCCGCGTCGAAGGCATGTGTTACCACTGCGCCACCCTGCCGTCCGTCTAGGCTGATGAGAATCACCGAGTCATGTTTGTTTATATGTCATCCCTTAGGACAGCCCTACACGCCCTCGAGGTGAAAAAGCCCGGGTTCGAACCCTGGGTGTGACGGATGAGCTCTAACAAGAGCGAAACTCGAGTCTGGTGCTTCTGAGTGCGAGTTCAGGACCTATCGGGGTGACCTGAGGTTTATGCGTGAAAAAATGGAGTGTGAAGGACAGTCAGCCAAGCACAGCATTATCAATCCCACACACTGCTCGAGAGTAATTGTGAGATATATACAAACGGAATATAGTTTTCGAAGAGGTTACCATTATCATTCACAAAACGGTGGCTGTCCGTGAAGAATATCTTACTGAAATTCCAGACTATCCGCCACCCATTCCAAATTGTCATTGTCAGTGTCAGTTTCAGTATTCACTTGATCTGAGTGTTTTTCTTCCCTAGTTGCATGTGAAGTATGCGCATTACTGAACTTCCCCGATATCTGCCCTCGGCCTAGGTTTATCGAAATCGTATGTGGTTTATAACATGCCATTTTCTGAGAGACTCTGAATGCGTGCAACTACTAAATACAAGCAGAGGAAAGTGAACAGTGCCACTGGAACTGGATGATTTTGCACCATAAAGCCGTAATGATATTTCAAGACCAACATTATCCAACAGTTATGTCATTTCAGAAAATTAAAAGCGATCAACATCGGCGGTGAAATAAACATGGGCCTTTGAGATGCTCCAAAACAGTTCCCCTCTGTCTTACCAAAGCCATTTTGAATCATCTAGACAATCGGTGGTCGCCAGCCTTAGCCCATTGAATTTATTCACAAAAGCTGCTGTGGATAATGCACGGAAATCGAAGGAAATTGAATGCTTTTGACGGGAATATCCATTAAAAGGTCCTGATCACTAAATGAATGTAACGTTTATCAGAAGAAATTATTTTAAACCAGCTCCGCTCTCCTGGTAAAGGTTTACAATGTTTGGTAGGGTGAAGTTCATCGTAATTTGCCCAATTATGTTGCAAGACGTTATGAAGAAGAATTTCGACCAGGGATAAGTGTTATTGGTAACCCCCGCTACTGTCATTTCACCTGACCCATGAAGTATTTAGCGTACCTAAGCAAACCACTACGTACAGAATTACTTCCTACCCACCAACCCCTATTGTCCCCCTAGAAATTCCCCTTGGACCTTTTGGATATTGCTTGAATGGCAGTTATTCAGATACAAAACTTATTGCTTCGGTAGCAGAGAAGTCATTCCTTCCTTTCTTTTGCAAATCGTTGAAGTCAGTTATCTATGGAGCACAAACAGCCAACATCAGAGTTGTTACAATCAAGAGAATAGCAGTCCCTAAATCCAGATCTGTAGTCAAAAGGCATAAGAAAGTGACACCCCTCTGAAACAAAAAGCAGAACTTCTGCAAACGAATAGCAAAATACAGGAAAAAAAGCAAATGTTATGAAGAATCATTTTATATGTCCCCCAGGTCTTAGGTAGATCACTTTTATTGTATAGACACAGAAAGACCTCAGTTATCTGCATCTTCCACACATTACGGTTACTGATGAGGCAGTCAGTATTCATCCGAACGAAAAATGTTTTCGTGAAAGTCTGAAAGTTAAGTGTATCTTACCCACACGGTCCACAAGTTAACGCATGGAGAGTATCGACTGTTCCGTAAAGGTTACCAAAATAATGCGGTGCAACCGACCAGGTCCACCTAATTGTACGCACTCCACAAAATGTAACATCGACAGACAATGTCTTCGCTCTGGTTATGTAATAACCTACGCGAGTGAGTTGCTGTTGGAAAAAAACGATGAGAGCGTACCGTCACCTGGACGGTTATCACGTCTGTCCGACTGAGACCCTGTGTGATTTACCACTGCAAGGATCAAGAATATGGTTTTGGAATGTACTCGATAGTGCGATAGGCTGCAGGGACTTGTCACGTGTCAAATCCAGTGCATCCAAACGCAACCATGGTACATCATAATCTGTTGAAGTGGGTATTCTTGTAGGTAAGCAAAAAGTAGCCTGTTTGTGAACACAGAACCGGTTCAGATAATTTTTTCGTAAGTAGAATAAGGATTTCCAATTAGGCAATTCTGAGTTTTACTATCATATCAACAGTCTGCTAAGGTTTTATCGCGAATTCCAACTTTACGCAAAACGACTAAGGTTGTTTATTGTCAATAATAAATCGTTACACTTTTGCTTGGATTATCTTCTCGTGATGTCAACAATTGTTACAATGCAAGCCCGTGGTGACGAAATTGCTCGAAATGGAATAAGAATACACACGAACTGGGTCATTTTCCAAGCGACCAACAAACATATCAGCTAAGAAAAGATTTGAACGAACTTCCTTCGTTGAGGAAGGCGAATCACTTGCAAAGTGAAAATGATCAAAAGCCATAATAACTCGTCAGAGGGTTTTCCTTTATTCAGTTAGTCTTTTTTATTAGTTTGACAAATCTGCACAACTGACTGTAACATGCACGTGCATGGATTCAGCAAAATGTTCTACATTACATTTTACAAACATACTTTCCTGATTTCTTCATTTAAATTATACTTTATGACCAAGTAAAATGGCTAGTCTTAAACACTGTGACTAGAAACCATATGAATTTGGCTGTTCGTTAGCCTTTTTTATTTACTAAATTTTTATCAATTAAAATTTCGCGTGAAAATTATTGGGAATCAGGACTGCATGTTACGATATTCTACTAGTTGTTTTTCGAAACAGCATAACAGGGAGTGCAGTTACTGCCAATCAGTGCAGACGAACTGCACCCATAGATGCTTCGTTACATGCGTATATCTTTTGTTCATCTGTCTGAATGGGCAAGCGAGCAAGATTGCCTGTATGACAGGAGACCCCAGCCGTGCACACCTACGAGCTGGCTTGCCTGGGTGGTGGCCGGACGATCATGAGTGCATGAATGAGTCGTACGACAGTTTGCAAAGGCTATTTTCAGG